>OX383977.1:3600000-4249000 GCA_947532105.1 Athrips mouffetella
TGGACTTTTGGGACAGTTGTTAAGCGATTGGGAACCCTACACTACGAGGTGCGTACAGACTCGGGGGCAGTATGGCGACGGCACTTAGATCAAATGTTAGCCACGGCCCTCCGGCCCTCTAGAGAAATTGAGGGTGAGGACTGATGTGTATGCGACCTCCGCGGCAACCTTCAGTTGACATGACATTGAATGATGGATTCAATTCTTTGTTATTCAATAAAACTATAATGCTTTTATCCGTATTTTCTTAATATACGATAGGGTCCCATTCCGTACTACGGTTTTTTCGACGGAGTAAATAGCCCGAATTCATTTGGCCCTTTTGTTTCTAATAATTAATCTAAATGTTACTACCAAGTTGGTAGGTAAAGGTGTAAACTATGACATTAATTTAATTTTAACATCCAGATATCAATTTATTCTAAGAAAATACCTCATGGAAAAAATAGCCTGAACAATTTTCGGCACAAATTCGTTGTATGACGTGAGGCATCTGTACTAGTATAGTATTATATTATCTGCGCTAGGACTCACAAGTTTAAGGACTTTTAATGCCTAATTTTCTCGAAAACTACATTTTTATCTTTATTCAATTTACGTAAAACAAGCGTAAAAAACACTTTTATAAAATTAGGAAGTCCCAATTCAATACTATCCCCACGTTGGCTTGTTAAGTGCCTAAAGCCTAGTGAGTCGGCTACTCGCATGGATAACATTGTGTATGGACAAAAGATGGGTGTCTTGAAGCCTTCCAGCATACACTGTTGACGCTTCCAGCATACCAAAGTGCTTTATATAATAAAAATTGTTATGCAATGTCTGTTCGAGTATTTAACCAATTGCCTTTTGAAGTAAAACAAGCTCCTGTAAAAAGCTTTAAAAAAATACTCTATGCCTGGCTACTGGAAAAATGTTTCTATACATTAAATGAATTTTTTGACAGTTAACTTTATAGAACAATTTGTAAATAATTTTAAGAATTTTTTATAATGTAATTTTGTGACTTCTGAATGAATTTACCTTTTAGAGTAGTATTGAGAATTATTTTATATTTCGTGACAATTATTGTTAATTTACTGACCTGTCACGTAGTTACAATGTAAGTAAGAAATGCATAAAATATATTTTTGTAGGAAAAATTTTGCATGCCTAGTATTTGGTGAACCATGAGATACTGTAATTATTTTGACATCTTCCTACCATGGGTTCTAGCAAATAAATAAATTTCATTTCATTTCATTTCTTCACTAAATACAATTATGTTCATTTGTTACCCTAGCTTCTCATCAGGCGATTTACTAGACGCCAAGACAGCAGAACGGACAGTCCCGAAAACACCAAACTTTTGTTTGTTGAACAGATATCCAAGCAACTCATTACATTAGGATCTAGGATAAGTAGTGATAAGTAAGATGCAAGAAAGGAGTCTTATTAGTGTAGGCAACGAAGCAGTTGACCCCAACATAAATTTCTCAGGCAGATTTTATTGGACAGAATGATAAAGAATCATGAATTAAATGTAAATTCAAAATATCAAAAAAAAAATTGACAATAAATTCTTTTTATACATTTTTTTGTATGGAAAAATTAAAAGTACCGATTTTTTTTTGGATTTTTTTTAATAGAAGGTTTGTCTCATGAAGTGTAATGCCCCAGCAGTTGCAACGACTGAGGATTTAATGCGGGGGTCTTCATACAACGATCCGCTTCGTTGCCTAGAGTATCTCCCTCGTGTGGTTAATACTGTTGGTAGTGAGCCTACCGGGCCCAGGGCAAACATTTGTGTGATGAACACGAGTGTTTGTTCTGTGTCTGGGTGTTATTAATCTATTTATAGCTGAGGTTACCTTATACTTTGAGATCAGATAACTTTATGTTTTCCCCCGATATAGGTGCATACGTCCTGCCATACTGGCCAACAGTATGCGGATGGCAAGTCGGTAACACAGACTCCCGGATAAAACCAAAACCCTTTACCTTTTTAATCAATAAGACTTGGGTACCTACCCAGATGGTTTTTGAAGATTCCTATTCGCCACAATATTGTACCCATCTTCTTCTGCCTGGGTTGTAGCTTTCAATTCAAAACGAGACATTTTTTTAATTTAATTATTTTCAAGTAGAAGAAAAAAGTATTGGCATTTTATCGTGTTTCACAAATTACTGAGCATAACGAGGTTCCAAACGTTTGAAATATGTTATATTGAATTTTTTGTTCAAACTCTTTGACTCAACTCAATGGATTTATGACACATTTCTGACGTGTTTCTGCCACTCAAGAAGATGATATTTTTTTTATTTATTTGTCATAACGTCAAATTAAGTCGATTTACGCCAATGTCAAAGTAAAGAAGCAACCAAAGATTTTGAAAACTACTCGAAGCTAAGCGTTTTTCTGACGTCAATGGAAGCAACGGAGCGCGAGTTTTTTACATCAGTGGGCCAAAAGGATGTTTACCTTTAACCCTAGGCGTCTAGCTCCTCCAAGCCCTGGGCTGTGCCCTGGGTTTACACATTCACACCCGCCATTTTGTTGCTACTCGACGAATAGTTCGCGTACGAGTGCCATCGCGAAAAGGCATAGAGTAACACGATTTTTGCACGGGCTTGCGCGGTTTGACGCGTTGCTCTAAGCGAAAAGATAGTGTAGGTATGTATGCAGTCGGTATAGGTATTATGATAATTGTGTCGCTCGCACAAGAACATGAAGGACGTGAAAATAATGGCGCTTTATTCACTACATCTATGGAGCATTTTCAATTATTATTATTTAAGAAAATTTAAGTAAATACATAAAAAACTTAGGGATCTCTTGCACTAGCCGGCCACGACCACGGCCAGTGGCCGCAACGACCATATTTACAAGTGCACGGACGTTCATATGGCATCTGGTTTTTGCGGCCACTGGCCGTGGTCGTGGCCGCTAGTGCGCGAGGTCCCTTAGATAAACAGAACAATGCCTATTTAAAATGAAAAAGAAAATAGAAACAAAAAGAGTCATTATGAATGTTATGTACGAACACATTTCATAATCTAACACCAACAGCAAATTCCAAATTCCTTGTGTATGAATCAAAACTTGACGTAGCAGTTTTTTTTTTCAAACATGCTTGGAAATTCCAGAGATTTGAACCTGAGGGAAATTCTATCATTATTTTGAAAACCGTCTTCGAGATAACAATAAATTAAATAAATTAAATTAAATTAGCTGTATTGGTTTGGGTTTGGTATTGGTTAGGTTAAATCCCTGGCGTAGTTTCCAAAATCTTTGGGTTAAATACCATCGTAACAACCAAGGAGGTAACTTATCAAAGCATAACAACCAAGGAGGTAATAAGTTACCTCCTTGATAAGTCAAACATTTTGTTTTTTTGAACTGGCTAGCAAAAAAATGGGCTCTTGCCTGCTCCACGCTTGCTCGGTTGAAAGTCTTGTTTTTACAATCTTTTATAAAAAATAATAATAATATGGCTAAGGCCCGTGTGACGGTGTAAGCCTCCAAGAGGAGTGATAAGAATTAAAAATAATAATAAAAAATGCTTTTATTTCAGACGATAAGGTCCATAGGTGGGTATACAAACGGGCATAAAGTTTTTAACAAATTAGACCAAAATTCAAATATGCCATAGCAATAGCAATAGGTAATAGGTATTTAACTGGCCCTCTTAATTACTGTTTGGGATAAATCTTATTTTACTGAATTTTAGACCAGTTATCCTTATTCGATCGGGCTGAAATTTGGCATGCTTATGTAAGTTTGGTGACAATGCAATCTTATGGTATCCTCGAGCTGGTCTGTTGATGGAGACAGAAGCTGGCAATAGGAACTTCTAAAGGGAGCAACGTAACCCCTTCGAGTTTGGGTTCGTTGGATTTGTCTTTTTAAGTACTCTGGTTTCAGATGATCACCAGGATCCTGATGATGAAGTCTGAAGGTGGCCATAGGAAATAATAAACTAAACAAAATAGACCCGTCGAGTTTGGGTTCGTTAGACTTGTACTCGTAGTCCCAGGTCCCTTGTGGGCAAGTCGGAAGGTGGCAATCGGAACTCCAAGTAAATAAAATAGACCGTCGTGTTGCGGTTCTTTAGATTTGTATTCCCAAGCACTTTGCTCTCAGATGATGATCGGGGTCCAGACGATGGAGCCGGATGGTGGCCATAGGAACTTATAGAATAAGCAAGATAGACCCGTCGTGTTTTGGTTCGTCTGATTCGGGTTAGCAAATACTTTCCAGGGTCCGTAGATGAAGTTTGACAGAGCATATCTGTTAATAATATAGCAACTGATTGGTGATTAGACAAAAGGTTTAGTTAATGGTACGTGACCAGAATAATTTAGCCCTTCTTTCGGTGAGCACAGCTTTATAAAAGGGATATACCATCAGTCCAGGCAGACTTTGGCAGTGACGGTATTCACACAATTTGAGGAATAAAGACAAAACTAAAAAGTTGAAAGTAAAATATAAATAATAGCTCAAGATTTTTTTCCAGATGTTCTTTGACAACCCAGGACAAATTACGGCCGAATTTTTTTTTATGGAAGTGTTCCTTAGGTCCCCCAAAACATATCCAGAATGTTCCCCAGCGATCCCATGTCCGCTCCCTCCCCCCCCCCCCTCGAACGGGTCCCTAATGTTTTTTCAAATTAGTTTTTTCTATTTATCTCAAAAACGGTTGAATTTTGGAGAAAGTCGTGAATCTAAGACCTAATTGTTATAAAATTACCAATCTTTTTTCAATTTTTCTAGCCAAGTCAAAACTTGAACTTCAATTTTATCCACATTTATCTGCCTTGTGTAAAAATTTCGACTTTAAAAATTTTAAATGTTAAATTTTTTATATAACAAACATTTTTATAGCAGAAAAAGTAAGAAATTGTGTTGTAAATTTATTTGAGAATTTTGTACGTTCTTATAAACCAATTTAAGGATTACTAGAACTTGGCACCCATTTAGATATCACGTCTTTTGTCAGTGAAGTCAACAGCCACGCATATTATTTATAATGAACTTGGCTTCCATTTTTTTACATTCATGTTTTTGGTTGGATTACAATTTATTTCTTTTACAAGTGACGCCGCCATCTTGTTACTTAAAGCATAAATCTTGTAGTTTTTTGGGGGAAATAGTTTATTTTTATTCCATTCATTTAAATTGGAAGTGCCATAATTTAATCCTGAAAGACAACGTCAGTTTTACTGTTCCTACTTCTTTCGTCCTTTAAAATTATCTCAGGGTGTTTGATGTAACTCGCTGTAAATCGAGAACCAGTGCAGGAATAATGATGAATTATGACTTGTTTTATTTCTAAATGTATCAAGATTCACATGCTCTTACATAATTTTGCCACAACTCCAGTAGTTTTTGTTAAAAGTTAGTACAAAATATGATTACAAGATAATTTTTAATTTTTGGTAAACTGTCTGTAGCTATATTTTAGGTAATACAAGTAAAGCCTGCACCAAACAGCTTGCAAAATTAAAAGGAATTTTAAGAGAGTCTCCTGAGTCATAAGTTGCAAATATGATTTATGGTGAAAAATAGTCTAAGCGAAAACCTCGAGCGGAACTTTTTAATATTTTAACAAACAAATAACTTTTAAGAAAATGTTTTTTATATATATATATATATATTAATAGAACATGACAAGAGCTATCGTCTGACATCTCGTGTTTCAAAATATAAGCAACCAATTTGTAATTATATTTTATTTCTTATTTTATTATACAAGTGACGCCATCTAGTTACTTAAAGCTTAAATCTTTTAGCTTTTCGGGGGAAATTGTTTATTTTTATTTAATTCATTTAAATTGGAAGTGCCATAATTTAATCCTGAAAGACAACGTCAGTTTTACTGTTCCTACTTCTTTCGTCCTTTAAAATTATCTCAGGGTGTTTGATGTAACTCGCTGTAAATCGAGAACCAGTGCAGGAATAATGATGAATTATGACTTGTTTTATTTCTAAATGTATCAAGATTCACATGCTCTTACATAATTTTGCCACAACTCCAGTAGTTTTTGTTAAAAGTTAGTACAAAAAATGATTTAAAGATAATTTTTAATTTTTGATGAACTGTCTGAAGCTATATTTCTGGTACTGTAAGTCACATCGAAATAAAATAGGTGTTTTTAGATTTTTTTTTTTTTATTTAAGGAAACAAACAGTCATTAACAATTATAGCTTAAAAAACTTAGCACCTAATAGACCTAGAGTTCCATAATTATTTATAATCGTATCAATAGCGAACGGTAGTATTTTCGATCTTACATAAATTATCCTTACTTAAATATAGCTTAGAATAGTACAGAAGTCAAGTCCTGAGCAACTATAGTGAGTATTTACGGTATAATTGAGAAGGATTTCAGGCTTGACATGCTCTTAGATACAGTGTTGCTTTTTATAAAAAGAAAAACAATTGTTAACAAGATTATAAAAACAAACATGAAATATTCGTTAACTTCCATTGAGTTTTTTAAAAATATGACTTCTAAAACCACCCAAGGACAATCCAAAAATGTCGATATCCGAAAATAGCTTATTGTAACTATCCAAAGCACGCCGAAAATAACTATTTTGATTGTAGTTAGTTCTGCATTGTTTGCAATCGAAAACATGCTTATCAGAGCGCAGGGACATGCGTGAAGGTACTTTGAAATTAATTTTACTAAGAAGAGCTGGCGAATCCACATAACTATGTATAATTTTGTACAAGTACACTGCATCAACAAATAATCTTCTCTTTACGAGTGAATTGAAATTGTGTCTTTGGGATGCAGTCTCATAGTCCGTAAACCAATGTCCAGTACGATAATCTAAGTTTTTAACAAACTTGTTTTGGACTTTCTGTAGCCTGTTTATATGAACCTTATAAAGGGGACTCCAGACCACACAACTAAATTCGAGCGAGCTACGAACATAGGAGTTATATAGGATAGTAAAAGTGGAGGCTTTTCGAAACGGCTTGGAAACACGCAAAATAAATCCTAGCTGTTTAAAGGCTTTGGCAGTAACATGGTCAATATGAAGGTTAAAATTTAATTTTGTATCAAGGATCAAACCTAGGTCCCTAATACTATTAACTCTGACAAGATTATTTCCTGCAAGCGAGTAGTTAAATGTTATAGGATTAAGTTTACGTGTAAAAGAAATAACGCGGCATTTGTCAAAATTGAGGAAAAGATTATTAACTCTACAGTAATTATTAAATTCGTTTAAATCTGATTGTAAATCAACGCAATCATGATCACTGGAGATAATCTTAAAAATTTTTGTGTCATCAGTGTAAAGAAGATGCTGAGAGCTTTTGAAAACTTTACTTATGTCATTAATATAAAGGGTAAAAAGGAGGGGACCTAGATGTGATCCTTGTGGATCACCAGAAGGAATGCTATGAAATGAGGATATAAAGCCTTTTAAAGAAACGGCCTGAGACCGGTTCTCAATATATGATTTAAGCCATCGGAATAGATCACCGTGTACACCGAGTTTCAGGAGCTTCTCCAGGAGAATATTGTGACTAATTTTATCAAACGCTTTTGAAAAGTCGGTGTACACGGCATCGACTTGATAACCATCATCCATTGCATTTAAAATGAAAGCTGTATATGTTAATAGGTTGGATTCTACGGATCGGCCTCGGAAAAAGCCGTGTTGATGTTCTGATATCACCCGTTTAAAAAGTTGTGTCAGATGTTGTGTAACAAATTTTTCCAACAATTTACCTAAAACACAGAGTTTTGAGATAGGCCTATAATTTTTTACGTCGTTTTTCGAACCAGACTTGTGAATAGGCGTTATTAGGGCTTTTTTCCAAAGAGCAGGGAAACATCCTTCATTTAATGATTTATTGTAAATAATGGTAACGGGAATTGCTAATTCAGCTGCACATTTAGATATGAGTAAGGGATGTATATTATCATACCCAGCTCCTTTGTTAATATCGACCGTTTTAAGCAGTGTTCTAACTTCTGAGAAAGTAATTTTTAGACTAGAGATAGAAACAGGTGAATCTGAGTTGTTATTTATAAGGTTAGGGTCGATTCGAGCAGAATCAGGTACAAATGTGGAATGAAAGAAATGATTAAAATCATTAGCGATGGTGAGTGGATCGTCGGAGGAAGACACACCGTACGTCATGGAAGAAGGAATTTCATTTGAAGGAAACTTAGATTGTATGAAGTTCCAGAAATATTTTGGTGAAACGCGAATAATATCTTCTGATCTACTTATATACGTATGATAACATTGAATTTCGAGAGCTTTTTCCTCCGCCCTTAATGTGCTAAATAAGTTAGAATCAAGAGGGTTTTCATATTTTTTCCACCAAGCATGCACACGTCTTTTTTTCCGTTCTAATTTAATTAGCAATCGTGAGTACCATGGAGGCTTACGAGAGTTTGCACGAATCGGTCTTTTAGGAACGTATGTATTTATCAATTTATCTAGAAATGCATGAAAGTGTGATGTGGCCTCGTCTGTGTTTAGGTCGTATAATATGCTCCAATCATAATTTACTAATTCAGTATTAATACTTTCAAAATCCGATAAAGTTATTTATTTTTATTTTATTTATTAAAATCATTTACAATTCTGAACTTATAATTAATGACACGGCGCCTCCTAAACCTTAATCAGGTTTTTACGGACACCGGTATTCATCGTCTATATGTTATTATAAAATAAACTTGAACAAACACTCGTCTATAGTGTGAAATTATATGTAGGTAGTTCGCTTGCTATGACAATCAGTTCCATTGAAGGTAGATTCAGATAAATATTACCAGTCTAGCAACAAATATCCAAGGTGCATGCGTATGCGTCATCAAAGATATTACGAATGATTGTGTACTACACGTATAGATACAGAGTGTTTAAATTTTTTATATTTACTTTGCTAGTTTTTTATTTTTATATTATATATTATTATTATTAAATACCGATATTGTATGTGTGGTTTATAATGTTCATACATATGTATTATTAATATTAATGTATATTCGGGTATGTTTATTTATACCCTGATTTTATAAGTAAGTATATTAATATCAAATATGCAATAGTAATGTAAATAAAGTAAACTAATAAGTAAATTATTATTAAATTATATTTTGTAGAAAGTATTGTTTAAGTTTGTATTTTATATTTTTAGCATTTAGGTCATCTTTAAGAGCTTTAGGGATTTCATTTATTAATTTGGGAATAAGGTATATATTCATATTGTCTCCATACATGTTTTGTGTTTTAGGTACTATTAATTTAGGATTACAAGTGCTTCTTAGTGGCCGTTTTCGAATGGGTAGAATTGGTAGATCGTTATTGAAAAAGTTTTCAACGAGTAGCGTGTATTTTATTTTTTCTTTGATAGGAAGTATTCCGCAAAATTTAAATAATTTATTATAATCAAGCTTATACTGTAGCTTTATTTTTTGGGGCACAATAGTTTTGAGGATTCGAAGCTGTAGTTCATGGATTGCGTATAGGTGCGATTTACAAGTTCTACCGTAACTAGTTAGTCCATATTGTATAATTGATTCACCCAATGCCTTGTAGAGTGATAGAAGTATAGGATAGGGGATTTTGTACCTAACAATAGAAAATTTTGCTAGAATAGCCCTTAATTTATCACAAACTTTATTTATGTGGTCAACCCATTTAAAGCGGTTGTCTATTACCAGACCTAGGTACGTTTGTTTGTCTACTAATTCAATATGACTACAGCTACAAATCTGTTTAAATCTATTATCATGGAGGCAGTCGTGACTGTGTGATATGAGGTGAATTGGATGAGACACTCGGTTGTGACTAGAAGAGATGTACATGAGTTTTGTTTTGGAGGCGTTAAGTGCTAGCCCTGCATCATGAGACCACTTAGTCAGACTAATAAAGTCTTCCTGTAAATGTTGCAAGGCTACGTTTATATCTTTGTCGGCTGCCAACAAACAGGTGTCATTTGCATATTGGTAAATTTTGCATTTTTTTATTATATTTGAGACGTTATTGACGTAGGACAAGTAGTGCAATGGGCCAAGCACTGAACCTTGGGCCGTGCCATGGGTGACACTTTGCTTTTCACTCATGGTATCCGATACTTTTACACTAAAAGGTCGATCTCTCATATAGTCCTTACACCATTTCAAGAGAGGTCCTCGCAGTCCACAATCATCGAGTCGTTGAATCAGTAGGTCATGACATAAGGTGTCAAAAGCCTTGCTGTAATCAATAAATACGACCAAAACATGATTTTTATTGTTAAGATGACTGTTTACGTCTTCAGTGAAAGCGGACAGTAGCTGTGTGGTGCTTTTATTTTGTTGAAACCCATACTGGCTATTGTGTAATATCAAATGTTTTCTGTAAAAGTTATGTATTTGTTTACTTATGTATTTTTCTATGATTTTATCAATGGTAGGTAATATAGTAATAGGGCGATAGTTATCATAATTAGATTTAGTACCATTTTTATAAACGGGTCTAACGATTCCAGTTTTTAATTCAGTTGGATATCTTCCCTTGAAAACACTTTCGTTAATAAGTTTGGCAATTGGATCGGCTATCTTTTCAAGGATAGATTTAATATCTACCGCTCTAACACTATCTATTCCCGGCGCTTTAGCAGTATGGAGACTTTTTATTATTTTGGCAACTGCATTTGGAGTCGCTTTTTGGTATCGTAACGTAACTGACGCAGGTGATCTATAAGTATCCGCAGACAAAAGTGGTCTATCGCAAGTGGGAATAATATTAGAAACACTTTTTTTGAAAGCATGGGCAAAGTTATTAGCTATATCAAGTGATTTAATTTTATCATTTCCAAACGCAGTCTCTATTATATTGTCTATGGAACACTTTGTTCTACCAGTAATTTTATTAAGTAATTGCCAAAGTTTTAACTGATTGTGTTTATTGTTGTTGATATCCATTTTAAGATGATTATTTTTTGTTTTTTGAATTAACTTGTTAGCTGAGTTTCGTGCTTTATTATATTTTTGTTTTATAATCATATCACTGGTGTCTTCTAGCCATCGGCCGAACCAATAGTCTCTATTTTCACTAGCTTTTTTAGTCGATTTATTTACCCACGTATTGTCCGCCTTAGTGAAGTTCCTGTTTTTTAACCGTATTTTGAGTTGGCTTTCGCTGTAACATTTCATAAAATTATTTTTAATTTCTTTATAAATTTGTAAGGGGCAATCCATATATTTTATTTCATCCCAATTGATGTCACTTAACATGGACGTTACTTTGCTTTGGTCGATAAGTATTTTAAATTTTGGAGCATCCTGTATACGCTGTGGCACCGGGCCGACACAAGCGAACACTATGCCGCGATGGTCTGCCAGTACAGTGTTAAGAGCCGCAGTGAACACGTCTTGTGAGCGGGATCTAGCAAAGATATTATCAATGCATGTTTTACTTATTACGTTTTTTCTTTGTTGTATTCGTGTGTATTCCGTGATCCCTCTCACAAGTCCAAAACTAGAAGTCATAGTTGTAAATTTATGCTTTATAGGACTTTCTACGGCCGTGTCGATATTAATGTCACCTAAAATAAACAGATCGTCGGACTTGCTAATTTTGTTGCATTCCTGTTGTAGTTCGTGAATAAACAGGTGTTTACTATTGTTAGGCGGCCGGTAAATCGCGAGAAGGTAGCACGTGTAATTAGTTGATGTAGTTATTTTTGTCAACATTCCTTCATAATACGTTGATTTAGTGATCGTGGTATTGGCTTTGTGTTTTTTGTGAACGTAAATAATCACTCCACCGCCTTTTCTGTGTTTCCTGAGATTAAGATGCATGTTATATCCTTCGAGTTGGAAAAGGTGACTAAGATTTTCCGAAATATTAGCTTCTGTCACAATCACTAGATCAACTAATTTCGAGCAAGAGGTAATGTAGTGTTCAAGAGTGGAGAAATTAAGAATAAGTGATCTTATGTTGAAATGGATGCACGTCAGATTAGTGTTGTTTGGGATTTTATTAAGGAAGTTGTTAATATTTGTACAGTTTTTTAATTCTATTAAGTTTTCGGGATAGGACATTTTGGGTTATGTAAAGTAATTAATTTATATACGTAAATAAGTATATATAAAATAAATATATTTTTTTGTATTTTAGGTATACACATGTGGTTAAATATATTAAATGGGTATATAAGTGTAATATAATATGTAGTAGCAGGCATACGTATATAAACGTTTCAAAATTAATAGCGAACTACCTACTTATTTAATTAAGTAGTTTGTTGATGTCTTCCTCTCGACGGATTACAAAGACTTCGCTTTTTTCTTCTTTTCGAGCACGGATGACACCTCCTTTGTACCAGACGTATTTGTAGGTAGATTTTAATTTTTGCTTAGCTTCCCATAGTAGTTTTTTGTTTTGGCAGGATAAAGCTTCACGGACGTGGATAGGTGGTTTTCCAAGCGATGCCGGTAGGTTATCAATCAATTCATCAGCATATAATGGGGTTTGCTTCGCTGCAGCAATCCATGTGAGTGGCGCTGAATCGTTCTTGAATTTTATTTCAATCGAACCGGGCTTCTCTTTTCTTCCGGGTAAACGTTTTGACCCTTCAACTTGATCAAGTGAGACCGTTAATTTGCTTGCAATTTTATGAACAATGTCGCCGATGTTTTCATTTTTGTCGTAAGGAACATTACCTATTTCAAGTTGTTTTTTCAATACCGATTGCTCAATATCATTTAAGCGTTGTTCCAATGCACCGACACGCGTTTCTAGATAGTTATTTCGGTTCAGTAACTCGATGTTCTTCTTCTGCAGTTCTTTAATTGATACCTTGCAAGCATCCATCGATTCGGTTAGGTCGTCCATTTTATCACTTTGGTATTCGAGAGCTTTAGTTATTTCTCGCAGTTCTCTTTGAAGAGCCTTCTCCATTTCTTTCGATACGTCCTTCAGCAGTTGCTTGATGTCGACGTGAAGATTTTTTGTATATTTATTTTGGGGTTCTTCCTTGTCCTCTTCCTCGTCCCCGTCAGCGTCACCGGGTACATAAACTGAGCCTCGTTTCGGAGAATGTTCGAGACACTCTGGGCAGGTCCACTCAAGACTCTCAGCGGCTTTCAGCGCAGTTCTCTGCTTGTTATTTAGACCAGAGCAGCACCCGTTCAAATGAACAATCTTCTCACACCGATTACACTCCAGACCAGGACTGGTTTTGGTAATGTTTTTCCCACATTTATCACACTTTACTGCCATAGCAAGCGACTCTTGGTAACGTGTTATTCGACCGAGCGTACGACGATCTACGAACAGTATTTGCTTGTGTTATTTTTTTGCATATTGAGGGATAAATTTAATTTTAGGCTAATATCTAGGGGTTTGTGATGAGGTACAAATCGCGAAATAGGTAAAAAGCATTCAGTTACATTGCAATCTAAATTGGATAGAACTAGGTCCAAAATCCGATTATTTTCATTAAAACAGTGATTAAACTGATACAAATCGGTCAGTGCCATGCAATCAGACAGACATGATGCTAATTTATCTCCATTAGAATCTAAATGTAAAAAGTTTTCACCTTTAATCTGAGACCATAATGCACGGGGTATATTGAGGTCACCTAATATAATAAAATTATCATCTGGATATTGCAATACTAAGTCTGATACACTGTCAAGAAAAGTAGTTACGGAGTTTGTGTGGTCTTGGGTCGGTGAGATGTAAGCACAAGCTAGGTGCAACTTTTTTGCGGTGCCAGGCGAGCGCGCATTGGATGAGGAAGAATGACAACCGTTCGCCGGCACGTCGATACTTATCCATACCAACTCTGAATGCGCCGGTACATTCCAGTCACTTCGCATCCGTGCAGTGAGCTCGTGTCGAATACCTATCATTACTCCGCCGCCCGGTCCCTTACCCCAAAGTCGATCAAATCTAAAAACATTATAGCGATTATCGAAATATTCAGAGTTGTAAAAGTCAGGGGCCAACCAAGTTTCACTTATACATAAAATATCATAATTAGATCTCAAAACGTTAGAAAGAAACTCGTGTGACTTCGTGCGCAATCCCCCTGCGTTCTGATAGTAAATGTTTAGGTTATGTAACGCAGTCATTTATAAAGGGTTGCAGATAGTTATACCGATGTGTGTGTAGGTTGATTAAGTTCATTTCGGTTGCTTGCGGTAGTAGCTTATAATCGTAATTGTTGAAAGATATTGTGTATGACACTATAATTATCGTGTTAACAAAAAGAAAATAATGGTTATATTTGGGCAGAATTAATAAGATATAAGAGGAATAATTTGAGAATATTATAATCATGCAGGTAGACACATAACGGATGTAATAATACAACTTGAGGTTATAAACTGAATACAAAATAAAAGCAATTAGTCACTTTAATTTACGCAAGTCAGATTCGTTTTGAATATGAAATATTTTTGATTCCTTGTTGTGACGCATCAATATTTTACAGTCCTGTACCCAAACAAACTCGAATCCAAGCTCCACCTTCTTCTTCTTGGCCTCTTTTAAAAGCTGCTTATTCGTTCTGGTCAAGTGATGGTTTAAGAAAATTCGGGAAGCTGCACCAGAAAAGCCAATATCCGAGGAAAATAGTTCCCTGTGCTTCCGAGCGGCAGCCAGGAAAGCATCCTTGCGTTTACGCTGTGTGAAGCGCACAATAATACCCGGTTGGCGCGGCGACTGCTTATCAGCTGATCCAGCGGCGGCACCTACATTTATGTACCTACGTACTCGGTGAATCGTATCCAGATCTGTATCTAAGAGTTGAAATCCAACTTTGGCACTAATCGAAGAAAAAATGGACATCAGATTTTCGGATTTACTAAAAGGCACTCCGGATATTTCGACGTTATTAAGCCGAGAGAACTGGTCGCGTGCATTGTTTTCGTCGAGCAGGACAGCAATTGTTTCTTGTGCAGCGCTGAGGTCAGTAGGCACAGAAGCTAAGGCGCTGAAATCATCTTCGATCGTAGAAATTCTGGATTCCATTTCGTCGGTCCGTGAGTTTAGACCCTCCAATTTAGTTTTAAGATCCTCGAGAATTATTGAAGATTCGTTGACCTTGGGCTCAATTGTAGCTCTGAAGTTTTTTAGCTCCAGCATAAGATCCGCCAAGGTAGGCTCATGTATTGGCGTCGACGGTTTTGAAGTTGTTGCAATAGTTTTGCAAGCGGGGCAGCGCCACGAAATCTTTTTCTCGGCAGGTAGGCGGCGATAATATTGTTCCGTGATTGGAATACACTCAAAATGGTAATTACCATTACAAATATGGCAGTAGACTTCGTCGAAAACTTCAGAACGGCATTTAATGCAAGACTTCTCGTTCATTTTCACAAAAAAAACAAATAATAAACAATTTGGAACAAAAACTGCGGCCGGCACGGTAACAATACGCTATCGTTCGTGTTCGCGAAAGGATATTAAATGTTGCGCTAAGATCGACCGTCGCTAGAGAACGCGTGACGCAGATTGGTAATTTTATAACAATTAAGTCTTACATTGACGACTTTCTCCTAACTTCATCGGTTTTAGAGATAAACAGAAAAAACTAAAATTAGGGACCCGTTCGAAGGGGGGGAGGGGGGAGCGGAAATGGGATCGCCAGGGAACATTCTAGATATGTTTGGAGGGACCTAAGGAACACTTCCATAAAAAAAAAATTCGGCCGTAATTTGTCCTGGGTCTATTTCTAAAAATATTGATCTATTTTTTAAAACAAGCTTTCATACAAACATTTGTATTAAAACGAAAAAAAATAATTTTAGTATGGGTCGTGCTGATAAATGTTAGTTACAAAGATGAATATAATAAAATAGATCGATCGAAATCATGCATAAATTTTTATAATGTATTATTATTGTATGACTCAAACTATTTCAAAACTGTAGCGCAAATAAAAAAAAACCGGCCAAGTACGAGTCGGACTCTTGCACCGAGGGTTCCGTATCATTACATAATATTAATTGTATTAGTTGAAATTTCAGTAACTTACGGTGCTACATTTTTTGAGTCCGACTCACACTTGATCAATTTTTATTATTAATTGTTATTTTAATAGCTTATGCACTATAAATTTACAGATTTTCATATTTGTGAATGCTTCCGTTTTTATGATAGAGTGAAAACAAAAAATCGAGCAAAAATCGCCTAACAACATGTTTGTTGTAGGGAAGCCTCCCTTAATTTTTACTTTTTTTTATTTTTAGTATTTGTTATTATAGCAGCAACAGAATTACATATTTACTGTTCATGAGGTGCAGCCCAAACAATTTTTTGTAAAAAAATCTGACTTTGGTGGCATCTTTATTCCTGTTTTTAAATATTTTTTAAAACAAAAAATACTGTAAGTAATTATTTAACGAGCTCTAATACCCCATTCGGGTAGGTAAATTTTTTTCGTGCCTCTCTTTAGCTGTTTAGGGGGGCCCTTCATTTTTCAGTTTTTAATTTTTTTATTTGTGGTTGTAGCGGCAACAGATAAACACAATTTGTGAAATTTTATTTATTACGGTACTTGAGATACAGCCCGCTGACAGACAGACAGAAACCGAAGGCATATCAAGAGGGTTCCGTTTTTCATTATACTCGTATTATACAGTTTTATGAATGATTTCGATCGATCTATTTTATTGTATTCATCTATACACCGTGTTCCTGAGGATATGCATTAATTTTAAGAGCTTGTTCAGTTAACGAAAGTGTACAACTTTCCCTAAAAAACATAGGTTGAAATACGAAAAAAAAAATTACCCTCCCATACAATTTTTTTTTTCGTATTATGCATTAACTTTATGAGCACGTTCAGTTGACGAAACTGAACACTTTTCCCTACGAAACATAAATTGAAATACGAAAAAAAAAATTGCCTTCCCATACGAAAGTTGAACAGTTTCTTTAACCGAAAGTGTTCTTAAAATTAATGCATGTCCTCAGGAACACGGTATGTAACTAACACTTATCAGCACAACCCTACAATTTTTTTTTGTTTTAGTATTTACGTAAGAAAAACGCGTAGTTTCCAAAATCTTTGGTTTTAGTACATTTATTTTTGTATAAGAGCTTGTTTTAAAAATATATATTTAAATTTTTGTGTATGCAGTGATGTAGTGAATAACAAAGATGACTACGGAGTGCGCAGCTGATGAAGATTTCAGGCCATCTCGTGTTAGAACTGCGTTTGTGTGGTCTCAAAAAGTCACGGACATTTCCCTTCGTAAAGTCCACTATCGCTTTACGGGGGGGAGCAATGAACAATCCCCCTCCTCGACACTGGCGGTTCGACAAAATTTTCGGTGGTACATCCGCCAACATGATTGGAACATGATGGACAGGAAAATTTACATATATTTATATAAGTACTAGCCCATCGGCACGTTATACTGTCTCCAACAATGATATTACCATATATAAATCTTTGGTCCAATTCGTTGGTCCGAAATCTGACGTTTAGGACCAACAAATGTCAGTCATTATCAACATTGTCGGATGCAAAAACGCGCGGACTTTAAACAAAAATTCCAGCCTGCTGCATGAAAGGGTACACTAACCACGATAGAAAAGTAAACAAAGAAAATTATAACGTTACTATTCACAGTTCTCTCAGTGGCGCGTAGCGGAAGGACGTGCGTTTGCACACAAAAGAAACTTACCTAGTACTAACTACTTATCGACTCCGTATTTTGTATTCGTAATTTACTTATCATAGGTGTGATTTCGAACTTTTTACATTATGGCGAAGTGTGCTAAATGTTCAAAACTTGTGAATAAAAAATCGCCAGGTGTACAATGTAATAAGTGCTCAAAATGGTTCCACTCGTCCTGCGCCTCCCTCACGAACGAACAGCTGAGCGTTCTTTGTGAAATGGAGGCCGCTGACTGGAAATGTAGAACCTGTGCCGGACAGATGAAACTGAAGAGGATTTCGGCTATCCTGCCAGATCCGGAAGAAGAAGAGGAGAGTACCAACACGGACACGGAAACTCACTTCAACCCGGGACAGGGTAGCATTAAAGAGATTTTGGCGCATATCCATCGTCAGTTCTCCGATATGAAAAGAACTATCCAAGAGGAAATCCAAAGAAGCCTTCAGTTTTATGCGGACAAAATTGATGATTTTCAAAGTGAAATTTCCACTTGCAAAAACAAAATCAAAACCGTTGAAAATAAATACAAAGAAATGTTCGACAATTCGCAAAATTTAAAGCTCAAAAACGAATCATTACAACAAAAAATTAACCAGTTAGAACAAATACAAATGGAAAATAAAGTTGAAATATGCGGAATACCAAAGAAGGATAGCGAAAATCTACTGATAACTACCTACAAGATATGCGAAAAAATAAATCAGCAGAAGCATGATGTGTTGAGCGTGTACCGAAAGGAAAATACAAAAACACTATTCCAAAAGTCGAAGAGTGACGTCATTGTGGTAACCCTCCGTGAAGGTTGTCGGGAAAAATGGCTGGCAACCGCTAAATCTACTGCCTTAACTGGCGAGGACATCGTAGGAAGCGGAGTGAGCGGCTCGGATAGTGTCTACAAAATATACCTACGGGAAGCCCTATCTCCATCAAACGCCTTCTTATTATGGAAAGCCAAGTCAGAACTAAAGAATACAAACTTCTTCAAGTACGTCTGGTGTAAGAGAGGTACTGTATTAGCAAGAAAAGAAGAAAAAGGAAAGGTTCACATAATTCGATCAGAAAGTGACGTCACAAAACTGATACCTACCGAAAACAACGCAGAATAAATTTACTTATTTTCTCTTATGGGTTTTTACCTTTTTCGTCCTTATTTTTTTTTGTGCTTTAGTGTCATTTAATCTATATACCTACACTAAACTCACATGGATAGTGATGACTCATGTAGTAATGTGTATGAAGGTAATTACGACAACTGGGAAATATTTAATAAGTCCTTGTCTGTAAACGGTAAATATTTTATAATTTTGCATGTCAATATCAGATCTATGTTGTTAAATTTTAATTACTTGGAATATATAGTAAATACGAGTTCTAAGGCAATTGATGTAATTGTGATAACGGAGGCAAACATTCGAGATTCATTATCACAATTATTTCATCTAAATGGGTACAATATGCTGACTAATCTTAGGCAAACGCGAAGAGGAGGTGGAATTATAATGTATGTTCAGCAAAATCACAAATTCGTGCAGCATAAGTGCTCAACCGTTCACTTCGAATCTCTAGTTGGCAATATAGAAATAAAAGGTTATAAAAACCTAAACATTTGCGCTGTTTACCGACCTCCAAATTTGAGCAAACCATATTTCATCACAGAACTAAACAGCTTATTGGACTCATTTGATCATAAATCTGAACTAATATTATTAGGTGATATGAACTTGGATTTAAAGCGATATAATAATACTAGAAACTTATATCTTGATTCGTTATGTCAATTAGGGTTAGATTGCGGAATTTCGCAATTCACTCGCGAGGAAATGGTGAATGAGCGAATAGTTAAATCGTCTATCGACCACATTTTTATGCGCTTATCGACATCGCAACCTATACATACCGGTGTAGTTGTGGATTGCATAGCGGACCACTACATAACCGGTCTCGCCGCTCAGCTGATACCTACGGGCGCCGACACCTCGCCTCGCAGCGACACAACGATAGTTAAGATAAACAATAGGCAAATAACAAACGAGTTACGATCGGTGGACTGGTCTATTGCGCTAAATTATAGCAATCCGAATGAAATCATGCACTTTATTGAGAAGAAGTTTAAAAGTATATATAATAAATATAAGGAGATTATTAAAGTTAAAAAAGGTAGGAAAAATTGTAAATGGTTGAATACTAAGATTAAAAAAATGTGTAAAATACGAGACAAGTTATTTAAAATTTGGAAAAAAGACCCAAGCAATGTAGATAAGAGAATATTATACAACAAATATAGAAACAAAACCAATAAATATATTAACTACTGTAAAAATAAATATTTTAAGGAACTAATTAGTAAATATTTTAGAAATTCTAAAAAACTATGGAAAATTATGAACGAAATTTGTGGCAAATGTAATACAAATATTGATGATATGTTACGTAAATATTTTAAAGACAACGAATCTATTATTGCAAACAACTTCGCAAAGGAATTTCGTGACGGAATAGTAAGGGCATCAAATTTTTGTGACAAACCAATCCTCCAGCCGGATGACTGTCCGTGTCAGCCTAATGTGGCAATGCGCTTAAGTCACGCGTCAGAATATGGCATTTCTAAAATTATTAGCAGCCTGAATGACAGAAAAAGTCCAGGCTTAGACGAAATAAGAGCATGCGATCTTAAAAATATTTGTCTTGACATAGCGCCATTAATAACCCATCTCGTCAACACGTGTATTGACACACGTAGCTACCCAGACAGTCTGAAGGTTGGATTGGTGAGACCTATCTTTAAAAAAGGCCGCCATAACGAATATAGTAATTACAGACCTATAACAATTTTATCATGTATAGATAAGGTAATTGAGCGTTACATAGGTAATGAAATAAACAAATTTACACAAAAAAATCAAATAATAAATACAAATCAATTTGGGTTCCAAAAAAACCATAGTACCGCTCAACTACTTTGTAAGTTTACCAATGAAATCAGCGACCACCTGAACAAAAAATATCATGTGGTCGCTGTTTTCATTGATTTTACAAAAGCATTTGACATGCTGCAATACAATACACTTTTTGACAGACTTTACAGTTGTGGCATACAAGGTGGCTTTCTAGATTGGTTCAAAAACTACCACACCAACCGATGCACGTTTGTTAAGGTATGTGATGTGTTAAGTGAGCCGGTGACAACCCTACAGGGCACGGCGCAGGGCTCTATATTGGGTCCGACTGAGTACCTTCTCTATGTCAATGACATGTGTAAGATATTCAAAAATATTACTGTTTATCAATTTGCGGATGACACCTGTCTGGTGGCCGCGGACCAGGACATATCGAAGGCTGCTCAGTTGGCTCAGGATAACTTTAACATATTGTGCAAGTGGGCCCATGATGTCGGATTAGTAATAAACATGCAAAAAACTAAAGCTATCCATATTCACTCGAGCCATAATAAAGTTAATCAACAACCCGTCATCGTGGGTCATTTGCACGATTGCCTGCACCGTGGACTGGACGAGAAGTTATGTAAGTGCCCTAATGTGGAATTTGTCAACAAACACATGTATATTGGTCTATACATTGACAATAGATTTAACTGGAAATGCCACATTGAATATACATCAGACAAATTAAGATCTATCCTAGGAAAAATTAATATCATAAAATACCGATTACCATACCCTGCTTTAAGATTATTATATTTAGCCCTTGCTGATTCTGTCATCGATTATGGTCTTAGCAGTTACGGCAGAGCTGCCAAAACTGACCTAAACAATATATATAAGTTACAGATAAGATTACTGAAATCCATAGTTCCTTCAAAAATAAAGAATAAGTACTGTGAAGATTATTCCAAACTATTCAAATATTGTAAAGTTTTGCCCGTACAAAATAAAATACGACTATCAATATTAAAAGAAGAAAAATGTAATCTAGAAAACCTTATAACTACAAATAGACCTTATAACCTACGAGTACTAACAGATTGTCATGTATATTCTCGGCCTGGCTATAATAATATTTACGGCAAAAGACATTTTTCCTATATACTTCCTACCATACTTAATAGTCTACCCAAGAACATACAAGATATATATATTTCAAACAAATGTTTTATGAAAAAAATGAAAAAATACTTCATTGATAGTGACGATCACAGCTTCATTCTATAGGACTTATGTCACGAGAATGAAGCTGTGTTGTCCTACTTATACTTAGTCATAGGTATTATTAATAACTAAAATTTAGTATAGAACTCGTCTGTGACAGATAAGCTTTATACAGCTTCCGTCGCACGACCTTAAATCATAATTTGTAATTTATATGTTTTGGATAAATAAATAAAAAAAAAAAAAAAAAAAAAGGTAAGTCAAAAATGTAAGACGCGATTTTACAATAAACAGATGTGTTTTTCAACTTAAAAAACAATAAACTTACCAACAAAATGGATTGTTCTTAGTTAAAGGAACAATATACTCTTACTGTTTTCATTGTTTTTGACTATAATCCAGTGAATGAAACTGAAAAACCAGGCCTAAACTAAATCATATATAAACAGTAAAAAGTATGTTTTGTTTTTTCCGCCATATTATTTCCGTTCCGTGTATTGAGTACCGATTGAAGTACTACACAACGTATTAGTTCACGCTATTTTTCACAAATGGCGCTATTTTTTCTTGTATGGGGAAATTTTGAACCGCTTGTTCCCAAGATAGTGGACAATGTACAAAGCTCATATTGATACAAAGCCGCAAATCGAAGTACGGGATTGCCGTTTGGTACACAGGTACTTTAGGTTACAACAATCATTTTTTCCGGCAGTTCTTAAAAATACTCCCGGGGTGGGGGCAGCTATGACTTCATAATTTTTTTGTATGGGATTTGAATTTTTTTTGTTTAGAAACTTATCGTGTGTGATATCAAATGAAAGGGCATCATATGCCGGTTCCAAAAATATACTACACCATAACCTTTCGGCCACCTGTTTTGTAAAAATCTTAGAAATATTTTCAAAACATACCAAGTTTGGGCTACTCCAGGCAGAAGACGGCTTGGTAAGTTTTTGTAAAACATACGCCAAATGTCTCGTAGTATACTCATGTCTAACGTCAAAAAGGAAATTTCCAAAATATTAATATTAACAATTTTTTATGAATTTTTTCTTCAGTAAAAAGTTGGACATATCTCTGAGATAAAAATTTCGAACTCTTCTTTACTGTAATGGCTGTTATTGTGTTTTATGGTAGTGGAAGTTGAAAGGAGAAAGTTAAATGTCTTCTTCTTCGTCTTCTATGTAATTTAGAGAGCAGCAGCAGTGGGAGAGATCAAAGAGTGTCTTTTCTCTTTTGGCTCGCACCGTGTTGTAATGGGACAAGCCTGCCGCTAATAAAAATAACATCCCAACCATATTTTTTAAGGAGCGCGGTAAACGTTCGGATTGACTTTGGATTGCAAATATAATAAAAAAGGCGTAAGTGCCACTATCTTGTTTAGCAAAGCAGAGCCTTAGGTCTAAGACTTAAAGCGCATCTGTTTGCTACTGTATAGGAACATTTAAACACACACTCTAACAGTTTCAGGTCAGGCAGTTTTGGCGCGTAAATGCAGCGCATTTGGGTTTTCAACCAATAAAGGAAGCGCGTGTCTTGGCATGGAGGGCCAATGACGTTACGAAGGGAAAGGCGTCGCTCGCGCCAGCGGCGTTGGCGAAGTATAGAGGGCCAGCGGGGCATTCGGTGTACATCCTCTCACGAGAGGGGTAGTGAGTGAAGTGCTTGTGATTGATGTGCAAAAAGGCACGATATAGAGCCAGTGTAATATAGGAAAATTAGTCACCGTCGAACAAATGTGGATTCGACTAGTTCACAGATAAGCATACCAACATGTTCTTTTGTTAATTATAGATATAATTTACCGTTTGCCATTTGAGATTAGATTGACTAGTATATTTTGCGCCATTTGATATAAATTGCAATGTCGAACCTAGTGTCAACCGTAATCTGAGAGGGCAAACTTAAGGTGTTATTGTGGCCACAATAAAAGTAAGCGATAATTGTAATGATTTAATTGTACCTATATTTCATGTCACTGCCTATTGTCAATACCTATCTAAGGCATTTAATTGTTTTTTAGGGCAACGCCAAAGTGGTTTTACTTCTTGTTCCTTTCCACTTCCTGCAATTTGGGCTTAATTTTGCGAACAAGATCCAACGAATATCGATATTATATTAAATTCAATTACCTGTAATTTTCCCGCCTTACTTTATCTATTCCTTAATACAATGATATATCGTATCGAATTCGTTGGTTTTGAGTAAATATAAACATGCAGGCGCTTTATGTGGTAAATAAAATACTTATCGTTTGTTACCACAAAACTCATTGTTTCTTTCAACATATTACCTACTCCCTAACTCGTAATAATTCGAGACCCTTCAGGTCCAAAATTAAGCATCTACTCTTGCCATTAACTTAATAAGCCGAGCTATTCTAAAACTTTGCCATTTACAAATAAACTTGCCATTTTATTAGTTTTGCACAGCACAGTGTTTGGCTAGACAAAACTGTGAAGTATTATTTTATCAATCGGTCCAATAAAAGACGATCAACAAAATTTAAGACTAACAAATCGAGATAATACATTTCGATTTATACATGGGTTCGATTCCCATCACAGGGTCATAAGGCCGTGACCCTCACATCTGGTCGCCGTGAAGCCAAGATCTAGAATTCGTGTCTACGCAGTAGGACACGGCTAGAAAGAACTTAAAATTAATACACAACGTAAACTTTTATAGATAAAATATTTAAGGTGCTTGTTTAGTCCAAAATATCTGGGAGAGGAAGCTTAAAATATAAACTATTGTAAAAACAAATCTCAACTCAAAGAAAGGCATTTAAAATAATAATAAAAAGATGCTTATTTAATTAAAATATCTGGGAGAGGTAATTTGTTGAGGAAATACTGGTATAGCAAATGACATTTCCAGAACAGTTATTATTATGGCCATTTTAAACACCTTTTACTTACACTGTTGCATGAGATATTACTGTGTGCTATTTTCAGGTTCTAAATTGCAATCCAACGTCCAATCCTAATATTGCTAATAGCATAAAAAAAATGCATAACAAAATTTAGATTCAAATTAATTTGTTTAATGTAGATTATTTACAGAATACTCATTTACCGTAATAACATGCAGAATATAATGAAAGTAGAGCAAGCCTTGGTTCGGAATGAATTTATTACAAGAAAAATAAATACATAAATAAACATTCTAAAGTTGATCCATGATTTGGTAAAAATGTTGCATATTACTCATCAAACAAAAGGATGCCTTGCCAACCTTAAAGCGAGCAGGTAGCCCGTTCTAACAGGGCTTGGGTATGGGCGATGAAGAATATTCCGTTACTTCTCTTTTGTTGTAAAATGCTAAATAAATGAAGCGCACATTCGAGCTAAGAGTGAACAATAGCTGATTGCGACTAATTTTAAAAGTACTGACACTTTCATGTTAGTTGTTTTATTAATGAATAATGGATTTTATTTACTCTGACATACCTGTCTAAGTCATTACAACATGTCATATTAAAATAAAATGGGTTACCAAATAACGATCAAATGAACTGAACACATCTTAGGAACCCTTAAATAAATTAGCAAATATAATAAATAGATGAATAAATAATTATATTAATAAAGGGTCATATCCTGTTAGACTTAAAAATCAGATTGGATTAAAGACATCGAAAGCTTAAAGAAATTATTCATCATCATATCAGACAAAACGCATATTGCATTTTGATAGCTTTAGTTTAGATTCATCATTCATCATCATATCGGACAAAAGGCACATTGCATTTTAGTAGATTTCTCTAGAGATTGCTGATAGATGAATCGAGGTAACTATGGTTTAGGCATTGCCTGAAATAGCTCATGGGAAGTTAAAGCGTTGAAAGAAGTATTTGTAGTCTTGAGGTGTTATTATCATTAAATTAATGACAAAAGTCTTGAGTACTGAAAGGCTTTTAAGTGAACGACTGTATGCAGTTAAATTTTGGTATGAGAAGCGTTGAATCTTTTAGATCACGCTTATCAATTATTTCATAATATTGAAAAGTTAATAAAGACAATGTCAGATCTGACTTGAAAATATACCTATATGGTATTGTACAAATATACAAACAATCAAATGCACCGGGACGCTGGTTGCACAATAATAATTACATCCACGTTCGATTGAAAGTCGCAGCCTGCCACCACCAGTGCCACGAGCCACTTGCGTGTGTGTGTTAGGGACTCCATTCGAATATGACCACGATTACTTCGCAGCTCCCCATGGGAGGAAGTTTCGCGGTAAACAAATCAACATTTGATTGGCAATCGCAGTCTGCCACCACTAGTGCTAGAAGCCGCTGGTGTGTTAGAGATACCAATTGAATCATCTGGGTGGAAGTCAGATTTGACCTAGTCTCAAGAAGACAATAGAATCCAATCATTAATACAAAAACTTATACCTAAACGAGACGAGCTACAGTCGATTCACCCCAAAATAATGTAGTATTAATCGAATCGCTTAAGGTTTTGATAGAGCTACAGCGGGTATAAAGTTTACATAATTTAAATTCTGGGTTATATGATAGCAAGTTAGAGAAGAGAGACAAAAAAAAAACACAGCTTAAGTTATATACAGTTAGGTTAGTAGTTAGGTAGGTAATATTGTTAAGGTTAGGCTAGTTTCAATATTTCGATAGAACCGAAAAGGTAAGTAGGTATAAATAACCAGAGGTTCCAAATAGGTATTGTTTCAAGTTCTATGAAAAGGCCATGAGACAATGAGGCCTACTAGACTATGAGGTACAATAGTACTAAACCTAGGATAGCATAAAAGGGGCTCGCAGTATGGTAGCGCTAGTAAGTGTGTAAGCACTGTCCACATATCTAAATGCGTTCATATCCATAATTTTATTGGTTTAAACATAGAGGGTTCGATTCTCTCATGATCTCAAAGTTGTATAAACTTTAATCAAAAACTACTTGAATCGATTATTCTGAAAGCTTTTGATCTGATATGGTTTGGTAATTGCGAAAAAGAAAAACAAACTAAGGGATTACTACTGCGTTAAGTTCAGATGACTTAACAATGGATAAGGACTATAAAAAGGGCATTATCAAAAGAGTACCAAAGATAAACCTACGGTTGTTTTGCACAGTGATAACAACGATTACTCACTCAGGTCTTCAAGTTAAGCGAGATTTTAAAGATAAGGTATTGTAAGTGTATGTTATAAAGTAGGTAGGTAAAGGGTGTAAAGCGTATTTTGAACAACGATACGAGCTTATAAAACGTTAAGAAATTTCTCAAAGCATATGTATTAGGTAGGTATGTCAGTTGTCACTTAGGTTAATAAAGGTCGGTAGTGGCTTATTAAGGTTTAGCTGAAATGACTTAGATGTTATGAGTTTTCAAGCCAAGACTAAAGTCTGAGATCGTTGATAGGTAATGTGCCTTCCGAAGCACGAAAAGGGAAGTATTCGTCTATAGGCTAAGAATGCTTGGAATGGTGAGCTAGGTTATACTCAGTAAGTTTAAGAATAATTTTAAAACGGCGATAAGAAATGCAGTTTTGTTTCTAAGAACGGTCGAAACAAAAGAAAGTTTTTTGACGGCAAGGGTCCGAGTAGGTAGCAGATGACCCAGGAAAGGCCACGGTTTAAAAGTAAAAACAGATGTGCTGAATAGAGCTTTGAATATCGTAAGTTTTAAATTTTTTGTTGCTTGCTTTTGAAGCTTGCAATTATAATGGCATTCCCAGTGTATTGAGTTATTTAGAAAGCCGACGGTCTTTAAACAATAGCTACAAAGCATGCAGCCGGACGTTAGTAATAAACTTTACCGAAAGATAAAAAAAAGGGAACTTTATGATTCTTTGTAAAAATTCTAGCGGCTGATAAAATTAACTAGCGATTTGTTATGACTTCGCTTACGGTTCGAGTCCGAAGCTTGAGTCCTTTACAAAGGTTAAGAGCGAGTCGCATTTCAGAGTAGGCTGCATATCATTAAATGTTTATAATGATGTCGGTAAAGGTCAAATTAACTGCTAAATGAGAATTTAAATAAACGAAGCTTGATTTAAAAGCCACAACTTTTATGGCAGTATGGTAATAATTCATATTTACTAGTAGGTATATAGGCATTAGGAGCGAATAAGTAACGAGTTAGGTCATGAGGGTAATAGGTAATATAATTTTTCTCTTTAGTATAAGTAGATATATCTTAGTACAAGTTTAAAGCTAAAAGATTAGCTATTGGCAGATAAGTATCAAGTTATCCTGTATTTCGTGGAGAACTGTGGTCTCTGCCTACCCTGACGGGAACAAGGCGTGATGTTATGTATGTATGTATGTATGTCGTTTATAATGCGATACGGAACCCTAAAAAGGCACCCAAGAGAATGGCTAGATGTTGGCAATCCGGGCTGTACTAATGGCAGACAATGGCAGTTGTTAACCGCTAGGTAAGGCAGGTAGCTACAAGAGTAGATTTTATGGTTGTATGTTATTTGAAGTAAAAATCGAAGTCTTAAAAACAAGAACTTCGTGGTTCAAAAAAATTACTGAACTGATATAATTTTATTAGAAAATGAGATAATGTTGAGCTTGTAGAAGCGAGTGGAATATCGATAGGTATATACTTTAGCTCAGGAGTGGACTACTATAATTGAGTTTGGTGATGAAATGATCGATCGTAATATTCCATGAAACGCCCACTTCAGTACAAGGAGCTACCTTCAGAACCCCAGCAAAAACAAGAGGTACTTAGGAGGAGATTTACCATGGTCACCACACTTGTAAGCGTTGCGGCAGGTGACAGCTGTTATTGATGACCGCAGTATGTAAGGTGGTACGATGCACAGAGACAGAAAAAAAAACTGCTGCCTATCCTTCTGTTCATAAGCCCTTAGTCGTCTTTCGCGACACCCATGGCAAGAGATGAATTGGTATTATTCGCTGCCGGAACCACACGGGTCCGTTATTTGCCGCAAATGAGCAATAAGATCATTGAATACAATTGATTCCGGTGATAGTAAAAGGAAGTGCGACACGATTTAGGTAGATTTGGCCAGCAGTAAAATGTGAAAGGAAAACGATAAAGATTAGGTTGAGAAAAAAAAATCAGGTTTGATTACATTTTCGTTTAAAATTAAATATATGGTGATTTACTTTACCTTGAGAAGACAAAGACAAGATTAAAGATTATGATTGTCATAGGTCCACAACCAAAAAAAAAAAAAATTTAGTGGGATCTAGATTATTTTGTCATATTTTAGATAGATAGAACTATAGTTCATGTTCAAGTCATGAGAACATAAAGCGTCTCAAAATAATGCCAAGCAAAGCCCTGTTAAATTAAGATAAGATGATTTATTGCTTTCCACATGGTCATTCAAGGTGTAATCATTACACATGTAGACCCAGAAGGGCACAAAAATTATTATTACTAAGTTACTAATAACTATATTATTATAATTTTAATTAAATCAGAGATTAATTATCAGAAATAGAACGTGGCAATAACAATGAATATAATTTACATGAATATTAAATAATAAAAAAACATATCATGTCACAAGTAGCTGTCATAACGATTAAGCGATAAAATGAACTTTGTTGACATCGCATATCGCCTACCTTATCTCAATGTAGGCCATTTTGTCTAACAAAGACGAGATGTGCTGCCGAAATCTTTAACAAATAAAAGGTAGATAAAATGGCTAGCAGCTCATTGTTATGACTGCTCATAGTCGGGCTGAAACTCACATACAGTTATTATATAATGTACAGATAAATACATAGCTGCACTCATACTCTGGTGAAAAGGGAAGGACTCAAAAGTCGTTATGACCAATGAGAGTAGCCATTTAATCAGGTAACAGGTTAGTTACCATTTACTCTGTGTAAGTTTGAATGAGAAGGGGGCGTCAATACAAAAGGTAACGCCCACATTTATGACAGTGCTAAGGAAGCTAGTTACATAGTACATGAGCAGGTAGGGTTGAGACAGATAGAGGATTTATATACGAACCCTTAGGTTATGTAAGGGTTGGGTACATATAGATAGGCATTGTATGCACATAGTTGGCTGTGTAGTATTGGGAGGATTTATTTTCGTTGAGTTAGGTAATTAGGTTAGCTAGGTAGATATATTTGCAGATATGGTTATATCATGTAGGCGTGTATATTTATAGTAAAAGGATAAGGTTATGTGTACGCAGGTAGACTTGTATACAAGAAAGGTAGGAGATTGTAATAAATAGATAGGTCTTAGGGTGAAGTAGGTGATATGATTAGGGTTATAGGTTGTTAGAGGAGTTAGGAGAATAAATTAGCTGAAGGTTAAGTAACGTAGGGTTGTTGCGTTTGTTGGTGATAAGGTAAGATTGAAGCAAGTATTATGAGATTATTATTTGTGTAGAGAGCTAGAAGAACAGGTTCTCTAACTATCTACAGGGAGAGGGATGTAATGGGACAAGCCTGCCGCTAATAAAAATAACATCCCAACCATATTTTTTAAGGAGCGCGGTAAACGTTCGGATTGACTTTGGATTGCAAATATAATAAAAAAGGCGTAAGTGCCACTATCTTGTTTAGCAAAGCAGAGCCTTAGGTCTAAGACTTAAAGCGCATCTGTTTGCTACTGTATAGGAACATTTAAACACACACTCTAACAGTTTCAGGTCAGGCAGTTTTGGCGCGTAAATGCAGCGCATTTGGGTTTTCAACCAATAAAGGAAGCGCGTGTCTTGGCATGGAGGGCCAATGACGTTACGAAGGGAAAGGCGTCGCTCGCGCCAGCGGCGTTGGCGAAGTATAGAGGGCCAGCGGGGCATTCGGTGTACATCCTCTCACGAGAGGGGTAGTGAGTGAAGTGCTTGTGATTGATGTGCAAAAAGGCACGATATAGAGCCAGTGTAATATAGGAAAATTAGTCACCGTCGAACAAATGTGGATTCGACTAGTTCACAGATAAGCATACCAACATGTTCTTTTGTTAATTATAGATATAATTTACCGTTTGCCATTTGAGATTAGATTGACTAGTATATTTTGCGCCATTTGATATAAATTGCAATGTCGAACCTAGTGTCAACCGTAATCTGAGAGGGCAAACTTAAGGTGTTATTGTGGCCACAATAAAAGTAAGCGATAATTGTAATGATTTAATTGTACCTATATTTCATGTCACTGCCTATTGTCAATACCTATCTAAGGCATTTAATTGTTTTTTAGGGCAACGCCAAAGTGGTTTTACTTCTTGTTCCTTTCCACTTCCTGCAATTTGGGCTTAATTTTGCGAACAAGATCCAACGAATATCGATATTATATTAAATTCAATTACCTGTAATTTTCCCGCCTTACTTTATCTATTCCTTAATACAATGATATATCGTATCGAATTCGTTGGTTTTGAGTAAATATAAACATGCAGGCGCTTTATGTGGTAAATAAAATACTTATCGTTTGTTACCACAAAACTCATTGTTTCTTTCAACATATTACCTACTCCCTAACTCGTAATAATTCGAGACCCTTCAGGTCCAAAATTAAGCATCTACTCTTGCCATTAACTTAATAAGCCGAGCTATTCTAAAACTTCGCCATTTACAAATAAACTTGCCATTTTATTAGTATTGCACAGCACAGTGTTTGGCTAGACAAAACTGTGAAGTATTATTTTATCAATCGGTCCAATAAAAGACGATCAACAAAATTTAAGACTAACAAATCGAGATAATACATTTCGATTTATACATGGGTTCGATTCCCATCACAGGGTCATAAGGCCGTGACCCTCACAGTGTCACCCTCTCACAGGTGTAGTAAGGAGTGGGGTTCGTGAAAGAAATCGTGAGAAAAACACAATAAAACAGCACAGTACTGTTTAGTTCGATAACTTTCAAAAAATTCAGACGTCTGTCCAAATTTTTACTGAAGAAAAACAAAATAAAAAAAAATTGTAAATATAAATATTTAAAAAATTGACTTCTTGACGTTAGACATGAGTACAGCTCTTAGATTATTATAATACTAACATATAAGTACAGCTTGACCAACTTTTCCGTAGAATGGCCAAAAGCGGAACTACTTACGTCATTTTGACAACCTCAGAGTAAAAATTCTATAGAGTCCGTCACGGTCAAAAAACTAGGGTCTAACTTACGCTTAGAGCAACGCGTCAAAACGCGCTAGCCCGTTTAGGAGACGCCTTTTACGTAGCTTCCCCTCTGCCAAAGTACAAGCACAAAAGAGCATATGCGTTCAACAAAACTAGTTGCACTCGGATTTTTAACTAGACCAAGTCTAGTCGTCGTCGTGAACGGTCACAGTACAAACATGCTTTGTTAATGTGTTTTCTGCTGTAAAAAAAGATCTGTGACATGAAGCTTACAAAAAGAACGTGTTTCATTTCACATCGAACAAATTGTTACTGTATAATTGCTATTTAATTATGTAAAAACACGAAATTCGTATTTTTAGTCTAAATCAATTGTCGGATTTGTTTGACAACACCGAAGATCTTGATTGAAAGAAGATACTGAAATAAATTTGTACAAAATTCGTATGGTATCACTGGTTATAGTCAGAAAAATTGATTTGATACTTGTTAATTTATTTTATTTTTTGGCATATCAATTGTAATTTTCTGCTGGACGTAGGTTGCATGCAAACTCGATTTATTTGTGGGCAACATTCTCATTTGTCCTGAAAAGCTTTAGACACAGAATAGGTTACTAGCTTTAGATATTGAGCTCTTCGTTTCTTGCTGCATGCACTTGACTATTTGTGCTGATTCTTTTCATGGTAGCCTATAGTTATTAATGTTAGTCTCTAAACTAGCTCCCGGCCCGTCCCCTAGGGGTGCCTACGGGACTTTTTACTAAGCCCTGTCAGTCTGTCCGACCTTTATCTTTGGAACCGTAGTAACTATATGGTTAAAATTTTTACAGAATAACTATGTGTGATTGTAGCGGATTAGCTAACAAATAATAAAATCAATGATAAGTAAAATAATTAGGAGGTCTCCATGCAAGAGACATATATTTAGTCACCATGCTTGAAAGCGTTGCGGCTAGCGAACGCTGTTGTTAGTGACCGCAGTGTGTAAGACGATACGATGCACAGAGCTGGGATGCTGCTGCCAATCCTCTGATTCATAAGCCCTTATTCGTTTCATACGACACCCACGGATGATACGTGTCACATTAGTGGTACGGATCTCTTAGTTTAAGTACCGGATACACGGTCGCCAACCAAGCCCCGATAGAGGTGACCTTGGTCGGTTCCGACCGTGTAGTTCATGGTCGCCAACCAAATTTTTAGTGACCTTCCAACGCCCTTGGTTGTGAAAGCAGCTTCCCAAACTAAGGTCAAATAGAGGACGTTGGTTACGTCTCCGACCGTGTAGCTGGCAGTTGGCGACTGCACAGATTACAAACTGACGTTTCTTGTCTTTCCCGGTAATTAAAAACAAAAGAAGACAACGAAATTGATAATTTTGTGACAAAGAAGATATGAAAATCTTCTAAGCAGTGATTTGTTTTTAACCGAACTACAAAATACAAGAACTGTCAGTGTCAACTGTCATTTTGTATCAACACATCGTGTTTTTTAGGGTTCCGTACCTCAAAAGAAAAAAACGGAACCCTTATAGGATCACTTTGTTGTCCGTCTGTCTGTCTGTCTGTCTGTCTGTCAAGACCCTTTATCTCACGAACCGGTAAAGGTATCAGGTTGAAATTCATACCACATATTAGGATCCATGAACCACACAACATCTGAAATTTTAAATTTTTTACAACGACGCAATCAAAAGATATGGCATTTTATGTCCTCATCTCCATACATTTATGCAAAATACCATAACCTACAGGGTACTTCCCGTTGACCTAAAATTATGAAATTTGGCAAGGAGCTAGGACTCACAGTACAAATAATGGGAAATGTCTGAAATCATTAAATATTACAACTTTTATCACAACTAATGGTAACCAATTGTGGTGAGCTCCCGCTTCAAGAACATTCATATAAGAGAGGGGTCAAGTTGAATGGTCGCTGAGGCGATTTTTGTTTTAGTTCTACTTTATAAACGGGAACACTTACAAACTAGAAAATTGATATGTTTATAGTGCATAAGCTATAAAATATTAACAAATAATAAAATTTTGTCAAGCGCGTGTCGGACTCAAAAAATCTAGCACATTAACTTACTGAAATTTCAACTAATACAATTATGATTATGTGGTGGTACGGAACCCTCTGTGCGCGAGTCCGACTCGCACTTGGCCGGTTTTTAATCTATATCAATGCTTGTTGTCAACAAGTTGGCGACCGTGTAGTTGAAACGGACCCAAATGGTTGCAAACCAAGGTGACCTCTGTCGGGAGCTAGTCGCCGACCGTGTATCCGGTGTTTTAGTAGTCGGACTTGCACATGGCCTGTTTTTTTTAGTGCTTTAGATGTGTGTACATACAGTCAAGAGCAGATCTATCAATTTTGAATTAAAAAAATATTATTTTGTCCCAAGAACTGATCAAAATCGTCATGCTAGACTACCGATTTCACTCGATAAGTTCACAAAAATACTCTTAATCCTAACTGAAAATGTTAACTCTCTCTTACTGTTTCTGTTTAAATTCACAAATCATTGTACATCTCAGCTTTCGTGCGTTGTTTTTCAATGTTTTGAATATGTTTTCGATGAGAAATTACTTCAAATACTACAACATTTTGTCACTTTGACACATCAACAGTACAAGTCAAAGCAGCCAATGGGGTTGTCAACTATTTTTTGGAATGAAACCTCATTCCCTACCTTTCTATGCTACACTAAGGTTGAAAGATAAATCTGACTTTTTGGTGAATAATTTAGTGATGTTCAACGTACAAAGTACGTGTCGATAAATTTGAGAAACGGAGTAGAACACAACACGTAAAGCGAGGTGGTCCCAAAAATTATGTCTCTATCTGTTATTTAGTAGAGTACAATAAATAACCACACTTTTGCACATTATGAAAAGTATGAATAAAATCCGAAATGGTACGGGAGCCGAGAAATGTTTTTTCTTGGTTTTCACGTGATTTTCAGGGAGAAAACGAAATATCTCAGTAGATGGGGGACAATGAGAGAATAGAGAAAAAACTTGTGAGAACTTTTAGACCAGAGCCCAGAGTTCAGGAAGCCTTTTCCAGATTTACAGGCTAAATCCAGATTTGCTTGGCTGGCAAATGTTTTTTATTATCACCATAATCTATTATTTTATTATATATATTATTCCATTATAATTAATCAGACAAGCCTGAAAAATGTGGAATAGACGATTTCTTTGTGATATTCATGAATGGCGAACAAAAGTTATTGCCGGTGATAGAGTAGCTTACAATGATACTGAAAAATATTTGCTAGATAAGATAAAACAGCAGCTTGAAAATCTGAAAGAGTACTCTTAAACACCAAAGTTAGCGCCCGAAATAATATCATCCGCCGTCTTACAACCACCCGTTGGGGAGCAGTGCCGCATGTCCTCCGTACCAGTAGCCTAGCGCTATGCTCCTCAGCAGGTGAGCACGCATGCGCCGTGTGGGGGCGATCGGCTCATTCGAGGGATGTAGACACTGCTCTCAACGAAACCTGCCGAATAGTTACGGGCACCCTGAAGCCAACACCGCTGGGCCACTTATACTCCTTTGCTGGAATAGCTCCTCCGGACGTCAGGCGTCGGGTAGCCTGTGCTATTGAGAAGCAAAAACAGGAATTAGACAGCAGACACCTACTTTACGGCCATAACCCACCACCCTCACGCCTTAAGAGCCGTCACAGTTTTATCAAAGACACCATGCCGCTCGATTTAGATCCATCCAAGGCTAGGGTAGAACTGTGGTCAAAAAGGTACCCTCCTGACAACATTCATATCCCAACTGCCGAAAAGCTGCCACCAGGTCACGATCTTCCTTGGTCCATATGGAAGTCACTAAACAGACTGCGGTCGGACGTTGGCAAGTGCGCGGAACTCATGAAGAGGTGGGGCTTCTCTGATAACGACAAGTGTGAATGCGGTATTTTGCAAACCATGACACACTTGCTGTCGTGCCCTACTTCTCCAGTTTCCTGCACTCGGAGGGACCTTTTTGAAGGCAACCAAAAGGCTATTGATGTGGCTACTTTTTGGGCTAAGCGTTTATAGTCAGTTTTGCCATTGACTCGAAAAGAAGAAGAAGAACAACACCAGACTTCTGTCTAGAACATCTCATATGGTTTTTTGTGATCGTCTAACCATTCCCTATCTACTAAGACATCTTGTTTTCGCCCTATTTGTTACGTGAAAAAAAAACCTTTCAAGTCCTGGCCCAATACGTCTACTGTACTCCAAACAGATGTTAATTTTATTTCGGTGAATGAATCATACTGCAAAATTATTGATTTTAAAAATTAAATTGGCAAAATGTGATAACATTTAACAATCCCAATGAAATTATTCAGCGACTGTAAACGTCAAGGCAACAACATTTTGTTGTGGAAGAAAAGTTAATTCGCTAAAATTTACTTTAGTCAAGTACGAGTTTTTTTGTTCGATCCTCGCGGGCAAAGTCTCGGCTAATAGCTAGAAATGTTATACATAAAGGTGAAACTTTGTATGTTTCTTACTCTTTTACGGCCTTACTGCTGAACAAAACTTGATGAGTGGCAGAAATATTTCTACTTACTTTTACTGCGAATCCTAAGCAAGACGAAGTCGCGGGTAACTTGTAAAGACTAATTTCTTTACTTTTATTGTTTCTTCTTAATAATTCTAAAAATCTTTCGATATGTCGATATATGTATGCAGAACAGCACTTTAGTAATAGGTTTGCCAGCATTTTCATGTTCCGATTCCGAAACTTTTGAAGCCTTTACGGAACTTCAAGCTAATTTATACGAGACAAAATTGAGGCACCAAAAGCTAAGAATAAATAGACATATTATTAATATATCATTATTATTTGTTTGTATATTAAGGTAAAATCACACCACACGTACAGGGCCATTAAGGCGAGGCTGTACGACAAAGAGCATATAACAACATTGGCATACCTACTGTCTGCCTCTTTGTAAAAGTCACAAATTCTTCGGAAATCATGAAACTAATGTCAATTTAAAGTAAATAAGATTATAATCACTAATTCTTGATTGTCAAACTGTCATAAGATGCGAAAATCCTCAACATTGATGTGTGACTAGGGGGAAGTAGGTTTTCGTAACTACAGGGCGTACATGGTGGTCTAATGGATTTTATTTGACTATCTGACTATCTCTTAACCTTTAATTTGGTAAAAAGGAATATTTCCCACCCAGCATTTGACATTTTGCGGGCCTCGGTGAAAAATATTACATGTCCCCAAATTTTTTATATGGTATGGGCAATAGGAATAAAGCTCCCACATCGCCTTAGTTTATGTGGGAAATATGAAACTAAACTACACTACAGCATAGCCGGCCTTATATACCCATGTTACTCGTTCTCGAATATTCTGGACTCACTTTTAAATTTAGGTTTTTATTGGATCTTTCTAGATTTTAGCTCTCTTTCTTCAGCTTCTTTTCTTTCTATTATTTCTAGAATGTTCTAAACAAATGGTAAATGATAAAACATCCATATGGATGGGAAAAGCTGGCTTGGTAGCCCAATACCCTATCCATTGGACCACGGGGCTATCAACTTTGTTGACGAAATTTTCAAACAGTTCTCTCGTATGACAGTCGCCAACCTGACGTCATGTTCGTGGCAATATGCATGCATGTACTCATGACTACTACTTTTACTATGAAGTAATCAAAATATTTATTCATATTTCGACCTATGTCCCTTGAAAAAAATGTTCAGTAACACGAGTACATGCATCTCTTTTGCTATCAAGAAGTAATTAAAAGTTATTCTGTATATATATGTCAAATGTTCAGGTAGGGATCCGTATATTTGTCGTATGTTCCACCGCTTGTGAGGCAGCACCGCCCTCTCATATGTTATAAGACCTGCCTATGAATACGAGTACCCCCCTGCAGAAGCTATCTTTGCAGTAACTGACCTGGATCCGTAATTTATTCGAAGACATTCAGAAAGACAAATCAAGGCTCGAATACTCTAGCCACCAACAAAAACAGAATATGAATTTAACCAATTGGTATAGTTCCGATTACGTTACAGGAACTTTTCTGTTTTTTTTAGCAAACATAGCGCAACCAACCAAAATAAGCTTCTGGCAGCACTGATTCACCTCCCCCCGGCCCCCGCAAAAAATGCCAGAACTATTTGCATGAAAATATGATGCTTTGCCAACTCTTTTCCGGGCTTTGCGCGCGAAAATCGTGTTACTCTATGAACTTACGTTTTTCAAATATAAATAAATCTTAAAAGAAATCTAATGTTTCATCCAAACTTTATATGCGAAAGTGAAATTATATCCTTTTTACTTGTGAATTCAACATCTAAGTATTCCATCTATTCTATATGTCGTGATTAGACATTGGCGATAGTCCTAGATAGCTGTAAAGGATTACTCTTCGATAAAAATCACTCATCTTAGCCACATCACGTCTCACTGTAGTCAGACTTGCGTATGTCTCCTGATGGCTCATATCAGACCCCCGCAGTATGATCTAATATCCAGCACAAGCACAGGTCAGGACCCAAGTAACTTGCTCCGTTGTTGCACGTAGACTGATCCAAAAATGGAAGCAGGGGAGGGGCGCGTACTTACACCACTCTGAACTTAGTTGCCATTAAAATAATTGCTCGTCAGTACAAGAACCGTACTCATGACCTGGAAGTATACACGACATATACATATAATAAAATCGTAAACTCACCGATTCTGTACATTGAAAAATATCGCGAAAATTTGATCTGAGGGGTCACAGAAAAGGTAATAGAATCCATTCAGTTCAAACGGGGTTTTCAATAATGTTTTTGGCGTTCTTACGTTATAGAAATCCTAGAGGTACAATTTTGTGTTCAGGTACATGTACCTACAGTCGAAAGCATGTGTAGTTTGACACGGTGGACTTTGTACCGCTCTTTTTTCAGTAGCTAGCTACAGTAGCTAAAGTGACTAAGCCTTAGATTTAGTTACAGGTTCTGTTTTGTATATGAAATAAAGAAACCCGTATCACACTTCGTCCGCATTTTACACTTACGAGGATAGTGGGCGACCTAACAGTCCATACGTAACCAAGTGTGAATAAATTTTAGTATGGAGGTCCATCGCAAGAAATGGGTACGATTATGGCTCCCTCCTTAACAGAAAGAGCTGCTACTTAAACCTCCTTGTGTCTCCTCAGACAACAGTCTGTGCTGTTCTTGTTTTTCTGTATATTTCCAAATATTTTATGAGAAAATCATGCCAAAAGCGTCATTCTTTGATGCAGAAAAGGAGCAAGAATCTCCAATAGCACCATTTGTTCATGTATACAAACGCATTTCTGCCGCTACAGGTCAGTGCTACCCAGATTATTATTCAATGAATTCAAGCACGTTTTTTTTATTTGATTAGTTAACATCATGTTGTGTTCGAATTTAACAATATATTCTTAATCATTAAATATTATCAAGCAATTTTGATCGTTTAGAACGAAGCTTGATGTGCTTGACAAGCAATCTACATGCTTGCGAATGCTTGTTGAAAATTTTATATTTTTGCAATGCTTGTCAAGCATGCTCGGCCGTTTTGAAAATGCTTTTCAAGCATCAAAATTTTTATTTAATTACTGTGTAATTGAAAGGTTATCAGTAAAACGAATAATCCGGGTCTTCGTAGGCTATTAAAAATTGCTTTAAATAAAAAAAAGCTATTTTGATATGTTCATCATACTCGTTATATCCCATGAAATGTCCACTACAGGACAGCTCCCTCCGGAATTCAATTCAATTAATTTTGATATGTTATTATTAATCAAATAAACATTTAATAAACTTTTATGCTTTACTTATTCCGAGGCCAATTTGCTTAAGGTCCGTTGTCTTTATCATCGATCTTTGTAAAAAAAGCGTAAAAAAGTACGATGATTCTTCTAAGTTGTGATTCTACATCACTAATAGATTGTATAAAAAATATTAAAAATACTATTTCTTAAAAAGTAGTTTAAGCTCAAGTAGAAGGGAAGCGCCCGGAGCTTAGAGCAACGCGTCACTTTGCGCGTGTTAGAATTTTAAGGATAGAGACATGTGCAGTTACAAATAAAAGCTTTTTAATATGAGTTTTCTATTAAAGAAATACTAGGTCTTCAGTTATTTACCTATTGTGCTCTAAAATACGAGGATACAGCCAAGCTGTCTTGTACTACCTACTTAAATTAACCACGCCTTTTCGTGGATTATAGCTACATAGGAAGGGAATTTTAGAACAAATGATAAACGAAATAAATGGTAGTTATAAATGTACTTGATTATTCAAAGAAACAGCAGTAAAACAGTTATTAATCCAAGGAGAGTTGAAAATACAGTTATCTACATTTAAAAACGAGAAAATAACACGTTTACAATGAGATTTACTTCTATTAGAATATATTTTAAATATTAAAGAAAATTACTTAACTCAGGACTAGGGATACTTCCAGTTTCGCCGACACTAAGATAATAAGAGATTTAATGCTCTGAGGGAGCTTTTTATCATACAATATGAAATGAAGTTTGTACAGGTAGTGAGCAATACAATTGTCCAATCAGGAACGAGGTGACTGATATTAGCCACATATTAACCAATACCAATCATTCTAGTTACATTAGCCAATGAGCTACATTGAACAGCATCAAAATTACTACTTTTACATACGATTTAATATATTTTACTAGATTAATCGACAACAATATTAATACAATATTTTGAACACATTATAAACCTTGCAACACATGTCATTTTTATGATTTTACTTAATACAATACTTTAGTTAATTACATTCTACAACTGCCGTTAGGAAAGAGATGAAATCAATACTATTACAATAAAATTTATTACTCCTAACTATCTATTATCTCTGAAATACAATTTAGCCATTTAGCAATATTTTAAGACATATTTTCAGGTATTATAATCTATCACGGCCATACTGACAGTACTTCGTCCCCGAAGTACTATCAGGACAAATATCTAGTAGGTACACATATCTATAACTTTAGAAATACTTTACTAAATTAAATAGTGATAATTATACAAAAAACAATTTAACACAGACACAATAAATTAACGGCCAAGTTTTATTTTAAAACTCCTGCTTACATTGAAATAATAATGATGAAACCTTTACAACATTCTTAAAGATTTTGTTTAAAAGCTGATTGCTACATTTTAGCCCCGTCTATTGCTACCATTGAGATATGGGCTTAGTTAAAACGGTTAATGCCAGATACATAGACATGCCAACCATATTCACCAACCGAAATAATTGGCACCAAGTATCTTACCTAGCAGAACTTGCTTTCACAAAATAAATTTCTAGATTTGATGGGTAATGCCAGACACCTAGGCATGCCAGTCACATTTACCCGCTGCTTGTGAGATAACTGACATCAACTGTTTGGCCGACCAGCGGTTACCCTTTATAAAGAATGAATTACCAGATACATAGACATGTCGGTCACATTCACCCGCTGCCAGTGAGATCGATCGACACCATGTATAAGGCCGACCAGCGTATCTCCAGTACATGAAACAACGTCAACAATTTATAACAAATGCATATAACACAACAACGTTTTTGTCTATTTCATTCGTCACAGTATTTTTCCACTATCCGTTCGGCCAATCTGAATCTTAATCCTAACAAAAAATAAATTGATATTCGCAATAAAAAGAAAAATTTTATCAAACAAAATTTTGCAACATGACAAAGATTAAACAATATATTGAAACATTTTCACAAAAGAAATTTCATTAGATATGATTTCCGCCTTTGTGTGTGTCGTTAAGTTATGATTTTACTGTAAATATTTTGTGCACTAAAGAGTATGAACGAACAATACATTTCTATTGACCTCTAAATGTACACATTATAAACTAACCACCTCAATAGTTTAAAATAGTATCAATTTGTACTTTTTGCTAAAGCGGTCACAATACATAGTTCATTTATTGTCAGAAACAGGTAAATTTATATAAAGTTTCACTGTATCTTACTGTGTCAGCATGCAATATACATACAACAGTGTTCCAATTAGATTAGGTATGTCACAAAGTTATTAAATATCAAATCTCCCCATATTAGGGCCATTTTTATTCCTTATTTATATTAATGACCTTCCTTCTGTGGTGAAGAATCTGTCAAAGATTGTGTTATTTGCTGATGATACTTCATTAATATTCAATGTAAGTAGGAAATCACAAAATTATAACGAAGTCAACGATGCACTTGGACAGATTCATGCATGGTTTACTGTTAACAATCTAGTCCTAAACGCCAAAAAAACTAAATGTATTAAATTTGCACTACCAAATGTAAGGTCTACTTCACATAACATAGTATTGAATAACGAGCCATTAGATTTTGTAAATAGTACAGTTTTCTTAGGGTTAACACTAGACTCTAAACTTCAATGGGGCCCTCATATAACGGCTCTTTCTGGTCGATTGAGCTCGGCTGCATATGCTGTTAGAAAAATCAGACAACTTACTGATGTAGCTACTTCAAGGCTGGTTTACTTTAGCTACTTCCATAGCATTATGTCTTATGGCATACTGCTTTGGGGCCGAGCAGCTGATATACATTCAATATTCGTTTTACAAAAGAGGGCTATAAGAGCAATTTATTGCCTGAAGACTCGTGATTCCCTGAGAGAACTGTTCAAGGAAATCAACATTATGACAGTGCCATGCCAGTATATCTATGAAAATATAATGTATGCTAGAAAGAACATCCATCAATTACCAAAAATTTGTGACAGGCATAATTTTAATACTAGAAATAAGCATAAAATTGATCAACCATATACTAGATTAACTAAAGTCAATACATCTTTCGTTGGTCTGTGTATACGATACTACAACAAAATACCTGACAATATAGTGCAATTACCTGAGAGAAAGTTTAAAGAATGTGTAAAGCAAACGTTATGTAAAAAAGCTTACTATAGATTGGATGACTATATGAATGACAAAGAGGTATGGTGCTCTGATATTCCAGCGAAACACAAGAAACACATTGTAAAAAGCCGACTCTTAAAGTAGGCCGTGCTGCAGTGGTTTCTTGCCGTTTCTTTTACGCTGCCATAGCACGATCCGAAACGGCGTAGACTCGCTCTATTTGCATTGTATTCTGCATGACATTCAATAAGTATTCTGTAAAGAATCTACATTGAATAAAATTATCTGAATCTGAATCTGAATCTGACAATGTCCGAACAGAAAGTATTAAATAACAGTCACAAAATTGTACTATTAACGTCATCATCAATTAAAAAGGCATTAAAATTATAGTAACATCTATCAGTAAGCAAAGCATGTAAATTTGTTCTGAATTGGTGCAATGGTAGATCCTTTATCGTATTATACAGTCTTCGAGCCATACCATTACAGAGTTACTATAGAATAACAAGTTCGGGTGCTTAGGGTGGTCTTACTTCTGCCTTACGGATGCCTAGTCTCTGCCAGTTCAACAGAGTTTTTTTTTGTACATAATAAGGTGACAAATATAGTATGTCAACAGAACGATGCAATTTACCACAAGTGGTGTTGTCAGAGCTTATAACTAGCATTTTTTTCTAATTTGGCTTTTTAAAATGGGGAACACAACTTTTTCTTTGTCCTATGCCACACATGGCTCTTACACATTTTTTTGTGTTCTAAATAATAGTAAAATATGAACCTTTGCCACGTTTCCCCAGTGCAATATACCATATCTAAAATTGGAAACCACATACGCATTATATGCACAAAGTACAGTTTTTCGAGATGCTGGTTTTGTGATTGTTTTAACACATATTTACTTATTTTTGTATTTATATTATCAATATGTGATCTCCAACCCAAGTGTTACCCCTAGGAATTTAATTTCATTTACACTTTCCATTATAATTTACCATTATATTCAGGTCCTGGACACCTAAGTTACAGATGCAGAACCTAGTAAAGGCTCCAGTCTCTTCACAAGCTAAATTTCTTGCTAGCGTAATTAGTGTTTGCTTTTAAAATTGCATGTAAACTAATGTATGTTTATTGATATTTCCGAGAGAAATTAATTAATTTACTATTATTATTAAAAACTTACTCGTAATTTTAATGTAATTAAAAAGATATATTGCTGAACATGCAATTTATTAAAGTACCCACTAAAATATATGACATCAACACAATCAAAAAGGCTCAAAACGCTTTTTATTCACTACACAATATAATATTCCAATTGGTTATTTCATGTCCATGTCAAAAAAAAAAACACTTGTTAAGCCTCTTAATATTCTCTTAATAGGAGTAATAACATCTTCCGGCAAATAATGTATGTTTTCATTATAATGTCATTATTTTGTAAATCCTCCATAACACTGAATTTTTATACTTAGGTCAGTTTGCCTCTTACTATAATGTTAGCATTTTCTTACTTCATATACTGTACCTAACACATTTCAGTGTTCATCACAATGAGAGTTTTACCTTTGCAATCGAAATAGTTTTCCATACTTGTAAAATACTAGATAAACGTTACTTGGTTTAAGGATCTTGATGTAGGTATATTGAAGGCAGAATTATAAATATATTTGAACAATTTGACGTTAAAACGTATTCTTGTTGATTGTAATATCAATCATTAGCCAGGATTGTTTAGTATAAATTAATTGGCATGATCATAAGTCCTTTAGATGAGCAGTATCATCAAAACTACAAATAATTTATTATTTTCGAGTTGGGTAGGTATTTGCAAAAATCGGCACCAGTTCGCTGTTTATCGTAACAACGAAATAAAAGGAAAAAAAAATTCTCAAAAGTAGGTAGTACTTAAAAAAAAGTTCAACAAAAACAGTGGTTATATTTTAGGGTTCCGTAATTCAAAAGGAAAATAAACTGAACCCATAAAGGATCTCTTTGTCCTCAGTCTGTCAATCATTGTTTTCACGGATATAGAGATGTGATTTTTTTTTAGTTTCACGTCGTCAACACAATCAAAATGTACGGCCACAAATTATGTACCCATCTTCATACATTTATGAACCAAACTAAAACCTATGGGGTATTTTCCATTGATCCAAAATCATGAAAGGCAAGAAAAACTAGCAGCATAAAAATCGAATATTCATCAAATATTGCAAGTATTCTCACAACCAAATTTAACCAATTTCAAGTAGGCTATCATTTATTTAAAGTACATTTACATTAGAGACGGGACAGCCTTACTACAGCTGCTGTAGTGGTCCTGGACAGGTATGGAACCCTTAGTACGCGAGTCAGACTCACACTTTTAAGGCCGCACGGTTGTTTAGATTTATTGAACGACGGTATGTATATTTGTTGTTATGTATTAATTGAATTGAATTGAATTGAATTGAATTGAATTGAATTGAATTTTTAAGTATTCCTCAATAAAGAAGTAAACTTCAAAAATTTTTTGGATACTGTGGTGTCCCGTCGGGCCTCGTGTGTTTCGGGATATATTTACAATGATACACAACACCATAACTTCCAGATAGACTGTATGTATATTGGTGAATGAAATAACAAATAACTTAATAGCTCTATCTTATTTAGACGTGTGTCCAGTAGCGCGGCCCGACGGAGACTGACTGCCTCGCCCATGGTCTCGGTAGTGGTCGATGCGTTGACAGCCATTGTCCAAGCTGGCCACTAGCATTGCCTGCTGTACACCACATCCCTTCCTTGTTTTAATTGGTTTATATCTGAAACAATACAAACAGCACAACAACCATTCACCAATGAAGCCTGCCTACAGCAGCCAATCAAGAATATCCAGGAGGACCTAATTTTAAAGCCCTGTGTTACTTTAAAGCCTTTAGAGGAAGGCAAGGATGAGGAACACAACGACCTATCTTTCCTTTACCTTTTTTCTTTTTATTTATTTCACACCACCGGCACCGGTTTACATAGGTTTGCAGGTGGTAAGCAAGGTGAAAACAAACACTTCCTATTGAAAATAAATGGAATATGGCTTTCAATATCACAACTAATGCAGAACAATTACAAGTTCTTCAGATATGTATTTATTATATTATTATCATTTTCCGTATGGTTTGCAGAGTCAACGAATTCTTGGTGTTCTACTACTAAAATTACGATCTATACCCAGACCTAGAACGAACTCTTCGAAGTACAAGATCACCCATGTCATCAAAATGTGTGGCGATTAAATAATATATCAATAAATAATACCTTTAGAAGGCAAAAATAAAAATGTTGTTGTTGTTGTTTTTTTTTCTTAGTATTATTATTATTTTGTTGGCACCGGTCAATAAATATCTAGATTTTCCTCTAATACTTATTGCACCTCTGCCACTATGTAGCTATCAGTTGCACTAACTTTGCATAGCTTCAAAATAGGTATATGCACAAGGGCCACTGCCAAAATAGGTTTTGTTTTTCTTTATTTTTATTTTATTAGCACCGGTCAATAAATATCTAGATTTTCGTCTAACACTTATTGCACCTTTGCCACTATGGTGGTTATCAGTTGCACTAACTTTGCATAACTACAAAATAGGTATGCACAAGGGCCACTGCCAAAAATTGGTTTTGTTAGCACCGGCAAATAATTATTAAATTATGATCCCACTAATTATTTCGCCCCTGCTACTAAGTGGTTATCAGTTGCACTCACTTTACGCAAAGTAGGTATTTATGCGCAAAAGGGCTACTGCCAGGAGGTTTGACCTCTAATTAGCACCGTCCGATAATTTTGACCAGTAATTATCGCGACCCTGCCACTGTGTGGTTATCAATTGCACTCTCATAGTGAGTATTGTTTAGGTACGTCAGGTCAGTAGTGATTAATCCGACCGTTCTACTACAAAGTGCAATTGCCAATTCTATTGTTTAAAACATTGATCATTACTGTAGCGTCGCCGATGTTAGTTGTTTAGCTCTTTATTTGGCTCGCCAACGCACACACCACGTTGCACATCCTACTCGCTGTACGGTCGGTTGCAGACTGAGTATGCACGCTCGAGACAAAGGCTATACACTACATCCCTTCCCTATTTTAATTAGATTTTTATATCGTTCATAAATTACCTAATTAAAATAATAAATTACATTTGAATCGGAAACTATCAAATCATAATACGCTTCTAGCGGTACCTTCTACAAAATAGTTTTTCATAGTTTCCTTAGTTACTTCTCCTCTCCACTACTGTTGCAAATGTTATCTTTTCCCAAATTATTCTTTATGTCTAACACTTTCCAGTCTCATTGTATATTCTTCAAATGTACTACGTTTCTTCTTATCTGCCCCGTCTCCTTGTTCTGGACTTACAACAACTATTGACCAATGAAGCTTGCCTACAGCAGCCAACCCAGAAACTCCAGGAGGACCTTACTTTTAAGCCCTGTGTTACTTTAAAGCCTTGAGAGGAAGGCAAGAGTGAGAAACACCACTACCTGTCTTTCCTCTACCTTTTTTCTTAATATTTTTATTTCACACTACTGGTTTCCATAGGTTTGCAGATGATAAACAAAGAAAAATACAAAGACTATTCAAATTAAATGAAGGTTTTAAATATTACAACTAATCCAGAACAATAACAAGTTCTTCAGCTATTTATTATAGGTATATAATTTCTTTTCTTTTTTTTTTCGTATGGTTTGCAGGGTCAACGAATTCTTGGTGTTCTAATTACACCTATTAAAATTATGATCTATACCCAGACATACAAAACGCACTCTTCAAAGTACATATTTATATGGTGCACACCTATGTCATCGAAATGTGTGGTGATGATACAAACTGGCTGTTTCAAACCAGGAACTCCTCGGAAAGTCGATCTATCAATTCGGCTCATTACTCTGCACGTACCTGCTGAACTCCAACCCACCACGTCTGGATCGAGCGTCCGACACATCTTCCAAGACTATTATGATAAGAATAAGTATTTTAAACTGTTATTGTACTATATTATTTCTGTTAGCACGGTGGCAATTATGACATCAATCATTTATAATATAGATAGGCTAATGATAGCTTTCAGGTGAATGATCTCTGTTTACCATGGTGTTTTTTCCATATAAAAAGGAAACTAAAGTTGTTCTGATCGCAATAAAGTGCTTTGTCACAATTTGACATAAATTAATAAGATGGCGATATCAAATGAAGTTATTTTTCAATCTAATTCAACTACTGGTACCTTTAATCTGAATGTAGAATCTCACCAGAATTAAACTCGAAATGTTTGTCGAAAACTATTTTTTATGTTACTGATCAATTTTCAAACCTTATTGTCAAATTTAAGGAATTATTATTATTGTTTATTTTTATTTTTAAGACTTCTTTCAGTTGTATCAATTTTGTAAATGAATTATTTATACATTTGCCGCTGCACAAAAGAACAGCACCCCTTTTTTTATACCACGTTTATTTTTTTTTCTAATCTCTTAAAACCTTTGCTCACAAATTTCTTGTGGAATTGCTGCTTGTCCACTTTGTTGATTTTATTATCTTACCTGTACCGTGTATGTCGACAAATCAACATTTCCATTAAATTTTTAATTCATTGGGACTCATTATTCGGACAGAATTATTCATTTATTTAAGCAAATATACCTAATTACGTTTTCGTAAGTTCATAGGTATCTTTATTTTTACAACGCTTTTAAAGAGTATTTTGTTGCTTTACAGTAAAGTTACATAAGAAAACCTAAATTAAAACTGCTTTTCAATAGTTACCTGCGAGGCTTATTTACCACAAAAATCCTACTAGGTGACCGGATTATTATTCCAATTTCTGTAGCCTTTCACAGGAACCAAGCTATTTACCAACCAAAGTATATTTGAGTATGCACTAATTTTAAATAGGTACCTATTAAGAATGATAGGTTAGTTTTTTTTTTCGTTGTAAATGGACAAACCACATAATTTATTTCAAATATTGTAAAATTATTTACTTAATTATCTTTAAAATCGATTGCTTCTTGAGCTTTATTTATTTATTGATTAACACGACAAGAAGAAGAAATAATCCTTGATCCCAATGTCTTGATTTAGGCACTTGAAATAGGTTGGTAGGTATTATTTGTGGTTGTCTTGGCCCATAGAGGAGAATCAATATAACTTTAAGATGTATTAAGTACGCATATTGTCTATGTACCGGTCCTTCCAATTTAAGTGAAATCGTTCAATACAATATACTAGCTACACGCCGATGTACACAAGTTTTTTTTTTTTTTTTTTTTTTTTTTTTTTGCTATGGCATCGTTGTACAAAGCACGTATGTTAAACATAATGAAATAGGGACATGATCATTAAATAAACCCTTCCAGAATAATTTGACTTTTCGTGGGTATGTATTAATTATAGTAGGAAATGTACAGTAATGGGTACTCTCGCTACAAGTGCCAGAATTTACCTGCTCCCTAACTACACCAGTCAGTGGTATTGAAAACGGTAAGGTAGGTATCAAACTATTTAAATTTCAAGCTGTAGGTTGGTACTTTTTATCATACCTTTTCCAAACACTCAGCATGTTTAAACTGAATTTAGGGACAAAATAAAATTGTCACCATATGTCCTTATAAAGATGACTTGACTGTCAAACAATGTGTGTGAATCTGAAATCCATTTGTTACTTCTTTTCAACTAAACAAGGAAGCATTTTGTTATTTATAATTCACACTAATCGGTTCCCGAATCGTATCATATCATTATCCACCCGGACTTTCCTTGCACTCTTTAATACCATGGCTCAAAACAACACATGTCATTCGCCCACGCATATAACCTTTCCGAAAATATATGAGAAATATTTTAAGACGCGAGCTAGATTTAAACCCGCACCTTTGGAACGGACCAAGCATGAATTGTATTTACATACAACAAACATCAAAAGCAGCACGAATCCAATGCACAGACCACTGTGCTATCGTATCTAGACTCCCTTATTCTCTTTATATTTTGTTTATGCGTGACTATTCTTTGAGTTTCATAATATTATTGATGCAACAAATATGAACATACGATTTACTATCATTTTTGTCTAACAATTAAATATTTTTTCCATACGCCTACATATTAAACAAAAGGAAATGAAAGCTGATTCAGTTTACAGAATTGTTAAATAATTATGTAGGTATTGTTCATGTTACCTGCATAAACATGCATATAATGGTAATTCTATGGTTTTGTTTACTGGTGAGGAGTAAGCCGTTCCAACCATTGGAGCCGACCAATTAATAATTCAGTTGGAATTCACAACTGCTCCAATTATGCCTCATTTTATAATTGACATAATGCAATCTAATGCCCAGTTAGTAACTGCTCATATTTTAAATTGTTGAAAAGACAATATGCAATTTAATGGCCAGTATGTAGCTGCTCGTATGTATCTCAACATTGACAAAACTATTAGCCAATATGCAATTAAATGCCCAGTTTGTAACCGCTTATAACATATATCACATTATTAACAAGACAATATTCAATTTAATGCTCAGTTTGTAACTGCTTGTTTGTCAGATTATTGAAAGAACAATATGCAATTTAATGCCCAGTTTATAAATGTTTACATGTCAAATTATTAAATGACAATATGCAATTTAATGCCAAGTATGTAGCTGCTCGTATGTATCTCATTATTGGCACAATTATTAGCCAATATGCAATTAAATTCCCAGTTTGTAACCGCTTATAACATATATCACATCATTAACAAGACAATATTCAATTTAATGCTCAGTTTGTAACTGCTTGTTTATCAGATTATTGAAAACACAATATGCAATTAAAATCCCAGTATATAACTGCTTATATATCGAATTATTAAAAGACAATATGCAATTTAATGCCCAGTATATAACTGCTTACATGTCGAATTATTAAAGATAGTATGCAATTTAATGCCCAGTATATAACTGCCAATATGCCAAATTATTAAAAGACAATATGCATTTTAATGCCCAGTATATAACTGCCAATATGCCAAATTATTAAAAGACAATATGCAATTTAATGCCCAGTATATAACTGCCAATATGTGTAATATGCAATTTAATGCCCAGTATATAACTGCCAATACGTGTAATATGCAATTTAATGCCCAGTATATAACTGCCAATACGTGTAACATGCAATTCAATGCCCAGTATATAACTGCCAATATATGTAATATGCAATTTAATGTCCAGTATATAACTGCCAATACGTGTAATATGCAATTTAATGCCCCGTATTTAACTTCCAATATATGTAATATGCAATTTAATGCCCAGTATATAACTGCCAATATGTGTAATATGCAATTTAATGCCCCGTATTTAACTTCCAATACGTGTAATATGCAATTTAATGCCCAGTATATAACTGCCAATATGTGTTTTATGCAATTTAATGCCCCGTATTTAACTTCCAATACGTGTAATATGCAATTTAATGCCCAGTATAATCATAACTGCTCATAACATGGTACATATGTAGCACAAGTACCACTTAACGCAACTTAAATAGATTGCATTTGACAAATTCAGAGTATATTTTATATCATATAATATTTCATCATAATCCAAAGTAACGACGACTACAGGACGCTGAGTTCCCTCCAGAATTCTAGCTTTTTCTGTATAAAGTGAGGAGGGGAACCTCGCCTGTCAGCGCTACGGCTAACACCATGGAACCCGGTTGTAGGTGACCGCAGTATGTAATATGGTAAGGCACACAGGAGGATAACCCATCAATACAATTCAAAATTTATTGATAAATAAAAATTGGCATGTCAGTTACCTCCTCCCGTTTATGAGCCATAGTCGCCTATTACGACACCCACGAGTATGTATGGGTTGGTACCATTCTTGCCGGCACTACACGGGATATAAAATAATTAGGATCATTAAAACTAACTCGTGGCTGGTTCGTTGGATCCAAGGTAAGTAAATTATTCTATAAATAGTAGTAAAAACAGCACTAATAACCTGCGCTGAGTTAGCATCCAGCTAGTTAGTTTTTTGGGTTCAGTGGAGTTTTCTAGCAGCGGCCCTAAAAACTCAACGACGTATACTCTAAAAAATAACCTTATTTTTGAATCGAGTTTCATCGAACATTTTTTCAGTCATTCTATCTGCGTCTGCGCTACGAAGTGTATCGTTTTATCTCATGTAATATCCTTGCGTTCTAGTTTTATACGTTATTCGAAGTAGCAGTCCAAATATTATTACATGGGTGGTGGTATCAAAACCAATGATAAATATGTATCAAAGTATTAGTATCTACTGTACTGGTAACCCCGTAATATGCCACACGGTGGGTCAATTATGAGGGGTCAGCCCTTTTAATAGTAAAGTAAATAAGTTTGTGTAGGTAGTTCATAGGTATATTCATCAAAAATAATTCTTGCCGTGACAAGTTGTCAACGACCGACCGAACCACTGTTCGGCGAAACCTACAGGAACCCTATAGGTTATTTTCAAGTTTCCTTAAATCCATAAATCCTCCTCATTTTGATTGGCTTGACGCAACTACCTACGTATTGACTTCTATCCGTTCCGATTTCTTTGGTTAAAATACTCAAACCACAGCCAAGGAAATCTTTAAATGCAAAATCTGGATGGGCTAACACGCATCCTTTGTCCGTTCAAACCTGTTCTATTTATAGCCGGCCGACAATAACTATGTTTGTTTACATCAGGCCAAAATTTTTTTCACAACTATTCGGTGAAATTAAGTAATTCCTTTCCTTTTTTTTTCTGTTTTATTATTTTCTAAGCAAGTACTCACTTTTAATCCTCGTCGCCAACTGTAGCGTCGCCGATGTTAGTTGTTTAGCTCTTTATTTGGCTCGCCAACGCACACACCACGTTGCACATCCTACTCGCTGTACGGTCGGTTGCAGACTGAGTATGCACGCTCGAGACAAAGGCTATACACTACAATTACTCTGGTAAGTCCTGCAGTACACCAGCACACCCCACGAGCTTCCACAGACCGCAAAAGAAACAACATAAGCGTAAGCGTATCTACTTACACCATAGATTTATATAGTCAAGATAGGGTCTTGGGAACAAGCGGTTCAAAATTTCCCCATACAAGAAAAATTAGCGCCATCTGTGAAAAATCGCGTGAACTACGTTGTGTAGTACTTCGGTCGGTGCTAAATACACGGAACGGAAATAATATGGCGGGAAAAAACAAAACAAACTTTTTACTGTTTATATGTGATTAAGGCCTGGTTTTTAAATTTCATTAATTGGATTATAGTCAAAAACAATAATAAGAAATAACGATAATAATAATAAGAGTATATTGTTTCTTCAAATAAGAACATTCCATTTTGTTGGTAAGTCTATTTGCATCCAACGTTGACAATATGACTGACAACGACTGACATTTGTTGGTCCTAAACGTCAGATTTCGGACCAACGAATTGGGGACAGTGTAACGTGCCGATAGGCTAGTACTTATATATAAGTAAATGACTTACACACATACATCAGAAGTCACGGTCCTATTAGAATATCATTGGTCTAGGTGTAGGTAGTATCATAACTTGAATTTAAATAAAACTTTTCTAGGTATGCAGTTAAGTTACCTACTCGTACCTATCACTATTTCGATGCGAGAAGTGTTTGGTGTGGACACACTGACATAATGGTATAGATACAGTCAACAGCCAATCAACCCTGACACATTGTACTTTATTCTGTTTTTATTTCAGATTCAGATAATTTTATTCAATGTAGATTCTTTACAGAATACTTATTGAATGTCATGCAGAATACAATGCAAATAGAGCGAGTCTACGGCGTCTTCAAACGCTCGAAATCCTAGTGTCATGTAAGTTTCAAACTTAATGTGTCGTTGACTGTACATGCGGTCTGTGTGTCGCCACCGGTGTCTACGGACGTACGATCAACCGCTTGTCGGTAGAAACTTTTTCAACTCTAATACCACGCCATAAGGTCCAAAAGTGTTTCTACTGATGTGCGGCCGTATGTACCTACCCACATTATAATGGTTTATTGAGTTACTTTCTATAAGAACAGGACTTACTTGGTTGGTCGTTAAGTATTTATTTGTTTATTTATTACATAGGTATCTATTATATAGGCACAGGCTAAGCAATGAAAACAAGGAGGCATCAGTCGCTTATAAAATCAAGTAATTTTTCAATATAATTCAACTATTGGTACTTTTAATCTGAATGTCTAAAAATGAAATAAATATTCATATTCTTATTTTTTTTTTGTTTTTTGTGTGGGTGGGTAAATTGATGTGTACTGGACCCAACACTACAAAGGATTCGAAATGAGTCTACATAAGAAGACTTGTTTTGTGAGAAATAGTTGAAAGTATTATTGATATGTAAAGAATCTTACCACAATTAACTTAAAAGTACCTGGGCGACCGAGCCTTGCTCCATAATAGCCACCCCAATACGAGCAAGCCCCGCCAATAGATGGCGCCTCAGGCTTCTGACCAAAACGCAGTATTTTTTTTAAATTTTTAAAAACACAGGAAAAATGAACCTTCCCAGCCATGAGACCCAACTAGATCGATCCTTCGCCCCTGAAAACCCCCGTATGGTAAATGTCATCGAAATCCTCAGAGCCGTTTTGGAGATACCGATTACAAATATTTCCATATTTCATTTATTGCATTCAAATTAATGGTATAATATAACAATGGTCTATGGTATATAGGTCTATGGTATTTATACAAACAAATATATATATAAATAATATTGCTCGTTTAATGGTCATCATCATCATATCGTGTGGGTTGCAAGGTCGATGACCGACCTTACAAACCCTGGTGTAATTTTATAAGACTTTTGCTTACAAATTGTGTCCACTTGGTGGATTTTCATTATCTTACCTGTACCGTGTATGTCGACAAATCAAACTATTTAATTAAATTACATTGGTATTTCATTGAGAAATATTCGTTTGTTCAAGCAGATATACACCTTATTACGTTTTAGTAAGGTTATAGTATCTTTATTTCTACATCGCTTTTTAGAGTATTTTGTTGCTTTACAAATTATGTTATAAGGAAAGTAACACAAGAAAACCTAAAATAAAACTACTTTTCAATAGTTACCTACGAGGATTATTTACCACAAAGGTGACCGGATTATTATAGTTGTTATTCTAATTCCTGTAGCCTTGATTATGCCCACAGGAACCAAGTTACTTACCAACAAAAGTGTATATCTAAGTATGCAATAATTGTACCGAAATAGGTACCTACCTACTATCAATGATAGGCTAGTTTTTTTTTATCGTTTAAAATGGGCAAACCACTAGTGGTGGCCAGTTGCAACACATAATTTATTTCAAACGTTGTAAAAATAGTATTTATTTAATTTTTCTTAAAATCTATTGCTTCTTGAATAGAATCAAGGTAACTTTAAGATGTGATAAATGAAAATACACATTTTGTCTATGTTAGGCCGAGTCCTGAAGCTGTAATTTTTAATTGGCTGGACATAAATCGAAACCGTCAATTTACTATAAAGTTGCTATGTATTATAATAGGTGGTGGAACACTTATGTAAAAAATATTTTGAATTGGCTGGCTTTTAGATTCTCCAGAAAATATTTTTTTTTGTTTGTTTATGCATGTGAAGTCAAGCCAAAAATTGTAACTAATATCTGATGGGGTAAACTTTTGATGTGGGTTCCAAGGTACCTACTTCAATTAAAACTAAGCAAAAAATATTTGCGCATATTTTTTTATTAGCAAATTTGTATGCAAGTTACATAAAAGTACAGGCAAAAATGGCAACCAAATTATTTTAAATTTGATAGACTTTCCAGGACAGTTTTTGAGCAAATTACCTAAAATTAAGCATATTAATCTAAAGTTAAATATTTTCGTATTTAACGTTGAAGCAAAAATACCAACTGAAAAACTTTTGTTTAATTACAGGTTTCATCGTGTGTTCTTTCCTTTATTTATAAAATTAAGCATAATTATAAAAAGATAAAAAAGTTGATTTTTAATTCAATAGATCGCGTCAAGCGAGCGAGAACCGGCGTAATATTATATGTTCTTTGGAACCGGTATGGCGTGCCGTGCGCCCCGAGACTTTTTTCTTCTACGTAATGTCAAGAGTACGTCAAGCCTGACATAATATTAGACTTTTTAGTGTTCTTATTTCAACAGTCCAAGTAGCTAGAGTGGGCTGCAAGTGTCTGGCTGCATGCTTGTACAAACAACAACACTTCAAACAGTCCATTGAAAGGAGAAAATATCATTGTGGGATACAGTGTTACAAAAAACTGGGCAAGTGCGAGTCGGACTAGCGTGCTAAGCTTTTGCTCTTGACCCCCCGATCTTGACTCCTCTTTAATAAGAATTTACTTGAAGTGGAAGCTAGCTAGCGTTAATTGGTTGTGAGAAAAGAAAGGTTGTAAACTTTAATTATTTCAGACTTTATGGTTCCGAATCCATAGGGTGAAAAACGGGATCATACTAATATGCCTCCGATGTAATAATAATAATAATAATATAGTTTATTTATTGACTAATGTTTTTACAATTTAAGTTGATGTCTGTCTGACTGTCTGTCAGTGGGCTGTATCTCATGCTGCATAAGCTATAAAATACAAAAACTGATCAAGTGCGAGTCGGACTCAAAAAAGGACGAGTTGCACTCTGAGAGTGCCGGCAGAAGTGAAAACTTGAATTTTTGAATATGATGAGGGTCAATCGCGTCATTGCTCGTGTACTTTTTCATCGAGACCTAAAATTTGTCTCAGTACATGAGTAGTCTAGGGTTAGTAGTCTTCAAGTTATAGCGATTTTTACTTTGACAGCTGTCATCCGAAATGTAGATCTCATCAAGACCTATCATTTGACTCAGCACACGAGTACACTAGAGTCAGTAGTTTCCAAGTTATGGGGTTTTTTAGTTTGACAGCTGTCATCCGTAATGTAGATCTCATCGAGACCTATCATTTGTCTCAGCACATGAGTATTGTAGAGTCAGTAGTTTCCAAGTTATGGGGTTTTTTAGTTGGACAGCTGTCATCCGAAATGTAGATCTCATCGAGACCTATCATTTGTCTCAGCACATGAGTATTGTAGAGTCAGTAGTTTCCAAGTTATGGGGTTTTTTAGTTGGACAGCTGTCATCCGAAATGTAGATCTCATCGAGACCTATCATTTGTCTCAGCACATGAGTAGTCTAGGGTCAGTAGTTTTCGAGGTATAGCGATTTTTAGTTTGACAATTGTCATCCGAAATGAAGATCTCATCGAGACCTATCATTTGTCTCAGCACACGAGTGGTCTAGGGTCAGTAGTTTTCGAGTTATAGCTATTTTTAGTTTGACAGCTGTCACCCGAAATGTAGATCTCATCGAGACCTATCATTTGACTCAGCACACGAGTATACTAGTCAGTAGTTTCCAAGTTATGGGGTTTTTTTAGTTTGACAGCTGTCATCCGAAATGTAGATCTCATCGAGACCTATCATTTGTCTCAGCACATGAGTATTGTAGAGTCAGTAGTTTCCAAGTTATGGGGTTTTTTAGTTTGACAGCTGTCATCCGAAATGTAGATCTCATCGAGACCTATCATTTGTCTCAGCACATGAGTAGTCTAGGGTCAGTAGTTTTCAAGTTATAGCGATTTTTACTTTGACAGCTGTCATCCAAAATGTAGATCTCATCGAGACCTATCATTTGTCTCAGCACACGAGTAGTCTAGGGTCAGTAGTTTTCGAGGTATAGCGATTTTTAGTTTGACAATTGTCATCCGAAATGAAGATCTCATCGATACCTATCATTTGTCTCAGCACACGAGTAGTCTAGGGTCAGTAGTTTTCGAGTTATAGCGATTTTTAGTTTGACAGCTGTCATCCGAAATGTAGATCTCATCGAGACCTATCATTTGTCTCAGGACACGAGTAGTCTAGAGTCAGTAGTTTACGAGTTATAGCGATTTTTAGTTTGACAGCTGTCATCCGAAATGAAGATCTCATCGAGACCTATCATTTGTCTCAGCACACGAGTAGTCTAGGGTCAGTAGTTTTCGAGTTATAGCGATTTTTAGTTTGACAGCTGTCATCCGAAATGTAGATCTCATACATTTAGGATTCGCTATTAAATAACGATCAAAACCAGTACTTCAAGTCTGTCGTGCACATATCACGTTGTGCACAGCAAAAAAAGCCGAGACTATGACCACAGAATATATAATAGTAAACAAGTTTACAGGAGTCGCACTCCTTTGATCTTGGAAAAAGCTGCCTATTTCACAGATTTCACTATTGCTATGACAAAGACAATAAAGATGTTTTGGTCTTTATCACACTTTAGAACTTTTGTATATATTGAGCCTGCTCTAACTTGGTATGCTTATTTTCAAATCCATTTCTATACTTCATCCGAGATCTGACGCGACTTCTGATGCGAGTTAATAATTTTTCCCCATCTGAAAAAGTGCCAAGCGCCGCTGAAGAAGTTTTCACTTCAAAAATCGACCACAGTAAGTTACTGACATTTCAACTAATACAATTTATATCATGTGGTGGTACGGAACCCTCGGTGCGCGAGTCCGACTCGCACTTGGCCGGTTTTTCCCTTTCATTAGATCAAATCCACAATTATTTTGAGTCTCATGTCAAACCTGTAGAATATTCATACAAACTTCCACCCCATTTTTCAACCCCTCAGGGGATGAATTTCGGAAAATCCTTTCTTAATGTGTAGTCTTGACGTACAAAAAAACTACTTACAAAATTTTACATCTGTAGCTTTTTCGGTTACGGCTCGGCGTTGATGAATCAGTCAGTCAGTCAGTCAGTCGGTCAGGGCATGTTGTTTTATATATTTAGATTTAGATCAGAAGATCAAAAGTATTTTCAGCTTACTACAACCGATGTAAATTTTCATCTTTCATGTTTAACTTTAAATTCCGAAGCGCGTACCGAAAAAAACAGCGAAGCAATGCGACGTTGCCGTACCGTGCAATCACGAGCCGTGTACTACATATGTTAATGTCAATTATGAACTTTATTTCAACTTATTTAGGGTCGATATAAAGCGCTGCATAATGTAATTTTGATATAAAAAGATACGCTATTGCCTGAAATGTTTAATTTTCAAAGTGGTCAACGTAAGTACAGTTTTAGAGTATAATTAAACACTTTTCATTCAGTTAACTATTTTGGCCAAAGAGAAATCCCTCAATAATTATACCACTGTAAAGCTTTAACATATTGTGTTCACTTTTATGACTGTTTGATCAAGTACAACAAAATTTTGAAGTACAAAAAGTCACGAGATAGTTATGTATTTTGCCCGAGCAGACAAAAAGAAATAAAACCTTTAGTGGGATTTTTTTAATTTTAGGCTTTACCTAAGAACTTAGGTGCTTAATTAGTTTGTAAAATACTAAAAGTTTATCATTGAACGAGCCCAGAAAACATTTCGTTTAGTTGGCATTTTTGCCACAGTAACTATTTATATAATAGGGTTTTTTTAATCTGCCGCCTTGTCCCATTTGGTGATATGCTTAATTTTAAGTAATTATGTAATTACTTCCAAGACTTCATAAACCACAAAAAGAAAATCTTGGTTCCGATTTTTGTCTAGGCCAAAATCTAATTATCTTGGGGTATGTAGCGTACCTTCCAGTTTAAGTGAGATCATTGAATACATACCGATGTTAGTAGTTACACCAAATGATATTGAAAATTGTACGGTATCATAAACTATTTAAAGTTCAAACTATAGGTAGGAAGTTTTTCCATACCACCTCCAAATACTCAGCATGTTTGAACTGACTTTGACTCTGACAAAAATAAAATTGTCTCCACATGTGGTTATAAAGGAGTTAGTAGTATATTAGTTTAAGTAGTATATACGTGTAAAAATACATTATATTTTCTTTTTGAAATTCTCACTGCACACTTGTGTCCCGCTAAACGAACATTTTCTCTCACGACCTTAGGTTGGCTGGAAGAAATCTCTTGTAGAGATAAGCCCGCCTTTGTAAATGTCCTCTTGTATATAATTCTCTGTATGGTAATTGTGCAATAAAGAATATAATAAGAAAGTTATTTTTTTATTATTATTATTATTTTTATATTATTGATAACTTGACTGTCAAGTCAGCCAATGTGTGTATGATTCTGAAGTCCATTAGTTACTTCGTTTCAACTAAACAAGGAATCATTCAGTTTTTCATAATTCAGACGAATCAGTTCCCGAATCGTATCGAATTCGGTAGGTATCAAATTATCCACCCGGACTTTTCTTGCCTTTAAATATAACGAGTGGCCATGTGTTGCTTTGTTTGTTTCCTTCCTTGTTTTAATTGTTTTTTCAATCGTGGCGTCTTTTGACCCACGATACTTCTTCTTATACAATTTATTGTAGTGTTCTTTGACACTTCATGGCACTCTTTCATACCATGGCCCAAAACAACACATGCCATTCGCCCACGCATATTACCTTTATGAATATGGAAAGTCTTTTAAGACGCGAGCCGGAATTGAACCCGCACTCTTGGACTGGATTAACCAGTATGGGTTGTATTTACATACAACAAATACCAGAAACAGCACGAATTCAATGCGCTGACCACTATGCTTTCGCATCTAGACTCCCTTATTCTCTTTATATTTTGTTCCTTATGCGTGGCTATTCTTTGAGTTTCATAATATTAGTGATGCAACAAATATGAACATACTATTTACTGCCCTTTTCTGCCTGATAATTACATATTTTTTTCTTACGACTACCCCCACTTATTTAAACAAAAGGGAACGAAAACCGATTCAATCTATTACGGAATTGTTAAATAATTATGTGGGTATTGTTCATGTTACTCTATGGTTTGGTTTACTGGTTAGGAGTAAGCCATTCCAACTTAAGCCCCGTTTAGCATGGTATTATTTTTGCTCAGATACAAATATTTAAACTAAATATGTAGGTATTCACAAATTCCGAAACATAAAATACACGTTGAATCTCGTTTACTTTAATAATACATTACGATTACTTACCCTTCAAGCATTAATTTTATATTTGTTTTTTTGCAATTGCGTTTTTGAAAAAGACTAACAGTTTATAGGTAGGGCTTGAAAAATTGATTTAGTATGTAAACGAATAGAGCTTGATCGCACAGGCACCCCGTAATAATAGTAATTACAGCAAAGGCATATGGACTTTATGGACGTTACTTGTTGCATCGATTATCCTTACAAATTCATTGTTCTCTGTTATGATAACCAATATTATTTTATTGTTTGTAATTTATAGGACAAAGATAATACTTTCGTTTTAACATGTACACACATAAGTTGACATTTTGTTTTTTTGAACATCTACCTCGTAAATATTCCTTTCATTTTACCAAAATTTTTGAACTTATTTGTAGTTACTTACGGTTTTCATCCTTGTCACCATTTGTGGTGTCCCGTCGGGCCTCGTGTGTTTCGGGATATATTTACAATGATACACAACACCATAACTTCCAGATAGACTGTATGTATATTGGTGAATGAAATAACAAATAACTTAATAGCTCTATCTTATTTAGACGTGTGTCCAGTAGCGCGGCCCGACGGAGACTGACTGCCTCGCCCATGGTCTCGGTAGTGGTCGATGCGTTGACAGCCATAAATTGTCCAAGCTGGCCACTAGCATTGCCTGCTGTACACCACAGATACACAAAGTTAATATAAAAAAAAATGATTTAAATTCATAAGTCGGTCAAACTGAGCAAAATACAGTGTTGCAATTGCTAAGCCTTTAGGCTTATTGTGAAAAGACAAATATAGTTGTCGCAAAATGACTAGAAGGTAGTGCGAGGAAATATTGTGTGAACTTTTAGTGTCGAACACATTCATTATTGAATATATGTGTATTTATTGCATAAATTGACCGAGTTTTATTCGTTTCTTACGTTACTTTTAAACAAAAATGAAATGCAAATACAGGGCATGCCACTATGACCGATGTCTTGTAGCCCAAATTTTGAATGTTGGAGAGAGAATTTAGTTATCTACAAAACCATATCTGAGTTAAGCAACCAGACAAACAACATTTAAAGAAACGTAAGTAGACATGTATAGTCCAGCTTTTGTAGAAGTTAGGTCATTGTTCTTACATTACAACATCCACGATAAGGTGATGAAAGATAGAAAACAAAGATTTTATGTAGGTACACTAAATTAACCGAATAGAATTCGGTTTCTTCACAAGTTTTTAACTAGATCAAACAGGTTACATGTAGGTCGTAAAAAAAGGGTGACTAGTAAACTTTGTAAATCGTCACAGTCAAAATTTTGTTTTATTTAATTTACTTTTAAATGACGGTTTAAATACATTTGATATTTGAAAGACCACTTTTAGCTATTTGAGCTTCCAAAAATGTTAGGTAGGAACGCTGAATATTGTTTTGAATCAGACATTTTAGGTACACGAAGTATTTCTTACTTCTAGATATAAATTCAGTTTTAAATTTTCAGGTTTTTAAAAGTTAAGCAGGCCCTGTTGGGGCCTTACCTGTCTTAGCAACAATAACGATGCTGCTCCAAATGATTTTCTGATGTGCCTCGATGTTGGTGGACCAGTAGTTACTCGGCGCAGCAGTTGCTTGTAGTTGGATCATCTTTCCCCTGGCCGGACATCAGGCGCAGCATCGTTGATCGCTTTGAAGAGGTCGCTAGGCAGCCGCATCCATCCTGGAATTGTTTACAGAAAAATATTTTAACTGCAGTGCTGGGTAGGATCGCACTTCTGATGTTAGAATTTTAAGGATAGAGACATGTGCAGTTACAAATAAAAGCTTTTTAATATGAGTTTTCTATTAAAGAAATACTAGGTCTTCAGTTATTTACCTATTGTGCTCTAAAATACGAGGATACAGCCAAGCTGTCTTGTACTACCTACCTAAATTAACCACGCCTTTTCGTGGATTATAGCTACATAGGAAGGGAATTTTAGAACAAATGATAAACGAAATAAATGGTAGTTATAAATGTACTTGATTATTCAAAGAAACAGCAGTAAAACAGTTGTTAATCCAAGGAGAGTTGAAAATACAGTTATCTACATTTAAAAACGAGAAAATAACACGTTTACAATGAGATTTACTTCTATTAGAATATATTTTAAATATTAAAGAAAATTACTTAACTCAGGACTAGGGATACTTCCAGTTTCGCCGACACTAAGATAATAAGAGATTTAATGCTCTGAGGGAGCTTTTTATCATACAATATGAAATGAAGTTTGTACAGGTAGTGAGCAATACAATTGTCCAATCAGGAACGAGGTGACTGATATTAGCCACATATTAACCAATACCAATCATTCTAGTTACATTAGCCAATGAGCTACATTGAACAGCATCAAAATTACTACTTTTACATACGATTTAATATATTTTACTAGATTAATCGACAACAATATTAATACAATATTTTGAACACATTATAAACCTTGCAACACATGTCATTTTTATGATTTTACTTAATACAATACTTTAGTTAATTACATTCTACAACTGCCGTTAGGAAAGAGATGAAATCAATACTATTACAATAAAATTTATTACTCCTAACTATCTATTATCTCTGAAATACAATTTAGCCATTTAGCAATATTTTAAGACATATTTTCAGGTATTATAATCTATCACGCGCGAAAATCGTGTTACTCTATGGCCCGGAGAGTTCAATGACCTCTATGATCAGCTGGTGATGCAAACAAACGTATTTTGTTATAATATGCAGTCACTAGCAAGTACCTATCCTTTTCAATAAATTGCTGTAATGTATTTCTTTTACAAATTATTAGTGATGTAGAATCACCCCTAAGAAAGATCATAGTACTTTTATTACAAAATAAAATAAATAATGGGGGGACATTTCACACAAGATCATCTGATCCCAAACTAGGCAAAGCCTGTACTATGGGTACCAGAGACTGATATACATACATAGATAGATAAATAACACCCAGACACAGAACAAACACTTGTGTTCATCACACAAATGTTTGCCTTGGGCGGGGATCGAACCCGCGGCCCACGGCGTGTGAGGCAGGCTCACTACCAACCACACCAACGGGCTAAACACCCTGTATAGGTATATTTTTTATCTACAGATAAGTTGGTCAAGCTATAATGAATATATTACGAGACATTTGGCGTATGTTCTACAAAAACTTACTAAGCCGTCTCCTGCCTAGAGGAGCCCAAACTTGGTATGTTTTTGAAAATATTTCTTGGGTTTTTACAAAACAGGTGGCCGAAAAGTAATGGTGTAGTATATTTTTGGAACCGGCATATAAAGCCCTTTCATTTGAAATCACACACGATAAGTGTCTAAACAAAAAAAAATCAAATCCCATACAAAAAATTTATGACGCCGGAGAAAAATATTGTTGTAACCTAAAGTACCTGTGTATCAAACGGCAATCCTGTACATCGAAATGCGGTATTATCTTTCGTAGGCTGACCACTAAGACCCTATCTTGACTATATAAATCTATGCCTAATAAATAAAAATACAAAAATATTTTATTACAATTTAATATAATTTGTTGTTTGCGTCAAGTTTTTGACCCGACTACTTTGTAGAGGTTGGGTACAGTCACAATGGATCCAAAAACAAAAATACAGCAAGCAACTATAGAGCATATAATTCCTCTCCAGAGGCGCCATTTTAGCTTTCCGAAGCCTGGTCTTTCGTGAAAAACCAATAAGGATATCATTTGGGGCCAGAGAAAACTCAATAGCGAATGACAACACACACCCAACTGAAAAAAAATACATGAGTGTAAAGGTAGCTACATCAACATATTATGGTGACCCGTGCAGGCATTGCCCGTGGTACACCCGCGTGGTTCACCTGGGTGTACCACGGGAGATTTTTTTCTCCCGTGGAACACCTGTTCACTTTTGAAATAAAACTAATTCAAAACTATCCCCCGTGGTCCACCTATTGTCTATGGCAAAAATCTTTGACACATGGTTGGTCTAAGTGATTTCTTGTTTGTTCTAAAATGTAATTAATATCTATGTTATCTAACAAATATTACAGTCCTGGTTAATGTTTGGAAGTTTGTTATAACATTGACAATGTTTAAATTTATTAAAAATCGGTGAAATTATACATAGAAAATGAGGTCTATATTTTTTTTGTTGTTCTCGATCTTCATTTTGGTTGACAGCTGTCAAATTTATAATCACTATAACTCGAAAACTACTGACCCTAGACTACTTTTGTGCTGGGGAAAATAATAGATCTTATCGAGATCTAAATTTCGAATGACAGCTGTCAAACTAAAAATCGCTCTAACTCGAAAACTACTGACCCTAGACTACTCGTGTGCTGAGACAAATGATAGGTCTCGATGAGATCTACATTTCGAATGACAGCTGTCAAACTAAAAATTAGCTGTAGGAGTTAAAGTCGCGCTGCGAATGAAAAGCTTAAACTGCTCTTGACTCTACAAGCAAGCCTTCAAAAAGATGCACTCATTCTTCTCCGCCGCATACTTAATTCACCTGAATTTTATAGTTCCAGAAACGCAAATCACACACCACAAGCACATATTCCGTTCACAATTATACTTTTATTTTTACACATGCGTAGTTACCTACTTAAAAATAAAACTGAGCATAAATACTGACACAGCATGCTTTTAATACGTAGTACGGACACGAGGAAACTCCCATATTTTTTGTGTGTTGGGTATGTATCCATTCTGTGGTAATTTTTACATTTTCTAATTTAAAACACAAATCCAAACTTTATTATTGATATTATAAATGCGAAAGTAACTCTGTCTGTCTGTCTGTTACGATTTCACGGCTAAACCGCTGAACCGAATTTGATGAAATTTGGTATGAAGATAGTCTATACCATGATAAAGGACAAAGCTTACTTTTTATTACAAAAATGAGACTGGAAGGGGGTGAAATAGGGGATGAAAGTTTGTATGGGAAATCAATAAAATAATTTATGTTACGCTTTCACGGCTAAACTGCAAAACCTATTTTGACTAAATTTAGTAAAAGGATAGTCTTAATCATAAGAAAGGACATAAGCTAATTTTTATTTCAAAAATGAGACTGGAAGGGGGTGAAATAGGGGGTGAAAATTTGTATGGGAAATCAATTAAATAATTAATGTTACGCTTTCACGGCCCCGTAGACCCGATTTTAATGAAATTTTGTGTAGATATAGTCTAAACCATAAGAAAGGACACGCGCTTCTTTTGATTGCAAAATCGAAACTGGAAGGGGGTGAAATAGGGGATGAAAGTTTGTATGGGCCATCAATACCTTATTGCGTTTTAACTATCAACTATAATAATGTCTAAAAATATATATGAAAGTCGTTTCTATTTTCATATAAGGAAGGATAGGGATAAGGATATCGGTAGGGGTAGGGGAAGGGATAGGTGTGGACAGCGGTGGGGACAGCGGTGGGGACAGCCGTGGGACAGCGATGGGGACAGCAGTGGGGACAGGGGTGGGCACAGGGGTGGGGACAGCCATCGGGACAGCAGTAGGGACATTGGTGGGGACAGTGGTGGGGACAGTGAAGGGGACAGCGGTGGGGACAGCAATATGGTCAGCGGTGGGGACAGTAGTATGGACAGGGGTGGTGTTCAAAACTCATAACTCTCCCCTCCCCTCCACCTGACGCTTCACCCCCCCTCATCGTGATATGTGTCCCGTTTACCGGTTTTTTCTTTTTTTTTGCGAAAACTATTACAGATAAGTACGAAAAAAAATTCGAAGGAATTTTTTTTTTTTATAAAATTCGCATCTAACAATCGCTCCTATATTTTTAGGGTTCCGTATCCAAAGAGTGAAAAACGGGACCCAATTAATATGCCTACGATGTCTGTCCAGAGGTTCATGAATCGTAACAGCTAGACAGTTGAAATTTTTACAGATTATGCGTTTCTGTTGCCGCTAAAAAAATAAATACTAAAAACAAAAAAGTTATAAATTAAAACCTGTTTTTAGGCGATATTTGCTCAATTTTTGTTTTAGCTCTATCTTAAAAACGAGAATACTTACAAACGTGAAAATTGATATATTTATAGTGCATAGGCTATTTATACGAGAAATAACAAAAAAATATAAAAACTGGTCAAGTGTGTCGAAATCGCGCATTTTAATACACTCCTGCGTGACTGCGCGTCAATCTATTGGCGCAGTTACGAAGAAGTGTTTTAAAAATGCGCGAGTCCGACACGAACTTGGCCAGTTTTTATGATTCTTTGTTATTTTATAGTTTATGCACTATAAATATACCATTTTTTACGTTTGTAAGGGTTCCTGTTCCTCCGCGACCATCCAACTTGACCCAAGTTGGATGGTCGCGGAGGCAATTTATGTTTTAGTTCTATTTCAAAAACGAGAACACTTACAAACTTGAAAATTGGAATGTTTATAGTTCATAAGCTATAAAATAACAACAAATAATAAAATTTGGTCAAGCGCGTGTCAGACTCAAAAAATCTAGCACATTAACTTACTGAAATTTCAACTAATACAATTATGATTATGTGGTGGTACGGAACCCTCAGTGCGCGAGTCCGACTCGCACTTGGCCGGTTTTTTTATACGCATGGCAGTATTCTGGATCCAAATCAATATTCCTATACAGTGTGTAAGGGACAGCCTTCCGAACACTGAACTGAACAACTTTCAGAGAATAAAACTTTCAGGAAATGAAAAAAAAAATCGGCCTCTCCATACAAACTGTCCAATCAAGTTTGCAATTTTGTATGGAGGCCGATTTTTTTTTCTTGAAACTTTTATTCGCGGAAAGTTGTTCAGTTACGTTGACTGATCATGCCCTTTCAGTATTCGGAAGGCTGTCCCTTACACCCTTAATACGGTTGCGGAAAAATATGTTGCAACTATATTTTCTGAGAATTATCTGCTTGGTAGTTAGTGGTTATTATGATGTTCAAGTAATGTTTGTGAATAAAATCCTCTTTTAATAATTTTATGCGATTCTGGTGTAACGAAAGTCAGTATTCCGTATTTTTTAGAATTACTCAGGTGATCTGAAGCTACTTCAGATATATAGCTAAAGTAGCTGGTGCCTGCAACTTCGTATGCGCAGGTTTATAAATTGTAGCCTATGTGTTATTCTGATGTATAAGCTATATCATTGTAAAGTTTCATTAAAATCCATTCGGTAGTTTTTACGTGAAAGAGTAACAAACATCCATCCATCCATACATACTTACAAACTTTCGCGTTTATAATATTATATATTAATTATTATATTATTATTAGTAGGAAAGATTATTATAAATCATAAAATTTTGGACTTATAGTTAGAAATAAAATATCAAAATTTACTCCAAAATATCATAGAAAAATCATTTTCATATTTTCGCGAATTTTTAAAATTTCCGGCTATCTTTACCAATTTTCTTTTTATAAAAACATTATCCTGTAAATTACCAACACAACAAAAACAGCCTAATTTGTTGAACCGTTGTCAAGGTATGCTCCATCACGATGAGGCGATTTATTTAGTTATAATTCAGCATATTAATCCATATGTACTTCCAAAATTAATAAAGTAACTCTATCTGTTTGTGTATCTGTTACGCTTTCACGGCTAATCCGCTGAACCAATTTTGATGAAATTTGGTATAAAGATTGTTTGATTTATACCGAAAATCATTAAGCTACCATTTTTCCAAACTCCACGCATACGAAGTCGTGGGCAACAGGTAGTAATAAAAAAAAATTGGTACTTACAAATCCCATCAAATCATTGATGCTTGGAAAAACTAAGGCAATAAAAGCAACAAAAAGAACAAATATGACTCTGAAGAGGTATTCCGCCATGACTTGCTTTTCTGGTTTGAATTTCTTTTTTATATAGTGGAATGCCACGTTGAAAGGTGCCCAGAAGTTAAGGGCGTGGGTAATATAGATCATTATGGCTATGGTAATTTTTATTATCTTTGGAAATCTAAAAAAAAAGAAAATCACTGGTTGGCGGTATCCTTGATACGGTCGTAAGTTTTACGTGGATACGTCTATATCTACCTACATAGACGTATCCACGTCCTCTTGCACGTCAAGGTCACACTCAAATCCTTTCCTCCCCCAAACTCCTCTCACTCTCGGACTCATTCGAAGCTCGATGTAGTATCAATTTTATTATTGCCGCCAGAAGGCCTATACAACGAGTTAACGGAATAAGCGAAACTGAGAAAATAGGTTGTTCAGAATCGATAGTAGCATGGACGAACAATAAGAAGGACTGACCAACCCCTTTGAGAAATCGTAACCCGGAAAAGTATAAAACTAGATAGCGCTAATAATCAGTCTGGGAATTTATTATGATTTCACAAGTATTCTGCTTAAAAAATAAACAAAATTTCAAAGTAAGCGTTTCCTATGAATACTTACTTGTCTAGAACGACCTTCACTTCACAAACACGCACAAAAAGACAGGCCAACTTAGACGTACATGTGTGCGTAAGTCACGCACACAAGCGCATGACAGCTACGTTCTACATGCGTTTCATGTCATTCTAGGGATACCAGGTATGTAGATTTTTTTTATCGCGTTGGGAAAAGTTGTTCATGTTGGGAATTGTGTCCTGTTATTTAAATGAAAATTATAATTGATTCAGTATTTGTATTTTTCATTTCAGCGGCTTTATGTGATAAAAGGCGGCTAAGTGAGCTAATTTAGAAGGTTGTCCAGTTAGTAAAGTCATTCAGTTTGAAAAGGTTTTATCAGGTTCTGTCTACAATTAATTCAGTTTTAATAGTTGTTCAGTTCTGGTGGTTGATCATGATCAGTTGGGAACTTTGCTCAGTTTGGAAGGTTGTTCAGTTTGGTGGATTGTTCAGGGAATTTCGTATGGAAATATAGTATAGTTAGTTGTTCAGTGTAAAAGTTCTTCATTGTGTAAAGTTTGTAAAGTTGTTCAGTTTGAAGTTGTGTAGTTTGTGAAGGTGTTCAGTTTGTAAAGCTGTTCAGTTTAAAAAGTTGTTCAGTTTTAAAAGTTGTTCAGTGTGAGAAGTTGATCAGTTTGTGAAGTTGTTCAGTTGGTAACGTTGTTCAGTTTGTAAATTTGTTCAGTTTAAAAAGTTGATCATTTAAAAAGTTGTTCAGTTTGTTGTTGTTCAGTTTGTAAAGTTGTTCAGTTTGTAAATTTGTTCCGTTTATAAAGTTGTTCAGTTTTAGTTAGGCAGATAAAGACACTTAGTCGTCTTTACGACGCAAGGGCAGATAAAGACACTTAGTCGCCTTTTATGACACAAGGGCAGATTAAAATACTTATTTATTTATATAACTACTCTCATATCGTTTTTTGAACACATTATTTTAGGATTCACGGTATGATAGTAGATAAAGTTGTGTATGTAACTCCACATAATTAGGTATAAAACACTCGTGTCTTCTATTATGGAACTTGGCTCGCTACGCTCGCCTGCGTCCCATAAACCGACACTTGAGTTTTATACCCCTCATTATGTACCGTTGCATAAACTACTATTATTTAATACATACATTATAATTTACAGCCCATAGCCGAAACATTATAAAGTCAAATAGATTATAAACAATCTATAGTTCAAATTAATACACAGTTTTTATCACCTACATCTAGAAACATCTACTACCTACATAAAAATTTGTTAAGAGATAGGCACTACAAACTGCCTTTAAAACTTGCAATCTAGACCCGTAAACATCGGCTTCTGGCAAATAGGCAAACAACGAATTCAGGGTAATGAGAGCTCGCTGTGTGGGAGCGGCGTCACCGCGCACTGTGGACTTGCGGGCCCCTGCCAGCAGCGGTAGGTGTCGTCGTGGGTTAGCAGGCCCACCTCCGCGATTGTATGCTGGAGATACAAAGAGTCCTACGCGCTCTACCACATTAGGGTTGTCAATTTTATTATTAAGTACAAGGTAATAGTATACCAGGAGGGCAAGTTTACGCCTAAGCATCAGTGTGTCCAGATTCACCATGCCACACACGAATAGGGACGGATAAAGGAAGGGGTAATACCCGTATATTTGTTTGTATAGTGATCTGTAAAACTTCCTCTGGATATTCTCGACCATGTCTGTATACCTGGCCTCACTGGGGTCCCAATCTACAGCATTGTACTCCAGTCGACTTCTCACGTATGACTTGTAGAGTGTTAAGGCAAACCTGTGGTCCTTGAACGGATAAGCGGTACGCAAAACAAAGCCCAGTAATTTGCTAGATTTTTTTACATATTTCAAGAACGTGTGTCCTTAAGTTTAATTTCGTGTCGTAAATAAGTCCTAAATCTTTCATTTCCCACACGCGTTCCAGAGTCGTACCCTGTAGCTCATAGTTTATGCTAAGAGGAGTCAAACTGTTTGATCGTTTTGTCATGATCTTACATTTCGATATATTGAGAGGAAGACGATTTGCTATGCTCCACTCTGCAACAGCAGCAATATCTTTCTGCAATGCCACAGCATCAGAGTTATTCCCTACGCCCAGGAACAATTTGAGATCGTCTGCAAAGAGTAGACATTTCACTGTCTCAACCACACTAGGCAAATCGTCAACCATGACCAAAAACTGCGTTGGGCCCAGGGTACTTCCCTGGCTAACACCAGACCGCGTATAATAGTTTTGAGAACGATAACCAGACACCTGAACGTATTGGCTACGATCACGGAGATAGTCGGCTAGGAGTTCGAGGAGCTTGGGATCAATGCCTAGTGATGCTAACTAGGTTAAAAGGATGTCATTGTCAACAAGGTCAAAGGCTTTCCAGAAATCAAAAAACGCAGCGTCAACTTGGCGTTTGGAATCCAACTCATTACCTACGTAGTCGGTGAAATTGATTTGATTGGATGCAGTAGACGTCGCCTCTCGGAAACCGTGCTGTGCATCATTCAGTATCCTGTTGATATTTTGCCTCAAACAATTGTCTATCATAGCCTCAAATATTTTTCCAAAGACTGATAGGACTGCGATAGGCCTATGATTTGCAACTTCAGAATCTGAAGTATTTTTTGGAATAAGTGTTACCCTGGACACTTTCCATTGCATTGGATATACCGACCTTCCTATTGGCAGATTATACAAATACAGAAGAGGGAGTTGGAGTATTGTTAAGCAATCTTTTGCAATAAAAGGGGGTATCCCATCAGGACCAACAGCAGAAGTGGCCTTTAAACGCTTTACAGCACGTACCAAGTAATTTTTATCAAAATTCTTGATAAATATATGTGCTGCAGCTGGTTGGGCATTTCTGGCTGCTTCTATAGGGTCTAATTTAGGATCTACTTCAAGAAAAACGGAACTAGAACATCGAGCAAACTCGTCAACTGCCTCCTGTCCAGTCACCACTCTACCATCAACAGTATAACTTCTTGATCCAGACCTATCACTAAGTCGATCTTTTGCAAAATCAAAGACTTTTTCGGGTCCCTTATGATGGCTTTCTCAACGCCTTTTAAATGTTGCTTATAGGCCAGATCGATAAGATACTTTGATAGACTTCTGTAATATTTAAATAACTCCTTGTTTACTTCTTTACCCTCAGATCTGAACCTCTTGAGATTGAAATATTTGCAACGGATGTAATGCTTTATTTCTTCCGTATACCAAGAAGGGTAGAAGTATTAAGTATAAGTATAGTCAATTATCTCTGCTAGTTTAATGGAGCACCTCGAGACAAATGACCTACTGACTGACAGACAGTACGCGTATAGGAAAGGCAAGTCCACCACCACTGCTGCCCATCAAGTAATCGACTCGATACTTACTGGTATAGATGATAGGTACAAGACAGCTGGAATTTTTTGTGACCTTACTAAGGCCTTTGACGTTATTCAAAATGACTTACTTTTAAATAAATTAAAAGCTTATGGTGTAAAAGACAGCGCCCACCAATTACTACAATCGTTCCTAGAGAACCGTAAACAGTCAGTGGAAATAACATCAGACGGGCGAAGGTACAGATCGCAAGCTGGTGACGTCACACTCGGCATTCCGCAAGGCTCCTCACTCGGAAATTCTCTTTTTTTAATCATAATAAATGATTTGCCACAATATATTACGGAGGGCTTAGTAGTGCTGTTTGCCGATGATACCACGATCATTGTATGCGCACGTACATTTGAAGACCTCAATATTAAAATAAATACAACCTTCGAGCGGATACAGACGTGGTTTTCTGCGAATGGACTAATTTTAAATTCTGTAAAATCAAATCTTATACTTTTCTCGGCAAAGGCGATTGAAAGACCATTTTGTATTACCAGCCCGGTACCACTATGTCAATCATGCAAGTTCCTTGGTTTTACACTTGATTGTAACATGAACTGGAAAATACATATTCAACATCTGTGTGATAGGCTTAGTGGTGCTGCCTACGCTCTGCGTAAGTTGCGTCCCTTAGTCTCTAATGCCGTACTGAGGCAAACGTATTTCGCGCACTTTCAATCGCTTTTGTCGTATGGTATAATGCTTTGGGGAAACTCTACTGATTCCGAACGTGTTTTTATTATACAAAAGCGAGCTATCCGGATCGTAGCCGGTTTAAAGCCCCAGAGGACTTGTAGGTCTATGTTCGCGAAGCTCGGTATAATGACAATGACCAGTCTGTATCTGTTCGAGGTTATATCATATGTGCGTCGGAATATTGCAACCTTTGGACGTCGTACGTGCGGAGGGCGGTCGTTGAGAAACGTGGGCAGGATCGCAAGTGTTCCGCGCCGGACCGAACTTGCCACAAAAAACCCGCGTGTGATTGGTCCGAGTTATTACGAGCGACTTCCAGCCGATCAGACCAGAGAGATGTAACAGATGACGTAACATTCTATCGCCAATTGAAGAATCTTTTATTGGATAAAGAATTTTATACTTTAAATGAATTTAATGCTGTAAAATTGATCTGACTACATTATGTAGCAAAGTTTTATTTAATTTTGACATTGTATATTTAGTTATCGTTTTTATAATTTTGACATGTATTATTATAATTTTAAGTTTGACATTTATTTTGTATACAAGTTTGACATTTATCCTACTGACGATCACCCATTGACGTAAGAAAAACGCTGCGCTTCTAAAGGACCTGAAGCTATTGTCTATGGAAAACTTAACTGATAGAGTTAATGCTATTTCTTTCTAACTAATCTTTGTTTACAAAGGTTTAAAAAGGACAACAATATTTTATCAGTATCGAAACTTTTTTTTCCGAAAACACTTTGTCGCCAGTTCGCCATTTTGAAAAACGGTATACGACAGTACGTGGGCTGTCAAATTGGTGTACATGTTCGACAATTTTATTGTTATTGTAAACAAACATATCAGTTTAGAAATGTTTTTATAAATTGATTTCTTTATTTAGGCTTCAGCAGGATGCCAGTATTCTATTTTGTTGTGTAGTGCAAGGAAGATCAAGAACCATGCACAACTATCTATGCACAAGTAAGTCGCTGGTTATTTGGCTTTTTGACGAATATTTCGCATATTTGTCTGATCGAATTTTTGGTGTAGCGGTGTTCAACCATGAAGTAAACTAATTTATATTTATTTTATGTATTCAAGCTGCCATTGTCTTTATTTCATTACAAAACTTTTACATACAAACAATGTAAACACGTAGTGATGTAATCAAGCACAGCTGATATCGATATTACAATATTCTTACATTATCATATAATGCTGTTCAATAAACCTTAACTTTTAGCAAAATAATTAAGTGTACGGTTAAAGGATACAAAAGGGGTCATTTTGGAGTTGGAACTTTCAATTCAATAATTTATGAAGAACTGCTGCCGCCTCTGGGATGAGTCTGAAAAATACCAGCTGGCCAATCTTACAGCAATTTAAAAGCGTGCCATTTTAACAGATTAAAATAAAAGTAGGGAGAAGTATAATGTCTTTGGTTATAACGGCCAGTTGCACACAGGGTCTACAACTCATTTTTTAATTTGTTTTGAAACTAAAACAGTATGAGACTGTAAAAGATTGAGAGACTTTGTGCAGCAGCTGCCTGAGTTGCCCGACCAATATTATAGATTGAACGTGAAGGAATTTAATAATATGTTCTAACCTTTTCTTGTAGATTCCCACGAAATGAAACTGCCGGAAAGAAGTGGACTGATATTTTTGATATAGAAAACATAAATACAAATTTTAAAACCAATTTCTCTATACGCTGCATTTTGAGGAATCTTGTTTTGACAGAACTGTGGATATCATACGTTTACATGCTGGGGCAGTACACTCACTGCTCTATGCGGTTCGTATTTGTGAAGTAGTAGACTATCAACCATTATAATAATAATGATGATGAAGATGTGCTTGGCCAATGGTTTTATTTCATGTCAACTATACAGGTTGAAAAGTTGAGATGGGGCACACAGGGCAGCTACAACAGACCATAAGAACTCACCTCCTCAAAACTCATCTTGCCGGTACGGTGATTGTGATGCTATTGGTGTATCTAATTTGACTTATTTTATAGTAACCAAATGTTTTATTGGAAGGGGAAGTTTGACGTAATAAGAATGCGAAAAATGGCCTCGTTTTCGATCGATCGGGATAATGTTAGGGAATTATTATGACAAACTTTATTTATTTTATAGCGAAATAGATGTTCTATCCTCCGATTATTTTAACTTTATTTATTTAATAACCTAATAGATGTTTTATCCTCCGATGCACAAATTCTGTTTCTAACTTATATGGGAAATATGAGAAGTATCACCTCTTAAAATTACCGGATGGTAAAAAAAATAACACTGTATAATCACATTAATTATGAAACTCGAGTTACATAATAATACTGAGTATGTTTTATCATCGTCATAACGTCCCATAAAACATCCACTGCAGGACAGGGAGCTCCCTTAAAAAAATCGCGTGGTTCTTTGGAGGGGATTTACTCTAGTCACCACGCTTGTTAGCGTTGTGGCTTGCCACTGCTGTTGTTGGTGACCGCAGTATGTAAGATAGTAAAATCAACAGAAAGATGCTGCTGCCCATCCTTCCCATCATAAGCCCTTAGTCGCCTCTAATTCTAATTATGTAACTGTACAGTCAAGAGCACATCAAGCTTGACACATTGAACTTTGTACCATTCTTATTTCGGGCTAGAGTTACAGTACTTGGAGATAAAAGTACTGATGGCGCGGCGCGGCGATTAAGCTGTCTATCAGCAATCTATCTATCACTTAACGAAGTCTACTTGTACGTCTCCGACGTCGTCTGCCAGCCCGCATATCGATAAAATATCGATTACAAGTTAGACAGCACTACTAAACACCGCCATTTTCAAGTCCACTTTGTCTTTTACGTGGCACGCTTTTGCCGAGTATATGGCATATCTATAAACGCCCCCTGGCGTAGTTTCCAAAATCTTTGCGATCACCCTATCCTCTGACATATTAAATTTTAATGTAATAATTAATGTAATCATGAAATTGATAGAGTGAAATAAATAAATCTAAATCTAAATCTATTTCCCTGTAGGATGTGAAAGAGTTTTCCTTGGGACAAACTTATCTATACATTCGTACAGAATTTCATAGAATTTGTCAGTCGCAACATTTATGTCAGTCGAAGTTTGAAGTTCAGTCCAATCAATCTCAGTAAGAGCCTTATAAAGACCTGTAAAATCAGTTTTATGAAAATTTCACCGTGGTGGTAGGTTTTTATCCATATTGCACGAACAGCTCTGACTTAGAGAGCCAGTATAAGCTCTATCCAAGCGAGGTAAGGTCAGTGTGATTTCAAGTGCAGGGTGCGGTTTGTCTATTGGTACCAAGGGCTCATTACACTCAGTGATATTTACGGTTTGACCGTTCCTGAAATTCGTTAATACTAGATCCAGAATGCCTATGTATGAGTTTGATATAGTATTGTTTTGGAGTCGTAAGGTCAAAGTTATACTTAACGTTATTATTTAATGAATTTAGATTAAAGTCACCGAGCAATAATATATTGTGTGTAGGATGTCTAGATATGGCGTTTTCGATACAATTCAAAGCAAGAACAAAAGTTCTTTGTCATCCGTTAAACCATCTACGTCACTAATTCTACACATGGAATACTGTTCCTTTACAGCTAGTAAAACTCCACCCCAGCCAGCATTGTTCGCACGATCCTTTCGCAGTACCTTGTACCCAGGAGGAAACAGCTCACCATCGAAAACAGAAGATATTAAAAAAGTTTCAGTCAACGCTATTACAGTCTTAGTCGCCTTTTATCTCACAAGGGCAAATTAAGACACTTAGTCGCCTTTTATCACGCAAGGGCAGGTTGTCACTTAATCACCTTTATCACACAAGGATAGATCAAAGCACTTAGTTGGCTTTTATGACACAAGGGCAGATTAAGACACTTAGTCGCCTTTATAACGCAAGGGCAGATAAAGACACTTAGTCGCCTTTTATGAAACAAAGGAAGGTCAAGTCACTCATTCGCATTTTATGACAAACGGGCAGATTAAGATACTTAGTCGCCTTTTATGACACAAAGGAAGGTTAAGTCACTCAGTCACCTTTTAAGGGCAGATCAAGTCACTTAGTCGCCTTTTATGACACAAGGGCAGATATGACACAAGGGCAGATGAATACACTTAGCCGCCTTTTATGACACAAGAGCAGATTAAAGACACTTAGTCGCCTTTTATCACGCAAGGGCAGAATAAAACACTTTGTCGCCTTTTATGACACAAGGGCAGATTCAGATACTTAGTTGCCTTTAATTACACAAGGACAGATTAAGACACTTGGCCGCCATATATCACACAAGGGCAGGGCAAAAATAAAATCTAGTAATTCTAAATCAGTTATTATTTTTAATCATTTAAAAACACGAAATAATTACGAAGCGGAACGGCTCCTGATTTCAGTAAAACGGAACGGCCCCCTGATTCTAATGAGAGCTTGTCAAAATCGATAAATGAGGGTTCATTAAAATTTGCTAATTTGGGGTTTTCGGAATTTAATCATTGGCAACACTAAAAATAAAATGGCGGGAACATTACGGAGTTTTATATTAACCAAATAAAAATTTTCACGTATAATTTTGTCAGGTACGAAAGTAAGTATGGAATATTACTTACCGATGGAAGGTACGAGTAACTTCATTTAATGATTTTAATCACCCTTCATAGTTTCTACACACTGATAGAATACATTTTTTCGGCATTTTTAAAAATTTCTACTAGCATGTCACAATCGGTACTAAATGGGCGGGAGGGACTTATTATAACCGAAGAGTTCGGTTCTAAATTTTTTGACACTTTGGCGGGTTTCACTAGCCGTCTGAACAAGTATGTAGTCTTAGACCGTTTCTTTACATTGAAACTTTATTCTTTATTGTACACGAATACATTACAAAAACAAGCACAGGTGAGAACATATAACAATGGCGAGCTTAACTCAAAATTGAGTTATCTACCAGCTAACCTTAAATAGAAAAATCTAGTAGACAATACAGCGGGCATAAAAGTGTACAACACAAATAATTAAAACAAGATTCCTTACTACAATACTTTAACACGAATAAATACTAAATAAGTAATAAATATAGAAATGTAATATATATTTATATAAATATATATATTAAAATATATATAGGTATATTATACACTAAACTTACGTAAATAAATAAATAAATACATATTTTAATACTAAAAAGAAAAATAATAAGAATAGAAATGATATATAAGTAAAAACTAGTTAGAGAGAAAGTGCTCTTTTAGCTTTCGCTTGAAAGTATCCAGCGACGGACTAGCGCGAATGGAGTGAGGAAGTTTGTTCCATAAACGAACAGAGTGAACCGTGAAAGAACCACCGTAGCGGCTTGAGGAGTGTTGAGGGAATTTGAGGAGTAGGGATCGACTGGTGCGGCAAGGCTCACCACGAGGAACCTGATATTCGAAGCGCTCACGGAGGTACTGAGGAGATGCAGGGTTATTAAGAATCGTGTAGAGGGTGGACAGAATATGCACATCACGGCGAAGTCGGATGGGCAACCATTTCAGCTGAGATCTAAACTCCGAAACATGGTCGTATTTGCGCAAACCAAAAACAAACCGGATGCACAGATTCTGGAGCCGTTCTAGTTTGTTCAACAATTCCTCCGTGGCGTCGAGGAAACAGACGTCTGCGTAATCAAGGAGAGGAAGGAGTAAGGATAGGGCAAGAGTGACCTTAGCTTCGAAGGGCAAAAAACGTTGGAGACGCTTGAGGGACTGAAACGAGTAGTGCACTTTTCTACTAATATCGTTGATATGACTAGACCAAGACAAATTACAATCAAAGATAACGCCTAGATTTTTGGCAGTTTTTGAGTATACCAACGAAGTACCGTCAAATAATACAGCAGGCAAATGTGCGTGGTCAATGCAGCTGATCATATAGTGGCTACCGATAATTAAAACTTGTGATTTTGCCGGATTCACTAAAAGCCCGTATGATTTTGCCCATTCATTGATCTTTACTAAGTCATTGTTGAGGTCTGAAATAGCTTTGTTAACATCGACAACATGGAAATGGCGGTAAATTTGCAAATCGTCTGCGTAGAGGTGATACTGAGAAGTAATTACTTGGGAAATTTGGTTAATAAATACCGAAAATAAGAGAGGAGATAATACGCCACCTTGGGGGACGCCAGCAGCTAGGTCACACCATGTCGACGCAGCATCGTCAGAGCGAACACACTGCGAGCGCCCCCGAAGATACGAATCAAACCAGGTGAGTACAGGTGGAGATACGTTAAGAGATGCAAGGATACCAAGGAGGATGTCAAAATCTACTGAATTGAAGGCGCTACTAAAATCCAAAAGTGTCAGCACTGTCAGTTGTTTTTTATCAATAGCTTGCCGAATGTCATCACTGACTTTAAGTAGGGCGGTTACAGTGCTGTGACCTGGACGGAAACCAGACTGTAGAGGATTCAGTAGATTGTATCGGTTCAAATACTTTGAAAACTGTTTCTGAACAATGCCTTCGAGGACTTTTGATAGGATGGGAAGAATAGAAATAGGACGGTATTGAGAGAGAGTGGTCGGATTGGAAACCTTCGGCAGTGGGAGAACATGGGCTCTCCTCCAACTACTTGGAAATGAACCTGTTGACAAGGAGTGATTGAGGATGCGAGTGATGATAGGAATAAGTTCATCTACAAGTAGAAGGATCATCTGAAGGTAAATCCCATCATCGCCCACAGCTTTAGTGGAAATGGAGAGGAGAGATCTCTTAACGTCACACTCTGTAACCGGTGTGAAGGTGAAAGGAATGCACGTGGGTAGAGGCTTATTAGAGAGGTGAAGAAGTGTTGCAGATTTTATTTCATCTTGAAGAGTGACAGGAGCTTGAGAGAAGTGAGCATTTAAAGCATTAAGATCTAAATTCATAGAAAGTTCATTTACTTGTTTGCCAATACCCAATGTCTTAAGAAATTTCCATGTTTGAATGGTGTTAAGATTTTCAACGGAGCTATAAATGTGGCGTTTTTTAGCATTTCTACACAAACGATTGCAAAGATTGCGTAGCTTCTTGTAGTGCAACAAGTTTTCGTCAGTAGGAGTTTTTCGATAGATCCGCTTAGCTTTGTCTCTCTTGGCCATCATCCGTTTGATTGAATCAGATAACCAAGGAGTGGGTAGTTGCTTGACCCTGACACGTCTGACCGGAGCATGGCAGTCATAGAGGAGAGTGAGAGTATTGTTGAATGAAGACACCATGTCATCAACCGTGTCAGAAACGAAAACAGCAGACCAGTCAATGACGCTCGCATCAGCCCGCAAGCGATCCAAGTCAATGCCCCTGAAGCTGCGCAGGTAAATAAACTTAGGTTTAGGCTTAGGGGGGCGTATTTTGTAAGACACATAAATCAAATCGTGGTAAGAGAAAGGAGCTGAAAGTTGTCCATGTGTTGCAACCATGTGCGGATCCGAGACAATAATCAGATCGAGAAGGGAGTGATCAGGATACTGAGGAGCGCGGTGTGTTGCTGAAAGAGGGAGAATGTTTAAATTAATGGAGGAGACTAAAGTTCGGAGTCTGTCAGCACGGTTGTCGGACTTAAGGAGACAGGTGTTGAAATCACCAAGAATAATAGTGTGGTCATAAAGAGGGGATAAAGATTCAAGTTTGGATTCAAGGGATGAGAAGTAGTCAATGCGAGAAGAGGGACTATAGAGAACACCAAGAAGAAGTTTAGTGTGATGAAAGGAAATTTCCAGGAACAGGTGCTCAGCTGATTGCGAGTATTCACTGGGAGATAAGTCTACAATTTTGGAGGGAATATCAGATCTAAGGTAAATAGCTACGCCACCTCCTCCTTTACCTGTTCTGTCATTCCGAAGAAGACGGTAACCAGGTAAAGAATACTGGGTGGATGGGAGGGCAGGCTTAAGAAAGGATTCGGATATTAGAACAGCGTGGACGGTATTGGAATCAAAAGAAGAAAGAAGATCAGGGTAATGGGCTGGTACACTCTGAGCGTTTATGTGAACAATATTCAGAAACTTCTGAAAATGCGAGAGTCTTTTGTTGATCAAGTCACGCAAAAGAAGAGACGATTCATTACTGTCATCGCTAAACGCACTGGCATAACTTTCATCCGATGAGCAAGATGAAGAGCACGAAAAAAATTCATCATCAAAATCACACATATTTAGATAATATATATATAAACAAATACTATAATATAAATACAAAAATAAATAATAAACACTAATATACCTAACAAACAAAGAATATTGTTCAAAACTATTACAATTTTACAACCCTACCTTACACGCTCTAATGTAGATGCTATGCTAGTATCCAAGTTAAAAAAAAAAAGTAAAATTTTTAAACGGAACGCAGCGAGAGGTGACTGTCTAAACTGTCATCTGTCACAGTAATAAATTGTGGTGACGTTGTTCAGTTCAGAAGATAACAAAATACAAATAAAAATATCAAACTGACCTCAAAACGAGACAGAAAATTCGTGCTAATATTATGCGGACAAAACAAAAAGACAGTTGTAGTCACCGGTTCTTACTCAAGAAAATTCACTTTGCCTTTCTTGAGCGAATGTTTCTTTTTGAACCCGCATCTTGGTTAGGACCTCCTCTGGACTGCGTACCCTGCGTAGCAACGGATGATGCAGGGGGCGATAGCGGTGCCTCCTGACCTCGCTGTGGCGACGGAAACAGCTTCTTAAGCACTTCCAGCTCGAACATCTGCTCAATCTTCCTGCGCTTGCTGTCCGGGAGGAGAATGACAATTTTGCCGTCAGTTGTCCAACATCGCTTGACACCGAAATGAGAGCGTGCCTCGAGGAAAACATCATGGCGAGGTTTAGTGAGAAACTCGGATATAATGATGCCGGTTGACTTCAGCCTCGTCTTACTGTGCCACACTTCGCTGCAGTTCTTTTGGTTGTGGAACCTAACCAGAATAGGTCTAGGCTTATTGGTATTAGTGCCAAGACGATGACAAGCTGTAATATCATTAGCTGAGTAATCGACCAACTTCATTTTGTCGGTTAGCACTTGAATGACGGTTTCCTCTAGATCTTCAGTATTGGACTCTGGAACACCATGGAAAAGTAGGACTTTGCGTCGCATAGCCATCTCTTGCCTGTCAAGCCCGAAATGAAGCAGCTCTAGCTGTGATCTGAGCATTCCCAGGGTCTTCCAAACAAGCTGCCTAAAATCGAAGAAATCCTGTGCTAGCTTGGTGACTTCAGTATATGGCGACTGGCTCTTCAGCTGTTCCTCAAACTCTGCCATCTTGTCAGCAACTGTTGATTCCACTTCCTGAAGCTTGCTGTAGAGATCCATTACTTGTAAGGAGAACAACAGGAGATGTTGTGTGAACTGTAGTAAACTTGGAGAGGAGAATGTATCTTGAGCGGATATAAGGGAGGTTTGTGACCACTATTTTATATCATTTGATGAGATAAAATCACTTTATGTAATTTTAAAATTTAAATTACACAGAGCAACTGAAATTGTGTGTTGACACTTGGACTACCCTCTTCAAAAAAACTATGTTGTATGTTGTATGTTTAACTATGTTGAAATTCTAAATCATTTTTTGGCAGAATGCTCGGTAGACCATAATTAATTTCCAGATAATTTTATAGCGCCATCTAGTTTCCATGTGATTTATGCTTTTCCGGGTTACGTTTCTAGTATGGGGATTGTCAGTTTTATTATTATTCGTCCATGATAGTAGGATCAATTTCACAGGTTTTTATAGGGGTAATTTTTTTTATTTTTATTAATAAAATTTTTGTCGCTTCTAAATATTTCTGTGGCTACGCGCGCGGGTGGCACTCGGTTCATGGGCGGTGAGGAGCGGAGGGAAAAGGGCGTGGCGTTCGCGGACGCGCCATGATAGCTTAAAAATCTACTAGAACGAACAATGATAAAACTTTAAAATAACGATATCTAAAAAAATAACTTTTTTTAAGATATTTATTAAGCGAATGGATTTATTTTAATAAAAATCAGTTGGGGTGTGGGGGGTGGGGTTGGGGCGAAACGCTCATACACCCCAACTGATTATTATTAAAATAAATCCATTCCCATAAAAAGTAATCTTAAAAAATATATTTTTCTAGATATTGTTATTTGTAAGTTTCATGATTGTTCTATTTTCATCGTTGTTCTAGTCCGCGCACTATGAATCGCGCAGCGCCGGCCGCCAGTGCGCGTATCCACAGAAATATTTAGAATAGAAGCGGCAAAAATTTTAATAATAAAAATAAAAATAAATTACCCCTATCTAAAACCCGTGAAATTTATTCTACTCTCGATTCTGAACAAACTATTTTCTCAGTTTCGCTTATTCCGTTAACACGTTGTATATGTCGCAGCCGTATTGTAGAATCCGCCTTATTACATTTTGGCACGCCCGATAACAAAACGTCGCCGATTTTTAATCCGCCCACCAGTCGTTCCGCCGGATTATAATTTGGCTGAAATGATGTACGCCGCATTGAACGGGCACTTCGCGTTCGTCAAAGCGGCGTAGTAACGTGGCGCCCAATTGCAAACGGGCGCTTCGTCGATGCGCTGCTTTACAAAACGGTGCGCCAATTCGTTTCTGGCTTCACTCGCTCGGCTCATACGTGGTGGTCGCAAGATAACCTAACCCAACCTTAAATACAATATAGCTAAATGTTGACCGTCGCTTTGTAGGATGCATCGTTACAACAATCCGGCGGAACGACCGGTAGGCGGATTGAAAAACGGCGACGTTTTGTAATCGGGCGCGCCGAAATGTAATAATAGTCCTAGCGGTACGCCAAAAAACGCTGCAAATGGTGTTAAAAGCATGAAAATCGAAATGATTCATCTTTAGGTCATAAGAATTAATTTGACCCGTAGCACCAAAAAATAAATCAAAAAGAAGAGGTGAGATGACGTCATATTTTTTTTAAGTAAACACGATAGGTTTGAGAACAAAAAATATTTTTTGTTCTCAAACCTATCGTGTGTGGTATTTAATGATGGCTTACCGAGCCGATTCTAAAAATATATTACGTCATTACATTTCAGTCACTTGTTTTAAATTTAAATAAAAATCATTTTCAAAACATGGCGAATTACAAATCTCTCGACATTTTGTATAGTGACCGGCCGGTGACCGGCCGTTTGTAATACCGCGTGTTATACGATATGACTGCAACATAGTCACGAAGTAACTGTTACTGAATTAATAATATTTTGCGGCAACGATTTTGCTGCGCAATCATTATTTTTGATTAGGATTTGGATTTTCTTTGATTTGCTGATTCTGATTTAACCGCTATAAAGCACGTTTTCCATCCAGCCTTTACCTCCAAGTGCAAGTAGGTAATTTTATTGGCTTCATGGCTTCATAACATGGGTCTCATAGTCTAGTGAAGTAAGAATTAACGTCGTTGCGCTAACCTCTGATAAATGGAATCATCATAACATCCCATAAAAACGTCCACTGCAAGAAAGGGAGCTACCTCTAGAACTCGAGCAAAAACGCGTGTTACTTTGGAGGGGATTTACGTGGGATTTACCATAGTCACGACCTGTGGTCACCACACTTTGAAGCGTTGCGGCTGGCGACCGCTGTTGTTGGTGACCGCAGTATGTAAGATGATAGGATACACAAATAGATGCTGCTGCTCATCATTCGATTCAAAAGGATTAAGTCGCCTCTTACGACACCCACGGGTAGAGATCGGTTGGTAGTATTTTTGCTGGCACCATACGGACGAAATTAATGGCAGGTAAATGATGAATGATTACATTAAACTATATAATATGTATATACAACGTTATTTTTTTTGGACCTGATTTGCGTATGCCCACGTTATTATAGAGGTCAAAAGCAACAACTTTTGTTCTACGACTTTTCTAACAACGCACGAAAAATTTTCATCTTTCCATACAAACTTGGGCCTGATCATGGACTGTAACATGTCTTGGACATCTCACGTCAACGAAGTAAGTCGGCGTATGCATTTTACGTTTCACTCTCTCAAGCGTCTCCAATACTCCCTCCATTTTAACACCAAAATTATGCTTGCGCAATCTCTCCTGTTACCTATCCTTGACTACGCTGACGTGTGCTATTTGGATGTGTCTGAGGAGCTGCTTAGGTAATAAGTTGGAGCGATTTCAGTGTGTGTGCAATAAAGAATATATATACAAAATAGGTTGGTCACGTGACCACTTTAGTAATAGGGAGTCGCAAAATTTTTGTGCGTTGTTAGAAAAGTCGTAGAACTAAAGTTGTTGTTTTTGAAGTCTGTAATAACGTGGGCATACGCAAATCAGGTCCAAACAAAATAGCCTAGTATAAAAGTAGTGACAGTCGAAGATTTGTTGAACCATCTAATTGTTTTCAAACTTACATTGTCATTGGAAAGTTGTAAGTAAGTGGTGATGCACATTTTTCTAGAAATGCTACGTAGCCAAAAAAACCTGTCGTCATAACTGCTAACACTATGATCGTCATTCCTGCAAATAATTGCTTAATAAGTAATTGAACTATAAATTCATCCGCCTTAAGGCCCGGTTCCCACTTGTCGTGTGTCGGATCCGATTAATAATCGGAGGTTCCAGTGGCAGAGCATTTTCTATGAAGCTGTTCACACTCGTCCAACAACGATTTTGTGTCGGATCCGACAAGAAATCTCGTGTGTTTTGTCAGCCGACCGTCCGATAAAAGTCGTGTCGTGTGGGCCGATGCAGATGTGCAAACACCCGATTAAAATCGGAATCCGACATCCGACAAGTGGGAACAGATCGCCGAAATCCGATTAAAATCGGAATCCGACATCCGACATAGTGGGATCCGGCTCTAAGAGTGCAGTAAGTCATTAATGCAAATGCAAAGGTGTATTCACAATAGTGAAGGAAATTTTTGAGATAAAGGCTTCCGTTTTTCGTCTAGACGCAAAACGAACATCTCTCATTTTTAAGGTGTTTTTAGACCAATACGACCCTGCTGAATTCATACATGCTTGTAACATAAATAAAATACTAACAGTTTTCAAGACGGCGGCCAAAAACTGAAAATCGACTTTTTTTTGGCCTCAGGTGACTTTTTAACGAAATTAAAAAATGAGGTAATATGTCTTTGAGGGCAAAAAATACACACCGATGCAAAAAAATAACAATTGTCTATGCCATCCGTCTGTACGCCTGTCTGACTGTCCTGCCTTAAAATACGAGTAGCTGTATCTTTTGATCCCTAATAGACAGCCCATAGAAATTTTCGTAAAATATGTATTACTGTAGTGAATATACCTATCAATAATAAAAAAACCGGTAAGTGCGAGTCGGACTCGCGCACCAAGGGTTCCGTACCACCACATAATCATAATTGTATTACTTAGTTGAAATTTCAGTAAGTTAATGTGCTAGATTTTTTGAGCCCGACTCGCGCTTGACCAAATTTTATTATTTGTTATTATTTTATAGCTTATTCACTATAAACATACCAATTTTCAAGTTTGAAAGTGTTCCCGTTTTTAAAATAGAACTAAAACAAAAATCGCCTCAGTGACCATCCAACTTGACCCCTCCCTTATATGAATGTTCTTGAAACGGGAGTTCACCACAATTGGTTACCATTAGTTGTGAGAAAAGTTGTAATATTTAATGATTTCAGACTTTTCCCATTATTTGTACTGTGAGACCTAGCTTCTTGCCAAATTTCATAATTTTAGGTCTACGGGAAGTACCCTGTAGGTTTTGTTTTTTTACATAAATGTATGGAGATGAGGACATAAAATGCCATATCTTTTGATTGCGTCGTTGTAAAAAATTGAAATTTTCAAATCGCTTTAGTGACAGTGGAAGATCCTAACATATGGTATTAATTTCAACCTGATACCTTTACCCGTTCGTGAGATAAAGGGTCTTGACAGACAGACAGACGGACAACAAAGTGATCCTATAAGGGTTCCGTTTTTTTCTTTTGAGGTACGGAACCCTAAAAACAGTAAAAAGTAAGAAACAAGCGTAACCCATTATAAAAACGGGTTTATTTTACGTTTTTTTTTGTTTTGCTCTATCGCAAAAACGGAGATACGTGCAAGCGTCTGACTTGATGAGTTCATAGTACATAATAAAAAAAAAATTAAATAAAAATTGGCCAAGTGTTAGTCGGAATATGTTATGTGATCCTTAAATGCGTAAGAACGTACGTACGTGCCTGTACCGGTAGGTATTTTAAATTTGTCATCCATCATACTAGTACAGTAAAGAGGTAAGTCCTGATTGGTCGATTGATTCAATGAATGACTGATTGATTGATTGATTGACTGACACATTAACGCACAGCCGAGACTACTGAAGCTAGAAGCACAAAATTTGGAGAGTATGTGTCTCATGTTATGAAGATTTGACATTAGAAATTATTTTGAGAAATTCATCCCCTAAGGGGGTGAAATGGGGGAAAATGTTTTGTATGAAAATTATTTGTTTCTGAAGTAAGATCTATACAAATAAGTGTAAGAGACGTATAACCTCTTTTTTGAATTTCGTAAACAAGTCTCAAGACGCCGAAAATACGTTGATTTCTGTCGATTTACAGGTTTTGGCCGCCATCTTGAAAAATATTATAATGTTATTTATGTAACAAGCATGTATGAATTCGGCAGGGTCGTATTAGTCTAAAAACACCTTAAAAATAAGAGATGTTCGATTTGCGTCTAAAAAAATCTTAATTCAAAAGTTGGAACTAACTACAATGGAGATAATGCAATAAAACATTTTTATGTTTATTTTATTTTTCGTTTTACAGGTAACACACACAGAAAACAACCGCTTTTTTCGAAGGTTTGCCTTCAACTGACCTAGTGACTGTGCATTTGACCTTATAATTTTAAGTGGTCTGAGTGGTTACGGGGTTTGGGTACCAGCGGTAGAAAGCGATAACTCACTGCATTCTTAAGATGGATGAACTTTAGTACGGTAAAAGGACTTTGGGCAAGTGGTATTAAAAAATCCGGTCAAGTGCGAGTCGGACTCGCGCGCCAAGGGTTCCGATATACCTATAGTATTTTTGGAAACAATAAAGTCCATTTCAAAACTTCGACAAGGGAGTGACGGGGGGGGGGGGGGGGGATAAGTCCTAAAAGAGACAAAAAATGTATACACAAGTAAAGCCTTTTCATATGATATCCCACTCGACTTAGTTACGACAATTTATAATTTCGCCCCCCCTATTTGGGCCCCCTTTACAATAATAATAATATTTTTATATTCCTTCATTTGCGATTAGGTTGGTTCAGAACCCTACAGCGAGACTAGTGGGTTCACTGTAAAACATTCCTTAAATAAATTAGCAATACTAGTGGGGATCTGGCCGTAAGATACGTCTAGAAAAATAGGAATATGAAATTGTTTGACAGGATTAGAAATAGTGTAATAAAAAATGGTTATGGCGTAAAATAAGACGTAGTGACTAAAATTTAGTCATGGATGCTGAGATGGTGTGGTCATGTAGACAGGATGATTGAACGAAGATTGACGAAAGAGATCTACCAGGCGAGAATTAATGGAAACGTTGGAATGGAAGGGAAAGGCCTTGCCGAACGTATTAGGACCAAATTCCCATATTCCACCCCCCCCCCCTTCCCCTTTCAAACAGATTCTTGCATGTGTAAGCAATTTTTTGACATGGATACGTCTAAGTTTTCGTTTCTTTTATGAGGCTTAATAGAAGACAACAATGAAACGCGTGTGACGTGCAGGTACAGTCTGTTTTATTATTCACAAATCGTAGACAAGAATTATGTAACTACCCACCCATACTTAAGCTACTCATAACATCTCCCTCTTCTTACCAAAATAAAGATATTTACAGATTTACAAACATGCTATCTTATTTACTCCCTCCTTGTGTCTAAGCCACCGTAAACATAGTATACAATACTAATGGTAATTACTATGATATTGTTTAGTATCTGTTTTTTTTATAAAATAGTTATTATGGTAAAAATCAGGTAAAAATAACATAAAAACAAGGGCTTGATGTCATAAAATGAAAACAGTGATGAAGTGAGCCTAAGTTCAGCATGCTCTATCGTACTAATCCTTAAAATAACAAGTGTAAGTATAAGTTAACTTATAATATAATAAAGGAAAATAACAAAAAACACATTAAACATTGCCCATTAGCTGCACTAGAAGTAGGTACACACACTTGTAATCTAGTTATTGCCCAAACTGTACTATGGTATTATTGGTATCGAACTGGGGGGCGTAACTACACGACCACTTCTAGTTACATATAAGCTACCACTCTCATTGGCGGTACCTTTTGCTTCTGGTGCCACTTTTCCACCAGCATCGCGCACGCAGGCCGGTGCCGGCGGACTAGAATTTCCTAACGACGCTCGCCTATCGCTTGAAGACGTTTTATCCACGAATCGTTTTATCCATCGTCGTTAAAATAGTTTTGAGCTCTGGACTGTGTGTGGGCTGCATCTTGCGGCAGAAACTTTGGCTTTAAAATATGTGCTCTGTTACGCCTGTACATGCCACCTCCTTCTGTTTGAACCCAGTACGACCTGTCACCACGCGCTTCTCCCTGAACTCGAGCTTTAATCCACATTTTTTTTTTATTCTTCATGCGCACTTCTTCTCACACCTTCAGTTTTTCTTATGGTTTCGTACTTCGGTCGTAGTAAATTTTACTGTGCCCTATGTTGCCTTCTCTTATCTCTTTGACTGATGCTGGTAAGACCACTGTTGGTATTAATGACGCATTGGACGCAGGGAGTCTAGTGTTTAATCTTCTACCCATTAAGAGCTATGCAGGTGAAAACTCTTCACCTGAAACAGGAGTGTTCCTAAAGTTCAACAGAGCTAGCTGCCAATCCGTTCCCTCTTCGCGTACCTTGATCATCATTTTTTAACCGTCTGAATGTTTCTTTCCGCTAATCCGTTCGATTGTGGAAATAACGGGGAACTAGTTACATGCTCGAACTTTAAGTGTACAACTTCGCAAAATGCCCGAAATGGTCGCATCTAAAAATTTCGCACTATAGGCGGGGCATCTATCATTACCGCTGTGCCAGCTGCCACACCTTTAATCTCGATGTTATTTTATCTGGCACGTTGATCTTTATCGGCCAATTGGACTTTCAATGTACCGATCTCCTTAATTGCAGAGTTTAATTTTTCCAACATATCCTGAACGCCTGCCACTTTGTTTTCTAAATCCACTAATTTCTTCTCCTGTTCTTTAATGCTGTCGTGAGCGAATTCACAGGAAGCTTTGAGTTCAGAGATTTCGGTCTTTATACTTCTAATGTCTTCGGTGAGACTTGGAAGACACGCAAGTTTTGTCTTAATTTCCTGCATTTCCCGAAGGAAAGTTGCTAGGGAAACGGGAGCATCGGCTGGTATATCATCGGCCTCACCAACAACCCCAGCCCTGCAGCGCGCACATTTCAAGGCTGCTTTTCGCTCAGCGCCAAGCTTGCGATAGTTAAACTCGGAGATGGAAGAACAGCAAAATCCAAAGTGCTGTTTACAGGCTAGGGTGGTGCCTGTAAACAGCACTTCCTTTCCCTATAACCTATCCCTAACCTGACCACCACGTTGGACTTCAAAATCGTTGTTGTTTTCGTAACCAGCAACTCGAAAAACCATAAAAACGACATCCATATTGATTTTTAGAATTTCAACCCTATCGCACCCCAACCCCATCCCCGGGGGATGATGGTATTTCACGTCCAATACGTTGGATTTTAAAATTGTTGTTGTTTTCATAATCAGCGACCTGATAAACTATACAAACGACACCCATATTGATTTTCAGATATTACATCCCTATCGCACCCAAACCCCATCCCCAGGGGATGATGGTATCACTTCCACTACGTTTGATTTCAAAATTGTTGAAGTTTTCGTAATCAGCGATCCGATTAACCATACAAACGATACCCATATTGGTTTTTAAAAAATTTCACCCCTATTTCCATATTTTAGGGGTTGAATTTGGAGTGTAATTTCAATAACAGTGATGTATGTTCCACAGAATTACGACCCTAATGCCTAAATAATAAGTGTAGTGGATTTTACTTTGAAAGTGAAGGATTTTCAACTTCATCCCCCTTTTCATCCCTTAGGGTGAAGAATTTTCAAAAAAACCCTGAGACACGTAAAACTTTATTTTTAGTCGTCAGCCTAAATACAATTTTTTAAGATCCTAACTTCAAAACTGACGGACTTTCATACAAATTTTCATCCCCTATTTTACCCCTTTAGGGGTGGAATTTCGCATAATCCTTCCTTAGTGGATGCTTTTATTGTATAAGGTATCTACTTGCAAAATTTCAAGTCCCTAGGTCCCCATCCCCAGGGGATGATGTTATTTCACTTTAACCACGTTGGATTTCAAAATTGTTGAAGTGTTCGTAATCAGCGACCCGATAAACCAAACAAACGATACCCATAATATATGTGTTTTTAGAATTTTTCACCCCCATTTCCCTCTTGAGGGGTTGAATTTGGGATGGAATTTCAATAGCAGTGATGTACGTTCCACAGAATTACGACCCTAATGCCTAAATAGTACATTTTGTGGATTTTACATTGAAAATGAAGGATTTTTAACTTCATCCCCCCTTTTCACCCCTTAGGGTGAAGAATTTTTAAAAACCCTGAATTATGTAAAACTTAATTTTTAGTCGTCAGCCTAAATACAAATTTTGAAGATCCTAGCTTCAAAACTGACGGACTTTCATACACACTTTCATACCCTATTTTACCCCCTTAGGGGTGGAATTTCGCAAAATCCTTCCTTAGTGGATGCCTACACTGTTTAAGGTTAACCTTTGGCTAACTCTAACGCCGCGGTACCGTCTCACAGACGTAAAAAAATAAATTGAAATAAAATTAAATAAATTGAACAATACTATACTGTTAGGGTTTCACAAATTGATTAAAACATGTTTTAGGTGAATTTATTACAGATAAAATAAAACTACTGACCTAATTTTAAGAATAATCAACATTTATTCATGAATTGACAATTATTGCTTAGCAAAATTTTGGAACTTACTTCAGTCTCATTTTTTTTTCACTCTACTCATTAATCAACAAATGAACTTAAATAATCTTTACTTCTTTGTATTATAATTAAAAAATAACAAAAATAATTAGTCTTCCTTCAATAATAAAAAAATGACAAGGCACATATTTGGTACATTTTCAACGACGTATTATACAGTCATTGCATATTTGAAGACAGCAAGTAAGACAAATTGGCTTTTTGTACTTTGTCCTTCTTTATAGGCGACTTGGACAAATTAACACGTCTTCCGTGTTCCAGGTTCCTGATTAGCTTGGCTTTGTAGAGGAGGAGGAGGTTCAGGCATGTCGGTTGGTCCAATAATACGCTCTATTGTTAGCCGAAGTTCACGGGGGATTCTGTCATTATAGACACGTAATTTCATTTCAGGTAGAACTAATTCTCGAGCAAGTGATAGTAGAATTGAATTGAATTGCGGAATTGAATAAAATTAAAACCGATGTAACGACAACGAGACTCTATGTGGCTACCTACGTAAACACAGAGGTGACGACTAAGAGACATGCTCAGTTTTTGTACATAAACACCGTACTTACGTCTGTGAGACGGTGATCGCTCCTGCGTGGACACCTGTGCACTCGGCGCGCTCGTAGCCGCGACTGGCGGCAACAAGATGGCGGGATGGGAAGGTAGGGGGAGGGGTATCGCCGCGCGTCGCGTGGTTTGCAAAATATTGTCTTAATAAAAATAATGACGTCTGTGAGACGTATACCACGTCAGCAGAAGGTTAAATAAGGTATCTACGTGCAAAATTTCAAGCCTCTGGGTCCAGCCGTTTGGGCTGTGCGTTGATACTTCAGTCAGTCAGTTTATCCCTTTATATATTAAGATTATTCCGTGTCTGGTGTGGTTTTATGGCTAGTGATTCACTGGGTTTGAATAAAGTATTGGCAGGCATTTTAGTCGGTGGAAAAAAAATAAGGATCAAAATATTTAGCTTAGAAGCGCAAAATTTTTGTCAAGTGTTAGTGTGTCACGGGTATGTATGGGTTGGTATTATTCTTTGCCGGCACCACACAGGACAATTTTAACGGCAACAGAAATACATAATCTGTGAAAATTTTAACTGTCTAGCTGTTACTGTTCATGAGATGTATCTCATGTCTGTAGCTCAAGCAATTTTTTTTAAAACAGCTGACTTTTGTAGCATCTTAATCCTTTGTTTTTAAATATTTATGAAAAAAAAAAACACAGTATTTATCTACTGAACAAGCTCTAAACAACGATACCCCACTCGATAGAGTAGGTCAACTTTTTTTTACGCTCCCCCTTTTAGCTGTTTGGGAGCCCCCTTCATTTTTTATTTCCTTTTATTTTTAGAATTTGTTATTGTAGCGGCAACAGATATACACAATTTGTGAAAATTTCAAATTTCTTCCTTTTATGGTTCATGGAGCCCACTGACAGACAGACATCGGAGGCATATCAATAGGCTCCCGTTTTTCACCCTTTGGGTACGGAACCCTGAAAATCGGAACCTGCTTAACAATAATAATTCCTACAGCAACTTTACTATGGAACCCTACATTGCGCGTGGCCCGACACGCACTTGACCAGTTTTTCATATATGGACGCGAGAAGATATAACCGGTTTAGTTTGGTTTAGGCTACGAAGACTCGCCAAGTCGCGGAGCGCATGCACGTTCTACTGGTACGAGTACAAACAAAAAGCATGTTAATTAGTTTTTTATGTTACATTAAGCGAAAATATATTTAAATTAAGTACTTACCAACACCAAATGCAAGTGAAAATTTATAAGGGTTCCCCATATTATTCTCAAGGTTAACAACGATGCCAGCACATGACATACTAAATACAGTCATTCCGCAAAATTGAAGGAACCCAGCCGCATCTGAAAACCATAAAATCTAATGTATTCTCCATACTACTAGTGCAATATTCGTATTTTGTAATCGTGAATTGTGATTAGGGATGATAGATACGGATAAATAGAGATGGATAGAGGTAGAAAGAAATAGATAATGGTAGACGGACGGATGGACGCATGGACAGATGGACGGACGTATAGATTGATAGACGGATAGATAGGCATTAGGGATAGATAAATTCAGATACATAGGGATGGATAGGGGTAGAAAGGGATAGATAATGATAGACGGACGGATGTACGGACGGACTGACAAAGGATGGATGGATAGAGGGATTTACAAACTAACAAAAGTTTTTGAGGTCAGTAACTGTACCAGCCTGAATATTAGGAATAAAATTTACAGTTATACGAGTACTTACGTGTTTTATTCCTAATATTCAGGGTGGTACAGTTACTGACCACAAAACCTTTGTCTACCACGGCGGTTGTAGACCACGGCTATTATCTGAACATCACTATGAATATTAATTAAATATCATAGTTTAAACAACAATTTCAGAGAACAATATTTTCTTATTTCATACTTTTTAGAGCAAGATTTGCCAGTAGTCGGGTTCTAGTTTTTGAACATTTTTTTTATACCATCAGAGCTAGACTGATGTCAATAGCAACGCGTGAGTTATTTTTACGTACCTTTTGCAAACACCATACCCTCTATCTTTGGATTGAATTTGAATGCGTAGAAAATCGCAACACAGATGCATAAAACTGAAATAAATATACAGGGTGTATAAAAAAGTAAGATGATCCTTCCAAGGGGTGATTCTACATCACAAATAGATTATATAAAAAATACTTTTTCATAATTGTAGTTTTAGCTCAATAAGAAGTAAAGCGCCTGAAGGGTTAAATGATTTGTATGATCTGATGCTGGTGATGCAGACAAAGATGTTTTTATAAAAGACAAGAAGGGGCAAAATCAACAGGGTTGTCTCGCCACATCCTGGCACTTTTGTGAGTCGGCCTGGTTTTAGGTTGGCAAAAAAATATAAAATTTACCTACGATCATAAGTAATGAATTGAAACATATGCCATTTGAAAGTGTACGACATCTTAATAATATCTTAATAATATTTGATATAGTATGCCTGCACTTATACTCATGTTTTATGGTTCCGTACCTCAAAAGGAAAAACGGAACCCTTATAGGATCACTTTGTTGTCCGTCTGTCTGTCATGACCCTTTTCTCAGGAACGCTCATAGGTTTCAAGCTAAAATTCATAACAAATACTCAAATTTACTGTCCCTTGGAGCTGTGCAAAAATTAAACTTCTAAGTCAACGAAATCAAAAGATACAGTCGTTTTTGTTGCAAATTTTCGAGTTTTCGACACTCGAAAGGGAAACAAAGCCTAAAAGGTACTTCCCGTGAACTCCGAATCTTGAAATTTGATACGAAGCAACGTCTTATAGCACAGATAAAATAAAAATTTGCCAGAAGCATAAACTTTTAGGTACATCATATAATAAAAATAATTTTATAATTCCTATGCTTTTTCTCATGAACGCGTAAAGGTATTAAATTTAAATTCATATCAAGTACTCTATACCCCGTGTGGTGCCGGCAAAGAATAGTACCAACCCATACATACCCGTGGGTGTCGTAAGAGGCGACTAAGGGTTAACTGGAGGATGGGCAGCAGCATCCTCCTTTGTATATTACATCTTACTTACTGCGGTCACCTACAACCGCGGTCCATTGTGCCAGCCGTAACGCTAACAAGCGAGGTGACTATGGTACTTCCTCTCCACATTTTTCCAGCAAAAGCTAGAATTCTGGAGGGAGCTCCCTGTCCTGTAGTGGACGTTTCATGGGATGTTATGATGACTCTATACCTTTAAGCTGTAACAAAATCAAACTTCTGTGTCAACCCAATCAAAAGAAACAGCGATTTAAGTAATTTTTTTTGAAACTCGCAACTACTCGCAAGGGAATCAAAACCTAAAGGATACTTCCAGTCGACCTAGAATCTTGAAATTTGGCAAAGAGCAGCGTTTTATTGCACACATATAGGAAGAATTCCGAAAACCTTAAATTTTTACATTACATAATAAAAAAAAAAACAATAAAAATACCATAACTATTACATACACCGTGTTCCTGAGTATATGCATTAATTTTAAAAGCACATAACACAAAAAACACAGGTTGAACACGAAAAAAAAATTTACCTTCCCATATAAAAAATGGCCTATTTCAACTTAAGTTTCTTAGGGAAAATTGTTCAGTTTCGTTAACTGAACGAGCTTTTGAAGTTAATGCATAATACGAAAAACATTTTTTTTTTGTACGGGAGGACAATTTTTTTTCCTGTTTCAGCCTATGTTTCTTAGGGAAAGTTGTTCAAACGTGCTCTTAAAATTTAATGCATATCCCAAGGAACACGGTGTATACCTACAGGTTTGTACGGAACCCTCGGTGCGCGAGTCCGACTCGCACTAGGCTAGTTTTTGTTTTATCATACAGGGTGAAAAGCTTAGATAGATCAGACAGGGCAGCTATCAGAAGCAAGAAAACGTACTGTGAAGGCTAACCCTAACTTTTGGTTGACGACATTCACAAACATCGGAAAAAAGGACAGTCAACAAGAAAAATGGAAATTTTTATATAACTTTTCTCATTCCATTTGATCTTCTTTCTGATAAAGAACAGAATTCTCTATGGGGTCAACCGAGGTCAATGTATTCGAACTATTAGAAAACGCAAATCTTGTTTCCCATTTAGTAGAAAAAAGAGAAATTTGCATGTACCTTTTTTCATGCCAAGTTAGCGTCCAAAGGGACGCTATAATAAAAGAATAAGACCGACTCCCGAATGTGCCAGGATAAGGCAAGGCAACCCTGTCTTTCATGACAACCATCAAATCTTCTGTGTACCTTTTTCTATTTCTTACCGTAAAAGGAATTTGGTCAAGTTTGTTTACCTCTATTTAGTATTATAACACATCGTTAATTAAGCTATATAATAATAATAATAAAAATCTTTATTTCTCTCATCACAAAGTAGTTTTTATTCTATTGATATCATCCCAGTCTTCCGAAGAACTCATTTTTGAGACAATATTGCAGCGAGTATAAACACATACGAGTACAGGGTGGAAATTTGTGATTGGTACACAAGAGAGCTATCAGAAGCATTATAGCTACATGGAAACGTACTGACGAGACTAACCCTAACTCTTGAAGATAACTTGATCTGCATTTACAGATTTCAGAAAATATGTACCTATTATATATCATGTTACAACTGCAATTTAAGGGGCTGATAAGAGCTGAATACCCTTCACTTGAGCAGGTTTTTAACGAAAAGTGATGAATATATGGCCGCGAAAAAAAATTACATGTTAATTAAGCATCTTTACAACAATATAGTCAACTCTGAAACACGATTAAATTTATTTTATACAATATAAAAAAAAAATCCAAAGTTACCTCTACTTTTTGCTTTTAAACAATTTCTGACCTCAGTAAACCCGAAAGAGAATTGTATTCTTTATTAGTATGTAGATCAAATAGAAATATTTTTTTTTGTGATTAATGTGCTTTTTCTTGTTGACTGTACATTATTTCCAAAATCTGAGAATGTTAGTGGATACGTGAGTGACAATTGTAGGGCTCCGTTTGAACCCTTCGGTTACGGAACCCTAAAAAAAACAACGTTAATTCGATTTGAAGCAAAATGGGCAATCTTGTGGTTTAAGAACTTCATTTCTCAAAAGAATTTAAAATTCACTTACGGATAATACAGTTGGCCACAATTGAAAGTGGTGCCAACGACTGCAGGTGCCTTAACAAACAGATAAGAATGATTGGTATAATCATTATTGCAATATAAACTCGCATACTCCATCTAGCTGAAAAAAAAAATAACGACGAAGTCAGCTTTGTAACTTCAATAAGGTTATGGAAATCTTGCTCTTAAGGGAAAAATTTACGGTGCATTATGACAAAAAAAAATCCACTTTAACTGTGCTTACTGTGATACTGCTACTGTGATTGTTATTACATTTCCTTTCAAACTAAATGTTTTGCAAACGAATCCCTAAATAAAAAAATTATATTTTACATTATTTTTAAAAGACCAGACAAAAAAATCACCCCCACTTTAGTAAAAAAAATTGTATTACTTCTTTGTCGGTGTAGATTAAATATACCTACAGCGTGATTATTTAATGTCTGAATATACTTGATAGTAAGGGTGGTGAAGGACAAATTTCTATATGATTTGCTCATGTCTGCCTCTTTGACTGATGATAAGGAGCATCCTCTAAAATATACACAAAATATTGGCGGACATCCCACCCCTGCGTTTTTGAGGAATTAAGTTTTAACTATTTTGAAATTTGACAATGAAACGTACACCTGGCAGACTACGACTATCTGATTAAATACAATGTATGAAACCCCAGAAAAATGGTCTGCCACCATAATAGCCCTGCGTCGTAAAGTTACAGCGCTTCAAAATGCAAAAATTTACTATTTCGTCCCGTGACAATGCAGAGCCCTGCATGTCTGCCTCTTCGATTTTCTACATCTTCATAAGTATTTTAAACAGGAGCTTCAAAGGCAGACAAATAAAACATTATTTAGTATCTTATTTTCATTTTTTTTTTGCTTTAACTCAAAAACGCAGCGACGACGTCAGAAAAACTTTTAAGGACCAAATCGATTCTTATTGAGCTGATCTATCATCCCTATTAATATGAATCATGAGCAAATCATATACCCAAATTGCAGCCAGCACCCTAACTCTGAGTATGGTACTTAGGACATGAAACTGAAAAACTCGCCCCATGAAACATAGGTCGAAAAATGTGTTTTTTTTTGGTCGTCCCATACGAAGTTCAGTATTGACGGCGCAAGGTTTGTATGGGGAAGCCAAAAAATTTTCTCATTTTTCAACCTATGTTTCTTGGAGAAAGTTGTTCAGTTTCATGTCCTAAGTACCACACTCAAGTATAGTCAGACTTTACATAATCACGCTGTATTGTATATCCGTACAAAATTTCAGCTGTCTAGTACTATGCATCTCTGAGCTAAGCCGCGGACAGATAGACAGACGGACATGACGAAACTATAAGGGTTCTTTTTAGGGTTCCGTACCTCAAAAGAAAAAAACGGAACCCTTATAGGATCACTTTGTTGTCCGTCTGTCTGTCTGTCTGTCTGTCAAGACCCTTTATCTCAAGAACGGGTAAAGGTATCAGGTTGAAATTAATACCATATGTTAGGGTCCATGAACCACACAAGATCTAAAAATTTCAATTTTTTACAACTACGCAATCAAAAGATATGGCTTTTTATGTCCTCATCTCCATACATTTATGCAAAAAAGGAAAACCTACAGGGTACTTCCCGTTGACCTAAAATTATGAAATTTGGCAAGAAGCTAGGTCTCACAGTACAAATAAAGGGAAAAGTCTGAAATCATTAAATATTACAACTTTACTCACAACTAAAGGTAACCAATTGTGGTGAGCTCCCGTTTCAAGAATATTCATACGAGTATAAGAGAGGGGTCAAGTTAGATGGTCGCGGAGGCGATTTTTGTTTTAGTTTTATTTTAAAAACGAGAACACTTACAAACTTGAGAATTGGTATGTTTATAGTTCAGAAGCTATAAAATAACAACAAATAATAAAATATGGTCAAGCGCGTGTCAGACTCAAAAAATCTAGCACATTAACTTACTGAAATTTCAACTAATACAATTATGATTATGTGGTGGTACGGAACCCTCAGTGCGCGAGTCCGACTCGCACTTGGCCGGTTTTTTTACTACGGAGCCCTAAAAATTATTAATTTCTTACGTCCATTCGGTGTATCATCCACAAGTTGCTTGATGCTCTTCGCTATTATAAGTTGATAACACGCACACGCCCCGAACAACTCAATGCATATTGTTATATCTATCCAATATCTGTTGAGAAATTTATCATAAATTCCTGGTTGCTATATCCGTGGATGCCTAGGTATAGTCAAGATCACGTCAAGCTTGACACACTGGACTTTATGCTGCGCTTGAAAAAAGTCGCACTGCGAGTGTATAGTCTAGGCAACGAAGCGGATCGTTGTATGAAGACCCCCGCAATAAATGCTTAGTCGATGAAACTTTGCTGGGGTATTATATTACACTACATGAGACAAACATAAAAAAAAAATCGGTACTTCTAATTTTCCAAAAAAATCGGTACTTTTAATTTTTCCATACAAAAATTACAAAAAATGTATGAAAAATTGTTTTTTGTGATTTTTTTTTTTTGGATATTTTGAATTAACATTTAATTGATGATTCTTTATCATCCTGTCAAATAAAATCTGCCTGAGAAATTTATGTTGGGGTCAACTGCTTCGTTGCCCACACTATAAAACGTAACCCGGAAAGGCATAAAACTCATGGAAACTAGATGGCGCTTTCAAATAATCTGGAAATTAATAATGCTCTCGAGTATTCCGCCAAAAAGTTTCAACATAGTTTCAATGTAAAGAAACGCTAACATTGAAATTCGGTTTATTTTTAAACGACTTCAAAAAAGGAGGAGGTTCTATGTTCCACTGTATTTTTTTTAATGTATGTTCACCGATTACTCCGTCAGTTGTGCACCGATTTGCAATTTTTTTTTTGCAGAATACTCTATAAATCATAATAACTTCCTGGACTATTTATTAGCGCCATCTAGTTTTATACTTTTCCGGGTTACGATTTCTAAAAGGGGATGGTCAGACCTTCTAATTGTTCATAGTTAAAAGTTAGGACAGAGTTGTGGGCATATTTATGGATAAAAAACTGCATGAATGAAGTCACCCTCTGACCAAAGCTCGATGTGGTACAGTCAACCGCACGTCGGTAGAAACTTTTTCAACTCTATTACCACGCTATAAGGTCCAAAAGTGTTTCTACTGACGTGCTGTTGAGTGTACTAATTATTGCCGCCAGATGGCCTATGTCCACTGTTCTTTTTTGTTTTTCACACAAAAGTATTGACGTCGACAAATTAACGCAAATTAACGCAAAAAAAAGCATTTAAACAAGCTTTTATTAGAATTCATTACCTGGGCGACCGAGCTTCGCTCTACTATGTGTCCGGTGACCGATTACACAAAATTAAACGGTAGATTCTAACGATGAAACTGAACAACTTTTCCCAAGAAACATAGGTCGAATACGAAAAAAAAAATCGACTTGCCATACAAAATATGCTTTCAAATGATGCATTTTGTATTGGAAGCCGATTTTTTTTTTTCGTATTTCGACCTATGATCCTTGGCAAAAAATGTTCAGTTTCATGGTTAGAATCTACCGTTTAAGTTTGTGCAGTCGGTCACCGGACACATTGTTTAATAGCTCCTCATCCTGAAAATATCATCGGGTGAGCAACCTATGATACCCGCCAACAGATGGCGCTGTAAAATTTTCGTAAAACGCAAATGTTTAAAAACACGGGGAAAACAAATTTTCTCAGACATGAGACCTAGCTAGATAAATTTTTCGCCCCTGAAAACCCCCGTATAGTAAATTCCATCGAAATCGTTAAAGCCGTTTTCGAGAAACCGATTACAATTATATATTATTTATAAATAGTATTTACAAATATTGCTCCTTTAATGATATAGAATTAGCAAAACGCCGCACTCACTCTAGCCCTTATCAGAGAAGCCCAAACTCTTCCTATGTTCCATGCATCTGCCAACGCCCGATCGCAGTCTATTAAGAGACTTCCCTATGGACCAGGGAAGATCGTGTCCTGATGGCAGCTTTTCCGCATGTAAAGTCTTATCAGGAGAACAGCTTTTTGACCACAGCTCTATAAAAGCCTTGGATGGGTCTCAAAAGAAAGGCTCGGTGTTTTTTTTTATTTATAAAGCTGTGACGGCTCTTGGCTTGAGGGTAAGTAGTATTAAATGACTAGCCTACTTATGTAGCATTTCTTCTGTCAAATTATGGAGGGAGTTGTCTATGTCATCATAGAAAACTCCCTCCATAATTTGACAAAAAAAATGCTTGGTATACCTACTTTAATTCTAGAGGGGAAGTACCATGTATACCACGCTGGTTAACGTTGCAGCTGGCACGATGGAAAGCGATTGTTGGTGGCCGCAGCATATTAGGTGAAACGATACGGAGGTAGACACTGGTGTAAAATTCCTTAGTTGCCATAGTCAGCCATGACGTGACACTCACGGCAGAAGATGACCTTATCCGGCACCACAGGAACATAAACTTAATGATACGTGAAACAAACAAATTATACAACGAGTTAATAGAATAAGCGAAACCCTCATAAACCCCAACTGATTTTTACTAAAATAAATCCATTCCCGTGAAAAAAAATCTTTAAATATGATTTTTTATCTAGATATTGTTATTTAATCATTGTTTTAGTTTCATCGTCGTTCTAGACCGCGCACTTCACCACGCACACCACGCCCACTTTCTTCCGCCGGCGCCGCCGCCAGCGCGCGTATCCACAAAAACAAATTTTTTTTCTCAGTTTCGCTTATTCCGTTAACATGTTGTATATAAAAATTTAAAATGTCTTTCTTCTTGAAGTAAACAACTAATGTATACCTAATAGGCTTCGCCATTTTCCGCAATTTAGGATTTTGGGCGCAAGCAAAAGCCGCCTCGCCTACTTCTGGATAAGTCATGTGGGCAACTTGAGCTCTTTTACATAGCTTCTGTCCACTTATCACAAGAATCTAAAATCACACAAATAATAAGGGACAAATTTATTTGATACCAAAAGTTTTAGCTTTGTGTAGTCGTTGACCCTCTTCGCAACCTCGATTAAATTCATCTCGATTATTGAGAGGGCTACTCGCTGGGAAGATCGAGAAAGGTCCTTTTTTGGGACTTCCGCTAGCAACTTGAAAACAAGGCTTTCAAAGAACACAACTTTTCCCTTATACATAACTAGCTGTGCCCTACGACTTCGCTTGTGTGAAGTGTTGTTTGCGGCTTCGTCGCTTTAGACTTCATAATCGCATATTTTCTGATACGGTTATCTGTTTGCTATAAAACAATTTATATTATGCACCAACGTAAGCTTCATCCATTACTGAAAAATGTATTTGAATCGGTTCAGTAGTTCGTGAGTAAATGACGGACAGCCACTTGAAATTTAAAATTCGAATATTTCGAGTTATAGTTAACCGATTTCATTGAAATAAAACTCATAGTAAGGGTGATGAAGGACAAATTTCTATATGATTTGCTCATGTCTGCCTCTTTGACTGATGATAAGGAGCATCCTCTAGAAGATACAAAAAATATTGGCGGACATCCACACCCCTGAGTTTTTGAGGAATTAAGTTTTAACTATTTTGAAATCTGACAATGAAACGTACACCTGGCTGACTATGACTATCTGATTAAATACAATGTATAAAACCCCAGAAAAATGGTCTGCCACCATAATAGCCCTGCGTCGTAAATTTACAGCTCTTCAAAATGCAAAAATTCACTACTTCGTCCCGTAATAATGCAGAGCCCTGCATGTCTGCCTCTTCGATTTTCTACATCTTCAGAAGTATTTTAAACAGGAGCCACAAAGGCAGACAAAAAAAACATTATTTAGTATCTTATTTTTTTTTTTGCTTTAACTCAAAAACGCAGCGACGCACAGAAAAACTTGTAAGGACAAAATCGATTTGTATTGAGCTGATCTATCATCCCTATTAATATGAATCATGAGCAAATCATATACCCAAATTGCAGCCAGCACCCTAACTATCATGCATTGCAACAACTTACGGTTGACAGATTATTGAAAACCGTATAAATCTAATCAGTAGTTTGAATCGAATCTGTGTGTTTGTCCGTTTTTAGGGTTCCGATACCAAAATGGTAAAAAATAGGAACCCTTATGGTGCTACTTTGTCTGTCTGTCTGTCCGTCTGTCTGTCTGCCTGTCACACCTCTATATCTCAGCAGCCACTCATGCTATCGACTTGAAATTTGAAACAGTTTTAGAATATAGTTGCTCGACTTAATTGCACATAAAAGAATTTTGAAAAAAATATGATTGTTAGTGTAAAGGGGGCCAAAATAGGGAGGGCCAAATTTCAAATTTTCACTACTAGGTTGAGTGGGGTCTCATATGAAAGTGCTTTACTTTTACATTCTAAAATATATTTTTGTATTTTTTTCGACTCTTAGTTTTCAAGTTATGATGAAAAATTACAAAAAAAAATACCATTCCCCCCCCCCCTTATCTCCGAAGTTTGTGAAAGGAAAAGTCTGAATTAATTGTCAGTTGACAGAAGTTTATTTAAACATTACAGCAAAAATAAAATGATCTTTGTAAGTTGCACAGTTTTTAAGAAATCTGCAAATAACCTTTACAAACAAATTTTGTTTTGCAGTCCTAAAAATTGACTTTATTGCTTCCAAAAATACAAAAAGTATATCGGAACCCTCAGCGCGCGAGTCCGACTCGCACTTGACCGGCTTTTTTTCTGTCCGCGGCTTAGCTCAGAAGGCTTCAGTAATTACTAGAAAGCTGTAATTTGGTATGAATATATGTATTAACCACGTGGACAAATTAGTAAAAACCGTAAAAAAACTCTAACCCTAAATCGTAAAATGATCTTCATGCACTCATAATATTTTTGAAAGACCTTTCTAACGATACCCGACACTATGGGGGTAGATAAAAAAAAACCATTCGCCACTTCACGTGTAGGGGAGATATAGTTTTTTTTTTGCTAATTTGTCCGGGAGGTTAATACGTATATTAATACCAAATTACAGCTTTCTAGTACTGAAGCCTTCTGGGCTAAGCCGCGGACAGACAAACACACAGATTCGATTCACTCACAAACTACTGATCAGATTTAAACGGGGTTTTCAATAATCTGTCAACCGTAAGTTGTTGCAATTTTATTTCAATGAAGTCAGTTCGCTATATCTAACACGAATTTTTAGAATTTAAAACTTAAAGCGCCTGTCCGTCATTTACTCACGAACTACAAAATCGATTCAAATGAATTTTTCAATAATGTATGACGCTTACGTTGGTGCATCATAAAAATTTTGTTTTGTTGCAATCGGATAACCGTAACAGAAAATATGCGATTTTGAAGTTTAAAGCGACGCAGCCGCAATCAACACTTCACACAAGCGAAGTCGTAGGGCACAGCTAGTTATGTATAAGGAAAAAGTTGTGGTAATTTTACAAGGCTTTTATATATCTTTGAAAGTCTTGTCTCTAAGACTCACCGTTTTCAATTTGCTAGTGAAAGTCCAAAAAAGCGACCTTTCACGATCTCTTCTGCGAGTAGACCTAACAATAATCGAGAGGAATTTATTTGAGGTTTTGAAGAGGGTCAACTACTACACAAAGCTAAAACTGTTGATACATCAAAACTTCTGCAGCTTCAGCGTAGTGAAGAAAATTAAAGCCATTAAAGCCAGTGGGAGAGCCCTCAAGCCTATTCACATCGACAATAAAGAACGCTGTCGTGAGCACCTTAAATAGGCGTGTGCGTCATTAGTTTTTACCTGACTGCCACAAAACAGGAGGGTTATGTTTTTCGAGTGTATGTTTGTATGTATTTCCTGTATGGGACAGTGGTGCTTAATGTTCTTCCTGAAAATAAGCCGAGAACAGAGACAAAGTGGAACGAGTTCTCCCATAAAAAGCTTACGTAGAATTGAGGTAACATAAACTCGAGAACACAGATGCAGGTAGAAAATTCCTATCTTTAGTATACCGAATTCCCACAACTACACCTGTTTTAGATTCCACACCTTTGCATAAAGCACTTTGCATGCTGGTGTCCGCACCTTGGTCCGGTTTTGACAAACATTTTTCGTTCCTGTAAATACGAATTTTGAACACCCGTTACACCCTATAGAGGTTAAATATTAAAAAATCCGTTCTTAGTTGATGCGTGCGTTGTAATAAACAAATTTTAGCGCAATCCGTTTAGTAATTTGAGCTATGCGTTGATAGAACAGTCATACATTTACGGTTTCCTGATATATTGTATGCAAAAAGATGTTAACAGCTGAAGATTGGAATTTCATGCTTGCCTCTACGTTCCGGAGTTCTTATTACTTGAATCTATTAGTCGTAGGTGAATAGGCTTTTCCTGGCTTGAGCCTTTTATTTTGACATCATTACGGTGCTTAGGGCCAGACTGAAGTCAAGAGTCAGTCCATTTAAAAAATCTGTTTCTCACCCAAAGACAAAACCCTAAGTAAGCACCAAGTACTGCGGTGCCTATTAGGGCGACCCCATACCCAGCTTTCATATAAGTTACATGGCTGCTTAGTATACCAGCTCCAAGTGCCCCTTTTATCACGTGTGCTGTAGTTCCTAACGTTCTGAAAGTATAACAGAGGAACCAGTTTATAACAATAACAACAAATTCGAGAAATATTGCTTTTAGTTCAATCTATAGGACAGTTTCAAGTCGACAAGTGGGAATAAGCGATCCCTTGCCTCAAGTCTCCAAACTAAGTTTGTACTGCCGGTAACTTTCTATGCGCCTGGAGTCTAGTCAGTCGCCTGAGCTTATTTAACAAAGTTGACAGCGACAGGTGAAAGGTGACTGGTGACAATCGTACAATTTGTCAAGTTTTTGTTAAACAAACAATACGGTGACAAAACCGTGGTGGAAAATTAAGAATTGTCGCAACAATTTATCACGGAAAAATCTGATTGGTAAAACCTTAAATATGCGATTCGATACACGCCATCGTATTAGGACCATCCAAGCTCGGTAATCATTCCATTCTCGCCAGGCGTTTTCCTAGGCGCCAAGCCTGCAGTGCGGTTTGTTCCATGAATACCGAACTTTTGTAAGTTGAACCGGTATCCAGGTGACTCACCAAGTTCTAGGCGCTAAGAGGTCTTACAGACCAGTGATAAAGTGAGGCGACAACTGTCTACTACAGCCGCGGACTGTCGGTTGCTCTTGTCGACGGTCGTCGAGGGTCGCGCGAGGCTGTCGTCGGCGGTCGCGTGAGGCTGTCATCGGCAGTCGTCAAGAGTCGCGCGTGGCTGTCATCGGCGGTCGCGTGAGGCTGTCCTCGGCTGTCGTCGGCAGTCGTCGAGAGTCGGCCCTTTTCCTGTCATACGGATATTCCTCCGCGTCCGGATCTTGTCCGGTCCGGACCGTCCGCACTTGATAATTTCATACATTTTGCGTGCCGTCCGGAAGCGTGACTTGGACCAGCACCATCCGTACGGACCGTCCGTATCTGGACGATCGTGTGTTGTTTTTTACTCTAGCGCAGGTTACACGCATGCGTGTGTACAGTCAAGTACATAAGTAAAGAGGCTAATAAATATTTTTATTATAAAAGTTTCTGTTTTCGGATTTTTCTATAAAGAAATTTATATTCGTATTCCGCGAACTTTTGATAAATTCTTCCCAATAGCCCGTCAAACAACGAATGTACATTCGGAAGCGCAATGCTTAAACTTGCTTTTATTGTTTCTCAGTTTTTGATAATTTACATAAAACATTCCAGTAAATAATCTGGTTTCAATATAGGGGTCAACCCTGAATCGCTTTTTATTTTGATTTATCTTGAAAATAAGATACGCTATAATAACTTTTTTGATGAAGTCCATTTTTCTACACGACTTTACTCAATGGCGATCCGGATATAAGTGCTGCGGATCGACTAGTTTGTTCTCCGGACGGTCCGGGCCGGATGCTGTCCGGATGCGTACGAGGTCCGGATTCGGAGAGAAATCCGTATGACAGGAAAAGCGCCCTCTATTCAGTGAATTATTAATTATCGAGATAATTGGCTATAAAAGTAAGATAAGCTGTAATTAAAGACCATCACATTTAATAAACTGTTATTGGATTTTGATGATATACGAGTACCTAATTTACTTTACGCCAGACTAGTTGCAGAGATTATTTTTGTGTTGCCAGAAGCGGTGTCATTCCAGTGTTGCTAGTACAGGCTACAGACAGAAAAAAGGGACCCGCCCCCGTCAACCTAACCTGAAGTCAGGAGGATTTTAATGGAGTTTTAATTATTAATTTGCTTTTTGAAACTGATGGTAAGTTATTCCAAATATTCTAAAGCCCTTCAGTTTGATAAACTTAAAGAATAAGTAACAATTTTGGTCTAGGTACCAACTTGTCCAAGTATTATTCCTTATGTTTTAAAAAAATTGTAACCATATTGATTTTCTCTGATTTTTTTAAGTTATAGCTTCATTAGAACTTACTTTTTTAGATCAATTTGCTCGAAAACTATAAATTTAGTACAAAATTTGTGTTGATTTAAAATATTTATTATTGTTTTATTTTATACATGTTAGTTATTGTGCATTTATACTGGCAACACTGTATGTTTAGTATCTATGCTAAAGTCTGTAGTGTTTATGGTCTCTTGTGTGTAATGGCGTAATACGGTTTTGTAACAGAGAAAATGTTCAAGTAAATATTAAGGGTTTTTGCCAATAAACATTAATGTGGATATCAGAATATGGTTTCACTCATTTTATTAACATGGTAGCAGTCCGTGGTTATAAGAATCAGAGTGAGTAAATAGTGTAATAGTACAAAGAAAAGTGGGGAAACCGGGAAGAATATGGCGTCTAGAAGTAGTGATATAAATATCCCATTATTTGATGGAATGGACTATAACAACTGGAAGATTCGCATTCTAAAGTTCCTACAGTATAAAAAATGTAAAGATGTAGTAACAAGAACGAAAACTAAAACCGATGATGAAACTTGGGACGATCGTGATATCCAGGCGACTAATTACATTTACAGCGCAATTACAAACAAACAGTTGGAATATGTATGCGAACTGGATTCTGCATTTGAGATAATGAAAAAGTTTGACGAAATGTACCTGAAAAAGTCTACTGCGTTGCAAATAGTGTGTCGAAGTAACCTAGAAAGTGTCAAATTAAGCAATTACTCTGATGTGAACTTATTCTTTGACGATTTTGAAAAAGCTGTGAACGAATTAAAGCAAGCAGGAGCAGTGATAACAGAGTCAGAAAAACTAAACTACATGTTGAAATCCTTACCACAGAATTATAGTCACATTGGTGATTTGATAGACGTTCTACCAGAACGAGATAGAACTGTAGACTACCTAAAAAGCAAAATAAAGCTGAAGCAAAATGAAGCGACAAATGAAAAGTCAAGTGTATTTCAAGCAAGTCAAGCGAGGTCATCATTCCAGAATAATTACAAATGTTTTGGCTGCGGAAAGATGGGCCACATGAAAAAAGATTGTCGCTCAGGTAACATAAATAGTAGTCGAGGTCGTGGATTTAACTATAGAGGTCGTGGACGTAGCTCATTTAATAGCAGAAATTTTCATAGAGGGCGAAATTTTCAAAACACAGGACAAGACAACCAAGGTAATACATTTCATACAACTGTAATAAACAATACATATATGGAAAATGAAAATGTGAGCAAGAAAGGACAAATAGAGTGGTTGTTGGACAGTGGCTGTACCGATCATGTTGTAAATTCTGATGAGTATTTCGAAACATATGAGATTTTGAAAAAGCCAATAAAAGTTAAAGTTGGTGACGGCAGAACGTTAGAGGCTACAAAAGTTGGAAATATTAGAGCTTGTTTCCCAGTTTATGGTAAAAGATCAGAGGTTAGGTTAACTAATGTTTTTTATGTGAAGGAGATGAAAGCAAACTTGTTAAGTTATGCAAAAATTACTGACAAAAATTCAGTCGTTTCAAAAGGGAGACTGTCAAAAATTTACAACCCGAATGGACAACTTATTGCCGTCGCAATAAAGGATGAAAAATTATACAAAATGAAAAGTTATGTCAACAAAGAAAATATAGAAGTGAACATAAGTAAAACTAAAATGACATTGAAAGAAAAACTACACCGTAAACTTGGACATGTCAATTTTAATAACTTGGAAAGGATGTGTAAAAATGAATCATTGGAAGGACTACCCAAAGAGATTGAACAGGAATATTTAAAATGTGCGACATGTATTGAAAATAAAATGCATAACTTACCGTTTCATAACAACCGAAGAAGAGCAGAGGACATATTAGAGATTGTACACACAGATTTGAATGGACCACATCAAACAGCAGGAGATCATGGAGAAAAATACTTTTTGAGTTTTATAGATGACTATAGCAGATTAGTCAAAGTTTTCTGTATCCGGACAAAAGATGAGGTATTTGAATGCTTAGAGCAATATGTAAACGAAGTACAAAATTTGACTGGAAAGATGATAAAAGAACTGCGATGTGACAATGGAAAAGAATATATGAATGCGAGAGTTTTTCAATTTGCGAGAGAAAAAGGTATAATGATAAAACCTTGTCCAGCATATGTGCATGAATTAAATGGAACAGCAGAGAGATACAACCGATCATTAATGGATATGGGAAGATGTCTTTTATCAGAAGCAACAGTTGAAAGGAAATATTGGCCAGAGATAATTAAAACAGCTGCATATCTGAAAAATAGAATTTTGACTAACACCGTTGAAAGAAAAACACCATATGAAATATTCTTCAAAAGGAAACCATCAGTGAAAAATCTAAAAATGTATGGAAGTAAAGTGTTTGTAAGAATTCCAGAAGAAAGACGAAGATCCAAATGGGACAAGAAGGCAGAAGTTGGAATTTTACTTGGATATACTGAAACTGGATATAGAGTATTGATTAACGACAGAGTGAAAATTGCTAGACATTGTGACATAATAGAAGAAGATGTAACTCTATGTGGATTTGAAGAGGAAAATGAGGACGAAGTTGAAGAAAACAAAGAAAGTAAAAGTGTATCAGAAAAGGAAAAACCGACCGAAGGAAAAAATTATAAAGGTATAAATGAAAACGAAAAGGATAAGACAAAATATAAGGAAAAGGAAGAAACACACGAACTATACAGTGATGATGAAATCAAAGATAACGATGAAAAGAAAAAGACGAAATCTGGAAGAGAAATTAAAACTCCAAAACGTTTTGATGAAGAATATGGTTATTATTGTATTAGTGTAAATTACTGTGATGCTATGGTTCCAGAAAATTTTCAGGAGGCGATAACTAGTGACGAATCAAAGAATTGGAAAGCAGCAATGGATCGAGAAATGAACAGTCTGGTGAAAAACAATACGTGGACACTTGTAAGCAAACCCTCCGAGGACAAAAAAGTGATTGATGTCAAGTGGATTTATAAGAAGAAAAGTGAAAGTGAATATAAAGCCAGGTTAGTGGTTAGGGGTTTTCAACAAACTGACTGTATTGATGACACTTATTCCCCTGTTGCCAAAATGCCTACTTTGAAATTGTTACTGTCATATTGTTGTCAAAATTCTTTAGATATTCACCAAATGGATGTGGAAACAGCATTTCTAAATGGCAAAGTTTTGTCTGAAGTGTATGTGAAACAGCCAGTTGGTTATGAAGATGGTATTGAAAAAGTGTATAAATTAAATAAATCATTGTATGGTTTAAAAGAAAGTCCTCGTGCATGGTATGAATGTTTTAATGATTTTCTCACAACTCTTGGTTTTCGCAGAAGTAAATATGATTATTGTCTGTATGTCAAAAGGGAAGATGACTTGCTCATTTACATTTTGTTGTTTGTGGACGATCTCTTAATTTGCTGTAAAAATAAAAAAGTTATTGCTGACATAAAAAACAAATTATCTGACAAATTTAAAATGAAGGACATGGGTAAAGTTAAAACATATATTGGTATTGAAATTGAATATGACTTTGACCGAGACAATACTTTGACTTTGAGTCAAAAATCTTACATTGAAAGTTTAGCTAAGCGTTATAATATAGAAAATGCAAAACTTTATAAGACACCAATGGAAATAAATTTAAAACTAGAAAAATCGGATATAAATGAGGATGTTAAGTATAGAAATTTGATAGGTGCACTGTTGTACATAAGTTCTGGTACTAGACCAGATATAGCTTTCAGTGTAAATTATCTGAGCCGATTTCAAAATTGTTATGATGAGACACATTTTAGGTATGCTTTGCGTGTTCTTAAGTATTTGTACTTGACTAAGGACTATAAATTGAAATATTGTAAAAGTGACAATGCAGATATTTTGGATTGTTTTGTAGACGCTGATTGGGCCGGTGATACTGTAGATAGGAAATCTACTACTGGATTTGTTGTTAGACTGTTTGGAAATATCATCTTTTGGAAATCTAAGAAACAGAACAGTGTCACAAAGTCTTCTACTTTTGCTGAATATATTGCGTTATCAGAAGCTGTCACAGAGATTAATTTTTTGATTTGTCTAATGGATGATGTTTTCACTAAAATTTGTAAACCAATTAAATTATATGAAGATAATTCAGGAGCAGTAGCTATAGCTAAATACGGAAATTTTACAAAGAATTCTAAACATATTGAAGTTCACTATCATTTTGTTCACGAAAATGTTAAGAAAGGAATAATTGAAATTGTAAAGATAGAGTCAGAAAATAATGTTGCAGATATATTTACAAAAGCACTTGGATATGTTAAATTCATAAAATTCAGAGAGATGTTAAATGTGAAAAATAATTAAGATAAGTTAGATAAAGTTTTGCCAAGTTAGTAGAGAATGTTTTGTTATAAATGTGTGGTGTTGCATTATAAATGCAAGGAGGCGTGTTAGTTATTGTGCATTTATACTGGCAACACTGTATGTTTAGTATCTATGCTAAAGTCTGTAGTGTTTATGGTCTCTTGTGTGTAATGGCGTAATACGGTTTTGTAACAGAGAAAATGTTCAAGTAAATATTAAGGGTTTTTGCCAATAAACATTAATGTGGATATCAGAATATGGTTTCACTCATTTTATTAACAATACAAAACAATCTTTACATAAAAAAATCAACAAATATTTGAAAAATACTCCTAAGTCCCAACTCCTCAGTGCCCCCTTTCGTATCCTCTGACCGTACTATACTTCGAATATAAAATGAGAATAGGACTGGGCCTAGATTTGTGGCTGCAATAATTAGTTACTAGCTGTCAAGTAGACTACCCCGTCTCGATTCAGTTTTTCACAACCACTGGGAACCACTTTGAAGTAGCCATCAACCAGTCCTATTCTCATTTGACAGCGACTGGGTACTTACCCAACTGGTTTTGGAAGATTTCTTTGTCCCACAATATCGTACGCATCTTCCTCTTCTTGGGTTTTCGATTTCAATTCATACGGAGAACGATTCCCCATTAATTTTAATATGAGAAAGATTATAGTAAAAAAACAAGATTACAAGTTGACATAAGGACGTAGGAAAACGACACACGTAGGTGTCACGTTTCAAAAATTTTTGTTTAAAATCTGACACTCAAGAAGCAAATCAAGGAGGTTTTAGGTATTGACATTCTATCATAAGCTCAAATTCACCCAAAGGGCTATGGAAAGGGCTATGCTCGGAGTCTCTCTGCGCGATCGAATCAGAAATGAGGAGATCCGCAGAAGAACTAAAGTAACTGACATAGCTCTGAGAATCGCTAAACTGAAGTGGCAGTGGGCAGGGCACATCGCAAGAAGAACCGATGGCCGATGGGGCGTGAGGGTTCTAGAGTGGCGACCACGTACCGGAAGACGAAGCGTTGGCAGGCCCCCGATCCGGTCAAGGTCGCGGGAAGCCGCTGGATGCGAGCAGCGCAGGACCGGTCGTCATGGAGATCTTTAGGGGAGGCCTATGTCCAGCAGTGGACGAGTTTCGGCTGATATGATGATGATTCTATCATGAAATGAGGTAGGCCTGGTCTCTTTAAAAAAATAATATTATATTGAGCCAAAGATTTTAGAAACTACGCGGAAGAGCAGCGTTTTTCTTACGTGAATGTTTGCGGCAGATATTGATTGGTTCACTAACATTATAAGACTAAGTTCACTACGTACTCAGACCACGTAGTACGGAAAAAAGAAAAGAAGACCAACCGTACCTCCTCTCTGGCCCATCAAGGATCGGATTCTCTCTTTCTATCGGTCCCTCACTGCAAATTTTCGTACCCTGACTTGTCCATGTGGTGCCGGAAAGGAATAATACTAACCCATCTCTACCCGTGGGTGTGGTAGGAGGTGACTAAGGGATTATGAAGTGGAGGATGGGCAGCAGCGTCTTTCTGTGTAACTATCTTATATACTGCGGTCACCAACCAACAAACGCGGTCCATGGTGGCAGTTACGACGCAAACAAGCGTGCTTTCTTGGTTTAAGTTTCCCCTCCACATTGTCCCAGAAAAAGCTGGAATTCTGGAGCGAGCTCCTCATCCTGCAGTGGACTTTTCATGGGATGTTATGTTATGCTTATGACCGTACAATTGACAACAAGTTGATCACGGAATACGAGGGGAAGGGTGTTCAATTAGTAACGAGAATGAACTACATTTTAGTTGTGATATATTTTGATGTTTGTGGATGGTACCAAAAACTTAGGCCATAATATTCGGAAACGTATAAACAATAACGTAAATTTCAACAGCGAGTCGGCCAATCGAGCAAGCAACTAGAAAATCGAGAACAATGAAGGTTGATAGATGCCTTTCACTAAGCCGAGTTCGAACAAGTTAACCACTCTCCTCACCTACTATACATAACTGATAGTCTTCTACTTATAGTTCCTTCTATTTTCTCCCCAACACCGAAGGACAAACAGACATGGAAGCAAAATCGAAGTCATGGATCATGGAACTTTGAATGGTAGGCACAAAATAAAAACTTGATTTTTCAAAAGGAAAACTGTAGATCCAAGTAGATCTAGAAGTTACGTAGAAAAGTGCATTATAAATTTATTAAAAGCCGTTTATTTTCTGGGTCATTTTCACTACTTATTGAACGCCATGGTAAAAAGACCACCCGTCTCACCCCTTACTGCAGTTGTTTGTACCACGCCTTGCGCGCTATCATGTACATGTTTCCATAAACTAGAAGGGCTTGATTAGTCAATGTAACTGAACAACTTTTAGTGAGTAAAGCTTTCAGGAAATGCAAAGATATCATATCGGCCACTTTATTCAAAATTGCAAACTTGATTGAACAGTTTGTATGGAGAGGCCGATTTTGCCTTCGATCTTTCCATCCACCCTAAAGTTATTTCTCTGATCCGACAGTTATTAATAGTTATTTATATTTATATATTAGTATCAAATCATAAAAAAAACATTAAAAGAAGATATATAAAAGCCATGCAGATATATAAAGATATAAATAACTTATTAACTTTTAAATGTTTGAAAACAAGCCTAATAGACGAAAAAGCCAGCAGACCATTTCCATGTCCATTTTTTGTTTATTTTAAAGCATACAAATGTATTTTGCAGTAATGACACGAAAATCAGTGCATATTTTATTATTACTGTAAAGGGGGCCTAAACAGGGGGGGGGGGGGGGGCAAAATTTCAAATTGTTGTGACTAAATCGAATGGGGTATCATATGAAAGGGCTTTACTTTTACATTCCAAAACATATTTTTGTATTTTTTTACAACTCTTAGTTATCAAGTTGTGATGAAATATGTCAAAAAAGTATCATTCCCCCCCATCGTCCCCGAAGTTTGTGAAAGGAAAAATCTGAATTAATTACAGTCGATAGGAATTTATGTATTTATTACACCAAAACAAAACGATCTTTCTATGTGGCACAGTTTTTTAGAAATCAGCAATACACCTTTACAAACAAATTTAGTTTTGCGGTTCTAAAAATGGACTTTATTGCTTCCAAAAATACTATAGGTATATCGGCGCGCAATTAGATATAAGGTTTCTTACGCAATTACTCTTAATTTGTGTGCAATAAAGAGTTTCTATCTATCTATCTATCTATCGGAACCCTTGGCGCGCGAGTCCGACTCGCACTTGACCGGTTTTTTATTATTATTACAACTACCAGCTTTTATTTAACTTGCCTTGTTAGCTAGTATGTTAGTGTGGGACAAATCTTGAAACTGAATTTTAGACCATATCCTTATTCGATCGTGCTGAAATTTGGCATACTTTTTTAGGTTTTGGTGACCATACAATCTTATGGTATCATCAGTAGTTCATAACAGACAACGATGACTAATTTTGTTCTTTATATTTGAAAAATTGGCAGGACCTTAAAACATACACAACATGTAATTTTTATTTATCTACTTAATCAATGTTTTATATTTCCGTGTCCCCATAAAATGTTAATGAAAGAGTGCTACCTTAAGGCGCATCTGGCAACTTTATCTGTACAGCCGAGTACACGTGCATTACTACACAGCCTGGGGCATCTCAGAGTACAGTCGGTTGCAAAAATGAAATAGAAATAGTTTTTTTTTATAGGAAAATGTTTTGCTGGTTGAAAACATACTTATACGTGTTATAGTATAGAAAATTGTATTTCAAGGGTTTAGTACCTCAAAAGGAAAAAACAAAACCCTTATAGGATCATTTGGTTTTCCGCCTGTCTTTCTGTCTGTCAAGACTATTTTTCTCCCGAACGGGTAAAGGTCCATGAGAGCCCGGTGTTTAGGAGGCTTTTTTCAAATTTTTAGGTTGGTCTGGTTTCTTGTCCACCAATGTTTATTCTTATATATTTTTAGACATATTCATTCGACCCTAACTTTTCCAAATTCCGGACTATTAATACAGCAATCTTTTACAAGTTTTAGTAAGTTTTGGCACCTCTTCCTTTATTTTTGCTAAGTAAGTAATAGTTTTAAGTCTTGTTTTACAATTAGTATGCTACTAACAAATTTTATGTTCCTTAGCCCATTTGTTGTTTGCATAACTAATCCCTAATAATGTTTCATTCATATGCTGTCGGTGAGTGTCACATGTTTAGAGTATATATAGATAGATATGGTCTAGTTTAAGAACTATCTGTGTTTGTTGCTTTCAATGGCTGTAACTTGCTTTGTGTGCCTATAAAATAAAATTAATTCCCCGGGAAAAAAACCTTCTCGCCCCCCCTCCCCCCTCCAGTACAATTTCTATCTATTCTTTATCAGCCTGACTGTACACAGCACAATGCTTACAAAAGAACAATCGCGGTGCACAAATCTTAATCTTAGCATTCATTACGAGGCACGGCGAACCTGAATTTATTCTGCTTTATGAACTACGCCAGGTAGCTTCACTTTACCGGGTTATGGGAAGCTTCGCTCTCCACCTTTACCCCAAGATAATTAGATTTTGGCCTAGACAAAAATCGGAACCAAGATTTTCTTTTTGTGGTTTATGAAGTCTTGGAAGTAATTACATAATTACTTAAAATTAAGCATATCACCAAATGGGACAAGGCGGCAGATTAAAAAAACCCTATTATATAAATAGTTACTGTGGCAAAAATGCCAACTAAACGAAATGTTTTCTGGGCTCGTTCAATGATAAACTTTTAGTATTTTACAAACTAATTAAGCACCTAAGTTCTTAGGTTAAGCCTAAAATTAAAAAAATCCCACTAAAAGCTTTATTTATTTTTGTCTGCTCGGGCAAAATACATAACTATCTCGTGACTTTTTGTACTTCAAAATTTTGTTGTACTTGATCAAACAGTCATAAAAGTGAACACAATATGTTAAAGCTTTACAGTGGTATAATTATTGAGGGATTTCTCTTTGGCCAAAATAGGTAACTGAATGAAAAGTGTTTAATTATACTCTAAAACTGTACTTACGTTGATTACTTTAAAAATTAAACATTTCAGGCAATAGCGTATCTTTTTATATAAAAATTACATTATGTAGCGCTTTATATCGACCCTAAAGAAGTTGAAATAAAGTTCATAATTGACATTAACATAGTACACGGCTCGTGATTGCACGGTACGGCAACGTCGCATTGCTTCGCTGTTTTATTCGGTATGCGCTTCGGAATTTAAAGTTAAACATGAAAGATGAAAATTTACATCGGTTGTAGTAAGCTGAAAATACTTTTGATCTTCTGATCTAAATATATAAAACAGCATGCCCTGACCCACTGACTGACTGACTGACTGATTCATCAACGCCGAGCCGTAACCGATAAAGCTACAGATGTGAAATTTTGTAAGTAGTTTTTTAGTACGTCAAAACTACACATTAAGAAAGGATTTTCTGAAATTCATCCCCTGAGGGGTTGAAAAATGGGGTGGAAGTTTGTATGAATATTCTACAGGTTTGACATGAGACTCAAAATAATTGTGGATTTGATCTAATGAAAGGGAAAAACCGGCCAAGTGCGAGTCGGACTCGCGCACCGAGGGTTCCGTACCACCGCATGATATAAATTGTATTAGTTGAAATGTCAGTAAATTACGAGTACTGTGGTCGATTTTTGAAGTGAAAACTTCTTCAGCGGCGCTTGGCACTTTTTCAGATGGGAAAAAAATTATTAACTCGCATTAGAAGTCGCGTCAGATCTCGGATGAAGTATCGAAATGGATTTGAAAATAATCATACTAAGTTAGAGCAGGCTCAATATATACAAAAGTTCTAAAGTGTGATAAAGATAAAAACATCTTTTTTACCTTTGTCGCGTCAGATCTCGGATGAAGTATAGAAATTGATTTGCAAATAATCATACCAAGTTAGAGCAGGCTCAATATATACAAAACTTCTAAAGTGTGATAAAGACCAAAACATCTTTTTTGTCTTTGTCATAGCAGGCCTGTTTGTGAAATAGGCAGCTTTTTCCAAGATCAAAGGAGTGCGACTCCTGTAAACTTGTTTACTATTATATATTCTGTGGTCATAGTCTCGGCTTTTTTGTTGTGCACAACGTGATATGTGCACGACAGACTTGACGTACTGGTTTTGATCGTTATTTAATAGCGAATCCTAAATGTATGAGATCTACATTTCGGATGACAGCTGTCAAACTAAAAATCGCTATAACTCGAAAACTACTGACCCCAGACTACTCGTGTGCTGAGACAAATGATAGGTCTCGATGAGATCTTCATTTCGGATGACAGCTGTCAAACTAAAAATCGCTATAACTCGAAAACTACTGACCCTAGGCTACTCGTGTGCTGAGACAAATGATAGGTGTCGATGAGATCTACATTTCGGATGACAGCTGTCAAACTAAAAATCGCTATAACTCGAAAACTACTGACCCCAGACTACTCGTGTGCTGAGACAAATGATAGATCTCGATGAGATCTTCATTTCGGATGACAGCTGTCAAACTAAAAATCACTATAACTCGAAAACTACTGACCCTAGGCTACTCGTGTGCTGAGACAAATGATAGGTGTCGATGAGATCTACATTTCGGATGACAGCTGTCAAACTTAAAATCGCATAACTCGAAAACTACTGACCCTAGACTACTCGTGTGCTGAGACAAATGATAGGTCTCGATGAGATCTTCATTTCGGATGACAATTGTCGAACTAAAAATCGCTATACCTCGAAAACTACTGACCCTAGACTACTCGTGTGCTGAGACAAATGATAGGTATCGATGAGATCTACATTTCGGATGACAGCTGTCAAAGTAAAAATCGCTAATAATAACCTGAAAACTACTGACCCTAGACTACTCATGTGCTGAGACAAATTATACGCCTCAATGAAGAAGTACGCGTGCAATGGCGCGATTGACCCTTACAAAAAGCATAATATTCAAAAATTCAAGTTTTTACTTCTGCCAGCACTCTCGGAGTGCAACCCGTCCTTTTTTGAGTCCGACTCGCACTTGATCAGTTTTTATATTTTATAGCTTATTCAGCATACAGCCCACTGACAGACAGTCAGACAGACATCGGAGGCATATTAGTATGATCCCGTTTTTCACCCTATGGGTACGGAACCATAAAGTCTGAAATAATATAAGTTTACAACCTTTCTCACAACCAATTAACGCTAGCTTCCATTTCAAGTACATTCTTATTAAAGAGGGGTCAAGATTGGAGGGTCAAGAGCAAAAGCTTAGCACGCTAGTCCGACTCGCACTTGCCCGGTTTTTGTAGCTAGAGTGGGCTGTAAGTGTCTGGCTGCCTGCTTGTACAAACAACAACACTTCAAACTTCAACACTTCCATAGAAGAGAGAAAATATCATTGTTGGAAGATAGATATTATCTTCCCACAATGATATTTTCTCTCTTCCATGGACTGTTTGAAGTGTTGTTGTTTGTACAAGCAGGCAGCCAGACACTTGCAGCCCACTCTAGCTACTTGGACTGTTGAAATAAGAACACTAAAAAGTCTAATATTATGTCAGGCTTGACATGCTCTTGACATTAGGTACACGAAAAAAGTCTCGGGGCGCTCGGCACGCCATACCGGTTCCAAAGAATATATAATATTACGCCGGTTCTCGCTCGCTTGACGCGATCTATTGAATTAAAAATCAACTTTTTTAACTTTTGATAATTATGCTTAATTTTATAAATAAAGGAAAGAATACACGATGAAAACTGTAATTAAACAAAAGTTTTTCAGTTGGTATTTTTGCTTCAACATAAAATACGAAAATACTTAACTTAAGATTAATATGCTTAATTTTAGGTAATTTGCTCAAAAACTGTCCTGGAAAGTCTATCAAATTTAAAATAATTTGGTTGCCATTTTTGCCTAGACTTTTATGTAACTTACATACAAATTTGCTAATAAAAAAATATGCGCAAATATTTTTTGCTTAGTTTTGATTGAAGTAGGTACCTTGTAACCCACATCAAAAGTTTACCCCATCAGATATTAGTTACGATTTTTGGCTTGACTTCACATGCATAAACAAACAAAAAAAATGATTTTCTGGAGAATCTAAAAGCCAGCCAATTCATTAAAATTTATTTTTCACATAGATGTTCCACCACCTATTACAATACATAGCAACTTTATAGTAAATTGACGGTTTCGATTAATGTCCAGCCAATTAAAAATTACAGCTTCAGGACTCGGCCTACTTTATAAGGTTACGAACCAAAAAGGCAAAAAACCGGCCAAGTACGACTCGGACTCGCGCACTGAGGGTTCCGTACAAACCTGTACGTATATATACGTAAAAAGGTATTTTTATTGCTAAAAAACTTTATTATGTGATGTAACTAAAATTTATATTTGAGTTGATTGAATGAAAGGTAAATTACGGTTTACGATTTATAACGTATTAAAAAAACTACTTTATCTCGTTCAAACCAATTTTCGGTGGAAGTTTGCATGGTAATAAACATCATATTATTTTTTTCATTTATCATTTTCTTATTTAGAAGTTACAGGGACACACATTTTACCACTTTTGAGTTTCGGTTCTATGATGCTGTGGTATTTGCTGACGTCATGCTCGTGACAATAACTAGCAAACGAAGTGTAGTAGGCGGAGAGAGGGCAGTTAGTAACCCTACCTCATCCGATACCAAGCAGCGACCTATCTAGGCTGCTGCACAATCAAAAAGTGAGTCTTAAGGGGCTGATAAGAGCTGAATTACCTCCCTTTCTAACAAAGGGCAGAATGCGCGTGATAGAACGTTACCTTTCCTAAACCCGGTAATTTAGGGAGTTGCAATGTAATTTTCAGGTTATGTCAACTCACTAAGTATCAAGGTTGAGCAAGGCAATGCTGTTGTTTTTGGTAAGAAGTACCATTACCAATTAGTGCTTCTGCATGCAGTATGTTCTTATTTGGTAGACGATTTGGTAACAAAATAAACAGTTTTTTGTTGACTTAACCAAACGTGTCAGGTTTCGTCCAGGCAACCCTTTTTTACTCGACATTTCATTGTGCAGCAGCCTAGATAGGTCGCTATTTGGTATCCGATGAGGAAGGGTTACCAACTGCCCATTCTTAGTCTATAGGAATCGAACCTACACTGTTCACCTTAATTCACCGTTATACCAACCAACCCTGGTACACCTGGCGCGGGCAATCGCTCCGCCTGTAATGAGAGAGATATTACCCGATCACCCTGGGGCGTTTTTAATTTTCCACAAAATCACCTTGCTCGGCCTTTTTTTTCTTTTTCTGGTGATATAAAGCATTTCTTTCATACTTGTAATGGAAGTTAAATGTGGGGTAACTCTCGTAAGTCTAATTTCGTATATTAGTTAGTTTTAAATTGCGTTTATTGTGTAAATTAATGTTACAAAAGTCAATACTTGACACAGTCAAATTAATATACACAGCGTGAATTTTAATTTGTTTTAAACCCGAAGCCCGGTGATTCTACTCATGAAAATAAGCAACTTTTCCAAAGGAAAAATTATTTTCGTCTCCCCATAGTAAAGTGGTCACGTGATCATTTTGTATGGGAAGGTGAATTTTTTTTTTTTTGAGTAAAATTTTTTTTTTTCTTCGGTAAAGTTGCTTGTTTTCATGAGTAGAACCACCGGGCTTCGGGTCTAAAACGAATAAAAATTCACGTTGTAGAAGTATTATATTTAAAATTTTAACGGTATCTGTACCTATACCTTTTAGAAAATTATTAACACATTTTTTTTACTGTTTATAACAAAGGGTACATACATACATACATAACATCACGCCTTGTTCCCGTCGGGGTAGGCAGAGACCACAGTTCTCCACCTGCTACGATCTTGACATACTTCCCTTGCTTCCTGAACTTTCATCAATCCTTTCATACATGCTCGTCGGTTTAGGGTACTTTTAATTTGGCCTTTATTCAGAACGTCCTGAATTTGGTCCTGGTATAACAAAGGGTAATGAATGATTTAATTAATAATTAGGATGATGCAAACTTAATTTTGTAGCATTTTTGTTAAACTTCTTTACCTGTTGGTAAAAAAATAGTGGATAGCAACCAACTACAGGTAAGGGTGTAACAGAAGATTCCACCTATTTTTTTTTAAGGAAAGTTGTTCAGTTTCATGGGCAGAATCACATCCTTCAGGGTTGATCTGTTACACCTTGAATAACACCTGTATGAACAATGCTCAGCTTGTACATAAAAATAAACAACATTTTTTTTTTGCAAAACACAACTTAGGAAACAAACATTTCAAGACAAAAATCTTAAAAGTTTAAGAAAACTAACGACTTACAGTTTGTTAAGTAGGTACCATACCAAAATATTCCGTTGGAATTCTTAGGTTAAAACCTGTTTACAAGACACCAAGTACACTCAACAGCATATCAGTATTGGGGGGCGAAGGTTATTCGCGTCCGCAGGAAGATTACCCACCGTCACCCTGCACGTGTCCCCCGGGTGGTGCTAAAGAATAACCAAACTTTGCTGCTGTACTGCTCAACCTCGATCTCAAGAGCCTCACAGCAAATGTTAACAAAGAAACAGAATATATTCAAAGATTTGAAAGTAAGAATTTACGATGTCCGGAAGCTGCGCAGAATGCACTTACAAGCGTTCTATGACCAGAGATGTTGGACCTTCAGTCCGAATCTGTCAAATTAATGTAGAAGGTATTAGTAGATCTAAGTGTAAATATCTCTCTAAGTTACTTGTACAACACAAAATTGACGTTCTGAACATACAGGAAACGCACACGAAGGATGATCAGGATATACTAGACAGGGGTCTGATCCCAGGCTTTAACCTTCTCAAAGCCCTTAACCATAAACAGTACGGTATCGCCACGTACGTCAGATCAAACCTGGACGGCACTAGTGTCATACACTCGGAAAATTCAATGAACAACTTCGTCATCGTCGCCAGAGTTGGTGATTATACAGTGGTCAACATATACAAACCTCCTTCAGCTACCTGGACGAATAATGGCCCTCCCATCTTTGCACATCCCTGTGTCTACACAGGAGATTTTAATAGCCATCACACGTTAAAGCGCTACGCTGCAGATGACGTTAATGGCTTAACGTTGGCGCTGTGGGCCGAATCTTCCAACCTGTACTTGGTATTCGACGCGAAGGACAAAGGTACTTTTCATTCGGCACGCTGGAAAAAAGACTACAATCCAGATCTAACTTTTGTGTCCAAGGACGTAACAGGCAACGCATTACCTACCTCTCGAATCGTGCTCAATAGCTTCCCTAACAGCCAACACCGACCGGTGGTACTGGATGTAGGGATGAAAATCCCACTCACCAACTCTATGCCCCTTCCCCGATGGAACTTTGGCCGTGCGGACTGGACTGGGTTTGCAGAAAAAGTGGATGCAGGTGTCCGTTTCATTCCCCCAAAAGCTGCTAACTATCATCGCTTTGTAGGCCTTGTCCTGAAAGCTGCTAAATCTCATGTATGCAGAGGGTACAGGAAAGAGTATGTCCCGGGCTGGAACGCACAGAGCGAGCAGCTGTATAAGGAGTACCAAGCAACGGGAGATTGCGCAGTGGGTGCGGAACTGCTACATTCCCTTGATGCTGACCGTTTAAGCAAATGGAAGAAAACTGTGCAATCAATGGACTTCAAGCACTCTAGTCGCAAGGCTTGGAGTGTACTCAACAAACTTACTGGGAAAAAGTCTAGCCCACGTTCGAATGCCGAAATTCACCCAAACTGAATTGCCAACAGGATTGTCGAAGTATCCAGAGTAAAAGGGAACAAACAAGACCAGAAGACAATAAAAAAGAAGTTACATCAACTGAAAGCCAACCTCAAGTCTAACCCAGACCTGGCTAGACCCTTTACTGTTGATGAAGTCAGCGCCGCCATAAAAGGCCTCAAGAGCGGCAAAGCAGCTGGAGTTGACGGAGTTTACAATGAGTTCTTAGTCAGGCTTGGTCCAAATACTGTTAGATGGCTATCCACCTTTTTCTCCAACATCCTGGAAACAAACACCCTTCCACGGGAATTCAAAGTGTCTAAGGTGATCGCGCTACTTAAACCAGGTAAGAGTGCCGACGACCCATCTAGCTACCGTCCTATTGCCCTCTTAAGTAATTGCTACAAGCTTCTTGAAAGGGTTCTATTGCCACGTATAGCTCCGATTATCGAAGAAGTCATACCGGTGGAACAGGCGGGTTTTAGGAGAGGCCGGAACTGTGCCGATCAAGTGTTAGCGTTCGTCACACACATAGAGACAGGATTCCAAAAAGAGCTCAAATCTGGTGCAGTTTTTGTGGACCTTACCGCCGCATATGACACCGTATGGAGAGAAGGCCTACTCTTCAAGCTTCTATCTGTGGTCCCCAACATGCAAATCGTCCAGCTGGTGTCTAATATGTTATCTCAGCGCAGATTCAACGTTCATTTGGGATCCAAGGTCAGCGATGGAAGGACACTGAGTAACGGTCTTCCTCAGGGATCAGTCTTGGCTCCTACGCTATTCAACCTATATATCCACGACATTCCAGTTACTCACTCCAGGAAATTTATCTACGCCGATGATATTTGTCTTGTTACACAGAGTAGAGATTTCAAGTCTATCGAGCATACTCTGACTACTGACATGGAATCGTTGGAGAGGTACTTCAAAACTTGGCGCCTTATACCTAGCGCAAGCAAAACAGAAGTATGCAATTTCCATCTCCACGACCAACTGGCCAAGCTTGAATTGAAGGTCTCTTTCGCTGGCAACACCCTGAAACACAACTTCAATCCTAAATATTTAGGTGTGACCCTAGACCGTTCACTGACATTTAAAGAACACCTAACAGGAACAGCACGGAAACTTCAAACGCGGAATAACGTCATCCAGAAATTAGCTGGGACCAGTTGGGGAGCAAGCAGTGATGTGCTCCGCACCACAACTCTATCTTTGGTGTATTCTGCGGCGGAGTACTGCGCCGCTGCTTGGTTAGGCAGCGCTCATGTTGGAAGGGTGGATGTTGAATTAAACAAAGCCATGCGGTGCGACTCCGGAACCCTGGGTTCCACTCCTTGCTACTGGCTGCCAGTGCTCTGTCAAATTTCTCCACCAGACCTGAGACGAAAGGAGTCGCTCCTACAGGAGGTCGCAAAAATTAGGCAGAATCCAAACCTTCCTATCCACTCTGAACTTCTGGAGCCAACAATGTATCGCCTTAAATCCAGATCCCCAGCTTACAAGATCGCAACATCACTCTTGGATAACAATTTCAACAGTGGGCGAGAGTGGAAACAGTCCTGGACTGAGACTCGAGCAGGAGGTTTTGGGAGTGACATAATACCTGGCACCAAAATAAAGGGCTTCGAGTTGGCAAGGCGAGATTGGTGCAATCTCAATAGATTACGCACGGGTCATGGTCGGTGTGCCTTCTTCAAACACCGCTGCGGTTGGATTGACTCTCCCTGTTGTCATTGCGGCGCCGATGAGCAATCGATGTGGCACATACTTACAGAGTGTCCTCTGTATAGTTACCCTGGTCCACCTGAAGACCTGTTCACCCTTAATGACGACGCAATCAAATGGCTGAAAGCTCTTAATTTAGATTTGTAGATTTATTACTATAATGTTTCTTTAGTTACTGAATTATTATGCCATACGATTAAATAATAGCATATCAGTAGAAACACTTTTTGACCTTATGGTGTGGTAATAGCGTTGAAAAAGTTTCTACTGACGTGCGGTTGGCCGTACCAGTCCAATGTGTGATTGTGTAAGGAAGAATTTGATAAAACACTATATGTATAATTCATTTTACGGGTCAATGCCATCGCTTACCAACACATTTTTCAGCCATAGAACCAGACAAACCACCACAAACAACGAACCATAGTATATTTGACGGAAAAAGTAACATTGTTTTACAAACTTGTTTTTTCCGACAGTTTTAGCTAATTTCTATTGATTATGGAGCACAATAGCCTTGATATAGCTGCAAAATGTGTTGGTTAGCTTTGGCATTGATTCGTGAAAAGGAATATACCACTTATAAAATTATTGAAATATGTATTCATACTATTAACCGTCCGTGTTCCAACCCATACATACCCGTGGGTGTCGTAAGAGGCGACTAAGGGTTAACTGGAGGATGGGCAGCAGCATCCTCATTTGTATCTTACATCTTACTGCGGTCACCTACAACCGCGGTCCATGGTGCCAGCCGTAACGCTAACAAGCGAGGTGACTATAGTACTTTCCCTCTACATTTTTCCAGCAAAAGCTAGAATTCTAGAGGGAGCTCCCAGAGTGGACGTTTCATGGGATGTTATGATGATGATGATGACTATTAACATTTCCTGTATTGATGCTTTTAGGTGCAGTATCAATCATCGTCCCCCGTGAAACGTCCCCCAAAGTCCCATGAAACGTCCACCGCAGGACAGGGAGCTCTCTCCAGAATTACAACAAAAATCATGGCATAATGTGGAGTAAAATAACCATAAGTCACCATGGTTGTTAGCGTTGAGGCTGGCACCATGGGCCACAGTTGTTTGTGACGTCATTATCTAAGATGATACGACACGCAGGAAAACACTGCTGCCTATCTCCGCTTCACAGTCTCTCGTTGAAAGTTGGTACTATTCCCTGAAAGTTGGTACTATTCCCTGAAAGTTCTTATTTCTCTTTTTCTTTATTCTTTATTGTACACACAATTATACAATGCGGTAGTTGCGAAAAGTTATACAATGGCGAGCTTAACTCAAAAATTGAGTTGTCTACCAGCTAACCGTTCTCCGAGAGAGAGAGCTTTACATAAATGGGCAGAAGTGTACAATCTAAACTAAGTATTTACAATATTATATAGTAGGTATACAATTAACTTATACTTTTAATTGTGTCATCACAAAATTATTTTATAAGAGAAAAAAAAATACACACTAATACAGGAACAAATAAATAATACATATATCATTAATAATATAAATATATATATATACACAAGATACACTTATACACATACATACATTTACATAATAATGTATAATCCAAGTATAAATACAACATAACCTAAATACATATACTATAACATTAAATCGTTAGATAATACTCCTTCAATGCCTTCTTGAATACTTCGAGAGAGGGGCTTGCACGAATTGATTGAAAGTTGGTACTATTCTTTCAGTCTTTTTTTTAATGTTGTGGTAGAGGGACTCTCTTCTATGGTTTTAGGAAGCTAGTTCCACATCTGAGCAGCTCGTACAGAGACCTCCAGGACATTCCAGCATCCTTGTAATGCAGAGACGCCTAGAGCGGGAGTCAGGGGGCAAACACTGGAAACGGGAACGGAGGTATTCAGGAGTGGCTTGATCAGGAAGGATATTGTAGAGAACACTGAGGATGTGCAAATCACGGCAAAGTCTGATTGGAAGCCTTTTTATCGGAGCACGAAATTGAGAGATGGGATCATATTTCTGAACTCCAAAAATAAAGCGTATAGCAAGATTTTGAAGGCACTCCAGTTTGTTAAGTAGCTCCTCAGTCGCATCCAACTAACATACCGGTCAAAATCATAACCTTCCTTTTTGCCGTATGCGGGTAAAAATAATGTAAGATGTTCATCCTATCACTATCAAAACGTTATGATCATAACCAATAGCGTAATTACAATGATTAGATCCTTACATCTCAAGATATCTTATAGCTCCCTAACATTAATGTCCATATAAAAATAATGCCATAGAATTTATGGCAGAAGTATTACAACTTATATCGTAATTATTATGGCAAAGTTATGGTGTTCGGGGATGCCAGAATAGTCATTTTGTAACACACTGAGTGTTCAAGCAAAGAAAATATGTCTCCGAAAAAAGACATTTTAAGTGGCCTTATAATTAGGGTTCCGTACCTCAAAATAAAAAACGGAACCCTTATAGGTCAAGTCTGTCAAGACCCTTTTTCTCACGAACGAGAAGAGGTATCAGGTTGAAATTGATAAAAAATTGTAAGGTCCATAAACCACACAAGATCTGAAAATTTCATTTTTTTACAACGACGCAATCAAAAGATATGGCTTTTTATGTCCTCATCTCCATACATTTATGCAAAAAAGCAAAATCTACAGGGTACTTCCCGTTGACCTAAAATTATGAAATTTGGCAAGAAGCTAGGTCTTACAATACAAATAAAGGGAAAAGTATAAAATCATTAAATATTTAAATTTTTCTCACAACTAATAGTAATCAATTAAGGTGAGCTCCCATTTCAAGAACTTTTCAATAAAAGAGGGGTCAAGTTGGATGGTCGCAGAGTTTTTAAAATCAAAGAGCAAAAGCTTTTAGTATATCATATGGTAGATATCTACGGAACCCTAAGGGCGCGAGTCCGACTCGCACTTGGCTGATTTTTGGTTTTCGACCCATGATCCTTGGGAAAAGTTGTTCAGTTTCATAGGCAGAAACGTCTCTTAAAATATCCGCGGTGACAAAAAGAAATTACGCTGTATAATTGAATCCCCTTTTATTTTATGTCACAACGTTTCATCCCCTTAGGATTAGTGGTACAGTGATCGATAAATAAATACGTCCACAAATTGTGCACTGGTATAATATAGGTACAGTCGGGGGCATTTTCTTTTACGATCAGCTCCTGTTTACGTGCGGCACAAAGATACGACGATTGTCAAGATTAAGGAAGAATATTGGCGTGTGGATGCGTTATTTATTTATTTTGAGCAATGTAGGTACGCTGACCGTGTCGTCTTACATTGTTTTTCTTGATCCTCTAATAATCCCTCATCTACACTTTTATTTCCCTGATTATCACGTGCTGAATACCTTCTCGGCTCACAGTCCAATAGGCAATATTATTATAAATATTTATTCAAGTAACTAAAACTCATGTCGTGAGGCTGGTTAGCTTACAACTACGTTAGTAAACAAAACAAGACAAAGACAATAACAAATAAAAGTCAGTAATAAAGTTTAAAACGTAAATCATCGATGCTACATCCCAGAATCAGTTTACATAGCAACAGTCTAGCCGACCTGCGATCATGTGCAGGATGGTATTGGAGTTTCCCCGCACGCGGCGCGCCAGGGATCCACTTCACCTACCTACGCATTAATGCATAGAAGCAATCTACTATTATCGCATCAGCGAACATGTCTGATGCGCTACAATAACGGGGCACCCGGAATAGCACCCTGAATGCGTTATTATATTGAACTCGAAGGGCTTTGTAGGATAAAGATCATATACAAAGGAGTACCAGGCCACTCAGAAAGTATTGCGAAAAATAGTTTTTATATATGGGAGACTGGCCGGTCAGAATCTTTTTCGAAAATATGATTACTTGTAAGTAAAAATATGTGTGTTCCATTTTCAAAATTTCCCTCCACATTTTTTGCGAGCCAATTCAAAGTATCGTGTCTTACTGAAAAATGGATCTGCGCCGGGAACATTTTAGAGCTATGATTTTTTACGATTTCAAGTGTCGCCTGAAACCGGATGAATCGTTCGATAGACTTCAAATGGCATTTATGGATGAAGGCCCCTCCAAGGCAACCGTGTATCGTTGGTATAACGAATTTAGGCGCGGTCGACCAACCTTGGGGGATGAAGAAAGAAGCGGTCGCCCTTTGACGGCTATTACGGAAGAAAACGTGCTAGCAGTGAAAAATTTAATCCAAGATAATAGGCGAATTACATATCAGGAGATTCAGCACATATTAAAGATTGGATCGGGAAGCGTTCACGAGATTCTACACGGGCATCTTCGCGTGAGGAGGATAGTATCGCGCTGGGTGCCGCACTACCTCACCGACGCTCAGAAGCAGGCCCGGGTGGAATGGTGCCGTGATATGCTGAACAAATTTGAAGCAGGCTCGTCTCGGCGTGTTTACGACATCGTAACAGGTGATGAGTCCTGGATTTATCAATACGATCCAGAAACCAAGCGCCAGTCGACAGTTTGGGTGTTTCAAAATGAACCAACGCCTACCAAAGTGAAGCGATCTCGAAGCGGGGGGAAGATTTTGATCGCCAGCTTTTTTAATTTGACTGGCCACTTGGCCTCAATTCCCTTACGAGATCAAAGAAGCATCAACGCCGAATGGTATACTACCAAATGTTTACCAGAAGTTTTTTCTGTTGTGAGCAACAAGCGACCAAACACAGGGCTCCGCGGACTACTGCTCCACCACGACAATGCGCCTGCACACACCGCGCTCAAAACGAGGGACTTCCTGGACAGCACACCAGTCAAACTCCTGGGTCACCCTCCTTACAGCCCTGATCTAGCACCGTGTGACTTCTTTTTATTTCCAAAAATAAAAAATCAGCTCAAGGGGATACAATTTTCGTCGCCGGAAGATGCGCTGGCTGCGTTCGAGCAGGCTGTAAACGAGGTGTCTACGGCGGACTGGAAAAAGTGTTTTGAAAACTGGTTCAGACGCATGAATCTTTGTATAGAGGCTGGTGGAGAGTACTTTGAAAAGATTTAATAAAAATATATGTACCTGTAGAACAATTTTTTTTAGTGTCGCAAATATTTCTGAGTGTCCCACGTATATCTGGCTCACAGGTTGCACGTCTAGAATGAAGAACAATATGCTCTGAAAAGAATTATTTTTGTTACTTTCCCCAACAAACTTTGCATAAAATCCTATGCCTTTATGTGCAATGTGATTACCTACTCCTCAAAAATCTATATTGTGGTAAGATAAAACACGTCATACTGTTTTCATAATAGCGTTAGTGACCGCGAAACTTTCAAACAATAATGTGACAAGACACTGTCAGGTAGCCTATCTTATCATCATCATATTCATATTCTTATTAATATTCTTTTTAATATTCGTATTCAGATTCATATTCGTATTCATATTTACATTCGTATTCAGATTCATATTCGTATTCATATTCATATTCGTATACATATTCATATTCATATTCATATTCATATTCATATTCATATTCATATTCATATTCATATTCATATTCATATTCATATTCATATTCATATTCATATTCATATTCATATTCATATTCATATTCATATTCATATTCATATTCATATTCATATTCATATTCATATTCATATTCATATTCATATTCATATTCATATTCATATTCATATTCATATTCATATTCATATTCATATTCATATTCATATTCATATTCATATTCATATTCATATTCATATTCATATTCATATTCATATTCATATTCATATTCATATTCATATTCATATTCATATTCATATTCATATTCATATTCGTTTATTGCATGTCACAGTCATTTAATTGTTATAAAACATCCCATAAAACGTCCACTGCAGGACAGGGAGCTCCTACAGAACTCCATTAAAACGCGTGGTACTTTGAAGGGGATCTACTATAGTCACCACGCTTGTTAGCGTCGCGACTGACCGCAGTATTTAAGAGAGTACAACACACAGAAAAATTCTAATGACTTTTACGATACCCATGAGTAGAGATGAGTTAGTACACACGGCCGCACATCAGTAGAAACACTTTTGGACCTGATGGCGTGGTAATAGAGTTAAGCGGTTGACCGTACCTACTAGTCTTTGTCGACACCACACGGATGTCAGTTTGAATGATAAAATATACCGCATCCAAAATGTTTACTCCATGCCTCCAAACCAAATAGCGATCGCCTAATAGCGGTCGGGGCTAGTTGGAGGCTCGTAAAGGAGCCGCACTTTATTGGCTAGTCAATACTCTATAGTACTACTTATTTCTGTACCTACAGATATACTATTATTAGTTTACTTACCACCAAAGACACAAAATTTTTATAACTAGATTTAGCAGGTTTAGAAAAGTAACGTTATCCTCGAAGTCATATAAAGATGTTTTGATTATATTGTGGTCTAGTGGTTAGAGGGCTCAGCTCTCAATCCGGAGGTTCTGGGTTCGATTCCCGGTGGGGACACTGTCAAACAAAAATACCTTTGTGCGACCTTCCCAGTATGGTTAGGACTTGCAGGATGAATCACCTGATTGTCCGAAAAGTTAGATGATTCCGTGATGTAGTCGTTCATGAGCCATGTCAGAGGCCTTTGGCGGCTTAACAACTCTGACATCAGGGTCAGTGAGGTCAGTCATCGACCTTGCATTTATGTTATAAAGGGGAAGTAGTTTTGCGGCTGGTATCATAGACCGCATTTGTTGATTACCGCAGTATGTAAGATGGTACACTCAACAGCACGTCAGTAGAAACAGTTTTGGACCTTACGGCGTCGTAATAGAGTTGAAAAAGTCTCTACCGACGTGGGGTTGACCGTACGATACGTAGAACGCTCTTACTTTTCCTCAGTATCAATATCCCTTAGACGCCTTTTACGAAACCCATATGTAGAGTTTGGGTGTTGCTATTCTTACCCGGCGCCACACGGATATAGCTTATACGAGTAATAAGCTGTAATTCCAGCTTAGCCGGCGCTATCTCGAAAATTAATAGCTAATCGAAAGTCTGTACATTTTTGCAGCATGAATATTAATGTGGCGAATATTTCGTTAATCTTGGCGCCAAAATTTGCGATAATATGCGCGGCGGTTTCTTGCCGCGAGTTACGGCGTTTAATTTATGCTACGGCACGAACTATAGCATTTTAACTCCTTCTGAGAAAACGGACAGGTGGTAAAACTTTGTAACTTGATTTTTCAATAATTAAAGTATGAAACTATAAAAAATATATGTAACCTGTGGTTTTACAATTAATATTGTTTCATGTTTATTGTGATATTAAGTTTTTATTCAGGAACCTAGAGATTTTATCTTCTTGTCTACACTTTTTTAAAAGACAAAATCAATATTTTGTCTGTAAATTGATATGGCCTGAATATTTTCTACATAAAAATCACAGATTTTTGGACGTTTTGTTTGTATATTTGTTTATTTGTTTTATTTGTAAAACTATTGAACCAATTTTAATAAATCTTATTTTTGTTTCAGAGCTAATATTTTGACTTAAACACTGGTAGGTATATACTTTAAAAACAAAATAGAGCAACAAAATAGACTTTTCCTTAGAAAACTTGGCTTGGAAGTATCACATACTATTAAGCGTTTGCCCCTGCGTGAAAGTATCGTACGGCAATTTATGTGACAGAAAAGACATCATCAAATCGAGTGGGTTGCAAGGTCAACGACCAACCTCACAAACCCTGATGTCAGAGTTTTTGAGCCGCCGAAGGCCTCTGCTATGACACAAACGACACGAAGTCAGAAACTACGCATTACTTACTAGCTTTCTCCTTGAAAAAAAAACAGTTGACTTACCAAGAACCAACAAAATTCAGCAGTTTTCCTGTGATCCCAGCAAGATTATTATTATTGGTTGCTTAAGTATCAACTGGTAGTAAAAATCAATTTTAAACTACTACCACCTGATGGTAAGTACTACCACCACCTATAATACATGTTGTCTTATTTGGCTATGACAAAGTGATTCCAAAGAATCACTTATTTTCTTTGACTTCGTCCACGTGCATTTTCATCGATTCAAAAGGGGGATGAAATTCGCAAAATCCTTACTTAGCGCTCACCTACGTTATTCTTTTTATGGAACTTATTTGCAAAATTTCAAGTTACTAGACCAAACTAAATATGCGTCGATTGATCAATCAGTATCTGTTTTCTTTTAAACATTCAGATGGACTATCTAAAAAGCTACAATCGTGACTTACGTCATTTTACCACTACGCCGGTTTAGTGGCGATCCGGCTTAGCCGAAGCCAAAAAGTGTACAGTCACGCCTCGCACCCCCCAACCCCTCGACCCCCCGCTACCCGCCGCTGCCCCCAACCAGGCTAACTTCATAAGACTATGAATTTAAATACGTTAGTCGATGTCAAAGGGTCGCGTTGAAAACGCTATAGGTGATAAAATGGCGCTGATTTTTTGTCTCTAGGTCTAAGGTTGACTCTAGTGGTTGCTATTGCTAGTAAAAAGACAAAATCAAGGCGATTCATTATAGGCCTAGCCTTGTTCTGTTCCTTCGGATTTGACGAGGTCACAGTTTTTACACAGAGCGTAGAGGCCACTTGGTTACTATAGTTCAGGTAAACTATTGCTAAGAAGAGGCCTGACCTTTAGAGAGGGCGGGCTCTTCACGGCGTGTTGGCTCGGGCTCCTGAGGGACTGACTGAGCTGAACGCTGGAGGCAACAAAGCACGTTGGACAGTGTCGATCCGTGGGCCCCTTAAGGCTGGTCTGGCGACACGCGTTCCGTATCCTAAATAGGCGACGCATAGAGCGTCAGAATAAACCAGTTCCAAACCTACTATCGCGCCCGATTCCAGGTTCACCTGTGAGCCAATTTACCTGTCGCAATATCCCGAAGCCGCAGAGAGGCAAATCTAGACGCCTCGGGCGCGCCCCGATAAGCTTATTCTAACCTGTACCCTGTTATAGATATTTTATTCTGTGTAATACTTGCCCGTTTTATAAGAGCAACGCTCGCCTGTAAAATACCAAGATTTAATAAACTACCGTATGTCAATTATACTAAACCTGTCGTTTCCTTTGACCTTCCACCACAAGAGCCCTTAGGAAAGCCGCCTAAGTCTAGTTCAAATGTCATTGGACCAGCTAGCCTGGGCAACTCCATTAAAAGTTAACCCTTAATTGGGTAAAAGGAATATATTTTCCACACAATTTGACATTTTGCGGGCCTTGGTAAAAATTTAACATGTCCCAAAATTTGTATATGGTATGGGCAATAGGAATAGAGCTCTCACATCGCTTTAGTTTATGTGGGAAATTATGTTCCTTCTGTCCATTCCGCACAATAAGTTTGCATAAACGTCTTAAGGATTAAAAATGTTGCTGTGAGTGACTCATGTTACTAATTAATTCTAATGAATTCTAAGTAGTTAGCGTTAAGTAAAGAGGAACATTTTAGCGGCCCGTCTAGAAACTTCTCTTATCAGCGTTGGATTGCTGAGAAAAATGTTCGCAACACGAACCTATCGTCTGATGCTTGCTAATTTCTCACTTCGGAACACTCTTTATTTACGATGAACTAGTCTACTTGCCCGTGTGGTGCCCGCGGGTGTCGTAAGAGGCGACTAAGTTATTGTGAACCAGACGATGGTCAGCAGCGTCCTCCTTTGTATTGTACCATCTTACACACTGCGGTCACCAACAACCGCGGTCCATGGTGACAGCCGCAACGCTAACAAGCGTGGTGACTATGGTACTTCCCCTCTAAATTTTAACACGCGTTTCCGCTGCAATTTTGGAGGTCTCGGTCCTGCAGTGGACGTTTTTCATTTGATGTTATAATGAATCTACTTGATAGTCTTTGGGCTACCTAAAACAGTCATAATCATGACATCCCATGAAACGTCCACTACAGGACAGGGAGCTCCCTCCAGAATTCTAGCTTTTGCCGGAAATATGTGGAGGGGAAGTACCATAGTCACCTCGCTTGTTAGCGTTACGGCTGGCACTATGGACCGCGGTTGTAGGTGACCGCAGTAAGTAAGATGTAAGATAAAAAGGAGGATGCTGCTGCTCATCCTCCAGTTAACCCTTAGTCGCCTCTTACGACACCCACGGGTATGTATGGGTTGGTACTATTCTTTGCCGGCACCACACGGGACAAACAGTAGTAACTTACTATTATTACCTACTATTCTTACTATTACTAGGTGTGGTGGCGACGTATTCTATGGTGGCGACAAAGTTTAGTACCAACCCATATCAACCCGTGGATGTCGTAAGAGGCGACTAAGGGACTATGAACCAGAGGATAGGCAGCAGCGTCTTTCTGTGTATCGTACTATCTTACATACTGCGGTCACTAACAACCGCGGTCCATGATGCCAGCCGCGACGCTGGGAAGCGTGGTGCTTTGGTACTTCCCAGATTCAGATTCAGATTATTTATTCAATGTAGATTATTTACAGAATACTTATTGAATGTCATGCAGCATACAATTCAAATAGAGCGAGTCTACGCCGTTTTGGATCGTGCTATGGCAGCGTAAAAGAAACGGCAAGAAACCCCCACCACATTGTTTCAGCAAAAGCTGGAATTTCGAAGAAAGCCCCTTGTCCTGCAAAGTACGTTTCTTGGGATGCTATGATGATTATGATGAGAATTTTTGAAGAAAACCTACGGTTATCCGTCCAGTTACAAGCTTTTCGAGCTTCAGTTAATATAAGATTTTATTGAAAACTGCTTTTGCCCAAAACTACAATTGTCTGTTGTGGAAACCAGCGACCTATCTGAAGCTGTTAACATTTGGAGCCGATACGCGTATCTATAGGCGTTTATCGGCATTGTCCGTCGGCCTTTCCCTGCTCAATTGCCCGTGCAATCGGCTAACCAACCGGAAAATACCGACCGGAACCCTGCCCGGGCCTTTTTCGCTAATACACTTCGGTTTTTGGAAGTGACTGTACAAAGTTTGAACTTGGGACTTTGTAAACTATTTTAAACTGTGGACGCAAAAGTTGGTTAAAAAACTGAACCCAGTTAAACCAAACCAAATAACAAAATAATGGGCCTTTACCTATGGCCCCAAGATTATGGAAACTCTTTTACATTAAAATTGTAATACAAAATTTTTCAATAGAAATACACAGTTTTTTTTATTGACAATGGGCTTACTCTTGACCTCGATTTAGTTTTGAGGACAAAGATGAGGTCAACGATGGGACGAGCTTTCCCAGAAAAAGTATATTCACTTGCGACTTGAATAGATTCGGCACTGGAGGCAGCAAATAACACTAATGGATTTAACCTAGTTTCATAGCCTAAGGGTAACTTTCCACCAAAGCTGTGCGAGGCAGCTAAGCTGTGAGCTAAAAATATTCCATCTGATAGGAATTAGGGTAGGCGTAAGCTAAGACGCAGATAGCGCAGCGCAGCATAGAACAGTAAGTCGATCCTTTAGTTTTCTTCGTAACAAAGCGAGAGGGAAGACGCTTTCTGCCTTGCGCTACGATACTAATACTAAAAAACATTGGCCGGACAATAAAATCGGGGGCTTTACCTAAAACAGACCAGCCTGAAAATCTGGTAAAAGTCTCCTGTACACTTTGCTCCGATCAAGAAGTTCTCATATAGTTTTTCTTGATCTTCTCATTGTCCCCCATCTTCATAAATAGTGAAAAACCAAGGGAAAAGAATTCTCGGCTCCGATACCATTAGCTTATTGGCAGTCGAATCCTCACCTATCATATACTGGTGTACAGACGTAAGGGAATGGCTGTTTAAAACAATTTCATCATTATTATTTTTTCGCATAGGTAATTTGGCCTTTTATATATTTTTGTAAAAAAATAATAATATGTGTATATGTCTATAAATCCTAGGTTCGTAGCATCAGTAGACACTCGAATTTTAAGAGGGGTCACATTGCCCTTTTGTGTTATAGAGGCCTGCCACTGATGTCTTCCTATGCCTTCACTTTGGTCGAACAATATCTAGTATTCTAGATTCAAAAATAAATATTCGTCCATACTAGTTCGATGACTTTGTCTTCAAATTTAAATTTTAAAATATCTGCATTATATTAATTTTATTTTATTACAATTCATGTTTTGGATTTTGTGTTTTTCAGAGTTCAGATTCTCGCGATTTCAAATTTGAATCACATGTTTCTTCCATATTTATCTCTTATTTAATAAAATTATCATTTATGAACGATCTCTTAATATCTTTAGCTAAACAACACTACCACCAGTGGACAGTAGAAACTTCGATGGCCCGCCCCTTCACTTACCCGACCGACTAAAACAAGAGGGTTATGTTATTAAAAGCTCTTCCGCTAAATTTAATATTTTTTTATGGGCAAACGAGCAGGTGGGCCACCTGGTGGTAAGTGGTCACCACCGCCCATAACACTCAGTGTCTTGATATTGAAATAATTTGACACTAATATCATAAGACAGCAAAGTGCGTTATCCACCTTTAGGACTAACATGGTATGTCTCATGTGCCGATAATTTCACTGGCTCCCTTACCCTTTAAACCGAAACAAAGCAGTGCAACCACTGCTGCTTTATGGCAGAAAAAGGCAAGGGGGTGGGGTGGTACTTCCCCAGACGGACTTTGCAAAAAAGCCCTACCACCTACAATACCCTATGCCCTATCATCTAATGAATATAATACGATTTTTCAGGTATGCAGATGTCCGCAACGGACCGTGATATGCATGAATGAAGCCTATAAAAACTGTTCAGTCAAAGTGGAGCTAGCCGCTCCGGGTCCGCTACGCCACGCACAGAACGGACTGTATATGCCAAGTAGGACGTCCGAGACCCACTATACAAGAAATCCACTATACAAGACCTGCCCAGAACTATCCGGTCTATCCCACTATTTCCATGAAAATGTCAAATGTAAATAGTGTTACTTAAGGGGTTTTTTTCTAAAAGTATCCTATTATTATCGAACCACTGACTTTCATAACACAGGTTCTCCTAGCATGAAAGTCAGGGGATCTATTCTCTTTGTGCCATAATTTGCTAGCCTTAAAAAATAAATAAAAATTACATTGGCGACTAAAAATCGCAAACTGAAAATGTGGTATACTGTAAGTAGGTATAAGGTCCCTAGAGCTAAAAATTCACATAAATGATAATCATTGGTGTGGACAATATAAAAATAAAAAATAAATAAAATAAAAATCATTTATTTCAGGTACTGAGTCCCATAAAATTACATACATTAAAATAATTTAAAATTAAGATTAAGATTACAAATTTTATGTCAAAGATGTCAAAAATATAAAAAATACAAATAAAAAATTTTAATTTTCAAAATAAAAATTAAAATTATATCTATAAAATAATTATACTATAACATCCGTTATAACCTTAAGCTAAATTTCAGTCAAAATCATCTCCAGTTAAAACTGTTAAAGTTTTTGTCATAAACATAAGTGGTGTATAGTACCGTACTTATGATATCGTTATCGCACACCAGGAGTCTGTTACGAAAGGAGGCTTTCATTCTCCGCATCACTGCATAAAAATCGTCCACCCTGTGATGAGCGAACATGCCAGACGCACTACACCGCCACGGCAGGCCCAATAGTGCTCTGAAGGCATTATTGTACTGAACTCTGAGTGTATGGTAAGTATTGTTGTTAAAGTTTTGCCTTAAGTGCGCGGTGTAGAACGCCTGACAGTACGCCTTGAAAAGTGTTACCTTTACATCGGTAGTACAATGAGCGAAACGTCTAGCCAACATGTTACTTTTCATAGCAATCATCCTTAGCTGTCTCTCCAGATCATCATCATCCGTCAGATTTTATTTAAGCACATGGCCAATATTATCGATACGAAATGATTTTTTTGAAAGAAATTTATTTAGGTAAAATGATATCGTTTTACCTAAACAAGTGACAATGTTAATAAGTGACAATGTTTTTGTAAATCTTAAAATAATTTTGCACCTACTGGACATTAGATTTACAGTCCACAAAATACATTTGCTAATTACATTTTTTTAAATGAACATCCCCGTTCACAGTTCCATAAAATTTATTTCAGCCATAAAAAACCTTAAGTATCTTTAATTAATGTAAACATGGAACGATTAGGCGCAAATAAACGCAAAATGGCCGCCCTGTAGCAATAAATACTTATGATATTTTTTTAATTAGTGTTGATACCATCTGCTACTGATAAACTGGTATGTTTTGGAACGGATATTTGAGATCAGTTATTTTAAAACGAAGGTATAGCTATGACTTATCAAAAATGAGAATAAAAGATGATAATGATAGGTAAGATAAAATGGTAATATAACTGTATGATCGCGACAATAAAGAATTTATCTATATATCTATCTATGATATTCATGATGCATTTAGAGTAACATTAAATAATTTTTTTCATTTTGGTATTGCTTCTTAATGTCGGTAAATAAAAAAAATACTCTTAAAAAAATTATTTTTTTTATGTTTGCGCTACTTACCACATTTTTTTCAAATACGATATTCGTATAAAATGTGTTTTATGTTGTACCATAGGCTTCTAATTTAAATATTAGAATTACTGGCAATCATAACATTACCGTCCCTAATTTTAATTACCTTTTCCGAAAAAAAGGACATTAAACAGATAAAAAATACGCCGCCATATTGTAAATGAGAATAAAATACAATAGGGGATACAGTAAGTATAATATTTTTATAACAAATTTATACAGGGTGCGTGAAATCTGGTTTGGTTTTTTTTTTCAACGCTTTAAATTACCGACACAGCGTAAGAGATACCGTCTTTTTATTTGTGCCATAATGGAAAACTATCATCAATATATTTTATTAACTTGTTTATTTTATACCATTTATTTATTTCATATTATTACATCTGGTTTTTGTGGATTTTAATAATGCACTACTGAGTCCCGCTAATGAACACTCTCTCTCACTACCATGGGTTGGCTGGAAGAAATCTCTTTTAGAGATAAGCCCGCCATTGTAAATGTCCTTTTGTATGTAACTTTCTGTATCTGAATTTGTGCAATAAAGAATATATATATAAAAATAATTATTTAGCCTAAATATTTTGTTTTTGGTTAGAAATAAAAATTCCCGTATAGAATTTATTATTATTGTTTTAGAGATCATATTATATTTATTATAGAATATTAGAATTTGGTATTAGACTCGCTCTATTTGCATAGTATTCTGCAAGATAACTCGCTTGTCATGAAGTTCAATAAATATTATATAAAGAATCTACATTGAATAAATCAAATCTGATATTTTAAACTACGATTTTTTTTATGGAGGGCTATCTCACGAAGCATAAGAATAATGTCACTATTTTTTGTATAACGGTCACCTATCCGTTTAAATTTCCAGAACAGCCTGTACATTAGGTGGTAAAAACGTGGACCGGACCGAGGGTATCAGGATAAATAAATTATGATATAGTGGAGAGGTGTTTTAGCCGTCCTCTCATCTAGGTAAATTACATAGAGTTAAAAATTACGTAGAATTGTTTCTGAATCCTGACCAGCACAACGATGGGCGATGATCGACATGATGCAGGGAAATTATGAAATTCGCCATTTGAAATTATGCCTCGGCATTTTTATTTCACTTTTCATAGTGCTCAACAATTTTAAAAACGGTTGTGGTCAGAAGATAACCTAACCCAACCTAACCAATCCCATCCGAACGACACTAAAATGTACCAATGCGATCTAAGCCCATTTACAACCCGCCGACACTGTTTTAAAACTTGCCGAAGAATGTAAAAAAGGCGAATTACTCGTATATAATTTGCCTGCTACAGATAGATAGTGACTGACCATCCAGAAATAATGTACAGAGAACCATTTTACGTAGGCAAAGATTGTTAAGATGACACTTAAGATAAACATACATGAAACTATTATCGTGAACACTTGTTTCAATGTGATTGTGTAAACACTTGGTCTTTTGTTTTGACTGCTAATGTATACCTAATCATAGTTTAGTTTATTTAATGACATATTGTAACTTCATACAATTACATTTCATGTCAAATTATATTCTTTCACAATACGATCGTCAATAAGTATACAGGGTGTTAATTTAATTGCGTGCCATAGCTTAAGGGGTGTTTCAGTAACGATAAAGAAACACAAAAAAAATATTTTAAAAAATCCTACTTGAAAAAAAAAACTTCATGGAGGGCAATGTCCCGGACGGAGCGCGGAGCACTGCGCTATCATCGAGCCAGCGCGCGAGTATCAATGTATAAGGTAGACATATACATAACTGAAACTCTTTCGCGCGCTTTTGATAGCGCGGTGCGCCGGGTCATTGCCCTCCGCGTTAGTTTAGTTTCTATGAAGTTATAATTTTTTTAAGCTGGATTTTTTTAAATATTTTTTTTGTGTTCCTTTATCGTTACTGAAACACCCCCTAAGCTATGGCACGCAATTAAATTAACACCCTGTATAGAAAATCAATAAAATTATTTGAATTAATAAAAATAAAATAAACGTTATAAAATACAAATTTCAAATAAAATAAAATGTCACATTGTCAGAAATTTTCGTCACAGGATTCATTTTTTTAAATCAATGGGAAGTTGCTCATAGTACGTCGGGCCGATAACACGCGGATTTTCTTCGAGCAGCGCGGGGCGTCGGTGTACACTTTTGAGACATCCAGTTCGGCCACAGATTAAATAATAGTAAACTAACGTGTTCGGCGAAGATGCCTACCCGGCACCTCCACCCGCTCAAAGCTCGATAGGTTCCTACGAACAAACATGAGGACTTCGAACAGGTAATGAGATAAATGACCATATAAATGACCTTAAAGTACAACTATTAAACGTTGTTTTACAGTCCTTGCAAAAAAAAAATCTTCAAATATTAAGGTTAGAACTTTAAACGCGTCGTGTGGAGTAGACTCACTGCAAATTAGTCCAAACACTAACTGGACCAAAACCGCTACTGAATCCTGTGGTTAGCAGCGTCTGTCTGTGTTTGTTAAAAATGCGATGACTGATGCAGACATGTTCCACTTTAGTAATAAACCCGTCAAACGTGGCGACCATAGTAATTTCCCCTTAAAAGCACAATAAAACTACTTAATAAATATGGAGACCATTAGACGTGGCCCTAGGGCTGTAGTGGTTTTCTACCATAGAATAAAAAGTTATGGGATTGAAAATAACTAAAGAAATTTTTCGTGTTAGCTAATGACAATTCCATACATTTTTATTCTATTAGCGTTTAAGACCATAGAAAGACAAATCTCTCTAGGCGCTGTGCCCAGCGTTTGATATTGATCAGCCTTTATTATGATGTTGGTTTCGGAAACAAAATTTGAAAAGCTTTCTTCAGTTTAGTCTAGAGTACATTATTATATTATGATTTTTTGAAATTTCTAAAAACTTTGCCCAAGGAACATAGGTTGAAATACGAAAAACCAAATTTGACCTACATACAAAATGCATGCAGTTTCTATGTGAGGTCAAAACTTGATTTTCGTATTTCGACCTATGTTCCTTGGGGAAAGTTGTTCGGTATCATGAGTACATTCATACCTTTTTCTATCAAGAACTAATTAAAAGTCACCCTATATGAACGTTCAGGGAAAAATTGCTGAACATCCTGTGTACGGCTAAGTGTACACAATAGTGCCTTTTGTTTTTAAAGTACACTCTACTTAATAAATAAGTGCATGATAATGTATTAACCAAGGTTCTGTTATCCCTTGAATAATTTTGCTTAGCTCTTAAGTTATAAAGCGAGTAAAAGAAAGGTGTGATCATACTGAAGGGTGTGAATATTACCATGAAACTGAACAACGTTTCCGAAGGAACATAGGTAGAAATAGGAAAAACCAAATTTGGCCTCCCATAATGCGGTATCAGCTGATGCAGTTTCTATGGGAGGTCAACAATTGATTATTCAAAGCAATGTTGGCGCATAACGGGACGCAATTAAGTTACGTAAATTTAGCTGCGTCTGGTCCGACCCTAAAGAGAAAAAATGCTACTAAGAGACCATATGGTCTCTTTAAGAGACCATATAGTAGCATTATTCTATGTATCATACCACCCAGTCTAAATGTCGCTGAAAAGTTGTATAATTTGCCGTTTTACATAATGCCTTGTCAAATACGGAGCCAAAACACAGATTGTTAAAATAATGAGACTTTTGCCGGCCGTATCTAAAAGTGCTTAGCTCAACTCGGACGTGAGTTTAAAAAAATCGTCGTCGCTGTGTAATGAATTTATGACAGGAAGTTGTCCTGTGGCCCCAGTTTTTTTTTCTCTGGAGACGCGATAAAGACCGATAGGACGCGCGTGACGAATAGTGCGGCGACGCCATTTTGTTTTGCATTTTTTTTTATTATCATGCTTATATTTTCCACAATATTTCAGTAAACAAAACGACCTGTGCGAATGCATTGACGTAAAAAACGCGCGCTCCTGTGCGTGGGTTTTCAAAATCTTTGATTAAATAAGATCCATCACAATAGGGTGTTACAACCGGATGGCGCTGCTGGTCATAGTTAGAAAAATGGAGTGGAATCTCCTCGTCAGAGAAAGTATAGTATTCTTTGAGTGGAATGCAAACACGGACACCTAGTAAGAAAATTATTAAGTCAAAAGATTTCATTTATTTTACAAAGATATTACCAACAGTGAAGAGCGTGCAACCTTTCGACACTTAAAAAAACGTAGTTGACGAACGTCATAGGAAATTGACTATTATAAGAGAGCTGTTTTCTGCTACTTCGTCCGCGTGGATTTCCGTAAATTCATAAGGGAGGTTTTTCCACCTCAGCTGCTGCTGGGAAAATTCCAATTTTCCATCTAGTTCTCTCGCTGTGTGCGAAATTTCACCCCAATCCGTTTAGAAGTTTGAACTATGCGTTACCTTTTATATCCTACCGATACTGGGAAAGCATTCGTGTACAAACTGACTAGAAACGAATAAGATTTTTTTTACTAAATGAAAAATAATATTTCAATTTTAAATTTATTGCAGTTTCACAATTATGAGTTAGGTATATAAGTATTTAGTATTAGCTACAAAAGGTCTTATTTAAGAATTATGACAGTAGCAGAAGTGGCAGCGGCTAGAGGGCCAACTTAAACATAATAAATGGTACAGCAGCACTGCACTTTCTTTCTCGCAATACTCAAGGAAAAACTATCAACCGCAAACTTTAATTTGTAATGCCATACACATAGTATGGAAATACAAACTTTTATTTACGTTTTTACAAAAAAATGTTCGAATAAAATATACAGATCAATTCAGAATTCAAATTGTCAAACATTAAAACAAACCTCAAACGATTTCGAGTAAATCACATGTTTAACTTTTGGTAGTACTGGAACATTCTTTATATGAATTTTCACAGGTCAATGGATACTACCGTAGGATACTTGCATGCAGATTTGTTTAATTTCCCAACACATGTTCCTGATGGATAATTATTCAGTTTAATCTACTAAGCAAGCCCTTTCAGTTTTACGTACATCCTGTGTACTAAATTTTATTCAAAAAAATCATAAAGAATATCCAGTCAGGTAGACAACCAATCCAGGATTAATATTATAGAAAATTTTAATAAACTCAATGGAACCAATATTGGGTAAATCACATATTTACGATGTGGTGGTACAGGAACACCCCTTATATGAAATTACAAAGATCAATTGATACTAGCGCAAGATATCTTACATGAAGATGCTAGGTCTGGCAAAGTTTCATCAAGATTCTGACATGAGCCGTTTTTGAGAAAATTTCAATTTTTCATTTTCGTTGTATGACAGCTACCCTCAAAATGAGAGCCAGTAAGAAACCACTTAGAACCCTTCGATGGATTTACATAAAACTCCTAAATTCAAAATATGGTGTCAATCGGACTATTCGTTTAGCCGCAAGGCCAAAGCGTGACCGACCGACCGACCGACCGACCGACCGACCGACCGACGGACGGACATTTTTGGGAGACTTGTTTTTTATAATGTATAAGTGATATAGAACACATTTTTGAGAAAATTTAAAAAACTTTTTTTTTTTCACGAATACAATACCTTTCTCGCTCCGCTCGAAAGTAAAAAAGATAGAAAAGATAATTAGAAAATTAAAGAAGCAATTTTGGATTTTTATTTTGTCGAGCCGATTTTTACTGATCGTGTTTTGGTCTTAGCGATATTATTAATTGAATGGTCAAGAAACACATACCTGAAAATCACGGTATGATACTGTGTAAATAAAAAGATATTTGTATTCAAAATACCCAAAAAAAATTACATAGCGTCTTAACAATACCTATACATTTTTTAACTCTAACTAATAGAGCGGTCGAAGTGAGTTTTATTCATTTTTATTTTATTAATTGATCATTATAATATTTTTTTCTTTACTTATTCATAAGATTATATCTGGGCGACAGAGTTTCGCTCTGTATAATCCAGTAGGGCTTCTGAAACGCGCTTTTTTTAAGAATTGTTCAAAAAACGGAGAAAACGAATTTTCTCACTCATGAGTACTAGCTTGATCGATTTATCGCCCTCAGAAAACCCCGTATAGTAAATTTAGGCACTTATCTCGCTGTTGCTCTAAGGTGGGTACGGCAGAAGAAGCATGAAAGAAGAATTAATGCAGTGGAAATGAGAGCGCTAAGGAGTATGATTGGTATTAAATTGAGTGACAGGATTAGAAATAGTGTGATAAGAGAACGGTGTGGCGTAAAAGAAGACGTAGTGACCAAAATCGAGAAAGGGATGCTGAGATGGTTTGGTCATGTAGAGAGGATGAATGAACGAAGATTGACGAAAGAGATCTACCAGGCGAGAGTGAATGGAAACGTTGGAAGGGGAAGGCCTAGGCGAACGTACTAGGACCAAATTCAGGACGTTCTGAATAAAGGCCAGTTTAAAAGTACCCTAAACCGACGAGCATGTATGAAAGGATTGATGAAAGTACAGGAAGCAAGGGAAGTATGTCAAGATCGTAGCAGGTGGAGGACTGTGGTCTCTGCCTACCCCAACGGGAAAGAGGCGTGATGTTATGTATGTATGTATGTATGTATGCTCTAAGGTATCGAAATATCAATTCGTGTTTCTTTTTAGTGTATGAAATACGTGTAAAAAGACATTTATCGCGAAAATTAAAACGGTATATAAAACAAAACCGACAATTTAAGTACGAAAAAAGAAAAATCTCCTTTACATGTATCTTCCCATACAAAATACGCTTTCAGGTGATGCGTTTCTACGGAAATTAAAAGAAGAAATACGTATTTTGTTCTAATGCTGCCTAAAACTTACTGCAATACTATAAATACAAAATTTCAGTTTCATTGTCGGAACTAATAGTTATAATATAACTTTTTACACTTTGTATGAAGTTAGACCATTAAATTTTTTAAAATTCATAATAAAAATAATTGATGTCCAAAAATATTTCCTTTTTAGGGTTCCGTACCTCAAAAGAAAAAAACGGAACCCTTATAGGATCACTTTGTTGTCCGTCTGTCTGTCTGTCTGTCAAGACCCTTTATCTCACGAACGGGTAAAGGTATCAGGTTGAAATTAATACCATACATTAGGATCCATGAACCACACAAGATCTGAAAATTTAAATTTTTTACAACGACGCAATCAAAAGATATGGCATTTTATGTCGTCATCTCCATACATTTATTCAAAAATGCAAAACCTACAGGGTACTTCCCGTTGACCTAAAATTATGAAATTTGGCAAGAAGCTAGGTCTCACAGTACAAATAATGGGAAATGTCTGAAATCATTAAATATTACAACTTTTCTAACAACTAATGGTAACCAATTTTGGTGAGCTCCCGTTTCAAGAACATTCATATAAGAGAGGGGTCAAGTTGGATGGTCGCGGAGGCGATTTTTGTTTTAGTTCTATTTAAAAACGGGAACACTTACAAACTTGAAAATTGGTATGTTTATAGTGCATCAGCTATAAAACAACAACAAATAATAAAATTTGGTCAAGCGCGTGTCGGACTCAAAAAATCTAGCACATTAACTTACTGAAATTTCAACTATTACAATATAATGTTTATGTGGTGGTACGGAACCCTCAGTGCGCGAGTCCGACTCGCACTTGGCCGGTTTTTTATACTCTTAGGTATATTTATTCAGAGACGGCATCGATTCATCTATTAAGTAATCTATCTATTGCGTGGATGTAGAAGTACCAAGCAAGTAGAAATACCAAGCAGGTGGGTTAGTTAATAATGGCAATAATTGACCGCCCAAGGGTTGTTATTGGGAGCTGTCACAACATTTGGGCCACGAGTCTGCATAGAAGCCCACCGAATTTATAATTTTGATACTTTTAGGAAAACTTTACTTACGGAACAAAAAAAGAACAATTTTTACATAAACGGTATTTTCTTATACAAGTTGTAACAGAAAGGGTATATCAACCCTGAAGGCTGTGATTCTGCCCATGAAACTGAACAATTTTCCCTAAGGAACATAGGTCGAAATACGAAAAAAAAATTTTTACCTCCCATAAAAAATGCGCGATCAGCTGATTCAGTTTCTATGGGAGGTAAATTTTTTTTCGTATTTCGACCTATGTTCCTTAGGGAAAGTTGTTCAGTTTCATGGGCAGAATCACATCCTTCAGGGTTGATATACCCTTTTTGTTACACCTAGTATATCTTTATGTTTTTCTGATTTCTCAAATTGTAAAGCTTTTTCTTTGAAAATTTCTCTTGTTATCATATGAGATCAATTTAATTTGAGGTTTCTACCTACAATAATTGAAAATACGTTACTCATAAACACTTTCTTGGCACTATCATTATTATTATCGAGCGGGTTGCAAGATCGATGACCGAACTCACAAACCCTGGTGTCAGGGTTATTGAGCCGCCACAAGCCTCTGAAATGGCTCATTAACGACTACATCCGTAGATAATAGTCGGGACCAAAGGCCTAACGTGCCTTCCGAAGCACGGAATCATCTAACTTTTCGGACAATCAGGTGACTCATCCTGAAATGTCCTAACCAAACTGGGGAGGTCACACAAAGAGATTTTTGTTTGACATTGTCCCCATTGCGAATCAAACCAAGAACCTCCGGATCGAGAGCCGAGCCCTCATCTGATTCCGTAATGCACAATTAAACGACACAAATAAGACTTTATTGCTGTCAATGTCGTTTGATTCAAAACATTGCCTTCAATGATAATAAGCGTATTTAAACCACACACGCTAGTTTCACAAATTATGCATCTCGTATACATACAACAAACACTTGGTTTTTACTTAAAATATTACTTTTTTCATTGGTTGCTTTATATATTGATATCTAAAATTAAAAAATAGCGTCTATTTAATTTTAAGAGCTAACACGACAACGACGACAACAAAATATTTACTTAAAAATTGAGTACTCTCCTTGATAGGAGTATGTTTTGAGTACCGAGTCTGATAAGTGTCTAAGCATATGAGGTGTTACAAATAAAAGTGAATTCATTCAAAACGTTGAATCTTATTAAGTATCAAGTCATATCCATTGCTGTTTAATTGGGTACGAGGCACTAGCAGCCTTTGGGGGCAATCTAGGAGTTCACTATACGTTGTTTGCCAAAGATATTACACGAAAATCAATTTATAATAATAACCAGTAGACTAGGTAACTACTTAATGTGATCTTCTTTTTCATTCGGGTTTTAATTAAAGACAAACATATAAGGTTCACAAAATTGCTCTCTCATGATCTTAAATTTATTTTGTTACAGGTTTAACCAGAACAAATTTTGATGTAAAAAATAATCTTTCAAAGGCATCAAACATACAGACGGCCTATTTTAATTAAAAAAAAATTGAGACGTACAACAGAATACAATTTAAAAATGAAACTATATTAGGTCGATGTTTAAGTTGTTTACACACCAGCCACAACTGTCACCGTAACTCTTTGATATCGCCCACAAAGAATTCAATAGGTACCGTGAAAATACTGCCTTTATGTAACTTAGGAGTTAGAGGTACACATACTTTTACAAACTACGCCCACACTCTATCAATCAAATTCGCAATTTAGCAAATTGCGTAAACTGTTATCATGATATAACCGATTACTTGCGCGAGTTTAACATTTTTTACCCATCTAAAAGAGTGCATCGGGCCGCTAAAGAAGTTTTCACTTCAAAAAATATTTACTACACAAACGTTTACGACATAAAGAGGGGTTACGATAATATAAAGCCATTTGTCTATGGCTCCTGGTAGTCACATCTTTTCAATTTTTTTTACCCGGCTGCCCCAAAACAGGACTTTTCGAGTGTATGCATGTAAGTATGTATGTATGTATATGTGTATGTATGTATGTATGTATGTATGTATGTATGTATGTATGTATGTATGTATGTATGTATGTATGTATGTATGTATGTATGTATGTATGTATGTATGTATGTATGTATGTATGTATGTATGTATGTATGTATGTATGTATGTATGTATGTATGTATGTATGTATGTATGTATGTATGTATGTATGTATGTATGTATGTATGTATGTATGTATGTATGTATGTATGTATGTATGTATGTATGTATGTATGTATGTATGCATGTATGTATGTATGTATGTATGTATGTATGTATGTATGTATGTATGTATGTATGTATGTATGTATGTATGTATGTATGTATGTATGTATGTATGTATGTATGTATGTATGTATGTGTGTATGTCGATTTCTTTGTCGCGGTCTGCAGCCTACACGGCTTGGTAGATTTCAACATATGAGGTGTCCTTAGATTTGTATTCATTGTATGAGTGTCATAGGGTATGAAAAATAAAATAAAAAAAGAAATTATGAAAAAATTTAAAAAGTTACAAAAATTTACCTCTTCGTAGACCATATATTTACTAATTTACCAATACATTAAATTCTTAACTGAACGAATTTTTCAATAATAAAACTAAAAAGCACTAAACAAAAAAAATATAAAGAAACAAATACCTGACTGTGTAGAATAATATGAACTGAAAATAGAAAAGAAGTTATGATATGAGAAAAAAGAAATGATATGACAAAGAGAAAAGAAGTTATGATATGTTATGATAACATAAATATAACTTGAATTTCATGAGTCATTTCAGGCGCGAACAAATAAAAACTACTTACAAACAAACAAACATGCAATACCTCATGAAATTGAAGTTATTGTTATGTTATCTTAGATTTTAGAACTTGTTTTTTCTCCCTTCAGTTCATATTTTTCTACAAAGTCAAGTATTTATTTTTTGATTTTTTTTTTCATACTTTAGAAATGCAAATTATTGGAATTATACAGAAATAACAGGTGCTATTTCGGTAGCGGATGTCTGCCATATGCGAACCATTTCCTTTGCCATACAAATTCCCGCGCAAAGCCCTGACAGAAGAGAGTAGCCAAAGTCAAAATGTCCAAAGAGATTTTAACCTCGCTGAGCGTAGCGAGGTTAAAATCTCTTTGAAAATGTAAAAACTATTTGTGTACTTCGTGTTGCAAAGGAAAAGGTTCGCATATGGCAGAGACGTTCCGCCCACGTTCCGCCTACCGTAGTAGCCCCCAGGATTTTTATTGTTCTTTATCACAACATCCCATGAAATGTCCACTACAGGACAGGGAGCTCCCTCCTGAATTCTAGCTTTTGCTGGGAAAATGTGGAGGGGAAGTACCATAGTCACATCGCTTGTCAGCGTTACGGCTGGCACCATTGACCGCGGTTGTAGGTGACCGCAGTCAGTAAGATGGTATGATACACAGGAGGATGCTGCTGCCCATCCTCCAGTTTTTAACCCTTAGTTGCCTTTTACGACACCCACGGGTATGTATGGGTCGTGGTATGTTATGGGCCACACGGGACGCCGTAAGAGAGTAGCCAAAGTCAAAATGTCAGAACTATTTGCATACTTCGTGTTGCAAAGGAAAAGGTTCACATATGGCAGGGACGTTCCGCCCACGTTCCTCCTACCGTAGTAGCTCCCAGGATTTTTATTGTTGTTACTTGTCGTTATTCAATTTATGATAACGTGAATCGCGTATAACATCTGCAATTTGTTCTCTTGATTTTCTTTGCTTGTAATGTGGGGTAATATTTGTACTGCCATCAATCACAGAACCATAGTCGAAATAATGTTTCTTGATTAAAATTGCAGAACAGTGTTGTCAACGAATTATTTCAAATGGAATGTTCGAGAGCAGAAAGTTTTACTTCAAACCTTTACCTGGACTAGTAAAGGAGGGGGTAAATATATTATAAGACCTAAACACTTGAAAACGAGGCTTAAGACACGAAGAAGAAGAATAAAAACACGAAGAAGGTCCCGTTTTTTAATATTTCGTGAATATCTCGAAAACTGCGACATCTAATAACGTTTTAGGCTTAAATAAATCTACCAAAAATTCTCTACAAGATAGAGATCCCGCAAAATTTTACTAAAATTAATCCTTCAAATGATCTTGAGAGGGGAAACTGGACAATTTTGAAAAATGTATGAGCACCTTTTACACTATTTGACGCTTTAGTTGCAAAACAGTTATAGACCGATTATGAAATGAATATACGCTGCCTAAACAAGTCCAAGTATCAAAACTCTGTTCATGGCAGTATTCGGAAGAACTTTATGTTGAGAGTATTCTACATTAGTCCGTAGGTCTTTTACAAAGAACTAATTAAAGATAAATACCGCAATAAAATGTAAAGATATATAACATAAACATTTAATTGGTTTTGTTACACTTTTAAAGTAACAAATAACCATTGTCAGTAACAAACACAGATCCAGTAATTCCTTTTGCTTTGTCACTTGCAAGATAAGCAATCAAATCTGCGATCTCTTCAGATGACGAAGTCCTTTTCAAAGGGGTGATTTCATCATACAGGTCCATCTTTACATCAGGCTTGGAATTCTCGAAGAAGTCAGTAGAAGTAGGACCAGGGTTAACAGAGTTTACTCTTACTCCTGAAGCAGCAAGTTCTTTGGCTGCTCCGCGAGTGAAATGATCCAACGCTGCTTTAGATACGCAGTATGGTGCAAATCCAGAAACAGGTAAAGAAACTGTAAGAGAAGCCATACTGGATATGTTGACGACATTACCTTTGGATTTAACAAGATGTGGTGCAGCCAGCATAGTAAGGTTGATTGCTCCACGAACGTTTACACTCATAACTATGTCATAAGCTTGTACGAAGTTTCCTTCGGAAAGCGATCCATAGCTTCCAAGGCCCGCGTTGTTGATCAAAACATCAAGTTTACCAAATTTGTCAATAATTTCTTCGATAATTCGTTTGGCGTCCTCGTCTTTGGATACGTCAGCGTTGATTATGAGAGGTTTTTTGCCAACTGCAGCTATTTTTGCAGCAACATTATCCAGCTTCTTCTGGTTTCGTCCTACCATAGCAACATTGGCGCCCTCGTTGGCAAAGAGTATTGCTGTAGCTGCTCCGATTCCTGAGCTTGCTCCAGTCACCAAAACGACCTTATTTGAAAAACTCATTGCGAGAATGAGAAATAAATTAGTAATTATTGTGCAAATCTGAGTATTTGTTTCGTGCGCGGCTGATATTAATCAAAGACTAGGTAGAAGCAAATCTTTAGATTATTATATATGTACGTAAATCACTACACGTCTAGTGTACATGTTATTTTATCTATCACTTAAAGTTGCAAGTGTTATAATCTAAATCTAAAGTAATATTCAACAATAGTGTTTGTTTGTATGTTTAGGCGAAAATTCTGAAATAATTCAAACGATAAAAAAATGGGTGTCATCACAATTTGTCTTCGTAGTTTTTGCAGTACTGTTTTCGTGTACCTACCAATGATCTTTTCTCCATGCAATGTTATCTCTCTTAAGAATGTTATTCTTAACCATTTTTTGTTACTTAAACTTGAATTTATTTCCTATTTGATATTAATTTACTATGTTTTCAACACAATTTTTTATTGTAACTGAAATAGAATAAATAAATAAACAAATAAATAAATAATACACATGAACACAGAACAACGATCTGCCTGCGCGCCGAACAAGACGCATAGACTTTAGAGCTCTGTGCACATGACATAGCAAATAAATATATCAGAAGTTCAGAAGTAGATAGATTATAATAAGTAGGATATTTTTGCTATGTCTTAATCAATGATAACAGATGATAGCTAATCAACAATAGAGCTGATAATATTATAAGGGTTTGCAATCACGCAACATTCGTCTATAACAGCGCCGCTCACGTCAGATCTAATGATCTCAGCATGACATTTCTCCAAAAACGGCGGCTAGGTAACTGTTGATAGCAAAAAAATCACAGATTTCGAAACTTACACGAGTATCAAGCACATTGGAAATGAATCCAAGGAATTCGAAAAAAAATCATACAATAATAATAAAAAACTTTTTTTAAAACAAGCTTTTATTAAAGAATTCTGTTAAGCTAATATAAAAAAAACCCGGCCAAGTGCGAGTCGGACTCGCGCCCTAAGGGTTCCGTACCTATCTATCATATGATATACTAAAAGCTTTGCTCTTTGATTTTAAAAACTCCGAGACCATCCAACTTGACCCCTCTTTTATAGAAAAGTTCTTGAAACGAGAGCTTACCTTAATTGGTTACTATTAGTTGTGAGAAAGAATTTAAATATTTAATGATTTTAGACTTTTCCCTTTATTTGTACTGTGAGACCTAGTTTCTTGCCAAATTTCATAATTTAAGGTCTACGGGAAGTACCCTGTAGGTTTTGCTTTTTTGCATAAATGTATGGAGATAAGGACATAAAAAGCCATATCTTTTGATTGCGTCGGTGTGAATAATTGAAATTTTCAGATCGTGTGTGGTTTATAGACCTTAAAATTCGTTATAAATTTCAACCTGATACCTGTTCTCGTTCGTGAGAAAAAGGGTCTTGATAGACAGACAGACAAATAAACGGACAACAAAGTGATCCTATAAGGGATCCGTTTTTTTATTTTGAGGTACGGAACCCTAAAAACGATGTGATACATTTAAATATGATTAAGAAATTTAATAACATTAACCAAGCGCTTCATCTTACATTAAAACTGAAAATTATGTGAACTGGAGGAGCTACACTCTCAGCGCAGTAAAAAAATACTTTTTTCACAAAAAAAAATTATACTAAATGTAAAATATTACATTTTAAAACAAAACATATTAATATGTTTAGATTTTTACCGTAATACATAATATTTAGAAATTAGGTATCGTTACGCACGAATTTCAAAAATGCCAATGACAGTTAGATTTGACAGCATGTCTATGACACTTGCATCTATGAATGAGACAAACGCGGGAATTCAAATAAGCTCGTAGTATTTATCTGGTATCTAGCAATTCACAAATAGCATTCTTCATACAACACTGTGTATTTTAGCAAGACTAAAATACACATTTAATATTTATTACATCACATTAAATATTTATTACAAACACATTTCATCGGTTTTGTCAAACTTTTAAAGTAACAAAGAACCATTGTCACTAACAAATACAGATCCAGTAATTCCTTTTGCTTTGTCACTTGCAAGATAAGCAATCAAATCTGCCATCTCTTCAGACGACGAAATCCTTTTCAGTGGGGTGAGTTCATCATATTGGTCCATCTTTTCATCCGACTTCTGAATCTGAATCTTGGAATTCTCGAAGAAGTCAGAAATAGTAGGACCAGGGTTAACAGAGTTTACTCTTACTCCTGTAGCAGCAAGTTCTTTGGCTGCTCCGCGAGTGAAATGATCCAACGCTGCTTTAGATACGCAGTATGGTACCAATCCAGGCAGAGGTAAAGAAACTGTAAGAGAAGCCATGCTGGATATGTTGACGACATTACCTTTTGATTTAACAAGATGTCTTGTAGCCAGCATAGTAAGGTTGATTGCTCCACGAACGTTTACACTCATAACTATGTCATAAGCTTGTACGAAGTTTCCTTCGGAAAGCGTCCCATACCTTCCGAGGCCCGCGTTGTTTATCAAAACATCAAGTTCACCAAATTTGTCAATAGTTTCTTTGATTATTCGTTTGGCGTCCTCGTCTTTGGATACGTCAGCGTTGATTATGAGAGGTTTTTTGCCCACTGCAGCTATTTTTGCAGCAACATTGTCCAGTTTCTTCTGGTTTCGTCCTACCATAGCAACATTGGCACCCTCTTTGGCAAAGAGTATTACTGTAGCTGCTCCGATTCCTGAGCTTGCTCCAGTCACCAAAATGACTTTATTTGAAAAACTCATTGCGTTAATTTAAGAAAAGAAACTTTGTCCAATACGTCCTTTCTAGGGATTAATTGTGCAAATCTGAGTATTTGCTTCGTGCGCGGCTAATACGAGTATTAATCAAAGACTAGGTAGTAGTAAATCTTTAGATTATTTTTATAGGTTCGTAAATAAATACACGTCTAGTGTACATGTTGTTTTAACTATAATTTAAAGTTGCACGTGTTATAATCTAAATCTAAAGTAATATTCAACAATAATGTTTGTTTGTAAGTTTAGGCGAAAATTCTGAAATAATTCAATCGATAAAAAAATGGGTGTCATCACAAACTGTCTCCGTACTTTTTGCAGTAGTGTTTTTGTGTTCCTACCAAAAAGATGATCTTTTCTCCATGCAATGTTATCTCCCTTAAGAATGTTAAGCTAAACCATGTTTCGTTAAACATGCATGCAAACATGCATGCAATACATATAGGTGATTTTTAATTAGTTCTTGATAGAAAAAGGTAAGCATGAACTCATGATACTGAACAACTTTCCCCAATGAACATAGGTCGAAATACGAAATTCAAGTTTTGACCTCCCATAGAAACTGTTTGGTATGAGGGATCAAATTTGGCTTTTCGTATTTCGACCTATGTTCCTTGGGAAAAGTTGTTCAGTATCATGAGTACATGCATATCTTTTGCTATCAAAAACTAATTAAAAGTCATCCTATATATCAGAAGTAGATAGATTAAAATAAGTAGGATTTTTTATCAATCATAACTGATGATAGCTAGTCAACAAAAGAGCTGATAATATAAGCGTTTGCACTCACGCAACATTCCATGGAATCAATGTCAGGCCATCGCATAGCCATTGGGATGCTTCACGTCCGAAAAATTTATCCTGAATGACATTGAGATTGAGACTGAATAACTTCGTAACCACTTTTCACATCTTGGAGTTTTATATTAAATTTGACTTTTAAAAAAAGCTCTTTTTGAAAAAAGAACATCTACAAATTATTCCGGGAAATGTGAATTTTCAGTTTTAACCCATAGAAACTGTATCAGCTGATAGCGCATTTTGTATGGAAGGTCAAATTTGGTTTTTCGAATCGTACCTATGTTCCTTCGGAAAAGTTATTCTGTTTTATGGGCAGATTTACGACCTTCAGTATTATCACAACTTTCCGTTACACGTTGTATAGGTACTTACTTTTTTATTTTTTATAAAAAGCGTCTCAAAAATTCAAAACCTGTCAGGTGCACTCAAATAAAAAACAAATCAAATAAAGTTTAAAGGAAAATATCTCAATGACGTCAGCTAAACAACATCGCTTCACAAACAAAGTGGCGCCACTTAAAATTTAAATTCTCCATTTACCTTTATCGTCTAGCAAAGTTTTGTGGTATCATACAAAGTCAAAGTCAAAATCGTTTATTCATTGTTGGATATTAAAATCTCTTAATGACGTCAGCTAAACTACATCGCTTCACAAACAATGCGGCGCCATAGTGGGAAAAAAAGAAGCGACAATAAAAACCCACGCGCTCTTTTAAATATGTTTTGATATACACGATATATGGTACATGTAGGTAACTTGTAGTAACCTTGGAACTACTAATGTGCGCATTTACCGGAACTTGATGCTGACCTGCACTTGTCCTGTTTTTGTTATCGTGACCTTCAGTAGTACAGTGGATTTCGTATATAATGACGATGAAGTGACCACTCTTATTTCGCCGTTGTATCCGGAAGTCGTTACAGGCAAAGGCAAATAAATATAGACACAGTTTCTACTTCAAATGTCACTTCTCACTTTCAACACTTCAAAACGTATACGCGTACCTATCTGCCTGTAAAGGTGACCACAGTTGCTGACTATTTGTGTGGATGTAAACAAAAGATAAGAAAGCTTTTTGTCTTATTAGCGGACATATCCGGTCGCAATATGTGCATGGTATATCTAGGAATTTGTTACATTAAAACAGTCGTTACATTCGAACTCGGCGTTATATCCAAAGTAGCGACTTTAGCCATATGAATTTTGTACCAAAGAATGCTTTAAATTCAAGGGATCTTTTTAAAATTCTTAGATCTAATTCGCTATAACCAAATCGTCGCTACAACCAAGGTCGTAATAAATGAAATCCACTGTATTAAGGTAGGTTAAATCTCGCATAAGCATCATTAGAGCTGTGATAGAATGTTTTCTACATTTATTGAGAAGAATTTATGAATGAACGAATAAACGTTTATTTGCATATCACAACAAGGAGATTAGTTGAGTGCCTGCAGTTTTATTAATAGCAAGACTACGGAAAATACTCAAGAAAAATACTTAATGATAAGGAACTAAAGCATAGAACAAGTACAAGCACAGATATTCGTTGCCGCGTTTTATCTCATTACAATACTTTCCGAGAGTTAAAAACGTCTCAAATATATTGAATTGACTGTACAAAGTACTTAAAAGAGTCAAGTAAAACAAACTACGCCTTCTATATTTGTTCTTACGGCTTTGTCCTGACCTACCTTAAACATCATCGCTGGATCGGTACAATGCGCGTAAGTCCACTGGAACGAAGCATTGACAACCGGTTCGCTCTATAAATAAAAGCTACAACTACGACTGTTAAGTGCCACGTGCCCACACATCTAATCAACCAGCATTAAAGACCTTTCCTTTACGATACTTCGCATGCCGGACAGTGTCTCGTACGAGTGGTTTTAGTGGATCAGCGTTAAGAATAATCATAGAGCGGCTGTCTATCTACTTTAAAGCTAAGAAATATGCTAAGAGTTTATCAAATCAAATATGCGCCAGTTGTCTAGGTTCTGCAAGTGAATCCAGCAAATTAAATGCAAAATTTCTAGTTGCAATAAAATTTATTAATCATCTAGACCCGATTCGCATGGGTGGAGCTTTATAATCCCGGCAAGAAGCACTGTCTTGGGTCTGCCCTTTTTGCCCAACTAGTTTACGTAAAGTCAGCGACTGTGCATCTTCACCTGTTGGCAAGTCTCTCAAGTATCGTAGGCCTAGACAATTGAAATGGACTCAAAGTAATCACACCATAATCATTAAGTAGTACCTAAAGTATTGACAAATCTAACAGTTAAAATTGTTATGATCATGACATGAATTCGTTACACCTAGACAATGCTTTCAACAGTGTTACGACTCAGTTGCACGATAAGGAAGCAGTTAATTTAGAATGTCAGTGCTTGAATGAAGTAAATATAGAAAATATTCCAGTTCAAACTTTTTTAATGGCTCCAATTGATAATACACAACCAATTGAAGAAAAAGAATTACAGGTATCTGATAACATCAATAAAATCACCAGGAAAACAAAAGATGATATAGTTAATGAAGCCCACGAGTGCAAAACCGAAGAATTTGCACGGTTTTATTTGTTTCCATGTAGAAAAAATGGTTTCAAAGAACAGAGACCTGTAAAAATAACTGCTCTGGATTACTTTCAATCTCGAATTTTAGGGAATGATACCGGATTTCCAATAACAGATTTTTGTTTAACGCTCTATCCATGTATGAATATTACAAAGTCAAATTTACCAGAGCAGCGAGCCGTTAAAAGGTACAAGGCCAAGATGGCAAAGTTGAGGACTTTTTACCTGTATCTCAAAAATTTAAGAGGTTCTGCAGCTTACTGGCGAATAAACTTAAACTTTAGCTCAAATTCGTTGTCTTGGGCCTCCAACCTATTTTGTCACATTTAATTGCAACGACTTAAATTGGTCATGTTAAAAGCAGCCGGCCGGCTACAAGATAACCCAGAAGACTTGAATCTAATCGCAACACAACGGCTCATGGAGCAGTATCCGATCATTGTCAGTCGGCATTTCATGATTCGTGTCTATGCATTAATGAAATTTATACGCAACTAGCAGCCCGCCCCGGCTTTGTGCGGGACGCTAGAGTTCATAAAAATACCCCATAAATAAAATCACTTTAAGTATTTCCCGAATTTGAAACATGTTTCTTTTTTGTTTTAGATCTATCGTAAAAGTACGTACATTATAGAATAACAACAAATTTTAAAATCTGGTCAAGTGCGAGTTGGATTTGTGAGCATATAATAATAAAATACGTGAAATTATGAGGCAAGATTTGCAGAGAGAGTTTGACTAATTTGATATCAAATGTAATAGAATCACAAATTTCCAAAAAGTTATAGCAGCCAATGGTGGACTTGCAGAGTAAAGTTACACAACTGGAAGAAAGGGTTAACGTTCTGGAAGACGCTCTTACAAAGGACACCAAAAATTCAGATGCAACCGAGTTGAGAAAACAAATGCATCAAGATAAAACAGCGTTTTAACCGCCATCAATCAATCAATCATTTATTCATTATAACAGTACAACTGTATGCGAAATATAATAACATCTAAGATAAAGTTTACAAAATATCACAAATCCATCAGATATACCAACAACAAATGAGCCCGTACATCAATCTTCCTCTTCTGGTATCGAGAAAAGGAAATGGAATTTTTACGCAAGCATCTCAAAAGAAGAAATCAGAAATTCACCCAAATCATAAAGACAAAAGAAATGAGACAGAATGGAAAAAAGTTACGATCAAAAAAAGAGGAAAGAAGGGCAACAGAACGGAAGTAAAGAAATGAGGAAATTATGAGATTGATTGTTTGGAAGCAATTTACATAGAAAAAAAAGAAAAATTGAAAATTTTGAGAAAAACCCACGACGGCTGTCATTCAAAAAATATTAAATAAAACTTAGGAAATTCCCCAGACTAAAAATAAATATTTTCACCTATCTATTCATATATTTTATAAGCCAAGAAAATCCTTCGGGGGCTGTCATTGCCATCTTTTCATAATTTATACTTAACTGCACCAAACAAAAGCTATTTTACAACTAGCTCGTATGCATTATTAATTTACGTGAGATAAGGAATGGCAGCGACGGATTTTATTGGCTTATAAAATATATGAATAGATAGGTGAAAATATTTATTTTTAGTCGGGGGAATTTCCAAAGTTTTATTTAATATTTTTTGAATGACAGCCGTCGTGGGTTTTTCTCAAAATTTTCAATTTTGCTTTTTATTTTTAACTTTTTAGAGAATTCCCACTTTACTAGGGCGATTAAGGCCGTTGCGCGAGTAAAGAATAATTATTACTACACAGCACCCGCTGGTGAGTTGACTCCACAACTATAGTCTAAAAACTGTCAGTGATAAATATGATACTGATAGATAAATCTAATACTGAAAACCGTATCTCAATCGGTCAAACCGTTTTGGAGATAAATGGGAACATTTGCATAAATATAAATTTATTATTACAGCGCCCCCTGGTGAGTTGGCGCCACAACTCTGGTCTAAGAACCATCACTGATAAATCATAAATCTTTTACTGAAAACCGTACCTAAATCGGTCAAACCATTTTGGAAATAAATGGCAACATTTGCTTAGATAAAATTTATTATTACAGCGCCCCCTGGTGAGTTGGCGCCATAACTGTGGTCTAAGAACCATCACTGATAAATCATAAATCTTTTACTGAAAACCGGACCTAAATCAGTCGCACCGTTTTGGAGATAAATGGCAACATTTGCTTAGATAAAAATTATCATTACAGCGCCCCCTGGTGACTTGGCGCCACAACTCTAATCTTTAAACCATCATTGATAAATTATAAATCCATTACTGAAAACCGTATCTAAATCGGTTAAGCCGTTTTTAAGATACAAGGCAACATAACTTTGCACACACAAACAAACAAACACACAACATCTCACCCTAAACGCATATACCTTCTCCGTTCCGTCGTGGGTAAAAAGGAAGTATTTATGTGTATGGTCACTGTCCCAGACACAGCTGTAGATATAACATCCATTCATACCTCATATACTCATACCATAACCTTTACAGCGAAACGAATATCGTCTTAGAAGACTATCCATAATTTATTGTGAAATTGTGATTCCCATTCATAGATTTTTTTTAAAAGTTACAATAAGCGAGAAAGGGGCATACCCCGTCGTCCTACTGGAGTGTCCCACTGGTAGGACGACGGGGAATTCGCGATTCCCCCTCGTTCTACTGTACTAGTGTTCGAAACAAACTAGTTTTCATGTATCGATTTTTTTTTCTAATAAGTACAAGTAAAATATATTTTCCATACAAAATTACTTTAAGAGAAACGGGCATTCGGACAAGTAATAGATGTCGTCGAGTTCTTTATTTCTGTTGACAGCTGTCAAACTTTAAATCACTATAACTTGAAAACTACTGACCCTAGACTATTTGTACGTTAAGATCTTTATTTTAAGTAGTTAATAGAATCAGGCGTTACTTTGCGGAAGTCCATCTCAAAGAAATGAAACAAATATATAGCCACCTTCCGCAACAATGATGGATGCTATGTACTCACTGTGCACCGCCCGCCCGCCCGCAAATAAATGCGCATGAGCAGGCAACTGCAACACAGCAACCACCCAAAAACGGTGTTTGGCACTGGTCGGTCTAACATCTCCTGAGGATGCCTCGTGTAGAGGCGAAACACGTGTAGAGTGTTTTTGGGTGGTTGCTGTGTTGCAGTTGCCTGCTCATGCGCATTTATTTGCGGGCGGGCGGGCGGTGCACAGTGAGTACATAGCATCCATCATTGTTGCGGAAGGTGGCTATATATTTGTTTCATTTCTTTTATCTTTATTTTAGTTGACAGCTGTCAAATTTAAAATAGCTATAACTTGGAAATGACTGACCCTAGAATACTCGCATGGTCGGATAAATGATAAGTAAACTATTTAAGATCTCGAAGAGATCTTTCATTTGACCCAGCGTACGATTAGTCTAGGGTCAGTAATTTCCAAGTTATAGTGATTTGAAATTTGACAGCTGCCAACTGAAATAAAGATTTCGACAAGATCTATCATTTGTCCGAACATACAAGTAGTCTAGGGTCAGTAGTAGGAAATGCAAAACCGGACAGTTTTAAAAACCGGTTTTTATTATCGGTTTTTTGTTTAAAAAAACCGGTTAACCGGCTTAACCGGTTTTATAAATTAAAATTTTAAACAAATAAATACATCAGATTTTCAAGTGTTCTAGGTACCGTTTATTTAAATTAACGAACATAAAAATTAAATAAAAAAATATTTAAAATGCTAAGATAAAAGTATTTTTTTTTATCTTTTTTATTACTATAATATTGCATTTAGGCACTTAGATAAGCAGGTACAAAATATTACAATTCAGTATCAGTAAAAAAACAAAGATAACAATAATCAATAATAATCAACAATACAGTTAAAAGTTTGTAGAAGCAGTTATGGGTAAGTAAATAATTTGTTACATTAACTAACAGTCTCACAGAAGTATTTCTTTAACATCTATAAACTTTTATTTTCAATAACATTAATAAGTATCAAAACACAGTATCAGTTTTTTACTAACAATGGACTGTATGTTGTCTGATAATAAATCAATTTGAATTTTGAATTTGAAAAAGCAGGTTTATCATCATGAGATAAAAAAAATACACAGTTGAAAATATTTAACAGTTATAACAGCACAATGATATTATCACATTCAGTTTTGACATGGTTTTCACATTAATAATTTGTGAAAAATTCAATACTAACCGTGTGAGATTTTATACTATAATGCCTCTTTGATACATTTATTTAACATTAATGGTTGTTTTTGTTAATTCACGAATTTGTTTGTTAACGAAATTTTCTTACGTTTAGTGGAGTCCATTTAAAATCCAAAGAAGCTCCAAACAAAGATCACTACACCACAGAAGAATGAAGCAAAATGGCGTCCAAGATGGCGTCTTGTATTCTTTACACATTGTTGGCATAGTATAAAAATATTTAAAAATAATGTATAAGTAACGTTCTGTGAAGGATGACAACTATTTTAATTGTGAATCATTTAAGGTATTAGGAGATGGTGTAAGGAGTTACAATATACTTTTTTTACCTTGTGTTTGTTAAAAATACACATCCTTATGTCTAGAATAATGTCTATTAGTAATATTGAAGACTTATTTGTTAGTGTTTCCTTAAAGTTTCTGTCTTTATTTAAATAAATCTTCGCCTCAAAAATATACCGAAAAAGCCGGTTTTACGAGGAAAAACCGGGTTATTAAAAAGAGAGAAAACCAATTAAAAAACCGGGTTTTCGGTTTTCGGTGAAACCGGTTTGCATTCCCTAGTCAGTAGTTTCCAAGTAATAGTAATTTAAAGTTTGACAGCTGTCAAACGAAATAATGATCTCAACAGGATATATTGTTTTTCCGAACATACAAGTAGTCTAGGATTTGTAGTTTTTAAGTAATAGCGATTTTTAGTTTGACAGCTGTCAACTGAAATAAAGACCTCGACGAGATCTAAAATTCGTCCGATCTTACGAAAGTTTAGGGTAAACATTTTTTGAGTTATGAAGGTTTTAGATTTGACAGCTGTCAACCGAAATGAAGATCTCGACGAGATCTATTTTTTGTCCGAATGCCCGTTTCTTTTAAAGTAATTTTGTATGGAAAATATATTTTACGTGTACTTATTAGAAACGAAAATATCGATACATGAAAACTAGTTTGTTTCGAACACTAGTGCAGTAGGACGAAGGGGAATCGCGAATTCCCCGTCGTCCTACCAGTGAGACACTCCAGTAGGACGACGGGGCATGCCCCGCGAGAAAATGGCTATTCTACGCAAAAAAAAATGTCACTGATAAAAAACTTCAATGAGACGTAGGACTTAGGTTGTAGTAGGTACTAAAAAAACCGGCCAAGTGCAAGTCGGACTCGTACCCTAAGGGTTATGTACCTATCTACCATATGATATACTAAAAGCTTTTGCTCTTTGATTTTAAAAACTCCGCGACCATCCAACTTGACCCCTCTTTTATAGAAAAGTTCTTGAAACGGGAGCTCACCTTAATTGGTTACTATTAGTTGTGAGAAAAAATGAAATATTTAATGATTTCAGACTTTTCCCTTATTTGTACTGTGAGATCTAGCTTCTTGCCAAATTTCATAATTTTAGGTCAACGGGAAGTACCCTGTAGGTTTTGCTTTTTTGCATAAATGTATCGAGATGAGGACATAAAAAGCCATATCTTTTAATCACGTCGTTGTAAAAAATTTAAATTGTCAGATCTTGTGTGGTTTATGGACCTTAATCGTTATCAATTTCAACCTGATACCTCTTCTCGTTGGTGAGAAAAAGGGTCTTGACAGACAGACAGACGGCCAACAAAGTGATCCTATAAGGGATCCGTTTTTTTATTTTGAGGTACGGAACCCTAAAAAGGCGGAAATTGCAAAAAAAACTTTCATCTACACTCAAGTCGTAATCTTTGAAATTATGATTCAAATAGTTTATACATAAGGTTGAGTATTACGCAGAGTATCAACAAAAAATTAAAAAAATACCAAGGTGCTCGTCTGTTTTGGCTAGGTTTTTGTCTGGTCAAAAATTTTATATCATTACTCATCACCTCCATCTTTTGGCATAAGAATTGTTTTTACTGAAGATCACGTTTTTTGTCCTTTTTCGTTGCCAGACAATGGCCTCCTGAACACCGGGCTACGGTCTGGAACTTCTTACATATTTTTTTGTGATCGTCTTATAAAGCATCATCCATTGAAACATCTCTTTTCGCCTTAATTATCGCGTTAAATTTTAGCGTTGTTTTCTTGTCTGGTCAAAGTTTTTATATCATTACCGATCAGTCTCCAAGATCACATTTTTTTTGTCCTTTTTCGTTTCCAGCCACAGGTCTAAAACTTCTTACAAAGTTTTTCGTGATTCTCTCATTTAAAGCCCCATCTACTGAAACATCTCTTTTTTGCCCTATTTATCACGAGAAAAATCTTTCACGGCTCCCGTTCCATGGTTTCGTAATTGAAATATTCCGATACGGGAGTACATAAAAATATAATACGAATTTGTTCCCTGGTTTGGTCAGAACCAATTTAGTCGTAAAAATAATCTTTCAAAGGCATTAAATACAGGGATGGCCAATTATGAGAGGTTTTTGCCAACTGCAGCTATTTTTGCAGCAACAATATTAAGTTTCTTCTGGTTTCATCCTACCTTAGCAACATTGGCGTCCTCTTTGGTAAAGAGTATTGCTGTAAACTGTAGATGCTAACCTAACCCAACCTAACCTAACCAATACGTCCTAGTGATTAATTGTCCAAATTGGAGTATTTTTTTCTTGCGCGGCTGTGTTTTGAATCAAAGACTAGGAACTAGCTAATCTTTAGATAATTAATAAGTATATTGTACATGTTGCTTTATCACTGATGAATAAATATTGGTATTGTACAAATCTTATATAATGATGACATTGATGACCATGATGACTCGGCTATCTGTGATGAATCATCACAAATAGCCGAGTCGTCATGGTCATCATTATCGTGCAGATTTTAATAATAATGAGTCTTTTCAAGAATTTAAAAAAGCTGGTTAAGTGAGGGTTCCGTAATACGTAAAGTAAAGCCCTTTCATATGATACCCCACTCGACCTAGTAACGACAAGTTGAAAATTTAATTCGACCCCCTTTCCATTAATAATAAAAATAGATTTTTAATTCTTTCATGTGCAGTTAAGTTGGGCAAACATTCTGAAACTATTCCAAATTTCAAATTTCAATTTAGCACGAGTGGTTGCTGTGATATACAGTAAAGGATTATGCCCAAAAGCAGGCCAAAGATGCAAAAGCAGAAAAGTAAAGTAGAATCAGCACCATTTATTTGACAAAATTTTGGTCTTAATCATGAATCTCTTAATTTTATTTATAGATTGCAAACGTAACTTAAGTTTGAATATCTGTAAAATGTGGAGAAATAAAAACTTATTTTATTTGTATAGCTTTTTTTACTTTTAACTATAGGTCTCATGTCTCGGAAAAATAGTTTTCTCTGCTTTTTAGCATGTCAAACCGCAATTTAGAAATCCTATAGCGCCAGTTGTTGGTGGAATTTGGTAAAGGTTATTCAGAGCGAAGGGTTTCTATTTTAGTAATATTATCCCATCAAACTTTTTCAATAATCCTGGTGATAAAAAAATAACCCATATTTACGATAAACAAGATTTATTATTAAATCATAATAAAACTATAATAGTTAACATAAAATATTTTTATATTATATGACAATATTTCATAATTAAACATGCATGTTTAAAAATAATAGATACTTGGATTATATATTATATAACACTTTATCATGATTCGACTCAAGTTCAGTCAGGAACATGGTTGCTGCCAAATCTAAAACCACCACAATTCAAATCTACTCATCCGAGACTACTCGTATGTTCGGACAAATAACAGATCTCATCAAGATCTTTGTTTCGTTTGACAGCTGTCAAACTTAAAATCGCTATAACTTAGAAACTGCTGACCCTAGACTACTCGAATACTCGTATGGTGGGACGAATGATAGATCTAGTTGAGATCTTCATTTCGGATTAGAGCTGTTAAATCTAAAACCACCACAACTCAAAAACTACTGACCCTACACTACTTGTATTTTCAGACCAGTGATAGATCTTGTCGAGATCTTTATTTTGATTGACAGCTGTCAAACTTAAAATCGCTATTACCAACCCCAAAAAAATACGAGAAGTAGCCAAACAATAAATTGATTGAATGAGCTTGACTGCAGTTCTTTTTCTATGGGTAGTGTTTTTAGGGAGCAACCTCATTATTTTTTTGCAAGCATTTTCTGTTTAAGTTAGTCTACTGTTACCCACAAAATGTCCAATCAAGAAACGGGGTTCAAAGTGTCTCCATACAAAATTTCATCGCCATCGGTTCTTCGGTCATCCTTAGTAACCGAGCGGTTCAAGTCACCAAATTGCCGCTATTTATTCAAAAATTATTTGTGTTTCTCGGTGCTACTTAAGTTACCAGAAACAATAAAAAAAATCAGTTCAAAAACTAAAACCCGACTACTGGAAAATCTTGCTCTAAAAAAAGTATGAAACAAGAAAATATTGTCATCTGAAATTGTTATGTACAAACTATGGTATTTAATAAATATTCATACCGATGTTCAGATAATAGCCGTGGTCATATTGTTATGCCTCTTTTCCCTGAAGTTTATGATCGCTTTTTTCGGATAGGTGGCATAACATGACCACGGCTATTATCTGAACATCGGTATGAATATTTATTAAATACCATAGTTTTTACATAACAATTTCAGATGACAATATTTTCTTGTTTCATACTTTTTTTAGAGCAAGATTTGCCAGTAGTCGGGTTTTAGTTTTTGAACTGATTTTTTATTTCAATTATTTTGGGGTTGTAAATACATAAAAAAGCTAACAATATATATACTTTTGAAATGTGCTCACTAAGCCCTTTCATTTGATACCTAACACAGTACGGTTAAAATTTTTTTTTTATTAGTCCTTGACTTAATCTGCTCTAGAGGGCGCCACATACAGTTAAACGAAATTTCTTGTATCCTATAACCAGCGGATAATTAAGACGCTTCTAACGACATCTCATTTGTCAAAATATGATAAGTAGTTTAGAAGTTATGATGGAACAGATGAACATACATACATAAATACATACATACGTACATACATACATACATACATATATAGCCTGTCAAAATCATAACCCTCCTTTTGCTTTGCCGTAGTCGGGTAAAAATATACGAAAATACTGATCCGAAAACTTAGTCCAAAGTTTTTTATAAATTTTGCAAAAAATATTTTCTATTAGGGCTCCCGCACACGACCGAGAATCGGTGGGCGATTATCGGCCAGAACAAGGAGGGAAGATGCAGGTGATAACACGTCAGAGCGGGATGTCGACAAAAAATCGGTCACCGATTCTCGGTCGTGTGCGGGAGCCCTTAAGTATTTGAAATTCTAAAGGATTGTTTTTATGTTTATAAGTCGAAAATTGTGGAAATTTATGGCTGACCCTTGTGGTTCCAGCAAAGAATAGTACCCACCCATCTTTACCAGTGGGTGTCGTAAGAGGCGACTAAGGGCTTATAAAGCGTAGGATGGGCAGCAGCATCTTTCTGTGTATCGTATCATCTTACATACTGCGATCACCAACAACAGCGGTCGCCAGCCGCAACTCTTACAAGCGTGGTGACTATGGTAAATCCGCTCCTAAGTTATACGCGTTTTTTTTTTTCATATTAATTTTTTTTTCCTTCATGGTGCAAGCTATGAAAATTTGGTTTCATACATAAACAGCAATGTATTAGTGATTTCTAAGAATAAGGATAGATTACAGTATTACATATAGGATAGAAATAAATAAAATACATTCTTTTTATATATTACATCATTAATCATTTATTTTCATATAGGCCATGATATAGGTGACTAAAATAAATTATGTATCGTTAAGTACTCGTATACACATACTTAAGTTATATAATTTTGATTTTGATAACAGGAATGAGCGTAATTCCTGATTTAAAAAATAAGAACCTGATACTAGCTAATCTCAATTTTAGGGTTCCGTTTTAGGGACTCTATAAATATGTCTCCGATGTCAGTCCGTGTGTTTGTTTTTCAGCGGACTGAATCTCATGAACCGTAATAGGTAGACAGCTCTTTCCTAAAAACGGGACCACTTACAAGCGCGAATGTGTATAGTGCATAAGCTATAAAATAACAGCAAATAATGAAAACTGGTCAACTGTGAGTCGGACTCGCGCGCATTATGATACACTTCTACGCGAATGCACGTCCCGAACTAATATGGTATTTTTACCTTATTAGTACGTAACCCTAAAATCAAATCAAATCAAATCATTTATTTGCCAAAAAGAGTGGTACTTTTTGTTACATGTTGGTCATTAAATATACATCCGACACTATTTCACCTGAATAGGTATGCAAAATTCCAGCGAACAAAATAAAAAAAATAAGTCATTTAAAAAACAAAACATTAATAAAATTGAAAAAAAAAAATCAAACTAACTAGGTGCGCGATTCCAACTCGCACTTGGCCAGTTTCAAATTACTAATTACCTAGGTAAAATATCTGCCAGTACAACAACATGAACAATATTAAACAAATCACACAAAATTATTTTCAATTACTAAACAAAAAACAGTTTAAGATTTTTAGTTTATTGTTAATAAACATTTTTCATATCATATGAACCAGATTAACAAAAACAGTACTTTTAAACATTCTAAAAACAAGTATGGTTTTTAGAATGTTTAACCACAGATTACTATATTAGTTACTTGTTTAACGCAGCAAACATCCGTTGTCTACAACAAACACAGATCCAGTTATCCCTTTCCCTTTCTCACCAGCTAGATAAGCAATCATATCTGCGATCTCTTCAGATGTCGAAACTCTTTTTAATAAAGTCATTTCTTTAAGATCATCCAATTTTACATCAGACTTTGAATTCTCATAGAAATCAGTAACAACAGGTCCAGGGTTCACAGAGTTTACTCTTACTCCTGAAGCAGCAAGTTCTTTGGCTGCTCCGCGAGTAAAATGGTCCAATGCTCCTTTAGATAAGCAGTATGGTGATATTTGAGGCACAACAGGAACACTGAGAGCAGCTATGCTGGATATGTTGATGACATTGCCTTTGGATTTCACAAGATGTGGTGTAGCTAGCATAGTAAGGTTGATTACTGCACGAACATTCACATTCATTAATATATCATATGCTTGTATGTAATTTCCTTCGGAAAGTGATCCGGAGTATCCCATGCCAGCGTTGTTTACCAAAATATCGAGTTTTCCAAATTTGTTGATAGTTTCTTTGATGATGCGTTTAGCTTCTTCGTCTTTGGATATGTCAGCGTTAATGATGAGAGGTTTTTTGCCAACTGCAGCTACTTTTGCAGCAACATTATCCAGTTTCTTCTGGTTCCGTCCAACCATAGCAACATTTGCACCTTCCTTTGCGAAGAGTATTGCTGTGGCTGCACCAATGCCTGAGCTTGCTCCAGTCACCAAAACCACTTTATTTAAAAAACTCATTATGTCAATTTAAAGAAATCGCCTACACGTCCTTGCTGGTGAATAATCGGCAAGAAACTGAGTAATTTATTTGGGCGCATCTGATATTTAACAGACAAAGACTAGGTAGTGGCCACTAAGAGATAATTACATTTATACCTATATACACTCAGAGGCAAATATAACCTCCTGGTCTGTTTTCTCTCATACAAATATGGGGTCAAACGAAGCGTCAATATATTTCTTAAACGAAATAAACATACATAGCTGAACAGGAGATCGTTCAATGAGATGTCTGATGAAGATTTTCTCGAAGGTCACACCTGTGTACAATATCCAGAAAATTCCGTGCATCAATTAGAAAAAAAAGCTAATTTTTCGTCAGAATTCCTTACATTTTCGGAATTTAATATTTTAAGTGTCTCACGGGTTTTCTTCAACATTTTAGATATTATGTAAAATAACATCCTATTATCCTATCCTATCCTATTAATATTATAAACGCGAAAGTTTGTAAGTATGGATGGATGTTTGTTACTCTTTCACGTAAAAACTACTAAATGGATTTTAATGAAACTTTACAACAATGTAGGCTATAACAAATAGGCTTTAATTTACAAACCAGCGCAGACGAAATCGCGGGCACCAGCTAGTCTTAAAAAAAGTGTTAATAAGGTTCTCATGTAAAGACCTCATAAATCAGATCTATAATTTTATTCGATTTACATAAGATATTGACGCTAATTTTTTACCCCATCATTGTATGAAATAGCAGAAAACTGACGACGGGGTGGTAAGTTTTGCCCCTGAGTAGGTATACCTTAAAATCTATGATGCTAATTCGATGCATATTAGTTTCTATACGTATGCTACTCTATCACACACAGTTCGGCGTGTTAGATCTTCATCTATAGGTACAGTAATATTATCTCAGTAGTAGTAATCTATAGGTAGAGTGTTATCGCCAATTGAAGAATCTTTTTAGAATTTTGTTGAATTTAATACTGTTAAGTTGATCTGACTACATTATGTAGCTACATTTTATTTAATTTTGACATAGTATATTATTTTTATTATTTTGACATTGTTACATCATAATTTTAATTTTTGACATTTATTTTGTATACATGTTTGACATTTATCCCACGGACGATCACCCATCCTCTGATATGTTACATTTTAATGTAATAACATGGACGAATAATAAGAAGGATTGACCATCCTCTTTTAGAAATCCCAACCCGGAAAAGTATAAAACTAGATGGCGCTAATAAATTGTCCGGGAAGCTATTATGATTTATCGAGTATTCTGCTAAAAAAATAAACCGAATTTCTATGTTAGCGTTTCTTTACATTGAAACTATGTTGAAATTATGAATGATTTTTTGGCAGAATACTCGTTAGACAGTAATTAATTTCCAGATTATTTGAAAGCGCTATCTAGTTTCCATGAGCGGTTGCCTTTCCGGGTTACGTTTTTTAGTATGGGGATTGTCAATCTTATTATTTTCGTCCATGTTAATAACTAATGTAATTAAGAAATTGATAAGGTGAAATAAATAAATCTAATCTAATAATAATAGGTCTTTACCTATGAAATAGCCGAAATTTTCTTACAGATTAATGAGATCATAATTCCTATAATACTATTGCAATTTTTTTCATTTGTCTTATATTTGAAAGTTGACTTCAAGGTTGTTAATTTACGCATAAAATAAAGTTTTTATTTTTAGTTTGATATATAAAATTTAAGGTTCGAAAATTGTTCGTCTTAATTGTCGTCCGATTTCATCATTAGATTTGTTATATTTTTTTACTGATAATATTTGTCGAAAATCAAATTTAAGCTTCTGTTAGCTTAATGTCTTCCCAATAATGCTTAAAAAAATAAAAAAGATTGGATTTATAATTCCTAAGAAAAATGCAAAAATGTTAGTACTGAAAATTGAGTTTACCTAAAATTCGCCATACAAAACGGCAATTTCATAGGTAAAGACCTAATATAAAGTAGCCTTTGTTTGTATGAATGCATAATCTTTGGAGTTATACTAAACTGCTTTATAAAAGTATTACATCACAACATAGACAAGTATGTTCTCGACCTTGACTGTTGGCCAGCCCGGCCAGCTGTACGTACCTTAGTTGAAGATTTGGTCCCTAATTTGAGAGTATCCAATCAGTCTTAGACACGATTTTTGCTATGTGTCGATGACAAGGCATTTTTTATTTCATTTGTCTAAAAAATATTTTAAAGTGTAAAAGTTATTATTATTATCATCATAGCATCCCATGAAATGTCCACTGCTGGACAGGGAACTCCCTGCAGAACTCCAGCAAAAACGCGTAGTACATACGTTGCAGGGGATCTACCATAGTTATAAGCGTGTTTGTATGCATACCTCATTTCCCCCCTTGGGGGATGATTTTGAAAATATGCTAAACACGTATTTTTTTATTATTTTTTTCATTAGCTCAATTCCAAATGTTTACGCGTCTTATGTTAAAACTGTAGAATTTCCATACAAACTTTCAACCCTTATTTTACCCCATTGGAAGATGATTTTCCGAAAATGCTTCTTCTTGTTAGCGTGTCGATCAATCACAAATATTTAATTTTTTGTAGCCCAGAACGCTGCCACATTTACTGCGTCGTTTGTGGCTTTAAAAAGGTCATCAGGTCATCACGCGTACATGTGTCGGGACATGCGGGACAGGAGGTTAGGTGTTCCATTGTTTGTGGGGAGGTACCACACTCACAATTGTTATTGGAGCTGTCGGTGAAACCCCACCTACACATGCTTTCACTGCACCGACCGACCTGTGTCCGTAGTCTGGGTGTCTACTCTCAAAGTCCGATATATCGAAACGATACTATTTGAAACATGCAAATGCAAAACTTCGTCCCTTGACAATAGAGTAGAATATTGGTTGGATGCAGTTTGAAAATTCATCCGACCAATATTCTACTCTATTGTCAAGGGACGAAGTTTTGCATTTGCATGTTTCGAATAGTATCGTTTCGATATATCGGACTTTGAGAGTAGACACCCTGTTTAAAGACTTCCAGATCGGTCTGGGCAGTTCATGTCCAGGGGGGAGGCTTTCTGCTGGCTGAATAAACTCAGCGAGTGAGTGCTCCTCTTTCCACAACCGACACCTCTCTGTGGATGGGTCACCGACAAGTGGCTTTGAGTATTTAAAAAAGCTGTTACGGCTTTTCAACCTCTGCTTTACTTGGTGGTGGTTGTGCATGGGATGCCTATCGTCTCCATCTAATTAGGCTCGTTCAATGGAATCTGCTACTTAGCGCCGTACAGCTGGAAAATGCTGAAACACGGGTATTTTTTATTATTTTCGTTAACTATTAAAAAAACCGGCCAAGTGCGAGTCGGACTCGCGCACTGAGGGTTCCTTACAAACCTGTAGATACGTATATAAGTACAAGTTATGGTATTTGTACGGCTAAAAAACTTTATTCTGTGATGTATGTAACAAAAATTTATATTTGAGTTGATTGAAGGAAAGGTAAATTGCGGTTTACGATTTATGACGTATTAAATTAAAACTACTTACTAGATCTCGTTCAAACCAATTTTCGGTGGAAGTTTGCATGGTAATGTATATCATATATTTTTTTTAGTTTTATCATTCTCTTATATTAGAAGTTACGGGGTGGACACACATTTTACCACTTTGGAAGTGTCTCTCGCGCTAACTATGCAGTTTAGAAAAAAATTATATGAAAAACCTCAATATCATTTTTGAAGACCTAGGTATCTATAGATAGGGTTTGATGAAAAAAAACTTTTGAGTTTAATTCTAAATATGGGGAACCCTAAAATTTATTGGTTTTTTTTTTCTATTTTTGTGTGAAAATCTTAATGCGGTTCACAGAATACATCTACATACAAAGTTTCAACAGTATAGTTCTTATAGTTTCGGCAAAAAGTGGCTATGACATACGGACGGACAGACAGACAGACATGACGAAACCATAAGGGTTTCATTTTTGCCATTTGGCTACGGAACCCTAAAAAGATAAAGAAACACGTTTTGGGGAAAGGTAAGTGGGCGTCCCTACTACAAACGTGTTTAAGGCGATTTTTGCACGATTATTGTTTTAGCGGTATCGTAAAAACAAGAAGATTTACAAGCGCAAAAATATGTATTTTTATAGTGCATAGGCTATGAAATAACAGCAAATAATAAAAACTGGTCAAGTGCGAGTCGGACTCGGGCGCATTTTGATAAACTTCTGTGCGACTACACGTCCCGGACTAAGACGGTATTTTTACCTTAGTAGTACGGAACCCTAGGTGCGCAAGTCTTAATCGCACTTGGCCAGATTCAGATGACTAAGTACTTAGGTAAAATATCTGCCAGTAAAACAACATGAACAATATTGAACAAATCACACAAAATTATTTACAATTACTAAACAAAAAACAGTTTAAGATTTTTGTTTATTGTACGAGTAAGTAAATATTATTTTTATCCTATGAACCAGGTTTACAACAAAAATAATTTTAAGCATTCTAAAAACAAGTATGGTTTTTACAATGTTTAACACAGCAAGTATCCGTTGTCTACAACAAACACAGATCCAGTTATCCCTTTCCCTTTTTCACCAGCAAGATAATAAACCATATCTGCGATCTCCTCAGACGTCGAAACTCTTTTTAAAGAAGTAATTTCTTTAAGATCATCAAATTTCATATCAGAATTTGAATTCTCGAAGAAATCAGTATAAACAGGTCCAGGGTTCACAGAGTTTACTCTTACTCCAGAAACAGCAAGTTCTTTGGCTGCTCCGCGAGTAAAATGGTCCAGCGCTGCTTTAGATACGCAGTATGGTGAGAATTGAGGTATAGTAGGAACACTGAGAGCAGCTACGCTGGATATATTGACGACATTGCCTTTGGATTTCACAAGATGCGGTGTAGCCAGCATAGTTAGGTTGATTACTGCACGAACATTCACATTCATAACTATATCATATGCTTGTATGTAATTTCCTTCGGAAAGCGATCCATAGTTTCCAAGGCCAGCGTTGTTTACCAAAACATCGAGTTTTCCGAATTTGTCAATAGTTTCTTTGATGATGCGTTTAGCTTCTTCGTCTTTGGATACGTCAGCGTTAATGATGAGAGGTTTGTTGCCAACTGCAGCTACTTTTGCTGCGACAGCATCCAGTTTGGTCTGATTACGTCCAACCATAGCAACATTTGCACCTTCCTTTGCAAAGAGTATTGCTGTGGCTGCACCAATGCCAGAGCTTGCTCCTGTCACCAAAACCACTTTATTTAAAAAACTCATTATGTCAATATAAAGAAATCGTCCCACACGTCCTTGCTGGCGAATAATCGGCAAGAAACTGAGTAATTTATTGTAATTTCGTGCGCATCTGATATTAAACAGATAAAGACTAGATAGTGGCCACTTAGAGATAATTACATTCATACTTACCTTTTACACTCCGAAGCAAAAATAACCGCCTGGTCTAATTTCTCTCATATACAAATATGGGGTCAAACGAAGCGTCAACATATTTCTTAAACGAAATAAACATACACAGCTGAACAGTGAGATCATTAAATGAGATGTCTGACGAAGATTTTCTCGATGGTCACACCTGTGTACAATATACAGGAAATTCCGTACATCAATCAGAAAAAAAAACTCAGTTTTCTTCAAAATTCCTACATTTTCCGAATTTAATATTTTAAGTTTCTCACGGGCTTTCTTCAACATTTTATATGTTATGTAAAACAAAATCTTATATAAAAGTGTTAATAAGGTTCTTAATCAATCAGATCTATATTTTATTCGATTTAGATAAAATACCTATTGACGCTTAATTTGGCCTAATAATTGTATGAAATAGCAGAAAACTGACGGAGTGGTAAATTTTGCCCCTGAGTATACCTTAGAATCGACGATGCTAATTCAATGCTTATTAGTATCCATACGTATGCTACTCTGTCACACACAGTTCATCGTGTTAGATCTTTATCTATAGGTAGGTACAGTAATGTAGTGACCCTCCTCGAAAGCCTTCTTTTAGCAGAGCTGGCTGGCGAGTATTTCTAAAATTGAAATTGATTTTGAATGATGACGTCACGTTCTGAAAACAATGGCCAGTCAACTCCTGCCCACGGCTGGGTACGGACGTTGATATTAGTTTGCGATATAAAAAAAGAATATAAAACCTAAATGCGTTTCGAAGCGTTTATTTTATATTAATCCCGGTCCCGTGTTATCTACAATGGTGGAGGCGCCGCGCCCTATTTTACGTGTTTTGCATTTGCGGGTTTCGAGTCAAGTTTAGGAGTCAACTCCTGCCCACGGCTGGGTACGGACGTTGATATTAGTTTGCGTTATAAAAAAAGAATATAAAACCTAAATGCGTTTCGAAGCGTTTATTTTATATTCTTTTTTTATAACGCAAACTAATATCAACGTCCGTACCCAGCCGTGGGCAGGAGTTGACTGGCCATTGTTTTCAGAACGTGACGTCATCATTCAAAATCAATTTCAATTTTAGAAATACTCGCCAGCCAACTCTGCTAAAAGAAGGCTTTCGAGGAGGATCACTACAGTACTCATAACATAAAGGAGCCTTTGTTTTTATGAATGCATCAGCATAATCTTTGGAGTTATACTAAACCACTTTGTAAAAATATTACGTCACAACATGGACAAGTATATTGTCGACCTTGAGTGTGTGTTGACCCAGCCGGCCTGTACACACGGCCGCACATCGGTAGAAACACTTTTGGACCTTATGGCCTGGTTATAGAGTTGAAAAAGTTTGTACCGACAAGCGGTTGACCGTACGTACCTAATATAAGTTGAAGATTTGGTCCCTAATTAAAAGAATACAATCAGTTTCATACTCGATTTTTGCTATGTGTCGATAACAAGGCACTTTTTTTCATTTGTGTAAAAAATATTATGTGTCGAAAGATGAAAAAAAAATTGTGACCTTCCATAGAAGCTTATCAGCTGATAACGCGTATATCAACCTTATGATCCTTAAGGAAAGTTGTTCAGAATCATGAGCAGAATCATATCCTTCAGGGTTGATATATCCCTTCTGTTACACCTTGTATAGCACTAGTTATTAAAGTAAAGCCAACGTAAGAAGTCCGTTTTGACGTTTTCTTATCACCAACACACAGAGTTCATTTTTCTTTGCAGGTCGTAATTTTTCATACGTTTGACAGCTGTCCAAAGGGACTTCTTACGATGGCCTTATTTAAGTAGTTAAGCTAGCGACTGAGCACACATTTCCTATACTTATATATTTTTCTTTTCTATGTTAAAGTACTTGCCAATCTAATCGAAGGACCTAAATAAGTACATAATATTTTAATGACTTGGCTGAAGGAAAACTACTCAATGATAGTCGCTGGGATAATTTGCTAAACTTGCTTTCCAAAACACGAACCGACCGATTTTTCATACCGCTAGCGATCACCCATCCTGATTTAAAGCCGCGAGCGACTCGAAAAGATTTTATGATCAAAATAAAATCTCTTCCTGGTCGACCCTTTTTTTCTAACAAAATTATTTAAAGTCAATTTCACAGGGTGCCCATTTCTCTAAGATAAAAATTTTAATCACTTCTCATGGTTCACTTATTATTTCAAAATCAATGATTTATTAAAATTGCAGATATGTTACTCGTCTTTCATCGTAGAGAAATATTTTTAGAATCACACGTATCACTATTGTGCTAAAGAATTCCAAGCGAACTTACATCGCCTCTTTTTCATCACGTTCATTTTAGTGCATTTGGGGAAATGTGTTTTATCCTTTGACACTCTACGCGAAAAAAAGTCGCAGGCAAAAGCAGTGTTTTTTTTTTTAAATTCATACTCATGGATCTTAGACATTTCAGGAGAAGTCAAGCCTTTCTTTAGAAATTATCAATTTCGTCACTCCAAATTTCCAGTCAATCTACGATATGAGGTTGCATTAAATGCACATATAGAGAAATTAATTTTAAATAGTAATTATAGGTTATTTTAAGTTGTAAATAATTAAATCCGGAAATTTTGTATAAACACTTTTTGTTAAAGTACCAGTATAAGTTAACTTGTGCTACATGTTAAATATTAAACAGGTTGAGTTCACCTTATACTGGTTATAATAATAACAACTTTGTCAGGGTTTACTGTGGTTTTAAATTTTTGAATGATTTTACTGGTGATTTAATAAATTATCCCCTATAGTGCATTTATTCCATTTTCTCCATACAAACCTTTGTAGATTGACTGGACTAACACATCTACTTGTAATTTTTCTTAATCTAACCGTGAACCCTTGCCTTTGTTCACACCGCTGGTCAGATTACGATTCTTTGCTTTCCGTGTCACTTGCTTTTGGTAAAGTTGGAATTTATTGTCACCCTACTTTAGATATTTTTAAATTTAATACTTTTGTTCGTACTAAATAAATCATGGTTTTTTAAACAGTCAAACCTTTATTTTTTCTACTTGGCGATTTTTTTCGTACTTACTCGTATAAAAGAAAAATACAAAACCAGTAGAGGTTCAATTTCTTGGTTGTCTGTCAAACTCAAGACCTCTTTGCTTAGATCTAAGTTAAGATAAATAGAGCTCTTTTAGTGGAGTTAAGGGGGTAATAAGAGCTGAATTACCTCCCTTTCTAACAAAGGGCAGGATGCGCGTGCTAGAACGGAGCGGATTCGCGCTGTTTTACGTTTTTCGCTCATTTTAGATTTTTATTAATTATAAAACAGGTATCAATATTAATTATAAAACAGGTATTGAATAATGTGTAATGTATTGCATAATGTATTGAATAATGTGTAAAAGTTTTGGCATCATAGATTAATGGGTACTTAAGAAAAACGGTTTAAAAACAAAAAGCAGAGGTAATTTTGGATTTTTTTATGGCAAACAAAATATACTAAATCGCGTTTCGCAGTCGGCCATATTCTTTGAAAGATGCTTAATTATCACATTTTTTTTTTTCACGGCCATATATTCATCACTTTTTGTTAAAAACCTGCTCAAGTGAAGCGTATTTAGCTCTTATCAGCCCCTTCATGTTGAGGTTAAGTTTCCTTTAGATTGAATATTCTAGTATGCTCTATCCTCCTTGTAGTTTATTTTATTTCTTTAGTGATAAGTTTATTTTGTAATTAAGCTTTGCTCAATAAAGATTTATTAATATTGTAGTCTCTGGCTTGAGTTCACGGGTCGAAACCCGGGCCTTAAGGAGTGATCACACCTAGCTGAATTCAAAGACTAATTCGGCATACATTGCTCGTTGAAGTAAGGATATTGCAATTAACATAACCAAGCCTCCAAGCAATCTATGCCGAATTAGTCTTTGAATTCAGCTAGGTGTGATCACTCCTTTAGGCTTGCGTGGGGACATGGGTCCAACAGTGAGACACTAATCTAAATTCTGAGATAGATCTGACCTCTCGGTTCTTACCTCTAAGTACACCCACCCAGGTTATGGAGGAAGGCTATGGATTGGAGTACTGGGCCATGGGATGAGATACCGGACGCCTGCTGTATCAATATCTCACAAATTGAAGCTAAGCAGACGGTGACTTGCCGGCAACTAAATGGGCCCCCAAAATAGTGGCGCATGCCTTGGGCGCAACGTTATTGTCGTCAGCTGTGGAGTGTCGAGAGGTGCGGCCCCAATTTCACCATCAAGGGCGGTTCACCTGGTGCGGGTCGGCGCCCGGAGCGGGCTTCCTCGTTATTACGCCATTAGGCACTTCCACTCCCGAGCATGTAGCTCTTACGACTCCACTCTAGCCGGCCGGTGAAGGCAAGCTAGAGGCGGGTGCCTTGTAGGACCCAGGAGTAATCAGGTCCTTGGTGTCGCCACTCACCAACAGCTCGCCACAAGTCGCCCTGCAGGTATATTATTATTTTTTTTTCTTTTTTATTATTATTATTATATACATATAATAAAAGAGTAGAAACCGTGTGTCTGTACTTTTGATAAATTTATCAAAAAGGGAGTGTAGGTGATAAAAAAGGACCAGCAAAATACAAAAAACGTAATTTTTGAAATTTATGTCTGTCTGTCTGTATGTATTCGATAATCTCCGAAACTACTGGACGGATTTTCTCGCGGTTTTCGCAGATAGGTTAAGCTTAGCTGTGAGCAACATATAGGCTATGTTTCATTTAAATCGGTTCACTCAATGAGAAGCTACACTACTAATGTAAAGTATCAAACTACCTCTGCGACAATAACTCACAAACTACTGAACCGATTCAAACTGAGTTTTCAATCACGTGTTTGGCTTTCTTTCGTGCAACATAAAACATTAGTTTTATTGCAAACGGTTCACTCCGATAGAAGGTACGCAAAGTTTCATGCGGCGGCGCAAATAACTCACAAACTATTGAACGTATTCAAACGGGTTTATCAAAAACCCGTCAAGCTTAATTCTTTGCAACATATTGGCTTACTTTCATTGAAAACGGTACACTCAGACATAAGGTTTGCGAAATTTGAAGAGGCGGCGCGAATAACTTGCAAACAACTGAACTGTATAAACGAGGTTTTCAGTAACGTATTTGGCTTACTCCGTGCAACATGTATGCTTAGTTTCATTGCAAACGGTTCACTCAGACATAAAATACACTAAGTTTCAAGCGGCGGCACCAATAACTCACAAACTACTAAACGGATTTAAACGGGGTTTTCAATAACGTGTTTAGCTTAATTCTTTGCAATGTACTAGTTTACTTGAATTGATAACGGTTCACTCAGACAGATGGTGCGCAAAGTTTAAAGCAGCGGCGCCAATAGCTCACAAACTACTGCACCGATTCCAACTGGCATTACCATGACGTGCTTGGATTAGGCACTTCCGTGCAACATATAAGCTTAAGTTAGTTGAAAACGGTTCACTCAGATAGAAGTTATGCAAAGTGTTAAGCGAAGGCAAGAATAACTCACAAACTTTTGAGCAGATTCAAACGTGGCTTTCAATAACGCGTTTGGCTTACTCCTGTGCAATATATATAAGCTTAGTTTCATTGCGATAGGTTCACTTGGCAGTGGTGCCCACTTATCATCAGGTAGCCCACTAGCTAGCTTGCTCTCTTATTACATAAAAAAAAACAACAGGTTCGGGCCAAACTGTAGTATCGCTAATGAGATAGTACCGTGCTATGAGCGGTGGTGACCACTTAACCTCAGGTGACCCACCTACTTGTTTTCTCACTTGTAAAAAAAAAATGTACAGATCAAAACAGAGTTCCAGATAGCAATATTTTGAAGTGACAACTTCTTTTCTAGCTTCGCACTTTTTAGATCGGTAAAAAATGTTAAACTCGCGTCAGATGTCGCGTCAGATCTCGCATCAGATCCGTAACCTGATCGAAAAAGTGTCAACTGTCAACCGTATTGTTATTATAATACGGGTTTTTATTCAGTGACATCAAAGAAGTACGCGAGCAATGGCGCGATTGACCCTTACAAAAAGCATAATTTTCAAAAATGCTAGTTTTCACTTCGGCCGGCACTCCCGGAGTGCAACCCGTCCTTTTTTTTGTGAAAACAGATCAAAGAAGTAATACTAAGCATGACTTACTCTTAAAAGATGTATTCCCCAGACCCTTACAAAACTGGATAGAAAAAGGGTTATTTATAAAATATTTATGCGGGCACCGAATTAACGCGGACATAAATAAAAATTAACCAAAAGCAGGTACACCCTAGCCCTTCTAAACATGATTAAATATAACCCAATAAGCTCTCCCTGAACTCAAAACAAAAACCTACGAAATTTTATTATCATTATTTGCATATTAAAATGATTATAATTAAACAGTGGATTTTAAAGGGGTGTGTAAGAAAATATCATTATTTATTTGTTTGGTACAGGACCTTCTAAATTTATTTGTTTGATTTAGGACCAAATTCAGGACCTTCTAAATAAAGGCCAGATTAAAAGTACTCTAAACCACAGTAAATAGATGGGCTGTCTAAATCGACGAGCATGTATGAAAGGATTGATGAAAGTACAGGAAGCGAGGGAAGTGTGTCAAGATCGTAGCAGGTGGTCTCTGCCTACCTCGACGGGAAAAAGGCGTGATGTTATGTTTGTATGTATGTATGTTTTGTTTGGTAACAAAGACTTCCCAAATCACATATTTATTAATAGTATTTAGTAAATTGAAGAATGGCGAGTTTAGTTCATTTAAAATGAACGGGGTGATACAATAATTACGTAGTGGTACAGTTTCTAAACAGTCACTCGTCAAGCTTATCACAATGTTGGGGCAAAAGTCGCGTCGTAAGAATAGACTTGACCAGCTATTGTGTGTACGTTACGCAGAAGGACGTTGATTCTCATTTTCCGAATGAAAAACACTTAGTCACCTTTTACGACTACCATAGAGTACCTTTTCAGTCAAATTCTTCCCATATTTTACAAATTCTTCATCGCTACAATACAATCGCACACAACCCTAAAATCATAGGATACTCGGTTCCGTAGGGTTTTGTAATTTTTTATAATTTTACGCGCACCGGACACAGCACAAAGACTTTGGCGTTATTAAGTAAAGAGTAAAAGGGATAATAAGGGTCATCGCACACTGAGTTATGTCTCTAAAATATTACAACGTAATAAGCATGTAATTTTTCAAAGGCTACGAAGTCATGAGATTTATTTTAATTTTTATTTTTAGTTATAAGCTTTACCAACAACTGTTACACCATAACAATCAACAATTTTACACGCAAATAATCTTTTACATAAGTGCATAGGCAAACACCTCATGCAGATTGTTAGGTGTACAATAAAAACACAGACAAAATCTATCAAATCTATCTAGACCTATACTATTAAACAAGCAATATTTTTATATAAAACAATAATTAGAAATACTATATACTCGTATAGGGGTTGTAGGGGGCGAAAAATCGATCTAGATATAGGTCTCATATCTGCAAAAATTGTTTTCCCCGTGTTTAAAAGCTTTTTTTTAAATACCGCGTTTTAGACAAAAACCTACAGCGCCATCTGTTGGCGGGTAGCATAGCTTGCTCACCCGAAGATGTTTAAATGTTGAGGCGGCTATTACAGTGCGAAACTCGGTCGCCCAGCTATATTAATACTGTTAAATTTTATGGCCTTTCTTTGTTCTATGGTTTGATTCTTTCATTAAAATCATTCAAAACATCCCATACAACAAGAAGCTCTCTTCAGACTTTCGGCTCAAAACTCGTGGTACAATTTACAGGGGAAGATCCATAGACAACGCGCTTTGAAGCGTTGCGGCTGGCCTCATGAACTGCAATTGTTTGTGACCGCAATATGTAAGATGGACGCTGCTGCTCAACCTTCGGTTAATAACGCCTTAGTTCCCTCTTATGCTACCCGCGGGTAGAGATGGGTTGATATTCTTTCCCCGTTAGTCGCCTCTTACGACACCCACGAAGATGGGTTGATATTTTTATCCGGCATCAGACGGGTAAAAAAGTACAGGGTGTTTTATTTGCTTTAGTATCGGTTCGATTTCCTGAAACAGTTGCACCTAGTAGTCTTTCCTGTTGTCCAAAAAACCGTCCCAAGAAATATTATTGGTGGTAGGGCTTTTGTGCAAAGTCCGTCTGGGAAAGTATCACCCCATTGCCATTTGCTGCCGTAAAATAGCAGTGTTTGCACTGCTGTGTTTCGGTTTGAAGAGTAAGGGAGCCAGTGAGATTACCGGCACTTGAGACATACTTTAGTTCTCAGGATGGGTAACGCGCTTTGCTGTCTTATTAGTGTCAAATTATTTCACTAATAAGAAGGTGGGCGGGGCAGTGGTGACCACTTACCATCAGTTGGCCCACCTGCTCGCTCGGCCACTTGTGGCATAAAAAAAAAAATCTCAAAAAAATACCTTTAGATAAAAATCTCATTAAAACAGTAATTTGCTGATTTTAACACCTGCCTCTTCATGTAATCTCGCCCTAAAATGAGACCAAAGGCTTAATAAATAGCAAAGTCGAGGAAGAGACCCATATAAATTACATTAGAATATAAATTAATATGATCACACTACACAGAAAAAACCTCACTGGCTTTCACGACATTCCAAACAAAAATCCACTTATAACTAAGACAATAATGTCCAAATTTGTTTGATGTTGAATTTTATGTTTTTAAACTTAGTAAAAGTGGAAAAGCGCGTTTTTAATACCGTGTATGTATTTGTTTGATAATTTTAACGTAATTAAGTTGCTGAAGTTTTTTGTGTACGGAACCCTAATGGGGACATTTTTTGTAACACCTGTGATATTAATGCATTGTTAATGTTCTTTCTACACCTTGTATAATAAGTGAATACTGTTTTGAGCCGACTAAGAAATTGTAGATTAGTGAGAAAACTTGCACTTCAAATATCGGAGCCAATAATGCATACATTACAGTAGTAATGACGATCCAATATCGATTTCGATCGAAGAAAGTACCATCCCATCTCTACCTGTGGTTGTCGTAAGAGGCGACTAAGGACTTATGAATCGGAGGATGGGCAGCAGCATCTTTCTGTCTGTCGTACCATCTTACATACTGTGGTCACCAACAACAACGGTCGCCAGTCGCAACGCTTTCAAGCGTGGTGAGTATAGTAAATCCCTCCAATTTACTACACGTTTTTTCTAGAGTTCTGAAGGGAGCTCCGTATACTGCAGTGTATGTTTTATGGGATGTTTTGATGAACAGTAGTAAAGGTACGCATTAATGGCTCTGATAAATCGGGCTTTCAAAAATTTGTGTAAGTAGTTTAATTGACATCATAAAGTGATAAATAAACCCTAATATGAATAAAGTATACTTTCATTTTGACTATATTTGGTTTCTAGCAAATCTATTTCCGAATATTTGTTTATTTTTCAGTACCTATACGAAACTATCAAATATCTCCAAAAAATAAAACATAATACAACAAATCAAACACACTCCCCAGACTATCGTTCAAAAAGAAAGGGTACAGGTACGGACTCAGCAATCAGATCATAATAGATATATTTCTCGCCCCAAACACCAGGGCCGCACTTTGAACATGATATAGTGCGTTTAAATCGGTTATGAATACGCCCAAGGGAGTTTTTATTCGCTTACCCATCGGCCGTCGATGCTGTCGAAACTCTTTGGATGTTTCTACGATTCACCCTTTTTGGCGAAAATCGGAAAAAGAAGGTAAAATGCAGGGAACAGACTTGTTTGACATGATTTATAGTATAAAGTCAAGGGTTGTAAAAAAATACAAGATAAGTAAATGAAGTAGAAAAAAGTCAGTTAACATTTATCACTTCACTAAATATTTTATCGTAATGGCGGATATATTAACGAGTGCCTAATTAAAACAATGACAGAAAATCCTCATAGAAAAAATTGTTTTTTGGCTTAGCTGTGAATTTAATATATTTATAAGCCCGAAAAGCTTAGTACGATTTTACAAAGTGTAATTTATAGTTAAAGTACGAGTACGAGAAAGACTTAACAAAATAAAACGCACCGTAGTTTTGAATTTAATAAACAAAAAGTATATAGTGTTACGGGGCCCTTGGTGTTCAAAACTGACTCGCACTTTTGTAGTACAAATCAAATGAAATAAAATTTATTTATTATTGAACATTATTGGATTTTAAAATCTCCTGATGACGTCAGACACGATGAGACAACTGAATTCATGAATGAATGAATTTGAATTTTCATATAATACATTCTTATCTTAAGCAACTTTCAGCAAAACGTCCTTAAAGATATAAGCATTTTAGCGCAACGACGCGAAAAATGGCTTTTTAATAAGAACAGCTCACAAGAGTTCCATTACTGTTCGTAATAAACAATAATATTGCTATTTAATATTAAATAACTCAATTCGTTTCTAATTTGTCTACAATTGTTCCCGACAAAGGCTGCTCCGAACGAGTGCTCCGAGTATGAAGGAAGTCGTCAGCTAGGGGGCTCAGGGATGGGGCGTCAAATATCGATAAATTTGTTTTCATCCCATCTATTCGAAAATCGCTGAAGGGTTCGTCAATAAAGGCGAACAAAATAGCTGTTCTCTCTAAGAGACTTTCGTAGTGGGTGAAAATGGGATTTAAAATTAGAATTTGAATATAGGTCCACCATAGAGATATTTTAGGTCAACCATAGAGGTCGAACCAAAATATTGTATGAAAAATGATACTGGCCGGTTGTACTATTAAAATTATTATGAATATAAAAAACTTGGATAAAAAATAAATATGCTTGAAATGTAAACAAGACTACCGACCAAAGAGGTTCTGTTCCTAATTGATACAAAAATGTCAATAACATTTTCAGTTGTTACAATACAAATAATACTTAATATGATTTTTAGTATTGTTTCATCAAGTAATAATGTTATAATAGTATTTTATATTTAAAATAATGACGAGTGTGTGTCTCAATGAGCCTCTTATTCTTTTCTCACAGAGGGAGATGAAAAGTAGAGTGTATTACGCGGCTGCAAAACATTTTTACCTAGGGCGACCTATTGAATTCCTCGCTACGTTCAGGATTCTTCTTTAGAATCCCTCGCCATGCTCGGGATTCTACTCAAGAATCCTTCACTTCGCTCTGGATTCAAAACAGCGCCCTCGCCTTAAAAATATTATTTTACAGCCTTGTGATACAATCTACTATTTATCATCAAAAACAATTCCATCTAAAAGTTTTCATCCCATCTATTCAAAAATCACTGAACGGTTCGTCAATAAAGGCTAACAAAATAACTGTTTTCTCCAAGAGACTTTCTTAGCAGTTAAAAATGGGATTTAAAATTAGAATTAGAATTTAGGTCCACCATAGGGATATTTTAGGTCAACCATAGAGGTCGAACCAAAATATTGTATGAAAAATGATACTGGCCGGTTGTAGGTACTGAAATGTAAACAAGACTACCAACCAAAGAGTTTCTGTTCCTAATTGATACAAAAATGTCAATAACATTTTCCGTTTTCACAAATAATACTTAATATAATTTTCAGTATTGTTTCATCAAATAATAATATTGTAATGGTATTTTATATTTAAAATTAATGACGCGTGTGTGTCTCAATGAGCCTCTTATTCTTTTCTCATAGAGGGAGATGAAAAGTAGTGTGTATTACGTGGCTGCAGAAATATTTTCACCTTGGGTGACCTATTGAATCCCTCGCTACGTTCAGGATTCTACTTTAGAATCCCTCGCCATGCTCAGGATTCTACTCAAGAATCCTTCACTTCGCCCTGGATTCAAGCGCCCTCGCCTTAAACTATTATTTTACAGCCTTGTGATACAATCTTCTATTAATTTACAAGTGGTTTTGATAATTCGGCAGTTTTGGACCTTCGTAAAAAATGCAGTCAGTATGATTAGGGAGGGTAGGGATGCAAGGATAAAATACATTGATTTTTATTAAATAAGTTTAGCAGTTTAACCATCTAAACGTAACAAATAAACAGAGTCACTTTCGCATTAACAGTACAACCAAGAATATTATAAATATTTGACAGAATCGTTACCAAAAAGACTACCTTTTTAGGATCTAGATCTAGACAAATGAAGCAGCAGCTTCCTAGCTTGTCATGTATAGATGTAAGCTCTACGATTAACGAGTGAGTGCTAATGTAAAGACATATTATGTCCAGAAACCATACAACAAACCAACCTTTTAGACCTGAATGCAATCAGTAGTTTTTGTAGTACTAATTCTGTCCTAAACCCATACCAATCTGGTTTTCGCCCTGGGCACAGCACAGTTACTGTACTCATTAAAGTGACTGATGACATACGCTTGGGGATGTCTAATCAGCTTCTTACTGTTCTTGCTCTGCTCGACTTTAGTAACGCGTTTAATACGGTAGATCACGATATCCTCCTTGCTATGCTTCAGTCACTTAACATGTCTCCAGTTGTAATAAGTTGGTTCCGTAGCTATCTTACCGGCCGCAGCCAATGCATCCATCTTGACGACAAAAGTTCGTCTTTCTGTGACATAGCTGCTGGTGTGCCTCAGGGTGGAGTGCTTTCCCCTCTTCTTTTCTCTTTTTTCATTAACTTTGTTACTCCTTTCCTTTCTTGTAGCTATCACCTTTACGCAGACGACTTGCAAATCTATACACAGGCTGCTGCAAACGATCTCTCCATCGGCATCGATCAATTGAACGGTGATCTTGAGGCTATTCTTCGCTGGAGTCAGTCACATGGACTTGCTGTTAACCCCAACAAGTCTCAAGTAATCGTTATCGGTGGGTCAAAACAGTATGCCCGTGTTGACTTTGACGTGCTGCCTCCCATTTTGTTTGATGGTGTTGTGTTGCCATTTAACAAAGTTGTGAAGAACCTCGGTGTGCTTATTGACTGCACTCTGTCTTGGAGACCGCAAGTGACAGAGGTTAGTCGCGAAATGTTTGCTGCTGCTGGGTCATTGAGGCGTTGGAAAAACCTGCTGCCGGTGAAGACCAAGATCGAACTTGCGCAATCACTACTTCTGCCAATCCTTGACTACGCTGATTCGTGTTACATTGACCTCAACGAGGATTTACTTAGCAAATTGGAGCGGTTGCAAAATTTGTGCATCAGATTTATCTTTGGACTGCGCAAGTTCGATCATGTGTCCGAATATCGCACTCGGCTTAAATGGCTGTCTATCAGACAGAGACGTGACGCTCACGTGCTGAGTCTAGTTTATAACATCCTCAACAACCCTGCCTCCCCCCGATACCTATCTGAGCGCTTCCGTTACCAAGGGGCTGACCATACGCGCACTTTCCGTTCTACGTCTGATAACGTCTTGAGGGCGCCGTTCACTCGGTCGGGATATTACTAGGACTCATTTACAGTTAGGGCCACTTACTTGTGGAATGCTTTGCCACAGGACATTCGGAACTCCAAAACGCTTAATACGTTTAAAATTAAAGTACACGAGCACCTCCTTTCTCAAACTGTTTGCAATTAGCTTTATAAATAATGATCTATTGATAATATGTACGAGTATGTAGTATGTATTTAGTATTGTATATTTACGTATATGTATGTTGTTATATATATATATTTATATTTATTATATTTTTAATGGATGTATTTATTAAAGTATTATTTAACTTTTTAATGTTTTTTTTTTTGTTTTCTTAGCATAAGCTTTATTATATAATTATTCTCACCTTGTTACACTGCACTTCCTACTCGTTCACCTTCTATGGATTCCTCTTCCCAAAGGTTGTCGGGAAGAGATCGCTTACAGCGATAAGGCCGCCTTTGCCCACATTTTGTAATTTTTTGTTTTTATTTTGTATTTGTTTTTTTTTAAGGTGTGCAATAAAGTGTTCATCTATCTATCTAGTATATAACGTTGGTTTCAGTTTCCGCAGTCGCATTTTAATGACATTGATCCTTGACTATTATTGTTTTTAGTTTAAGTATATACATGCTTCTTTTCGCTTTCATTCGATATATGACTAATATGGCTATATTGGTTTCCGAAACACGGTATCGTTTGTCTTACAACGTTTATTAATACGGCTGAGACTTGTTCCGCATCTTACGGACAATATTTATAGTGAAGTTTTTATTATCATTCGCCTGCCTTTATTCCAATTTATATATGGTCACGGCAACATTTTTATCGCTTCTATTTTTCTCTATCGACTGACAACTGAACATTCGCTTTTTCTTTCTCATGTAATTTTTCACGGATTCTTCCTATCTTCTCTTTGGCATATAGTGAATACCTTTTTTTTGTCGAGAATCATCCATTATGGATCCCGGTCACTGGGGGAATAGACCGGGTTATGTCAGACTCCACTGACTAAAACCCACCGTTGACCAACCTCGGCGCATGACGGGTAGCTAGTAAATTGTAATAAACTCAGTGCCTCTGCAAAAGCTTTTCTCCAATAAAATCGTTTTATGATCTATGTGAGTATCTTAGTATTCATTCAGCCGGCTCCGACACACTTTTACACTCGATATTATCCTTATCGATATAATACCACCCCATCACTAAACCAAGTAAAGCAAACGCCATTGCCAGTGGCGTTGTCGGCACGGTGCGACGATGCGTTTATAATATTTCATTTATTCATAATAAATTATAATCGTGTAGAGACTAGACATGGGGTTTAATTCCATTAATTCAGTTCACGGTGTTCTTAGCTAACAAGCGAGTTTGCTCCGTTAGCTGCTTCTTTAATAATTGTTTGTTACGCCTATTGTGATAACAGCCGGTTGCTTAATGGAAATAAATAAGCCTCTGTTTCTTAAAAAAGTTCAGGGTTCAAGATTTTCATGAATATTTTCAAAGTAATCTTAAAGGTTTTATCTATGAAGTTTAGTGACATTGCAGGTTGTCTGAAAAGTAAGATAATTCCGTGCTTTAGAAGGCATGTCAAGCCGTTGGTCTCGGCTACTATGTAAGGAAGTAGTCGTAACTGTCATGTAAGAGGCCTTTAGCGGCTCAAAAACTCTAACACCAGGGTTTATGATATCGGTCATCGTTGTAAGCAACACACTAAAAATGGATTATACACATGGTTCATTTTTTTAACCATTGCCATTCAAACAAAGGCTTCAAATTAATCAAAACCAGTAAAAAAAATGCTCATGTTTTCACTAAAAGAAAAAAAATCAGTTTGGAACAAACTAAACGCGATCATATGCAAATTGTATGTAAAAAAAATATTTAAATGTTCTGAAGTTGAATAAAATAGTTCATTTTAATTAAGAAAAACAAATGCCGCCATTTTGAGTTTTGTTATAAAGTGTATTTAGTCCACAAACTTAGATTATAATAATACTACACGATTATATATGTATAAAAAACCGGCCAAGTGCGAGTCGGTCTCGCGCACTGAGGGTTCCGTACAAACCTGTACGTATATAAGTAAAAGTTATGGTATTTTTATTGCTAAAAAACTTTATTATGTGATGTAAGTAACTAAAATTTATATTTGGGTTGATTGAATGAAAGGTAAATTACGGTTTACGATTTATGACGTATTAAAAAAAAACTACTTACTAGATCTCGTTCAAACCAATTTTCGTTGGAAGTTTGCATGGTAATGTACATCATATATTTTTTAGTTTTATCATTCTCTTATTTAAGAAGTTACAGGGGGGGGGGGACACACATTTTACCACTTTGGAAGTGTCTCTCGCGCAAACTATTAAGTTTAGAAAAGAATTATATTAGAAACCTCAATATTATTTTTGAAGACCTATCCATGGATACCCCACACGTATGGGTTTCATGAAAAAAAAAATTTAGTTTCAGTTCTATGTATGGGGAACCCTAAAATTTATTGTTTTTTTTCTATTTTTTGTGTGAAAATCTTAATGCGTTTTACAGAATACATCTACTTACCAAATTTCAACAGTGTAGCTCTTATAATTTCGGAAAAAAGTGGCTGTGACATACGGACGGACAGACAGACAGACATGACGAATCTATAAGGGTTCCATTTTTTGCCATTTGGCTACGGAACCCTAAAAAGTGCCATAGTCATTGGTGAAAAGTATCGTACCAAAAATGTGAAAAAAAAACAGATCAAATGACAGACTATGTATCCCTCGCTCCGCTCAGGATTCTACTATGGAATCCTTCGCTGCTTTTGAGTCCAACTTAGCCCATCAAAGGAAACTTTCTTTTTTTTTTCACTTGTTGGGTAATCTACTATTTCACAATAAATACAGTTTTCTTCATTGGACACAAAAATAACAAAGAAAAATACAAAATCATAAAAAGAGGTGTACAATTAGGCGGCCTTATTTCTAAGCAGCAATATCTTCCAGGCAACCTTTAGATGTAGGCTATTCAGCTACAAGAAACGAGGGGACTGTGTACGTATTAAGATTAACTTAAAAGATTCCATATTGAAAATAAGCTCAACATGTTTTAATCGTTCTGTTTGTTTATATTCTTTATTGTCAATGCTGTGTACGTTTGTAATTGGTAGACATATAAGAACTAGACCTAAGAAACCTTTTTATTTAATGTCTGTATATGTACTACTGTAAATGTACCTTATAAAATAAAATAAAAAAAATAAAAAAATAAGGGTGTTTATAATATTATTATCAAATCATTTAAAAGGAGTAAAAAAATTATAAAGTCACAAGTCAGTACTTTCAAATTTGATCTGAATTAAATGTCAATACGGAAATCTTAGATCAATGACCTTACATATACCATGATAGCGTACTCTTAACAATTTGTACAGAGGCAAAACGAGCAGAGCAAGACATCATAGCCGATGTACTTCGTCCCTTTCTAATTATTGCCATACTAATGAAGTTTGCACAATTTCCGTGCAAAAAGTTAAGTTTTATATCCACAAATTTTTATTTATACGTATTTTTAAATACTTATTTAAATAATTTTCAACGTGCAAAGTATAAACTTCTCTCTCAGTTTTCATTAAATATTGATAAATGCAGAAAATCATTTTCTTTTGATTTATCTTGATTAAAATCTCTTTGGTAAAATGATTTTTTACAAAGATTTTGCACGACATTTTGTTGATGTTGTCATGGCAACATAAACAAAATGTCATGCAAAATCTATTAGAAAGGGACAGCTTCCTCTCCTCTTACGTCCTACTCTGCTCGCATAATTTTTGGAAGAGCGCAATCTGGTTAAAAGCGCCAAGCGCGAAGTAATAAATCTATGTCTTAGATAGATAGATATTTAATTAATGGCGTCACATCCAAGATGTATTTTGCACAATGTCAAGTTAACAAATTATTATAAAATTATGGCGAGTTCGCCAATGTCAAGTGGAAGATTTACACAGGAATCCACATCACGAGGACGAGGGCCTGTGTACTATGATGACTCCGATAAGTTGATGGAGAAAATTATTGAAGTCTCGATGGGCCGCTTCTCTTCATCCAAAAATCTTGATAAATGCATGTATTCCAATCTTCTAATAGATGTTCATTTTTAAAGACGTTTACTGCATAACACCCAATCAAATTATTCATTAATCTCTTCAATAAACAAATAAAACTAAAATTGAAATAGAAACACGACCGCCATCTTCAAATGTTGAAAAACGGACCCTACGGAAATCTTCTAATAGTAGATACACGGGACACTAAATAGAGCGCGAACTTGAAATTTGAAATTGTAAGGTCGCGTAGGCTCGCATATTCAGTACAAAAGAACCTCAGCGCAGGAGCACCGGGCGGGGACGCGGGCGGTTGTGCGCGTTGGTGCGGGGTGGATTGCAAGGGGGACGGAGAGTGTCCGCTCTGTATGATAGTACTATTACTTTACTCTGTGGTCTGTGGTATAGATTTTGGATTTTTTGACTACCTTCTGCCAACTATCACGTCATAATTACTTGCCGTCGTTTCTGCAATTCTCAGCACGTAATTCGTTACATTGCATTAATTAAAAACTACATCATCATCAACATATCAGACGAAAGACGTCCTCAGACGGCATAGGCCTCCTACAAAGACCTCCATGACAACCGGTCCTGCGCTGCTCGCATCCAGCGGCTTCCCGCGACCTTAACTAGATTGACACGCTACGTCTTCCGGTACGTGGTAGCCTTTATAATCTGTACTCCCCATCGGCCATCGATTCGCCTTGCGATGTGCCCTGACGACTGCCACTTTAGTTTAGCGATTCTGGGTTATCTCGCTAACTTGCCTAGTAAAAACTGCATCATAACATCCCATGAAACGTCCACTACAGGACAGAGAGCTCTCTCCGGAAATCCAGCAGAAACTCGTGGTACTTATGATTTACCAAAGTCACCACGCTTGTAAACATTGCGGCAGGTGACCGCTGTTGTTGGTGACCGCAGTATGTAAGATGGTACGATACACAGAAAGATGCTGCTGCCCATCCTCCGATTCATGAGCCCTCAGTCGCCCCTTACGACACTTAAGACTCGTTTAATGTTTAGTTCAGTATTTAGTATGCCCGTGTAATGCCGGCAAAGAATAATACCTACCCATTTTTACCCGTGGGTGTCGTAAGAGGCAACTAAGAACTTACAAACCGGAAAATGGGCAGCAGCATCTTTCTATGAATCGTACCATCTATAAACTGCGGTCACCGACAACAGCGGTCGCCAGCCGCAACGCTTAAAAGCGTGGTGACTATGGTAAATCCCCTCCAAAGTACTACGCGTTTATGCTGGAGATCTGGAGGGAGCTTCCAATCCTGTAGTGGACGTTTCATGGGATTTTATGATGATGAATGTTTAGTTTTCTTAAACGGTAATGGTATATTTTAACCTCAAACATGCATCTTTGCTGATACAGTATGTTCACACAAATAGATACAGTATGTTCACATCCTATCGCGAGTCGCGAGGTATCGACGCGCAAAGTGGGGTTTGGGGTCCCAAAATTTATAGTTCATTAATTAAGAAAATATGCAAGGGTTGGGGCGCTACGTGCTATGGACTTTACTTGCTTATCTTGTGAGAAGGAACATCAATATTGTCTTTGAAGTTGATTCGCTTGAAAATATTTTTATGAAAATACTTTTATTAGGAAACTTGATTAATTTTACAGGGTTTTTGATACAGTAGGATTTCAAAAAGATGGTTATATCTTTCAATGGCTTATTCTGGGGGCTTTTGTTTTACGACTTTCGGAAATTCACAAAAGAAAATTTCGTTTTTTCGTTCTTTGACCGATCAGCTGATCATTTTGTTGGAGAGTCGTATTTTTGTTTGCGAATTTCCAAAAGTTGTAGAAAAATTATATAATAAATATTTAGGCCTTAAAAGGTTTTATACAAATTTTTTAAAGCTCTGTTTATTTGCAGAACGAGTTCTACAATTTTTCAAAATAAAAACAAGTATTTTACTTTACAGCAGAGCGAGAAAGGTATTGCATTTGTGAAAAAAAAAATAGTTTTTCTAATTTTCTCAAAAATGTGGTGTATAACGTATACATTATAAAAATCAAGTCTCCTAAAAATGTCCGTCCGTCGGTCGGGTCGGTCTGTCCATCACGCTTTGGCCTAGCGGCTAAACGAATAGTTCGAATGACACCATATTTTAAATTTTATATTTTTTTTACAAGTTTAGGTCCTGAGTGGTTTTTTGCTGGCTCTCATTTTAAGGGAATTGAATATTGCTAAAAACGGCTCAAAGGATTTTTTTGAAACAATGCATTTTCGAGCATCTTCATATAAGATATCTTCCATTAGTTTCAATAATTGGTGGATGTAATTTCATATAAGGGGTGTTCCAGTACTATCAAAACGTTTACATGTGATTTACTCATAATTGGTTCCATGTAGTTTATTTTAATGTTCTATAATTTTATTTCTGGATTGGTTATCTACGTAACTGGATATTCTATTTTAATTTCTCTTGCAAAAATCTAGTAAACAGGGTGTACCAAAAACTTCCGTAAGAAAAAGTGTTGGGAAATGAAACAAATCTCCATGCAAGTATCTTGGGATAGTATCCATTGATGTGAAAAAATCATAAGTAGGTACTAAGTAGGTACCAAAATTTAAACTCGTGATTAACTTGAAATCGTTTACGAATAGTTTGTTTTAATGTTTAAAATTTGAATTAATAAATTCCTTGGAAAAAGTTATTGAGTTAGATAAGCAGATTCACGTTAACGTCGTCGTTTACCTTTTTAGGGTTCCGTGTCCAAATTTACGTTTTTTCCCTCCAGGACTCCAGGGGAACTCGTGGTACATTAGAGGGCATTTACTATAGTCACCACGCTTGTAAGCGTTATGGCCGCTGTTGTTGGTGGCCGCAATGTGTAAGATGGTGCGATACACAGAAAGATGCTGCTGCCCATCCTCCGGTTCATAAACTCTTAGTCGCCTCTTACGACACCCACGGGTAGAGATGGGTTTGTACTATTCGTTACCGGCCTCACACGGGTCACGGTTTACACGTTGCATAACTACAGTACGTATCTAGGCAATCAGGTCCCTTGTTCGAATTTCCTTTTGGTTTCCAAATACAACATTCAAATATCTTAGAACAATAACTTTATCCCGTAACGAAACTCCTACCACTAAGCTATTAAATCACAAAAATCTTACAGTCCCATACCGAGTTATCCGTTTTGAGGCAATATTTCACCGAAGACAATGCTCCAAGTTTGTCCGCGTTTCTTGAGAACAATACGCAGAGTTATAGCCCGGACACCGCCGGGAAGGAAGACTGGAAAAATGGCCTCAGTTGGGACTTTGACGGAACCTGGATCATGAAACCGAATGGCGAGTTCGAACAAGTTTTTAATTATCATAACAGCTATATGAAAATCCTCTGCTTGACATGGAGCAACCTCTAGAATAGTATCATACTGCAAAGATTTTGGAAGAAAATTATTGACGGCAGTTGTTTTCTTTCATTTTTTTATTTAAATAAAATTTCTTTATTTCTTTAAACGATGCGTACTTAGAATTTATGGTGCAGGTGTCTCCAAGTAAGCTTAGTGCCTGTGTTTGGAGGCACCGCTCTTCTATCACTAAGAATTTTAATCAACTTTGTAAAAATAAGTTAAAAGGCATATGCAAACCACGTAGCTACGTAAGTATGTCAATTATGTGATGTGTATGTGTGTGATAGAGAATGTTTATGAGTACTTTATATTTTTGTGCTGTAAGTGCGTGTGTGTGTATGTGTGTGATCATCATCATAACAGCTAAATGAAAATAATTTCATTTGTATCACTTCCTGTGTCCGGATAAACTCTACAATGAAAAAAATCGCTAAATTTCAAAACCGCAGGCAGGATTTGAACCTGCGTCTTCTCCGTCAGTACCGGAGACGCTTTACCAACTAGGCAACCGTGGTCCTGTCTGATGTTGTGAAGTTTGCGACCTCTGTACACATTTCACAATATTTCGCAATTTCTCGACTTGAAATCTATCTGCAATGATAGACTAGTTGAGGTAGTACAGCAAATGTTTATTAGGTGGCAGCACAAACGCAACGTTGAAGTACGTATAGAGGAATAAAAAAAATATCTTTCCATACCTGTTCCACCAGATGAGCAATTTGTAAGAGGTTAAAAATTTTATTAATTTCCCAGATATGTATCTTTGGGAAAGTTGTTTAATTTCGTTAACTGAACACGCCCTATCAGTTTTCGATACACCGTCCCTTACACCCCGTATGTGACGCAGAAAAATCGTATAATTCGCCGTTTATAAACATCCGGTAAATTGTATACGTCCGGAATATTGTAAAATGGCGTCGTCAGATTGTAGACATGTTAAGATCACTACTGGTGCAATTTAGGTTAGTTAGTTAAGGCAAACCGCATTCAGGCGATCCTAAATGGGATCGCTTAGGTTGGGATAGGTTAACTTCAGACCACATTATACTTTTTATATAAAATGCCAAGACATTGTGCCACCACAACACGCACAAGCCGTGCGAGCAAAGTGAGTGTGCCGCGGGAGCGGCCGGCGAGTGCCAGTAACGAGTTATGTAAAATGCCGAGAAATGATAAATTTAAATAGGTATTTCTCGGCATTTGGTAAAATACCATGGCATTATGTGAACCGCAAATCATACTATTTGCCTGTGACATATGTATGTATTATTATCATCATGGGGTGCCATCTTCAAAATAAAGTAAAAAAAGAGGTCAGCAGTCGGTACTCGTCGCGGCGTTGAGCCACCCTCTTCAACTCGTGGTACTGTAGTCCTGTCCAGTCCCTTTCCGTCATTTCCGTCTTGGCCTTCCTGATGGCCTTTTACCCGGTATCTTGTATGTATGTACCAAACGACACACCGACTTCTTTTCCAAAAATGTATTCTATACTAAGTATTTAATAAGCTATTTAGTAAACTACCTTTTGCCAACACCAAATAAAATTCATTTACACCAGTACACAATTCCTAAATATCAATAAATTACTTTTTACCCCGCTTTCGGTGACACGGGGTAATTTCCCGACAATCGGGGTAAAAAAGGGATTAGTCGGCCACATACGTCAAACTGTCTCCTACGTGCCGAGCTGGCATGTTTATGGGGTATTTTTCTTTATTTTTGGGGTACCGTTGTTATATTGACTGGAGTTTATAAATTTCGTTTTATATAGCCTATAATAACTGTACTAATGTAGAACCTCTCGGGTACTTCTACCCATGTAACTGTAATAAATGTACGTATGTTGATTGTATAATGTCTTGCCCCGTGTGGTGCTGGCAAAGAATAGTACCAACCCATACATACCCGTGAGTGTCGTAAGAGGCGACTAAGGGTTATAAACTGGAGGATGGGCAGCAGCATCCTCCTGTGTATCATACCAACTTAGTTACTGCGGTCACCTACAACCGCGGTCCATGGTGCCAGCCGTAACGCTGACAAGCGAGGTGACTATGGTACTTTCCCTCCACATTTTTCCATCAAAATCTAGAATCCTGGAGGGAGTTCCCTGTCCTGTAGTGGACGTTTCATGGGATGTTATGATGATGTTGATTGTTGAGGTGGGTACTTCAGTCTTTCAATAGATTTCGCGTTGAACAGACGTCTTCGTGTTTTCTTTATTATTTATCTATTTTCCCGTGGCGACGAGGATGGGATTCAAACCCACGCGTGCAAAGCACTAAACAACAAGCGAAAAGAACTTTTTGTTTTGTTCTTAACAGAACTTTAAGTTCTATGGTCTTTGCTTAGGGTACTCGTATTGTAACAAGATATCAATTACAAATATCTATTCAAAATAAATTTCAATTTATTGGAATTTGACCTTATAAGAACAGTGTCGAATTAATGTAACGACTTCAAAAATAGTAAAGGATATTTTTGAAGTCGATTCATTTTAAAGACCTTAAGAGATGATATTTCGTTTGCTAAGCGATCTCTGTCAGATTCTTGCTTCTCATGAAATATTTTTTTTTTCATCTGTGCTCATAAAAATACAGTACTTTTGCAGTATGACTCACTTTTTTGTTCTCCATACAAAATGACAAGTTGATCGTGTTAATTAGTATGAAGAACCAAAAATATTTTATGTTTATTTCAAAAAGTTATGGTAAAAAAAATTTTGTTTCATTAGTATAGCAACATTCATAATTAACCCGAATTTATTTAAACCCATTAAAAACATATTCATAAAACTTAACATTATTCTTTATTGTACACATACATAAATATACATTGTTACAAAAGAAGTTCACAATGGCGAGCTTATCCCTTTGAAGAGATCTCTTCCAGCCAACCACACGTTGGTAAGACAGAGGATATAGACGGCGACAAGAATGTTAACTGTTGTACGTAAATATCAAGAACCATCTGAAGTAAAATAACTCTCGATCTGGCAACATTCTTACTCATCCTAGTAATAAATACACGTTCACCTGTCCCCAGTTGCCAGCTACAAGCAATAAATAATTGTTAGCTGAATTGCCTGCTCTCAAAACATTTATTGTAGGAATAAGTGTTGATTTGGTGGCATTACATAAACATACGGATATTGTCACATAAGAACAATTTAAAAAATAATAATATATCTATTTAGACTTTGGCCACTTTCCCTGTGGGGTAGGCAGAGACCACTGTCCTCCACCTGCTACCATCTTGACATACTTCCGTCGATTCCTCTACTCACATCAACCACCACATACACGCTCGTCGGCTTAGGGTATACTTTTAACCAGATATGTAGAACATCCTTATATTGCGGCCGCTTAGTATTTCTACGTGGACACGCCTTATAAATGCATCATTTTTTTTCCAGGTACTAAATAGATAGATAGAACACTTTATTGCTCACATAACAACAAAAAAACAAATGTACATGGAGAACTTAACCTAATGTGGGCAAAGGCGGCCTTATCGCTGCAAGTGATCTCTTACAGGCAACCTTTGATGTTAGGGATACATAAACAGAGCTCTGCAAGTATTCATGCGATCACAAGTGCCATGAAATACAAAAGGCATAAAAAGTAAGTACCTAATTAATATTAACACTACAATGCCATATAATAATCTCTTAAACAGCTACATGAATAACATAAACTACATAAGATAAAACATACACATACATAAGTAAGTATAATACATTAAAAATAAATAAATAATAATAATAAATATAATACACAAAGAAATATATATAATATTAAACAATAAACGGATAATCAAATAAACTAGTTAGATACATAGGCTGATAGGTTGATAGGTTGGCTGGAAGAGATCTCTAAAAGAGATAAGCTCGCCTTTGTGAACAATTTTCATTTGACAACTTTATGTTATTTGTGCGCAATAAAGAATATATATACTCGTAGCTCTCAATTTTTGATAGGAGCCAATTCCATTGAAAATACAAGAATTGGCTCCTATCAAAAATTGAGAGCTATGTACCTAACTAGTGCCTAGAAAAAAAATTGGTGCATTTATAAGGCGTGTCCACGTAAAGGCGATATAAGACGTTAGGCGACTAGACTATTAAAACGCCTGCACTTCACAGCAAAAAGCGTCTTCTGGAGAAGAAGTTAATTTTATTTTTTCATTTCGACCTATGTTCCTTAGACAAAGTTGTTCAGTTTCTTATTCAGATTAATGTCGTTACATCCTCTACTAGTTTTTTGTGAATTCGGGTTAAACCTTATAAAGTTGTAACCTTAGGGTTGGGCCACACTGATCGACGTTGATCGACGGTTTTCCAGATACAAAACGAGCGCAAAGTATGGAAATCCTTTCGCAACGACGTGGCAAAAGGATTTCCATACTTTTCGCTCGTTTTGTATAGGCAAACAAACCGTCGATCGCCGTCAATCAATGTGGCCTAACCCTTAAGCCTCTTATCTATCATAATATCGTAGTAGAAAGTTGCAAGTGTAGTTGCAAGGTCAATGACCGATCTCTCACACCTCACCTCACCCCACGGCCAGAGGCCTCTGACATGGCTCAATAACTAAGTACGTAGATAGTAGGCGGGGACTAACGGACTAACGTGCCTTCCGAAGCACAGAATCATCTTACTTTTCAGACAATCAGGTGGGTCATCCTGCAACGTCCTAACGAAGAGGGGGAAGTATCATAAAGTGAATTTTGTTTGACAGTGTCCCCAGAGGAAATCGAACCTAGAATCTCCGGACTGAGAGCCTAGCGGTCTAACCACTAAATAATGGAGGCTATTGAGCGTTTAAGATTTAAGCTAAAAATTTGATTTGTAAGTTTATGTAACAATACTAGAAAAAAATTAAGGGCTAATTTTCAAATCGGGTAGCAGTAATAAAAAAATTTTTTAAACTAATAAAACTGTAAAAATTACCATACTAAAAAGTAAGGAAATCCAGTTATATGTGCGATTTCAAAAACCTTTACAAGTTTTTCTATTCGGAGAATTACTGAAACTGAAAGACAACTACCGCCATCTATCGTCGAGTAGCGGTACCAAAAAATAAAATTTCCTGAAAAACCTCATGGAAAACCCACCCAAGTTATGTTGGAAAAATATTTGCCATAGGTTTACTATTATCATGGACGAACTATTATATTGTATTATTGCAAAAACCAGTAAGGTTATGTGTGGAGTGGTGGGTGGTTAATCTTGGACTAAATATTTTTCCCATTGGACTAAATAAGACTTGGACAAGTTGGTACCTTATACTTGTTTCTTTTTTCTGACATAGCGCTACTTTGTTTGTAAAGCAATGTAATCCAATTATGAATAAAAACAAATTATTATTGATTTTATTAGCTAATAAAGCAATATTGAAAATGCTACGAAGTTCGTAGCTATTTGCTACAACTTGCGCCATAGGTCGTAGACAAAATAATTGAAAAATAATATGAAGTCTTATGTTTACTTTTGATTAAGGTATTTGATAAAGATCAATGCAAGAAAGTAAGTTGAGTTCCATATTCATAAGGTTCCAACGGGATCCTATTATTAAACCTGCCTCATGTCTATCTGTCCCACCTTTAAGGGCTGTCTATATAAGGTCCTAATGAAATAGTGAACATAATTTTAGTATGTTATTCAGACCATGAAACTGAACAACTTTTCCCAAGGAACATGGGTCGAAATACGAAAAACCAAATTTGACCTCCCATACAAAATGCGCTATCAGCTGTTCCAGTTTCTATGGGAGGTCAAAAACTTATTTTCGTTTTTCGACCTATGTTCCTTGGGGAAAGTTGTTCAGTTTCATGGTCTGAGTACTAAAATTTTGTTTACTATTTCATTAGGACCTTATACATATACAGTAGAATCCGGTTATAACGACACTCAAGGGACCGGTGATATTACGTCGTACTATCCGGACGTCGTACTAAAGAAATCATTTTTTTACGTTATTTCTTAACAAATCAACGAAACATATGCGTCGCTAAAAGCTGTCGGTCGTTATAAGCGACGTCGTACTAAACGGATTCTACTGTAGATATTTTTTTTATGTTACAAGTAAGCAAACGAGCAGGTGGTCAACCTTATGGTAAGTGGTCACCACCGCCCATAGCACTCACTGTCTTATTAATGGCATATTTTGACGCCAATAAGACATCAAAGCGCGTTGCTCACTTTAAGAACTAAGATGGTATGTCTCAGTGCCGGTTATTAATTGATAAAAAAATATTTAATCTAGTACCCCGTCCCGATTTGCACCTGGTCCAAACGTACCCATGACGCTGGCCGCATTACCGCGTTGAATGCCCAGCGACAACTGTTGGACCAGGAACGAGCCAGCACGGGGGTCACAACTAGTACGCCCCCTCAAGCGCCTTCCAATTTCGCTCACAACTGCAATTCCATTGTCACTGATGAATGTATACAAAGCGTAACAGGAAAGGTATTAAAATAAAATAATACATTTAAATACCTTTAAAAATAAAATAATACCTTTTTATTTTAATAGGCCGAACGATAATAATAATATAATAACAGAAAAGGTATATCAACCCTGAAGGATTCTGCCTATGAAACTGAACAACTTTCCCCAAGGAACATAAGTCGAAATACGAAAAAAATGTTTTACCTCCCTTATGGGCAATCAGCTGATTCAGTTTCTATGGGAGGTCAAATTTTTGTTTTTCGTTATTTGAAAATTGTTCAGTTTCATGGTCAGATTCATATCCTTCAGTACCTTTTATGTTACACAATGTATGTATTATTATGACTGATAAGCTAATCATATACATACTTACGGGGTTATTTTTGGACCTGTAGCCAAATTTTAGTATGTTACCCAGTGCATGAAACTGAACAACTTTCTCAAAGAAACGTAGGGCAAAAAAAGAGCAGAATAATTGAACGTCCCAAAATCTTGCCCTGGCAACAATTGAGTTTATATGGGACGACCAACAGTTTTTCTTTTGTTACGACCAATGTTTCCTTGAGAAAGTTGTTCAGTTTCATGCTCTCAGTAGCATACTAAAATTTGGCTAGGGATCTTAAAATAACCCAGTATAAAAAGGACAATTTACATTATTATCAAAGCACAGCCACCATACATGCCAAACCAAAATAAACATTAGTGTTTATGCAATTAGGCATAATTTCGAAACTCGGTACCTGGATTCACATGAAGCGATCTGGGTTCACATGTAAAGGTTTATTTTAAGATCATGAAACTGAATAACATTTTGCAATGAATTTGGTCGAACAAAAAAAAAATCACTTTGTACAGAAAATGCATCAGCTGATTTCACATATATTTTTTTTTAATAAAGAAGATGGTAAGTACAAGAATTTCATCTTAATTTAAAACTCGCCAAACTGTTAAGTTTGATGGCGAGATACGCTCATATTACTTTTTTATGAATTTACTTACCACTAATTTACATGCAACTATTAAAAATAGAGAAACTAAAGAAAAGAAAATACAATTGTACAAATACAAAAAAATTACCATGTTTGGTGGATTCATTAATTGCCAGCACCCTGGTTTTGGCTGCTGGCAAGTAATGTATCCTATAACCTGCTTTTCACTTGGTTTAAACTTAATTTAGGCTCTTCTCTCAACACTTCTAGCTTCTAAATCATTTCGGCACAAGATATTCCGACTCTCTCTCACCGTAATACGAGTAATTTATCGATTTTGGCAATACAAACTTCCCTTCTCTCACATTTCTTGTATTATATTGATTTTTTAATTTTATCTTATATTTTTCACTGTAATAATATTCCAGTCCAATCAGATATTGTACTTTCCTGTCTACTGGTAAGATTTTACAGATAGGAAACAACTTTTCATACTCATGATTGCAAAGTGACTTAGTTTTTTTGTCAACTAAGAACTTGAGCAGTCTAGTTTGTAATTTCTTTATTTCATATATCCATATACGCTAAGCAGTGAGTCAGCCAATTCAAAATAGAGTACCGTCAACGTTTTTTTATTTACTACATGATTTAGTTGATAAAATTTTCCTAAAACAGAGCCTATTGCATACCTCATAAACATGCACTTTCCAGTTAAATCTTGTTTCTACGGTCAAACCTAGATAAGTAAACCTATCCACAAGTTGTATCATACTACATTTACAGTTTATTATGAGGATATTTTTGGTCTTCATGTTTCGGACTTGGAAAAAGTTGTTCAGTTTTAATGAAATTGCTCTATTTTATAGTTGCGTTTACATTTTTCCTTACCGATACCAATTTTAAATTATTTTTGAACAGCCCTAAGCTAAAGAACATATTAGTCTTTATTTTTGACATTAGCATTATGCAGTATATATGAAGTTATAATATAATACTTATTAGATTTTAACGGAGTTTTAACCCGTTCACGGGCGGTATATCTCATTAGTTATTCGTTAAGTCTGAGCCGTAAATATCACTTCTTCCTACAAGCCTTTCGTTTTAAGCGGAGACAACTCTTTATTATTATTTATTTTCTGAGCTCATTTAGACTTGGGAGGGGTTGACTAGTTGCTTCATTTCGGTGTGGGTGGTTTATAAAGGTAAAGAATAAATTTTATGAAATTTTGATATATATTTTAATTTTTATGTGACAAGTGTACAAACGAGCAGGTGGGACACCTGATGGAAAGTGTTCACCACCGCCCACAGAGCCCGCTGTCTTATTAGTGGAAAAACTTGACACGAATAAGACACCAAAGCACGTTGCCTACCCTGAGAACTAAGATGGTGTGTCTCGTGTGCCAGTAATTTTTATAAATTATTATAATTTATTACCATCCTATTAAAAAACCGTAACCTACCATGTTGTAAGAGGCGACCAAAAAGCTAGAAAATTGAGTTTATAATACTTACTAGGAAAACCACTAAACATTCCTGAAATTAAATTATCTACACGCGCATTTCCCTACAGATGTATATATTATATATCCAGGGACACCAGAGGTTGGGCAGAGGCGTTCTACTGTGTATCTTTCCATCTTATACAAGGTTATTTTTAGGACCTGGTTAGCGTATACCCACGTTATTACAGAGGTCAAAATCAAAAACTTTTGTTCTACGACTTTTCTAACAACACACGAAATTTTTCAACTTCCCATACAAAATGGGTCGGTCACGTGACCACTTTAGTATGGGGAGTCGAAAATATTATGTGAGTTAGAAAAGTCGTAGAACAAAAGCTGTTGCTTTTGACCGCTGTAATAACGTGGGCATACGCAAATCAGGTCCAAAAAAATAACCTAGTATACGGCGGTCACCAACAACCGCGGTCCATGGTGCCAGCCGCAACGCCAACAAGCGTGATGACTATGGTACTTCGCCTCCACATTGTAAACAATTTTGCTAGAATTCTAAACTCCCTGTCCTACAGTTAACGCTTCTTGGGATGTTACGATGATAACCATAGTTAAATCAGTGGGAACGAACAAGCTTATAGTAACAATATTCATCATCATCATAACATACTTCCACTACAAGACAAGGAGCTCCCTCCAGAAGTCCATCTCTTGCTGAAACAATGTGAAGGGGAAGTACCTCAGTCACCAAGCTTACGGCTGGCACCATGGCACTACTCGTGTCCATCTCAGCGATTCCCAGTCCTAAGGTTGAATGGAAGAGATTGCTCTAAGCAATAAAGCCGCCTTTGCGCGCAATTAGATATCAGGTTTCTTACGCAATTACTCTTAATTTGTGTGCAATAAAGAGTTTCTATCTACCTATCTATCTATCATGGACCGCGGTTGTTGGTGACGGCAGAATCTAAGTACACGGAAGGACGCTGGTACCCATCCTACACTTTATATACCCTTAGTCGCCTCTTACGACACCCACGGTTAGGGATAGGTACTATTCAATGCCGGCACCACACGGGACCAGAACATAGTTACAAAATTATCACTGTCAGACTGAAAAATATGTCTTACTTTTGTACTTTAACCTTTGTACTAAATTTGACTGAAACGCAAACTCGAAAAAACATAAAAATATTTGAACTTTCCATTGAAATTGCATCAATAAAAAAAAAAAAAAAACTGATAGCGCCTTTTTGTTTGGGAGATAACTTTTGTTTTCTTGTGACTTATGTTTTTTTGGGAAAAGTAGTTGAGTTTAATTAGCAACAGACTTCAGGGTTATTATATCCTTTCAGCTACAACTTGTAGGTCCCTGATACATTTTTTTTGGTGGCCATTATGTGTCCCACATCTGAGCAAAAGCCTCCCTTTCTTCTTCAACAATAACAAAGTAATCATAACATCCCATAAAACGCCACTGCCGGACAGGGAGCTCCTTTCTTTGCTCCGTGGGGGGAAAAAGTTTGGTACTTTGGAGGGGATTTACTATGGTCACCACGCTTGTAAGCGTTGCGGCTGGCGACCGCTGTGGTTGGTGACCGCAGTGGGTAAGATTGTGAGATACACAGAAAGATGCTACTGCCTATTCTCCGGTTCATACGTCTTCAGTCGCCTCTTACGACACTCACGGGTATAGATATGGGTGGAAGAAAAAACCGAATCAATTCTTTTTTTTTATGAAAAAACAAAAAACATCAAACGATAATGCCTTAAATACATTACAAACATAGAAACAGACTCACTTTTCACCATACATAAAATAGCAAAGATACTTAGATACCTATTTTCCCTCTGATTATAACGATTTGTGGTGTTCATTAGGGTTAAAATGGCGGCGGCGATGTTAATTTTAATTTTATTTTGACAGTAAAGGGTTAAACCTAACCATTTCATTCGGTGTGACAGGCGGTGAAAGGTTTTAAGAATTTATTTAGTGAAGGTGTTAAATGGGGACGTTGACCGAGGGGTTATTAAGTATTTTTATTTTTCTTTATCTATTTACTTGTCCTACGGCCGAGTGGTGGTGATTGCAAAGAATAGAACCAACCCATCTCTACAAGTATGGGTGTCGTAAGAGGCGACTAAGGGCTTATGACCCGTAGGACGGGCAGCAGCATTTTTCTATGTATCGTACCACCTTACATACTGAGATCACCAACAACAGCGGTCGTCAGCCGCAAAGCTTACAAGCGTGGTGACTATGGTAAATCCTCTTCAAAGTACGTTCGTTCGTTCGTTTTAGTTCGTTTTTGCTGGAGTTCTGGAGGGAGCTCCCTGTCCTGCAGTGGAAGTTTCATGGGATGTTATGATGATTTAATTGTCCTGACCGACAAAGTTAAGCCAAGGAGCCATGTCTTAAGGTGATCTGTTGCGGCCAGCTTAGCCCCGAACTCAACTAGATGGAGCCACTGCTGCAAATATAAGGTTTTATTTTTTAATGCAATAAGTACCAACTATATATGTGCAAAAAGTTGATTCGCGTAAATTTCATCGTGCAACTTCAACGCCTAACAACAATGTCGATAAGAAAAATATCTCCATATGTCCACTAAAGTCAATTACTCTCGTCAGTCCGTGTTTACATGAGTACGATCACTCACACAAGCACACAAAGCACAACCGTACAGTTTTGACCGCACGCCCACAATCGTAATATTGAACCAAAAATAGCTAACAAAAATAGTACTTTCAGTACATTAACTGTATTTTTGTATTAATTAGCGAAAAATTTTACTCCAACTAACTTACAAGTTAACGTGCCTTCCGAAGCACGAAAATGCGTTTAGTTATTGTGCCACTTTCGGTGACCCATCTAGATCTTTACCACGGTCAAGGTTACTTAACTTTTGTGATCGGAAAGAAACAACAACAATCACTCGCCCGAGAGAGATATTTTTATAGTCTGTGGGCTTGTTTTTATTACTGAGGACAGAGATGAGGTTGAAGATGGAACAAGCTAGCCTGCAAAAGAAGCCTAATCACTCGCGACTTGAAAATATTTGGGTTATACCGGGTGTTAGTGTAAACACTGTGATCCTTGAAACTGTACATTGAGACCATGAAACTGAACAACTTTCCCTAAAGAACATAAGTCAAAATACGAAAAAAAAAAATTGACTTCCCATAGAAACTGCACCAGCTGATTGCGCATTTCGTATGGGAGATGAAATTTTTATTTCGTATTTTGACCAATTACATTACTTAGTCACTCAAGAACACATACAGGCTAGTGAGAGCGAATTTTAAAGGAAATGTGCAGCGGCTTTGATCGACGGCGACTCACTGGCAATTTCTACTTTTTAATGGTAAACTTTCAATATCAGATGGCTTTTTCTTTAAAGTGGCTTATTGCAGCTGGCGTTAACCCTATCTTCTAAATCCAATCACCTAACTAGGCGTGTCACATACGACATATCGATAGTTATCGATAGCTATCAATACGCCGATAGACCACGCCCAGACGATATAAAAAACCGATGTTCTGCGCATGTCTGATCAAACCGATCGGTTGGAAAGGGGCTATGTGTCGGAAGACAGAAGAAAACCAATTTTTTCAATGCTTGATATAAAACGTGTGTGGTGTGGTGGGTGGTAGGTGGTGTGTTGGACTAACAATTTAATTAATATCGCGCGAAGAAATGGCACTGAACTCAGCCTTTGCCATAAGTACGGTCAACCGCACGCCGGTAGAGACTTTTTCAACTCTATTACCAAGCCGTAAGGTCCAAAAGAGTTTCTGCTGACGAGCGGCCGTGTGTACTTGAATACAAATACTTATGGCACTGATTTTCAGACAGAACCAGAGGAGGTTACTCAATTTTTTTTTTGTTAACTATTATCATAAATTAATTTAAAACTAAAAAAAAAATGAAAAAATAGTGATAAAAGGGAATGGAAATGTTGAAAGGGATGATTTTTTTGTAACAATGTTGTATCTTTATGTGTACAATAAAGAATAAATAAAGATCGTAGCAGGTGGAGGGCTGTGGTCTCTACCTACCTTGACGAGAAAGAAGTATGATGTTATGTATGTACGTAATGAATGTGATGTAAAAGTAAATATTCCTACCAACAATATATGTAAACATACTTACACTTTATGGTTGCAATTGATTTTATACTTGTCCTTATTACCGTGAGGTGCCGGCAAAGAAAAGAAAATAAAAAGAAATACCAACCCATCTTTACCCGTGGGTGTCATACGAGGCGACTAAGGGCTTAAGAGCCGGTGGGTGGGCAGCAGCATCTTTCTGACTATCGTATCATCCTATCCTTCCTACTTTCTACTAATATTATAAACGCGAAAGTTTGTAAGTATGGATGGATGGATGTTTGTTACTTTTTCACGTAAAAACTACTGAATGGATTTTAATAAAACTTGACACACATATAGGTAAGGTCCTGAAATAGCACATAGGCTTCTTTTTACCGCGGGAAAACACTTCATTCCCATGGGAAAATGCATTTAATGCGGGTGAAACTGCAGGCGGACAGCTAGTCTTACATACTGCGGTTACCAACAACAGCGGTCGCCAGCTGCAACGCTTACAAGCGTGTTGACTATGGTGAATACCCTCCAAAGTACCACGCGTTTTTGCTGGTGTTCTGGAGGGAGCTCCCTGTCCTGCAGTGGACGTTTCATGGGATGTTATGATGATTACTGCCTTCATACTATGAAGGCAGCTTCACAGCCTCCGTAGTGTAGTGGTTAGAGCGTTCGGCTCTCGATCCGGAGGCTCTGGGTTCGATTCCCGGTGGGAACACTGTTAAATAAAAATCACTTTGTGAAACTTCCCCAGTTTGGTTAGGACCTGATTGACCGGAGGGAAAGATGGCTCCGTGCTTCGGAAGGCACGTTAGGCAGTCAGACTGACTCTTATTTGCATTGTATTCTTTTTTTTATGTAACAAGTGAGCAAGCGAGCTTGTAGGCCACCTGATGGTAAGTGGTCACCACCGCCCATAGCGCCCACTGTCTTATTAGTAGCATAATTGACACTAACAACACAGCAAAGCGCGTTGCCCACACTGAGAACCAAGATGGTGTCTCTTGTGCCAGTAATTTCATTGGTTCCCTCGCCCTTCAAACCGAAACACAGCAGTGCAAACACTGCTGCTTTACGGCAGAAAAAACAAGAGGGTGGTACTTTCCCAGACGGACTTTGCACAAAGCCCTACAACCATTAAAAACATTCTAACAAAATTCTGTGTGATAGTATACTATTACTTTATTCTGTGGCAGAAGTCTTTGGCGGCTCAACGACTCTTGACTCCAGGAATTATGAGGTCGGTCATTGATCTTACAACTCCATCTCTCTGGCTCTGACTAAGGATGTCCCATACAAACCTGAGCTAGAGATGGTTTTGGACGACCAAGAATTTTGTTTGTTTTAGAAAGTTGTTCCGTTTTAGGGTCCGAATACCTTCCATACCATACCATCTTAGTTCTCAGGGTTGGTAACGCGCTTTGCTGTCTTATTAGTGTCAAATCATTTCACTAATAAGACAGTGGGTGTCATGGGCGGTGGTGACCACTTACCATCAGGTGGCCCACCTGCTCGTTGCCCACTTGTGACATAAAAAAAACTAACATACTCACTTTATTTATTTCAAAAAAATTCCATTCCTTTTGGTAAATGCACTATGTGCTGAAAGTTACAAATTGTACAACATCTTGTGATATTAGGAAAGAAAGACTCACTTTATTTATTTCAAAAATTTCTTTTTGGTAACTGCACTGTGCTGAAAGTTACAAACTTTACAACATCTTGTGATATTAGGAAAGAAAGACTCACTTTATTTATTTCAAAAATTTCCTTTTGGTAAATGCACTATGTGCTGAAAGTTACAAACTGTACAACATCTTGTGATATTAGGAAAGAAAGACTCACTTTATTTATTTCAAAAATTTCCTTTTGGTAACTGCACTGTGCTGAAAGTTACAAACTTTACAACATCTTGTGATATTAGGAAAGAAAGAAAGAACTTTTACGCAAAATATAGAATAACCCTCCTTTGAGTTTCGCCGCAGTCGGTTAAAAAGTCCATAATTCCATTCAGAGGCACTGTATTAATATACCAGTAGAGTAGGCGTGCATGACCGGGCGTGCCGTCCTGCCACCTGATTGGCTGATCGGAAACCGATCGATAACCAATAACTGCTCGCTAACGACGATCCAAGCCACGCTATTGGTCAGAGCTTTTTATGGACTGTTTTTAAATCGAGAACGATTCAGGTTTGTTAAAAAATATGAAGGAAATCGTAAAATAATCTTTATCTTTGCGGGATCTTGCAAGTTAGGGTCGGAGCAAGGAGTCCGAATAGGGAATATGCATGATGTTTTTTTATTTAAAAAAATAATCCTCATTCATGTAGTAAACAGTTTAGTAAAACTATTTTTCGAATAACTATGAAATCAAAAAAGATATAAGCCATCGAAGATTTGTTTCTGTCTCTTTCTAGCAAAACGAAATTTAATACGAAGTTAATATGGCCGTAGTGGCATGTGACGTCACATGCCATGTCGGATCTCTCTGTCTAATCGGCGCGTAATTAAAAGTTTTGAATGCTTATATCAGCAGTATTTCTTAGTCGATTTAAATTTAAATTACACTTTTTGTCATCTACGGTTTTTCATATTTTGTTAATAAATGCGACTAAAAAAAATTATGCATATTCCCTATTCTTTGGAGCCTATAGTGTGAAGTGCTTGAATAAAATTTATGTATACAGGGTGTAACAAAAAGGGTATATCAACCCTGAAGGATGTGAATCTGCCCATAAAACTGAACAACTTACCCTAAAGAACTTAGGTCGAAATATGAAAACATTTTTTGACCTCTAATGGAAACTGCATCAGCTGCTAGCGCATTATGTATGGGAGGTCAAAATTTTCTTATCGTATTTCGACATATGTTCCTTAGGGAAAGTTGTTCAGTTTCATGGGCAGAATCACATCCTTCTGTTACACCTTGTATAACTTGTAACAAAAATTGTATTATGACCCTACAGGATGTAAATCTGCGAATGGTACTGAACAACCTGAACGGGTAGAAACACAAAAAAAAATTAACTTTCCATAGATACTACTTCAGATCATAGTGCATTTTGAATGCGCTGTTCTAAATGTCTTTTGTATTTCGACCTACTTTCAGTTACATGGGCAGATTCAAACGTTGTTCAGCTTTCTGTTACACGTATAAGGCGACTAAGTGTAGCAACACACAACGTGGTGGATCTTTCTCCGACACGGAGAGTTCCACTCGTTACGCTCGCGGCGAAGCCGAAAAAGAGAGTTATGTGTTTGACCTGTATGTATGTATCTATTTATGTATGTACGTATGTGTATCCGTTTCTTTGTTCTCTAGTAACTACTGAACGGCTGAACTGATTTTGATGAGTTCAACGTTAACGTCGAGTCGAGTGACACTGGGTATATTAAAATGATGAAAATGAGCATAGAAAAAAAAATCGTCTTAATCTTTAAAGTGGGGTATCAAAATGAAGGACTTTACTTATATTAAGTTCAAGCAAATGTGAAAGAAAAGCCAAAGCGCTTTGAAACATCTTTTATAATGCGCACGGCTAAAGAGTGGAATTCTCTGCCTGCGTCTGTGTTCCCGAGTTCAAATAACCCGAATCTCTTCAAGTCGCGAGTGAATAGGCTTCTTCTGGGCAAGCTCGTTCCATCGTCGACCTCATCTCTGTCTTCAAGACTAGATCAGTCAAGAATAAGCCCATTTTCAATAAAAAAAAGAGTAGTTTGACCAAACAAATTAAAAAACTAAAAAGTTTAAAACAAAAAAAATATCAAAAGGAAAAAACCCGACTGGGTATCAAAGAAAAGGAAATAAAGCTATGTAGGATCTGTAGGATTTGGTAAACTTTAATTTTGGTAACATATTGCAGGCGGGGCGATTAAAATTTTGTTTACCACCATAAAAATGTGTGTCCGTCCCGACCTGCAATATTTTATAAAATTCAAGTTTACCAATCCCTATTTATCCTAGCTTGTTTTCCTCTTTTCTGTTACGCAGTCGGGTTCTAGTTTTATAATTTTTTTTTTTAGACACATCTGGCGGAATTTTCTAGGTTAGCTAATACACATCTGGCGGATTTTTTTTTGGGTTAGCTAAGACACATCTGGCAAATGTTTTTAGGTTAGCTAAGACACATCTGGCGGAATTTTTGATAGTGTCATAATTAATAGATTTTGCGGTTGCGGAAATTTCCGCGTCGGAATTTCCACTCACTATTTAACAGACCAAAACGCAATACTCATAGCTTAAACTGGCGTTAACTTTAAGTAGTAATAGGCAGAAGCAAAAAAAAAAACATGAAACAATAACATCTTGAGGGGCTATGGAGGAGAACCATGTCTTTTGATATTATTAAAACGATTTAAGTCTATCGTTAAAACGGTTTTACATTACCAACTGGTAAAAATTTAACTATATTTTAAAAAGGCTAAAAAAGGGGTTAATCTTGATGAGATAGATATAGTCTATTTCAAAATAACAAGTAATAAAAATAGTTTGATCACTGTATTTTAGCCTATCATCATTATCGTATCGTGTTGGTTGCTAGGTCGATGACCGACCTTACAAACCTTCGTGACAGAATTGTTGAGCTGCCAAAGGCCTATTAGGTTGTATTTTGTAGTTGGCAGGAACCCTCAGTGTGCGAGTCCGACTCGCACTTGACAGATTTTAAATAAACAAGGCACGCAAAATGCGGGCTAATGCCCATTTGGCCGCTTATTATTATTGTCTCTTCGCAAAGAGTCCCAACGAAGGGTTAATTAGTATGGAACAAAAATTGAATTAAAGCGGTGCGTTGGGAATAATATGGATAAGACGAGTTTTATACATACACATAAAAAACTTGTGGAACTCTAGGTCTATTAGGTGCTAAGTTTATAAGCTATAAGTGTTAATGACTGTTTGTTTCCTTTAAAAAAATTTATGTTAAACTTAATCTAATCTGAGCAAAGGCAAGATATTGTTTTCTTTTTTTTTCTAGGTACACTCGACAGCACATCAATAGAAACACTTTTGGACCTTATGGCGTGGTAATAGAGTTGAAAAAGTTTCTACCGACGAGCGGTTGACCGTACCAGTCAGATTATAATTTAACGGTCTATAATAATTTTGGAAATTTGAAATTGGTCATCGAATTTTGATGCTGATCTATGGTATAAAAAAAAAAAAAAACGTTTATTCAACTTAATAACATAATCAGAACACATGAAGTCCTGCAGCCTGTGGTAGTTATATTATAACTGTGTTACAGACTGCAGTATCTTCCCCACTAAACAAAGTGCAACGCTTAAGATTAAGTATGACTTACTCTATGGTTCCCATTAAAAAAAACATTACCTAAAGATTTTAAAAGACAAAATTTTAAATACTTGTAAATGTTTCAGGAACGATTTTTTCATGGCCTTTTTTTCAAACTGAAAAATTTACATTGGCAGCAGTTATATAACTTTTTAACTTAGTTTCCAGTAGCTTGGTACAAACATTATTAAAACTAAAATACATCACAAAATTTAAAATAGTGTTATTTTTGTGATGTATTTTAATTTAATTTTTAACTGTATGATAGTTTGTATTGAATTGAATGATATACGATACTGTTACCATGAATAAATTTAAATGAATTGATAATTGATCTATACACACATACACATACAAACTACAGCTGATGCTATTGCAGTTTTATGAGTTAAAATCTCGATAACCAATTATTTTCATTGCAAAACTTATAAACAGGGTGTTAATTCGATTACTTTTTGTAGCTTCTTATCTTACCTTAATACGTGGGGCTGAGTACCTTAAAGGACCTCATAGCACTTCGAGTCTTCGACCCTATGGGATCTTTTGTGCTTCCTCTGCCTTACTGCTCCCGTGATCTTCCGCTGTCTTTAAATGTGCTCAATATGAGCTTCGATATAGATTTTAGTTGAAGAAGTATAGTAATTTATTGCTAATTCGTCAAAAGTATACATATCAATGTCAATATTATGTCAAATTAAGTCTTATCAGACACAGTCTAAGATCCCGCCTTCTCTCGTACCTGGTTCAAAAGTTCCCATTATACTGGCCGCGTTGCCGCGCAGTATGGCCAGGGATACTTGTTGAACCAGGTACGAGCCGGCGCGGGGGTCACTGCCGCGGACTCTCAAGCGCCTCCCTATAGCCCTTATAAAATCTTTTGCCGCCGAGCACCACACACCCGAAGTCTCGACAGCAAAAGGGACAAAGTGATGGGTCCGTGTTAAGTCCGCGTACTTCGTCTGCTTTTGGATTGCGGCCCACTCCGCAGCCGCCCCCGCAGTCTGCGTGGTACGAGGCAAATGTGACGCAGCAAAAGTGCACGCGCAGGTTGCATCCCAGAGCAGGGCGCGCCCTCGTTCCCAGGGGATTAGTGTGAGTCCGTCGGGTCTTTTACCGTCTGTGCGGCTCAGACCCGGTGGCTCTAAGTTGCACGGGACGTCAATTGACACCAGTGCACGGCGAATAACCTCGTTCAGTGCGTGATGACGAGGATGTCTCCCCGCACATCTTTTGCAGCTGAGACCATGCCGCCCACTGGAGTCAACCAACTTCCCGCAACGGCACCTATGTGGCTCACACATCCTGCACCCTAGTCGGAGAGCCGCCGCTATCCTCAACGTGTTGTCGTCCAGGAGGGTACCCACGTGCGGGGAAGGCAAAGCATGAAGCCATGCTCCCGTCTCAGGGCAGGTAGCCGCACGTAACCGGGCCAAATCCGCCCCTGACGACAACCCGATGAGATCCGCGACTACTGATTTAGCCCATAAATCATCCCAGTGTCTCTGATATTGGGGCTTTTCTGGAAGTGCGGCATTAGGGCAAAGTGCAGTCCAAGCTGTCCGAGCCTCATCCGCGAAAGGAACGCTGAAGCTGTCACCCTCAAAAGAGATTATACTAGTGACGAGCTCCAGTGAGCCGTTCGCGGAGGCCAAGAAAGCAGACAGCCCAGTGTCCTGCATTCTCCTTACCCCCAAGCCTCCATGACGGACTGGGAGACTGGCCTGTCGCCACTCCTGTTCACCCAGGCTGACATTGATAACGTCCTCCAAAGAACACTTCAGGACATCATCGAGCGCGGCAACTTCCTGAGGGAACAACCACGTTGGACTAGTCCTTGCCATATACGTGAGCTTTGGAAGGGATAGGCAGTTCCTGAGCAATACAAGAGCGACGTGAGCCGATAGATGCTTAAGCTGCGCGTGCCCCTTCAGTAGCATTTCCCTCTTTTCTAAAAGGGCGGCGGGAACGGCGTCGGGAAAGATCGGGGCACCGAGAAGAGCAAAATTGTCCCTGTTGACAACTTTGAGGTCCGGAATAAGCGCTTGAAAACTTGGCAAACTTGCTTGCGCTTCGGGCCCACACGGGAAAATTTCGCACTTAGCGGTATTGACCCTGAGACCCATCTCTTCAAGTTTGGGGAAAAGGTGGTGGATGTCTTGCTCCACAACATCTTGCGGCCCGCCGATAGTACCGTCGTCCAAGTACCAGATATTCAGAGGTGACTTCAAGGATTCTATAGCCTTGTGTATTGCCAGGCTAAAGATAAGAGGCCCCAATGGATCACCCTGCTGGGCCCCTACCTGCGACTCAATGGGAGAGTCCTCGAAATAGAGCCTCGAAGTTGTTGCGTAACACTGGTACAAGAACGGGTTGAAGAAGTAGTCTTCTGGCGTCGGGTGAGCCTGATCCAGAATCTTCATACGCTTGTGAGCCTAAGCGTTGCATGTGCACAGCAGGTGTTCCATGCGGTCGCTTTCCTCACCACATGCTATGCAAGTGGTTGCATCCGACAGACTCATCTTGTGTAGATGCTGTCTAGTGCCGAAGTGGCCAATGACACGGTTTTGGTGCCTGATTAGGTTTCTTAGATATTTGAAGTAACCTACCTTTGTGGTCCGCAGTTTCTACGAATGAGTAATTTCGACAGTGTTTACTCACTCCGAGCGGTGCCTTCTCTGAGTGAGCATGTCCTTGAGTGCAGCTGACGGTACTCCTTGCTACTTCAATAAAAGGTTCAGATCCACAGAAGCGTCTCAGCTTATTGTGTTTTAGTATCAATAAAGGATTTTTTTTAGAAAAATCTGAAACTACGTTGAGAGCAATGACCCGGAGCGCCTCGTTATTACCTACATTCACTGATACTCACGCTCTGGCCCGATGATAACGTCGCGCTCCGGTCCATTGCCCTCCACTTAGGTTTATTTTTGAAAATATCAACACTTTATTGAAAGAAGGGTTTTTGAAAAAAATTGTTGTGCTTTTTTATCGTTACTGGAATTAAATTGACACCCTGTATTTGCATAATTTTCTCTAGCAAATTAATCATTACTTTACTGCAAACTTATCGCTCAAAGACTCGTTATCTTTATCACCCTTACATTGTATCGCTCGCTGAAAGAACTGCATCTATTCATAGTTTTTCGTTATAATTTTACCGTACTGAAGTTTCAAATTCAGACAAAGACCGATAGCACAAAAAGAAACAAGATGGACACATTCCCACTGGTCCCATTCCACTACGACGATCTTATACACACAATTTACATATACGTATGCGCATCTAAGTTCAAATATAATCATCCAATAGGAATCCCAGAATGCTTAATCGATGACGATAAGTTGTTCCTGCTCAAAAGGTACGCACAAAACTTGCTCCGAGATCCACAAGATGAGGATTTAATTCCATTTCATCGATGTGTAAGTGGTTTAAAAATTGGAACGAAAGACAGAGAAAAAATTGAAAATCAGTTTTATGACTGTATAGTACAACATGATGTTTTAAAAATTATAAGACTAAAACTGAAAAAGAACATTTCAAGGAAACACGATGAAGAATATTTGGAGTTTAAAAATTGTTTGTTTGAACCTCAATCTCCGAGCATTGAACACACAGTGTCGACATGTGTCGAAAAACATCCAATAATTACTAAGTTATTTGGAATGTACAAAAACTTTTTTGTTGTTTGGCAACCATACGGCATTATTTAAGATAGATAGAATGTTATATAACACGATTAGATTATTATTAATAATAATACAATAATATGTCAACGTTAGAAGTCTGTTTTGAAGTTTCCTTAACAACAACACACAGGGTCCATTTTTCTTTGCAGGTCGTAATTTTTCATAAGTTTGACAGCTGTGATAATAGGTCTATTACGATAACCTAACTTTAGTAGTTTTACTACACTTGTTCTTCTCTTTCTTGTCCCTTCATTTTGGTTTTGGCCAAAATCCTGCGAAAATAACCTATTTCTCCACATGGGGTTGAAAAAAAGCAATTAAAAAGAAAATAATAATACATCCCTTTGTATATATAATAACAATAATTACAATATTTATTTTTATAATTTCACAAGACTTGATGGTCCCATACAACAACGTTACCTCACCCATTCGCTCTTTCAATCATTTGTGGTAAAAATTTTGAACTATCAAATAATATTAAAAAAAAATCTTAAAAAAATTGCTCAACAATATTATTGTCGTTTTTAAACTCAAAAGATAACGAAACATAATGTGTATTGAAAATTTAATTATTATTAATTTTAATGAAGTTTAATTTTAATTTTTTATTTTAATTAAATTAAATTATATTTATTTTTTATTATATAACTTTATGATTATTGGTTCCACTGAATTACAATTGTATTTTCACAACTAAAACTTTTTTAACAGTATTTTACTAACAATAATCGCTCGAAATAGTAAAACAAATCAAATCAAAATAGTTTTATAATGTTGAATATTAAAATCTCTTAATGACGTCAGCAAAACTACTACAGTAGGATCATATTAACTAGCGCTTCAATAATGTTGACCTATTTTTGTTAAGAATAGATATTCAATATGAATAGATATTCAATTTGTAATAAATTTAAAGAGATCAACATTTTGACTTTTGTGCCGCAATACATTTATGAAAATTTTGTGTATGTCAAACGAAATATAAACATTTTTGTCAAAAATATTGACAGGCATAGTGTCAACACAACAAACAAGAATCAACTTGCCTCTCACATCAGCCGTGTTCACTAAATTAGTTAAACTTATAAAGGTCAATGTATACGCTTTTATAATAAGGTATCCTGATATTGAAGGTTTACCGTTAGATAAATTCAAAACTGTTATCATGCAAAAATTGTACAAGAAAGGTTACTATAAAAATATCGGATTACTTAGAAGAGAAAAATCCATGGGAATAGACTACGGTTCTAACAGGCTAATTAACATTTACTAATGTTTATTGTATCAACCTTGTACATAAAACAAATTAAAAAAGACGTGTGAGTTTTTTATTGTTTCTTTCTTTTTCACATGGCGCCACTTTGTGTGTGAAGCGACGTAAATGTAACTGACGTCATTTAGAGATTTTTAATATCCTACAATTAATAAAGAAAATTTTGATTTATGTTTTTTTTTTAAGATATCTACTCTTACTTATGCACTGATAAATAAAAAAAAACTCCAATAGGGATATCCACATTATGGCTACCGATACACGAACCGACGACAGATCGCGTCTCAAGAAAAAGAAAACTAATTAAACAAAAGAAAATGCCAACTAAAGGTACTACAATAAAAGAATAAGGTTGAGTACTATCCTCTAATAATTAATTTATTATTTTAGTACCGACGCGTACGAATTGCGAAACCAAAAAATGGAACAAATGAAAATGCAAAACGAATTCACAAAATAACTAAACTAAAACGACGAAGTAAGCAAATAAATGAACAAAAAATAAATGAATTTATTAAAATAATCTAATTTTTCTTTATTTTATGTTTTTAATCATTTATCGTCAAAATTTTAAACTAATCATCAAATTGATTAATATTAAAAAAAAAACTAGATAAATGCCGATTTTAAACTTATGATCTACTTTTTTCGTTTATTCCATCGCTTACCAGCAGCTATGTCAAAAGGAATCGGCTAAAACTGTCAGAAAAAACAAGTTTGTAAAACAATGTTTTCGTTTCCGTCAAATAAACTATGGTTTTAGGGTCATGGCAACAAATATGTTGTTGTTGTACAAGTTTTTGGAATAAATTTTATTATTAAAAAAAAAAAATTTGCTGTGCCGGAACAAGGCGTTGCATTGCATGCCATTGGCATTTACTATAAATATATATATAGTCTATATAAGATGACGTGTAACTTGACATTGGATAAATAGATAAATAAATACATTTGTGTCGTGAATCGTCAAAAAAAGGTAGGTAAGCATTGGAATCAAGGAAACGTCAAAACAGACTCTTACGTTGGCCTAAAATATAATGTTTGTTGAAAATGAACAACTTTCTTTTACATTTATTCCATTGCAGTTATTTCATTTAGTTATTTTTTTATTTGTTTTGTTTTATTTATTTTTTAAATTTATATCAAAAAATTTAATTCCAATTTTATAATGTTTATTCCTTCTGTGCTTCTTGAATGATCTGGAAAAAAAAACGAGCAAAGATAAGGTATACTATATGTCGCCGGTAAATTGTATAATTCGCCGTTTACAAACGGCGGGCCAAATGTAAACGGTCGCCAAATTGTTAAACGGCGCCGGCAGATTGTAAACGGGTTTAGATCACTGGTGCATTTTAGATTCGTTAGTTGGTGAAGGCCACGGTTAGATTATCTTTCGACGGAAACGAATTACGCGCCGTTTTGTGAAATGCCGCGGCTTAATGTAAACTAAACCCACTATACGGACATACTCCACCTCCCATACGCCTCAAAAGCCGTCACAGTTTTATTAGAAACACCGTACCCCTCAAATCAGATCCATCAAAGGCTAGAATAGAACTGTGGTCAAAAATGTACACCCCTGAAAGCCCATATATCCCCATTGCCGAAAATCTTCCACCAGGACATGATCTTCCCTGGCCCATATGGAAGTCACTTAATATACTGCGATCGGGCGCTGGCAGGCGCGGAGAACTGACGAAGAGGTGGGGCTTCTCTGATAACGACAAGTGTGAATGCGGCATTTTGCAATCCATGACACACTTGCTTTCGTGCCCTACCTCCTCAGTTTCTTGCACCAAGGAGGACCTTTTTTAAGGGAACCAAAGAGCTATTGCTGTAGCCACATTTTGGGCTAATTTACTATAAAATCATTTGCCATTGATACGAAAAGAAGAAGAAGAATGTAAAATGACGAATTAAAAATTTTTTGGTACCAGCTAGCCAGTCACCGCAAGCATACAGGGTGTTAGGGACAGCATTCCAAATACTGAAGGGCCATGATCAGTCAACGACTCTAAACAACTTTCAGTGAACAAAACTTTCAGGAAACGAAAAGAAAAATCCACGTCTCCATACAAAATTGTAAACTTGATCGGGCTATTGTATGGAGAACCCGATTTTTTTTTTCGTTTTTTGAAAGTTTGGTTCACTGAAAGTTGTTCAGTGTCGTCGACTGATACCAGCTAGCCAGTCACCGCAAGTATACAGGGTGTTAGGGACAGCCTTCCGAATCCTGAAGGGCCATGATCAGTCAACGAATCTAAACAACTTTCAGTGAACAAAACTTTCAGGAAACGAAACGAAAAATCCGCGTCTAAATACAAAATTGTAAACTTGATCGGGCAGATTGTATGGGGAACCCGATTTTTTTTTCGTTTTCTGAAAGTTTGGTTCACTGAAAGTTGTTCAGTGTCGTTGACTGATGTATAGTCGTTAGGCTTTCCACCAGTGCTGAGCTAGGGAGCTAAGCTATGAGCTGTCAAATGGCCCAGTCCTATTGGTTGGAGTTTTCCAGCCCACAGCACTGTTGGAAAATGAGTATAAGGCGATCCGTTTTCCATACTAAATTCAAATGACTTGCTGTTGAAAAACGAGTGTATACTGCTATTTTTTTTTATTATTATTATTATTTTTTTCTTTATTTTTGATTAATACAAAGATACAGCTAATGCACCGAAAGTACTATACCTAAAACTTTTAAGCATGGCAAAACATTTTACCAACTTACCAACACATTTTGCAGCTATATCAAGACTATTGTGCTCCATGATTAATAGTAATCAGCTAAAGCTGTCGGAAAAAACAAGTTTGTAAAACAATGTTATTTTTTCGGTCAAATATATTCTAGTTTGTCTGGTTCTATGGCTGCAAAATGTGTTGGTAAGCGTTTGCCATGCTAAAAAATTTTAGGTACAATTTTTGTTAGCAATTTTTGGTTCAATATTACCATTGTGGGTGTGCGATCTATACTGTAGTACTTTCGGTGCATTAGCTGAATCTTTGTATTTATCAGCGAAATATTTTACTAAAAATAGTATATACACTGGTTTTTCAACGGCATTTTATGTCCCGCATAAGAATGCAAGTCATTTAAATTTAGTATGGAAAACGGATCGCCTGTCACCAAGGTTTTCAAAGATTTGCAATTTACATGATATCTTGGCCATAAAAAGGAACGAGCACCTGACCTGTAATGACCCGTATTATAGGCTCATATTCTTTTTCGCACTGGTCTGAAACTGCTTCTAAGTCTAATCCATTGCTTTTTGACAAACAATCTAAGTACTTATTCCAATCCTCATATTTAGAACCGAATGAATATTGTATTGACTCATTTATGTATTTTTCCACTCCAGGAAGCGAAAGACAAATTTGAAGTGAAGCTATATTTTGCATTGGGTTATCACTTATATTTATTTCTTTCATGCATGTAACGAATGAACTTGTTTCTTGTTTTTCAAATATATCGTTTACCAATCTCCTTAAAGTTTTTGGATCATTGAAACAATGGGAAATTTTTTTCGGGTAATTCCCAGATATTCTGGACATGCAATGAAGTCTCTTAAGTACAGATTTATGATCTCTGTATAAACCGAGCGGTACATTTCTGCGGGATCTTTTGATCAAATCCTGTTCTTTACTTATTTCTTGTAATATAATTGTAGTATCGTTTCTGTATTTTTGTCTTTTATTTAAGCTGCCTGAAATTGAAAAACTTCTTACCAAAAGACAGAAAGTAAAAAAGTGGCTTTAGACTCAAAAACTGTCAATTTCCTGGATAAACAAGGGCATTAATGTCGGCGAATCGAAGTTGACAAACCTTCGTTTCGCGTACTATAACGGTATTATACTTTTCTCCTCATCAGCCTCCCAAATGGAAACCATGCTGCAAGAGCTGAGCAATGCAAGCCTTGAGGTTGGATTAAAGATGAATATGTCAAAGACCAAGCTAATGACCAATAATAGCACTGAGCGCATTGTATAAGTGGATGGAGATAGAATCGCATATGTCCATTAGTACATTTACCTAGGTCAAATAGTCTCGTTCCAGGCACGACAAGACAAGGAAGTCGAAAGACGAACCGATAATGCCTGGAAGAGCTATTGGGCCATGAAAGACCTCATGAAGGGAAACCTTCCAATGACTCTAAAGAGGAAACTCATGGACATCTGCATTCTTCCTATCCTTACCTACGGAGCTCAGACTTGGTCTTTGACGGACATCCAAAAAACCAAACTCAAGGTTTGCCAGCGTAATATGGAGCGTAGCATACTCCGAGTGAAGCTCACAGACCGAGTACGAAACACTACGCTACGCTCCAAAACACAAATTGTTGACGTAGCGACTAAGGCGGCCAATCTTAAGTGGAACTGGGCTGGCCACGTCGCCCGAATGCCACCACAACTATGGGCAAAACGAACGACAGAATGGATTCCACCTAACGCCAAGCGTCGTCGTGGTCGGCCTAGAAAAAGATGGAGGGATGAGCTCGACACTTGCGCCAATTACTGGAAGGAGTTGGCCCAGGAAAGAGAAAAGTGGAAAGGTGGGAGAGAGGCCTTTGCCCTGCAGTGGGAGACAACAGGCTCCTAATAATAATAATAAAAGCGTCAAAAGCCCTTGTACGAGCCATCGATTATACAGAGTACAAAGTTTTCTGTTTTAGCGGACGTGCGACCAAGATTTGGGGTTACGCGTCACTTAAGAACTTCTGTGTAATAAACACGCTCCACTGTTACGGTTGCATTTTAATTATTGACATATCACCCTGACATTTTCACCCCTTATCCTGCCGCAGCCGTCTGACATCTTGACACCTGTGCTGAGCCAATACTGCGGCCAGCACATTTTGGTCCTTCGAGCCGAATAAGGGGTGAAAATGTCAAGGTAATATGTCATTAATTAAAATCCAACCGTAACAGTGGAGCGTGTTTATTACACTGAAGTACCTAAGTGACGCGTTACCCCAAATCTAGGTCGCACGTCAAATAAAACAGAAAACTTTGTACCCTGTACGATTGATGGCTCGTACAGCCCAAGTCGGTGGCCGTAATTTTAATCCTGCCTGAATGACTTTTAGGCTCAATAACTTCGTATAGTCCAGTCAATCTACGAAAGTTTGTATGGAGAGGGTTGCATTAAATGCATATTTAGGGAAATTAATTTTAAATATAATAAATATAGGCTATTTGAAGCTGTAAATTAATTAAATCCGGCAATTTTGAAAAACACATTTTTTTGTAAAATTACCAGTATAAGCTGACCTGTGCTTCATGGTAAATATTATACAGGTTGAGTTCACCTTATACTGGCTTTAAGAATATCAACGTTATGTCGGGGATTACTATGGTTTTAAATTTTTGAATATTTTTATTTTAGGCGATCGCTGATTAATACAAAGATACAGCTAATGCACTGAAAGTACTAGTTTTTGTTAGCAATTTTTGGTTCAATATTACCATTGTGGGTGTGCGATCTATACTGTCGTACTTTCGGTGCATTAGCTGAATCTTTGTATTTATCAGCGAAATATTTTACTAAAAATATAATAATAAAAAGGAACGAGCACCTGACCTGTAATGACCTGTATTATAGGCTCATATTCTTTTTCGCACTGGTCTGAAACTGCTTCTAAGTCCAATCCATTGCTTTTTGACAAACAATCTAAGTACTTATTCCAATCCTCATATTTAGAACCGAATGAATATTGTATTGACTCATTTATGTATTTTTCCACTCCAGGAAGCGAAAGACAAATTTGAAGTGAAGGTATATTTTGCAATGGGTTATCACTTATATTTATTTTTTTCATACATGTAACGAATGAATTTGTTTCTTGTTTTTCAAATATATCTTTTACCAATCTCCTTAAAGTTTTTGGATCATTGAAACAATGGGAAATTTTTTTCGGGTAATTCCCAGATATTCTGGACATGCAATGAAGTCTCTTAAGTACAGATTTATGATCTCTGTATAAACCGAGCGGTACATTTCTGCGGGATCTTTTGATCAAATCCTGTTCTTTACTTATTTCTTGTAATATAATTGTAGTATCGTTTCTGTATTTTTGTCTTTTATTTAAGCTACCTGAAATTGAAAAACTTCTTACCAAAAGACAGAAAGTAAAAAAGTGGCTTTAGACTCAAAAACTGTCAATTTCCTGGATAAACAAGGGCATTAATGTCGGCGAATCGAAGTTGACAAACCTTCGTTTCGCGTACTATAACGGTATTATACTTTTCTCCTCATCAGCCTCCCAAATGGAAACCATGCTGCAAGAGCTGAGCAATGCAAGCCTTGAGGTTGGATTAAAGATGAATATGTCAAAGACCAAGCTAATGACCAATAAAAGCACTGAGCGCATTGTATAAGTGGATGGAGATAGAATCGCATATGTCCATTAGTACATTTACCTAGGTCAAATAGTCTTGTTCCAGGCACGACAAGACAAGGAAGTCGAAAGACGAACCGATAATGCCTGGAAGAGCTATTGGGCCATGAAAGACCTCATGAAGGGAAACCTTCCAATGACTCTAAAGAGGAAACTCATGGACATCTGCATTCTTCCTATCCTTACCTACGGAGCTCAGACTTGGTCTTTGACGGACATCCAAAAAACCAAACTCAAGGTTTGCCAGCGTAATATGGAGCGTAGCATACTCCGAGTGAAGCTCACAGACCGAGTACGAAACACTACGCTACGCTCCAAAACACAAATTGTTGACGTAGCGACTAAGGCGGCCAATCTTAAGTGGAACTGGGCTGGCCACGTCGCCCGAATGCCACCACAACTATGGGCAAAACGAACGACAGAATGGATTCCACCTAACGCCAAGCGTCGTCGTGGTCGGCCTAGAAAAAGATGGAGGGATGAGCTCGACACTTGCGCCAATTACTGGAAGGAGTTGGCCCAGGAAAGAGAAAAGTGGAAAGGTGGGAGAGAGGCCTTTGCCCTGCAGTGGGAGACAACAGGCTCCTGATAATAATAATAAAAGCGTCAAAAGCCCTTGTACGAGCCATCGATTATACAGAGTACAAAGTTTTCTGTTTTAGCGGACGTGCGACCAAGATTTGGGGTTACGCGTCACTTAAGAACTTCTGTGTAATAAACACGCTCCACTGTTACGGTTGCATTTTAATTATTGACATATCACCCTGACATCTTCACCCCTTATCCTGCCGCAGCCGTCTGACATCTTGACACCTGTGCTGAGCCAATACTGCGGCCAGCACATTTTGGTCCTTCGAGCCGAATAAGGGGTGAAAATGTCAAGGTAATATGTCATTAATTAAAATCCAACCGTAACAGTGGAGCGTGTTTATTACACTGAAGTACCTAAGTGACGCGTTACCCCAAATCTAGGTCGCACGTCAAATAAAACAGAAAACTTTGTACCCTGTACGATTGATGGCTCGTACAGCCCAAGTCGGTGGCCGTAATTTTAATCCTGCCTGAATGACTTTTAGGCTCAATAACTTCGTATAGTCCAGTCAATCTACGAAAGTTTGTATGGAGAGGGTTGCATTAAATGCATATTTAGGGAAATTAATTTTAAATATAATATAGGCTATTTGAAGCTGTAAATTAATTAAATCCGGCAATTTTGAAAAACACATTTTTCTGTAAAATTACCAGTATAAGCTGACCTGTGCTTCATGGTAAATATTATACAGGTTGAGTTCACCTTATACTGGCTTTAAGAATATCAACGTTATGTCGGGGATTACTATGGTTTTAAATTTTTGAATATTTTTATTTTAGGCGATTTAATGCAACCTCATATCGTAGATTGACTGGACTAGTAACCATTTTTACATTACATATGACATTGTCTTAACAGAAAAAAAAAAACATAGTAACAAACAAGGTATGAGAAGTGATATGGTCAAAATAGAATTTTAAATTAATTTATACTTATTTGAACCCTTATTTTGTTCATTTTTGCCCATTTGTAACCATTTTACTGCTACATTTTTTTTATCAAAAGTATATGAAAGTTTACAATATTTCAGACAAAACAATATTTAATGATGAGGTTGTTTTTAGGGTTCCGTACCTCAAAAGAAAAAAACGGAACCCTTATAGGATCACTTTGTTGTCCGTCTGTCTGTCTGTCAAGACCCTTTATCTCACGAACGGGTAGAGGTATCAAGTTTAAATTGATACCATATTTTAGGGTCCATGAACCACACAAGATCTGAAAATTTCAATTTTTTACAACGACGCAATCAAAAGACATGGCATTTTATGTCCTCATCTCCATACATTTATGCAAAACCTACAGGGTACTTGCCGTTGACCTGAAATTATGAAATTTGGCAAGAAGCTAGGTCTCACAGTACAAATAAAGGGAAAAGTCTGAAATCATTAAATATTACAACTTTTCTCACAGCTAATGGTAACCAATTGTGTTGAGCTCCCGTTTCAAGAACATTCATATATGAGAGGGGTCAAGTTGGATGGTCGCGGAGGCGATTTTTGTTTTAGTTCTATTTTAAAAATGGAAACACTTACAAACTTGAACATTGGTATGATTATAGTACATAAACTATAAAATAACAACAAATAATAAAATTTGGTCAAGCGCGTGGCGGACTCAAAAAATCTAGATTATGATTATGTGGTGGTAGGGAACCTTCGGTGAGCGAGTCCGACTCGCACTTGGCCGGTTTTTTTGGTATTTGTATCTATTTTGATATTTTTGAAATAACAAAGAAAAAGAACCTTTCTCTCATTTTTGTGAATTTTAGTCTGCCACGTTGCAAGGCACGCTTATGTGAACGTTATTGACGTGTAAATGAGGTCAAAATTAACATAGATGAGTGTGTAGCTGCTAATTTTAGGGAAGGATCCGCCTTAAGTTGATAACTCGAGATATCATGACAATTAGTTATGCATTCCTTGCGCTCAAGACGACCAGATGATCTATTTGACACAAGCTGATTATTTTTGCAACAAAAATCATATGAATCTGTCACCGATTTAAAAACTCTTACCATTGTAAAAGTCAACACAGCACAAAACAAATATATACACAAGGGTGCACTTATACAGCATTATCTTAATGTGAAAATCTTCATAATCGCATAAGAAATTATCAATTAAAATTTACGAGGAAAATATTTCCAATTAGGTAGGTTAGGTAGAAGCAAAGCCAAACATGCCTCTCAATCTCTCTACTAACTTCTAACTAAAGCCAAACTATTTTTTTTGCAATTATACTACCAAGTCAGACAATACTACTTAATTAGAAATTACATACTCGTAAATTTCGATTGGAATTTTTGCGACGGTAATTATATTTGGCACTGTAGGAACAATGTTGTACATTTACACACTTGTGTTGTATTTATTTCTTTTGTCCTCATTTCATTTATGCAACGGTAAGCATTAGGTACGGTCAACCGCTTGTCGGTAGAAACTTTTTCAACTCTATTACCAGGCGATAAGGTCCAAAAGTGTTTCCACCGATGTGCGGCCGTATGTACAAATATAAAAGGATAAAGTGATTATCACACCCGTTCAATTCTTTCCATAGACCATTCCATAGACTTGAACTCAAACATTCGTTGGCTTTGAGTACATTATGAGTTACTAGCTGGCCACGACTTCGTCTACGCAGGTTTATAAATTGTAGCCTATGTGTTGTTCTGATGTATAAGCTATATTACTGTAAAGTTCCTTTCAGTAGTTTTTACGTGAAAGAGTAACAAACATCCATACTTACAAATTTCGCGTTTATAATATTATACTAGCTTTCCGCCTGCGGTTTCACCCGCATTATATGCGTTTTCCCTTGGGAATGAAGTGTTTTCCCGCAGTAAAAAGTGCTATTCCAGGACCTTTTGAAGTTTAATCTAAATAATTATAATTTTACTGGTAACGCGGAGCAGGCTATATCTATAATGGCCGAAAATACGAGAAGAGTACCTGAAGAAATATCCTGGGAAATGATAACAGTAAGTGAAGTAATTAAAGTGGTAGAGAATATGGAACCTAAGAGATCATGCGGTTACGATGAGATGCCGATAACGGTAATAAAGAATAATATTGATCTGCTAGCAAAACCTTTAGCGAATTTCTTTAACAAGTGTTACGAGGAACAGGTTTTTCCGAATCAATTGAAAATTGCCAGAATCACTCCAATTCATAAGAAAGGATCCACTAGCGATCTGAAAAATTACAGGCCAATATCACTATTACCATGCCTATCAAAAATTTTTGAAAAACTAATAAAAGTTCGACTTATGCGACATGTAAATCGAAATAATATCTTGAGTAATAGACAATATGGATATCAGAGAGGAATTGGAACTTCGGAAGCAATCAAAACCTTAATTGATGATGTTATTACCAAACTCAATGCTAAACAAAGAGTAACCGGCTTATTCCTTGATTTGAGTTCCGCCTTTGATGTTGTTGACCATGAAATCCTGCTGAAGAAGCTAGAACACTATGGTATAAGAGGTAATACGTGGAACTTGCTTAAATCATACCTTAGTAACAGATACCAATATATTGAAGTTAAAACGATAGAAGGTAGGGAAGAAAAAGTCATCAAATCAGGGCTTACTGAAATAAGAAGAGGCGTACCACAAGGATCAGTACTAGGGCCAATCCTCTTTATTCTTTTCGTAAATGATGTTATCAATTATTTGACTGTCATGGTTCCTGATATCAGCTTAGTAACCTTTGCAGATGACACAAATGCGGTGGTTTCTGCTGGAAATATTACGGAACTTAATGCTAAAGTTAATCAGACACTGATGCTTTTTCATTATTGGTTCTCAACAAACAATCTGGCTCTAAATTCTAATAAGACAAGCGTGTTATTATTTAAAACAACTTCCAGAAACCACGAACAGTTGACAGTCACCTTAAATGAAGATTCAGTAACTCCCGTTGATGTAGTTCGGTTTCTTGGTGTACGCATTGATGCTTATTTAAATTGGAAAGACGAACTAAATGCTTTAGATGGCTCACTTAGTTCTGCGTGTTATGCGATTAGAAGTTTAAGGGATGAGCTTAACTTAAAACAGTTGAAAACTGTATATCACGCCCTCATAGAGTCCAGACTCAGGTACAGCATTATGCTATGGGGTAAAAGTTATGATTATAATTTAAATAAGGCTTTCGTTCTACAAAAAAGAGCAATCCGCACGATGATGCGTATTCCACAATGGGAATCTTGTCGACCTCATTTTAAAACATTAAAAATTTTGACATTACCAAGCTTGTATATTTTAGTATTATTGTGTGACCTTGTGAAAAATTCGTACGAAACCGAAGAAGAAAAGATGACACGTTTAAAAACTAGAAGAAAAGATATGTTAGGAACAATCAAACCTACGTTAAATGTTGTCAAACATAGCACTAGGTACCAAGCTATTTGTTTTTTTAATCGATTGCCGATGGATATTAAAACATTAGGCAATGCAAAGACATTTAAATACCATTTGAAGGCCTTCTTGCTAGAAAAGTGTTATTATTCTTTCGATGAATTCTTTATGTCCCAAATTGATTAATTTATAATTTTAATTTTTGTACGTATAATGAAATGTATTTTTATTTTTGACGATATACCTAGTATTTTAACTCTAATGTAATTTGAACATATACTCTTATTGTTTATAATGCCAAATAATTTTTAATCAATTATTTTTTTGAATTTTGCATGATTTAATTTGACTTTTAATTTCATTGTGATATATAAATGTAAGAATTTCAGCACAAAATGTACTTTGTTATGAAATAAATGAACTTGAACTTGAACCTAAACCAATATGTGTGCCAAGTTTCATTAAAATCCCTTCAGTAGTTTTTGCGTGAAAGAGTAACAAACATCCATCCATCCATCCATACTTACAAACTTTCGCGTTTATAATATTAAGTATAATAGTAGGAAGGAACTAGGATTTTTCTTTTCAATTGAACGTGTCTAAGTTTAAAAAAAAGTAGGGCCAACGTAAGAAGTCCGTTTTGACGTTACCTTATCACCAACACACAGAGCTCATTTTTCTTTGCATGCCATAATTTTTCATACGTTTGACAGCTGTCAGAACGGATCTATTACGATGGCATTACTTTAGTGCGTACAAACTGGGCGAGTTAGTAAATGTACTCGCACGGCATCGGTAAAATTCCCTAAAATAGGGTCTTCAAGATGCGTCGTCTTTCACGCCCACCATAATACGTACGTATCACGCGTTTCTGCGCAATGAACGCTGACTGGTCAGTTCAGGAATCTCCAGCGTTTGTATACTGCGTACAAAATAACTCTGTCTGTGACGGTTAATGCGCAGAAGTCAAAAAATGAGTCGCGGTGGTGAGCGCGGCTCCCCCCATCGTTCATTGGCTCTCCGCCTGTCACCCATGCGCGGAAAATAACCGTCATAGACAGACTTTATCTGAAAGCGCTGTCTGTATCTTATAAAGATTTCCAGGTAAAGGCTCTATAAAAAGTAAGCACTATAATACAATCTACAGTGTGTTTTCAGCCTGAAAAATCTCATATTTTATTTCGAAACCCATTGTTTCATCAAATGAAAATAAGTATTTTTTCTGTTGCAAATAAAAATCGCTAAATTTGTAAAGTCACAGAATAGGTAACAGTATTAAAAGTTAAAAGATTTTTCTGAAGTCGAAATAACTTTTCTTTGTGAACGTTTCTTGTTGTCATTAAGAGAATAACCGGGCTAGATATTAATAAGAAAAACCTCAATGTTAGTACGGTCAACCGCTTGTCGGTAGAAACTTTTTCAACTCTATTACCACGCCATAAGGTCCAAAAGTGGATCTACCGATGTGCGGCCGTGTGTACGTACGGCAAAAAGCAAGTGAAAACAATACCAGTATAAACTGAACTAGCGTTACGCTACAAACGCCCAAAACCAGAGATCTATAAGCCAAAGTGCTTCCACCGACGAGCGGTCGTGTGTACTTTCGTGTAAAAAAAAAACATGAAAAACCTAATAATTTTTTATTTTTCAAATTACAGGCAAAATTAACAAAAGACACACCAGAAGTATTACTATTATAATAATATTACAAGTGCGAGGGCAAACACAGAATATCGAGAGAAGCGAGAGTTCAAATTCTTTGCAGTATATGATCAAAAGATCCCGTGTTTTTGTGTTTCAAAAACACAAAACAGTAATAGAAAAAATTTATTGCATGTCAAAAGTATCTGGAGGATTCGGAAAAAAAATCGCGTATTGTTTTAGTGATCCGGATGTTTTAGAACAAATTAAAATGATAGCCGATAGCATGCACCTGACGGATGAGGATAATCCTGATTTTACTTCATTCAATAAATGCATTAAAAAACTACAAATAAAATCAGTAGATGAAAATAAAATATCATTTTATAAATGCTTTGAGGAGAATAATATGGAAAAAAATATAAAAGAGTCACTTCAACAGGTATTAAGTGAAAGCCAACTAAAAGACTTAAATATGTTTTTGGACTGTTTGTCACAAAGCAATGGGAAAGATTTAGAAAAAGTTTCAACAGAATGCGTAGATAAACATGAAATATTTTTCAACATAATTGACAGGATTCCAAATACAAATTTTCTTTCCGTACGAGAACAATCCAGGTATCGTATGGTGCACTTTAAAAATTACTATCTGTCCCCAAAACTTATTTTTCCCACATGGCGCTACTTTGTTTGTGAAGCGACGTTTTTTTTTAGATTTGTTGTTACATTACAAATGCATCTTGAGTGCAATCCCGCACTTGAGAAGGATTTATTCGAAAGAAGAAATTTTTTTTTCTTTTTTTTTTTTCTTTTTTATCGTCAATGGGCTTACTCTTGACCTCGATCTAGTCTTAAAGACAGAGATGAGGACGACTATCTACTCGCCCAGAAGAAGCCAAAACAAACAAGATTATTCCGTTTAGCCACTTATTAGTCAAAAGCAACAATCCCTAAGCCTTTTTGGCTTTCGTATGTCTATCAGGGTGACTTTGAAGACATTGGACAGATTCAGTTATCGATATAGATCAATTTTGTATAGCTCTAAGGAAATTTGGAGGTGTCGAATTTTTTTTTGTTGGTATTATGTCAAATATTCCTGAAACTGATACGCAAACGTACTTGCCGTAAAATATATAAAATAAGCATAAATGATGCATTTATATTTTTTTATAATAATAAAAATGTATTTCGGTAACATTTTAGTCTAGTATAAAATATATTTAGAACATCCGTTGAGCAAACAATGCTCGTTTTGGAGGAGCCCGCTCTTCCTCTTACAGTAAGTAAAGCTATTAGACGAAGTAAGTCAAAATATTAGATAGAAAAAAATAAAATTAACAAAATTAAATAAACCAAAAAAAAATATACGATTTACAAAAACTATGAACGTGTGGTGAGGTTTGTTTGTGTGTGTGAGTGTGTGTGTGTTTGTGAGTGTGTGTGTGTGTGTGTTTTTCGAGTGTGTACGTGTGTATGCGTGCGTGTGTGTCTGTGTGAGAGTTGTAACGGAACAGGTGTCTTCCGTACAATTTCACTCAAAACTTTAGTTATTCTTGAAATCATTTATAACATTTTAAGATACTGAACTTTGCTTTATTATTTTCATAATTTATTTGAATTACGGAACTCCAAAATTTTGAATTTTGAGGGCGATATTTTCAAAATTGTGCTTCATAGCTCTAAACAAAAGAAAAGCGATACTATAAATAGATCTGACGCAGATGTTTTTGGATTATTGTTCATTTGATTTTACTCGCGGAAGTGCTCTTTTTGAGTTTACATATTCGAAAGTTTTATTAGGTAATATTTTAATTTTTGTGTGGTGCTTTCGATTTTTATTGGATTTCGCTACTCTCGTGTACTCGAGGATGAAAGGGTTTTTCAATATTCTGCAGAAAGTACATAAAGGATTGTTCGCGAGTTCATTTTGAATATTTATATTCATTTTTATTCGATTGAATTTATATTGATCGTTACTGTTTGAGAGGAACTTTCAATTTAGAGGCAAGTCGAATTTGTTCGTATTTGTAAATTCACGTATTTTGTAGGAAAGCTAGGGAGTGCGTTCGATGATTCACCTTTAGTATTGAGAGCGACAACTTGCCTACATGCCTGCCCGTTTGTGAAAAGCTCGTCGCGGCAAGGCTGTCGAGGAACTTTATTTAAAGGGTTTCTTGGAGGACCGACTCATAGATTCTTGTAAATGAAGATGTTTTCTCAGGAATCATTTTGATTTATGGAATGAATCTATTGTTCCAAAATCTTGCCCGTCTGTGTAAAGGAGGACGGAACAAACCCATCGTAGGTAGTATGTCAAGGGGATATTGGAGGACCGTCTCGTAGACCTTTGTGAAGAGAAATGTTTTCTTAGGAATCATTTCGATTCATGGATGGGTCTATAGCCGCATTTGCAATTTCCCTGGGTAAATACTTCACCTAGCATGAATAATTTTTATGGTGTAAAACGAGGATTGATTGGGTAAATTTAGAATCGGTGTTATATTCGTCTCGTGAATTATGGCATCTATTCTGCTTAGGAGTTAGATAGGCACTGGAAGTGATTCTCCAGTGGGATTTCATGATGTTTGAAATCTCAATGAATCTCTTCAATTTTATGTCTCTAATTCGGTAGCAGGGGCATGTCGAAGTGTGTCATGGATGTCATTCCTTCCTGCTACTTCATCAGAGGTATACTTTTGAAGAATAGGGCTTGTTGGTTAGCGAAATCCATTTACCGAACTGAGTGATGGGGTTTATCACGGCGTGTGGTGGATTTCTTAGGGTTCTTCGTACACGGCTTAGGGTACTAGGCACTCATTGGATTATGCCAAAATCCGTCTGTAAGGTAAATTCTTTATCTTAGGGGTCGACTCCAGTGAGCGTGCTGGCTTAGACAAATCACTACACACCACGAATTTAAATTTACACCCGAGACTCGTGTCTCTTGTTTGATTTACAACACTGTCTTATACGTAGTATTCTCACAATTTATTTTCTATAGGTTTACTCAATCTTTCGCTAGCTCAGGGTCTCTACCTTCCATCTAGGTGTGGAAGTGGCCAAACTCATCACGTTTAAAGTAAATGTGAGACCGGGTTCTCTAGTTTGAATAAAAATACACTCTAGATTAGGAAAACAACAGTAGAATCAAAGCTTTATTCCATCAAAATAATAAAATAATAATGTAGGTATAAATCTTGCTGCAAAATTACTATAAAAATTATAAATTTAAAAATTAAAAACCGACTTTCAAAATGTTGCAGACAAAAAGATATTTCGCTCATTTATAACTGACCTTTTTAATTCTTTGTACGTCAGATAATTTATTGCAGTTTTATTGATTGATTTTCATTCTAAAGATTGAGAAGATTTGTTATTAAATATGGTTTTGTTAGTTCAATTTGCTTTACCAAGTATAAAAAAACCGGTCAAGTGCGAGTCGGACTCGCGCGCCGAGGGTTCCGATATACCTATAGTATTTTTGGAAGCAATAAAGTCCATTTTCAGGACCGCAAAACTAAATTTGTTTGTAAAGGTTTTTTGCAGATTTCTGAAAAACTGTGCAACTTAGAAAGATCGTTTTATTTTTGCTGTAAAGTTTACATAAACCTCTGTCAACTGTAATTAATTCAGATTTTCCCTTACTCAAACTTCGGAGATAAGGGGGGGGGAATGGTATTTTTTTTGACATTTTTCATCATAACTTGAAAACTAAGAAACTTAAAAAAATACAAAAATATATTTTAAAATGTACAAGTAAAGCCCTTTCATATGATACCCCACTCGACCTAGTAGCGACAATTTGAAATTTGGCCCCCCCTATTTTGGCCCCCTTTACATTAATAATCATACTTTTTTCAAAAAATTTTCATGTGCAATTAAGTTGGGCAACTATATTCTAAAACTATTCCAAATTTCAGCTCGATAGCGTAAGTGGTTGCTGAGATATAGAGGTGTGACAGACAGACGGACAGACAGACAGACAGACAGACAGAGCGGCACCATAAGGGTTCCTTTTTTTTACCATTTTGGTATCGGAACCCTAAAAAGTATACTAAAGAAACTCTAATATAAATTATCTTATAGAATACTTAAAATAGCTTACGAGCTGTATTCTTTATACAAATTTTATATAACTTGCAAACATGCTAAAATTATGGCTTGATGGTTAAAGAAACTGATAGGGAAACTAAAACCCTAGAATTTGATGATATACCTTATGGAGTCATTACTTTCACTAAGACAGTTTAATGTATCATCTTCTTGTTACTAATTTCTGTAAATAACATTTCGTTTATAAGTGAAATGAATTAAAAAACTGGAAAGGTAACGGATTTTCTCATTTGTTAGAAATAACTTAAATTTTTCGTTATCAAAGATATAAAAGTCCATATAATGATGCTGACCGTTTGACAAAATGAAGCTGACTGTTTGACTAAAAAGTAAGACTATTTTCGACTTTATTTTCATGACTTTTAAATGTAATTTGTCTAAGTTGGTAGTCAATGTCCCAAGGCACTTCCCAATAAACTTTGTTTTGCTGAAAGAAATGATCATATTATGTATATGTGTAAATATTTTATATTCTGGTTTTCGGGACAGTGCAGAATTTGAATCCTTCTCCTGTCTGAAGTTTGACAGTACAATTTACTAACTTACTTACATACTGAATAAGACTTGGTTAAGATAAGATCCCCAATTTTATTATAAAAGGTTAAAAACCTGTATGCGAATTTAAGCATATGAGTGCAGTCTTGGAGGATGACCGTCCGCCACTGGTCTGAGGTCAACTGAGGGGTTCGGAGGAGGGGAGCCCCTCCCCTGAAAAGGGCCACATAGACTAAAAGAAATACTATATTAAGTTTTTATTTGATTTTCCTTACTTTACATTCTATAATCTATCATATAAAATCATAAAATACTAAGAAATAACTCAATTTACCCATTTCCTTAATATTTTCTTAATTAAAGATTTATGATTTTCCTACATGACTATAAGACTATCACTGACTTATCTTATTTACCACTTTCTGTTATAAATTGGCTCAAGACTTATACTTTTCCAAGTACATTATAGTAAGAACTAATAAAGACGGTTAGAATATTTTCTTTTCCATTTAAATAAGTTGTCTGGAAGAAATCACTCTTAGTGATAAGTCCACCTTTTGCAACATTTATAAGCTTTTGTGTGAAAAATAGAGTAATTTAAATATTTAGATATTAGAACGGTTCTGACTGAAAGAATTTTAGGGTTGCTTAGGCGCGGTACATAAAGTAGGGTTTTATAACTACTAGACGTTTCATTGGCCATTTTATAGATCAAAGCAGACTTATTCAGATTTTAGGAAGTTTAGGTAAAGTATTAGGCAATATTTAGATAAAATTAGGATATTCAAATAAGCTACGTTTCTAAAGCAATCAAAGTTAGGTCTTTAGGTACAGATAGGTTAGATATTAGGATAAATGCGGGGTTACATGGGGGGGTTGTTACAGAGTGTTACTATGGAGTATTTGTGAGGCAAATTAGGACCGCAAATATATTAACAAATTATTACTAATAGTCTTTCTGTTTCATCATATGTTTATTATTATTATTATTTTTATGAAAGCACGTTTGTGTATCGATTTTAAGTATGTTCAACTTATAAAAAAAATATGCAACTCCAATTGTCCTTAAAACATTTAAAGAAACAACTGATCAACTTAGAAAATTCTTACTTCCATAAATGAGCTACAAAATAAAACATAACGAGTAGCTCTACCTTTTAAATAAAAAAAACTGACATGACATATTTTTGGAAAGTGAACTGACATTTTGTGCAGTAACTGCATAATAAATACAGTACGTAAGGCACATTGGTTTCTTACACTAGTAAAACGTAACTGATACGTAATGCTAACAAGCGTGGTGACTTGTCTTGTTGAATTGTTTCAGCAAAAGCTAGAATTTTGGAGGGAGCTTACTGTCCTCAGTGGACGTTTCGTGGGATGTTGTGATGATGATGATGATTACATTGGCCTTGAACCCTTACAGCCACTGACCTACTCAAATCAATTGAGTAATACCTAACGAAACTGACTTTCAGAGAATAAACTTTCAGAAAATTAAAACAATTGGCATTTCCATGCAAACTGCCCAATCAAATTTACAATTCCTTTTCTTACACAATTAAATCTTTGACAAAAAATTACTTTTGAACATTTAAGTCCCTTTGTATCCTAATATTTCTTACGTTTTTATTCTTTCAGGTCATACAAGAAACAGAAAAGGGATTCAAATATAAAATTTGAAGTAACATTGAGTTTTGAATGAATGAAGTCTATAGGCTATATAAACTTGTGATTTCCATTATTTCTGAGACATTTTTTTCATAATTAAAGATGAAGTAAATATTTTCACCTATTATTACTTATTATCAAGGATTTTTTATCATTCTCACTACTTATTGAGCACCCTCTGGACCTCCCCTATTACCATCGCCTTTCGATTGGCTGAAGACAGAGAAGAATGGATGAGACTGGTCGAAACATCTACGATGACGTTCCAAGTCAGACAAGACCTTCAGTAATTTAGGAGTACGAATAAAAATATGAAGAGCATTGAAATTTGAATAGATTTTCATACTTTTTCGTTTTCAAATGTTTTTCTAGTTGCGGCTAACGCACGGGTTTAGGCTGATTTTCCATATTTTTTCCTTTTTTTTGAGCGCCATTTTCCTAGCTTGTCAAATGCGCTGTCAAATGAAGCAATCCTATTGGTTAGAATTTTCCAGCTCACCTCTTAACCCCCTATTCACTGGTAGAAAGGCAATCTTACGGCTACTCTAAAATAAATGGTACAGCAGCACTGCACTTACTTTCTCGCGATATACGAGAGTCATCATTCGATGGTGTCCCCACCGGGAATCGAACCCAGAACTTCCGGATCAAAAGCCGAATGCTCTAACTACCAGATTATAAAGGGCTGCGGATAGTGAAGAGTAAATAAGGACCAAGTGCAAACTTAAGTTTATAATTCCATACAAATAATATGAAAATACAAACTTACCTATACTAGATTTATGTAAAAATGTTTAAATATAATATGCAGTCAGGTACATAACCAATTTTGAATTCCAATTTATGGCACTAAAATAAGCTCATTGACACCGATTTTAAGTAAATATCATTTTTAAATTTTAGTAGTAAGGGAACTCCCCTTATATGAACTTCGACAGACCAACAGATACTGCCTAAAGATACCTTGCATGGACATTCTTGGTCATGCAAAATTGTATCAAGATCATTTGAGCCGTTTTTGAGCAAATCGCAATTTTTTGTTTCGATTGTATGACAGCTACCCTCAAAAAGAGAGCCAGCAAGAAACCACTAGGTATCCTTCGATGAGTTTACAAGAAAATCTTAAATTTAAAATATGGTGCCAATCGGACTATTCGTTTAGCCGCTTGGCCAAAGCGTGACGGACAGACCGACCGACCGACCGACGGACGGACATTTTTGGGAGACTTGCTTTTTATGATGTACTAGCTGTGCCCGCGGCTTCGCCCGCGTGAAATTCAGACCACGTGCAGTCTCTCCCTCTCTCCCTCTCTCCCTCCCTCTTCCTCTCCCCCTCCCTCTCTCTCTCCCTCTCTCACCCCCACCCTCCCCCCCCTCCTCCTCCGTCTCCCTCTCCCTCTCCCCCTCCCTCTCCCCCTCCCTCTCCCTATCCCTCTCCTTCTCCCTCTCCCTCTCTAGTATTTCATGTCCACAACGTTGGATTTTAAAATTGTTCTAGTTTTCGTAATCAGCGACCCGATAACCATACAAGCAACATCCATATTGATTTTCAGACTTTTCAATCCTATCAAACCCCAACCCCATACCCAGGGGATGATGGTATTTCACATTCACCACGTTGGATTTCAAAATTGTTTTAGTTTTCGTAATCAGCGACCCGATAAACCATACAAACGATACCCGTATTGGTTTTTAGACTTTTCCTTTCCCCATTTCCCTCTTTAAGAGGTTGAATTTGGGGTGGAATTTCAATAATAGTGATGTATATTCCTGAGAATTACAACCCTAATGCCTTAATAATAAATTTAGTGGATAACCCTTTGAAATGAAGAAGTTTCAACTTCATCCCCCTTTTCACCCCTTAGGGTATAGAATTTTCAAAAACCCTGAGACACGTCGGACTTAATTTTTAGTCGTCAGTCTAAATACAAATTTTGAAGATGTTAACTTCAAAACTGACGGACTTTCATACAAACTTTCATCCCTTATTTCACCCCCTTAGAGGATGAATTTTGAATTTTTTTAATTATTGTAATTATTGTATTGTATTGTATTATATTGTCTGCTCTAAACTAAGAGATTTCAGGTTGATACGGAAATACCTATTTTGTGATAGTAAAACACGGTGTACTGTGAGTTTGCTGTAGATGAACACGTAGATAGAATCTTATGAAAGCCTCCAACGTTTGGGGTTGACAGAATTGTGACGCTAAGTTAATGTTAAATTAAAACAACAGACACCGCTGTGGTTACCGAGTACCTGATATAAGAGAATGGGTACAAACGGTCAATGGCGAGTAAGGCCACAGTCCAATGAATTAGGCGATTGTCAAAGATGTTATCGATGCATATTACCAATAGTTCGGCCAATATTATGTTCTCGGCTTTTTTGAGGCTGTCTCTTTTGCTATCTCTTTCCCCCATCTTTCCTTCATTCTTTGACATATTTATACAACGTGTTAACGAAATAAGCGAAACTGCAAAAATAGTTTGTTCAGAATCGAGAGTAAAATCAATTTCACGGGTTTTTGATAGAGGTAATTTTTAAAAAAATATTATAATTTTTAAAATTTTTGCCTTTTCTATTCTAAATATTTCTGTGGATACGCGCGCTGACTCGGCGGGAAGTGGGCCTGGCGTGCGCGGAATGCGCGGACTAGAACAACGATAAAACTAGAACAATCAGGAAACTTTAAAACAACAGTGTCTAGAAAAAAAAAAACCAGCCAAGTGCGAGTCGGACTCGCGCACTGAGGGTTCCGTACCACCACATAAACATAATTGTATTAGTTGAAATTTCAGTAAGTTAATGTGCTAGATTTTTTGAGTCCGACACGCGCTTGACCAAATTTTATTATTTGTTGTTATTTTATAGCCTATGCCCTATAAACATACCAATTTTCAAGTTTGTAAGTGTTCCCGTTTTTAAATAGAACTAAAACAAAAATCGCCTCAGCAACCATCCAAGTTGACCCCTCTCTTATATGAATGTTCTTGAAACGGGAGCTCACCACAATTGGTTACCATTAGTTGTGAGAAAAGTTGTAATATTTAATGATTTCAGACTTTTCCCATTATTTGTACTGTGAGACCTAGCTTCTTGCCAAATTTCATAATTTTAGGTCAACGGGAAGTACCCTGTAGGTTTTGCATTTTTGAATAAATGTATGGAGATGAGGACATAAAATGCCATATCTTTTGATTGCGTCAATCAATCTTGTGTGGTTCATGGATCCTAATATATGGTATTAATTTCAACCTGATACCTTTACCCGTTCGTGAGATAAAGGGTCTTGACAGACAGACAGACAGACAGACAAAGTGATCCTTAAGGGTTCCGTTTTTTTCTTTTGAGGTACGGAACCCTAAAAACGGCCAAGTGCGAGTCGGACTCGCGCCCTAAGGGTTCCGTACCTATCTACCATATGATATACTAAAAGCTTTTGCTCTTTGATTTTTTAAACTCAGCGACCATCCAACTTGACCCCTCTTTTATAGAAAAGTTCTTGATACGGGAGCTCACCTTAATTGGATACTATAAGTTGTGAGAAAAATTGAAATATTTAATTATTTTAGACTTTTCCCTTTATTTGTACTGTGAGACCTAGCTTCTTGCCAAATTTCATAATTTTAGGTCAACGGGAAGTACCCTGTAGGTTTTGCTTTTTTGCATAAATGTATGGAGATAAGAACATAAAAAGCCATATCTTTTGATGGCGTCGTTATAAAAAATTGAAATTTTCAGATCTTGTGTGGTTTATAGACTTTAATATTCGTTATAAATTTCAACTTGATACCTCTTCTCGTTCGTGAGAAATGTTAAAAGTATATAACAAAATCAACTCATGTTACAATCCAACTAGCGACATCTAGTGTAAGTTATGTGCACCATTACATAAATAAATCAGTCTGATTGCAACTGTCATCTGTGTATCATTAGGTTATTGGGCCCAGCCCACTAAATCTAAGTTTTTTCGTGTAAAAAGTGAATATTTCTATGCGTGTCAGTAATTAAAATGTCGACGAACTATATCGCTAACGTTCCGAAACTGAAAGGTCGCGAGAACTATGACGACTGGTTTTTTGCGGCGTCAAACATGTTGGTGTTGGAAGGCATGGAGGCGGCCATTAAAAAGCCGTTAGCAGACACGGCAACTGAAGCTCAAAAGACAGAAGATTCCAAGGCGAAGGTAAAGTTAATTCTCACAATCGACCCGTCGCTTTATGTGCATATCAAGAATGCAGAATCGACTTATGACCTGTGGACAACATTGAAGGGTATGTTTGATGATTCGGGTTGCACAAGGAAGATTAGCTTGCTTCGGAATCTCATAAATATTCGTCTAGAAAACTGTGAATCTATGATGAATTACGTGACTCAAATCATAGAAACAGGACAGCGACTTCAAGGAACAGGATTTGAGATCACAGATGAATGGATCGGTGCATTAATGTTGGCAGGATTACCAGAAAGGTATGCGCCTATGATAATGGCCATCGAGCATTCGGGGATCGAGATAAGCGCCGACATTATTAAAACGAAGTTGATGGATATGTGTGCTGATGTTGGTACTACTTCCGGTTCGGAGAATGCATTCATTGCAAATGGAACGCACCGTTCGAGAAATGGCAACACCAAAGGGGTTCATTCAAGAGAAACGTCAGAATTGTCAGAAATGAAGGCTGTCAAATTGATAAAATGCTACAATTGCAAACAAACCGGTCATTATAAAAATCTGTGTCCGAGTCTAAATAAAGGCAAAAGAAAACAATCTAATGCTTTTAGTGCAATATTTCTGAGTGGAAAATTCAATCAAAACAGTTGGTACATTGACAGCGGCGCCAGTAAACATATGACAGCGAGACGAGATTTAATCGTAAATCCATCACAACAGTTAGACACGAAAGAAATTGTTATTGCCAATCAGACCAGTATCCCAGTGTTATGCTCAGGTGATGTGAACATCGTGACTCTTGTTAACGATATGGAGTACGACATCACAGTTTCCAACGTATTGTGTATACCAAATTTAACAACCAACTTGCTTTCTGTGAGTCAGCTGATTGAGAATGGCAATAGAGTTATATTCAAAGAGAATGTTTGCTATATTTATAATCAGCAGAATGAACTTGTTGGCCAAGCAGAGTTGAGTGACGGCGTGTACAGATTACTAACGTTGCAAACAGAAGAAGCATTAGCAGTGCCAGCAGTTGTCTCTAGTGAGATGTGGCATCGAAGGTTGGGACATATAAACAGTACCAGTTTAAACAAAATGAAAACGAAAGCTGTAGAAGGAATAGTTTTTCCAAATGTGGCGAACATAAAAAAATCAACCTGCACTGTATGCTGCGAAGGTAAGCAAGCTCGATTACCTTTTGAACAGAGCACTTCCAAGTCTGAGAATGTGCTAGAATTGATTCACGCAGATGTGGGGGGTCCAATGGAAAACTTATCTATTGGAAAGTCGAAGTATTATGTTTTGTTCGTAGACGACTACAGCAAGATGGCATTTGTTTATTTTTTACGAACAAAGGATGAAGTTTTCAAATATTTTAAGTATGCTGCGAAGGTAAGCAAGCTCGATTACCTTTTGAACAGAGCACTTCCAAGTCTGAGAATGTGCTAGAATTGATTCACGCAGATGTGGGGGGTCCAATGGAAAACTTATCTATTGGAAAGTCGAAGTATTATGTTTTGTTCGTAGACGACTACAGCAAGATGGCATTTGTTTATTTTTTACGAACAAAGGATGAAGTTTTCAAATATTTTAAGTATTTTTGAGAAACAGAAAGACAGAAAAATCAAAATTCTCAGGACAGATAATGGGGGTGAGTTCTGTAGTCAAGAATTTGAGAAGTATTTGAAGGAGCAAGGAATAGTCCATCAAAAGACTAATGCTTATACACCACAGCAGAACGGCTTATGCGAACGGATGAATAGGTCAGTAGTAGAAAAGGCCAGATGTTTGCTGTTCGATGCCAGCCTAGATAAGAAATTTTGGGCAGAAGCTGTCAATACTTCAGTTTACTTGAGAAATAGATCTGTGGTTTCGGGATTGAATGATAAAACACCATATGAAGTCTGGACAGGCCAGAAGCCGAATTTGAGCCATTAACGTGTGTTTGGAAGTACCGTTATGGCACATGTTCCAAAGGAAAGACGTACCAAGTGGGACAAGAAGGCGAAAAAGCTTATCCTTGTTATGCTGAGGATGTCAGGGGATAAGCACTAATTCTGTTACTACCAGCAGAGATATAGTTATTATGGAGCATTCAGAAAAGGATACAGTGGATATTGCGATTCAATGTAAACCTACGCCAGAAGATGTCAAGCCAGAAATCTTGGATAAGGGGCCAGATGTGCCAGAAAATCGGGAGAAACAAGAGAAGGAAGAAAGGGAAATTAAAAGACCAGATGTGTCAAAACAACAAGCAAAACAAGAAGAAAAAAAAAGGAAAACATGAGACCAGATTTATCAGAATCCGAAGAAGATGATGAGGATGAAAGTTTGTTTGTACCAGAGCAAGAAGCTTCTTCGGTGAGTACTGATAATGAATTTTTTGATATCTCTTCAGATATGGACATAACTCCAGTACCGAACCAAGAAATTCCTGCAAAGAGAATAAGAAGAAAACCAGATTGGTTTGGCTACAACAACTTATGTTTTGCAGAGATTCAAGAAGGAAGTGACGGAGACGTTACACTCGAAGAAGAGCTGAATTCCAGCCATGCAAGAAGAGCTGAATTCCTTCGAGGAAAATGACGCTTGGGAGGAAGTGGATAGGCCCAAGGACAAGATGGTGGTACAGTGCAAGTGGGTTTTCAAAAAGAAGTATGACAGTTCCAATAATGTTCGATACCGAGCAAGGTTAGTGGCAAAAGGTTTTTCTCAAAAAGCCGGTATAGACTATAATGAGACTTTCTGTCCCGTGCTTAGGTACTCCACATTGAGACTATTGTTTGCACTAGCTGTAAAATTAAATTTAGATGTGTGTCATCTTGATGTTACCACTGCCTTTTTAAATGGTTTCCTGAAAGAAAATGTTTATATGAATAAACCAATTACTAATAATTATAAAAAAGAGTGAAGATAAAGTATTTAAATTAAAGCGTGCTATTTATGGTTTAAAACAGTCCTCTAGAGCCTGGAATGATAGGGTGGATAATTGTTTACTGTGTTTGGGCTATAAAAAATCAAAGTATGAGCCATGTCTGTACACAAAATTTGAAGGAAATGTTAAAATCATTATTGCCTTATTTGTCGATGACTTCTTTGTTTTTTATAACTCTAAAACAGCTTTGGATTTGTTAGTAAATGAATTGAGTAGCAGATTTAAAATTAAAAATTTAGGTCAGTTGAAACAATGTTTGGGAATGAGAGTGAAAATTGATAAAAATGGAATTTCTCTAGATCAAGAACAGTACATAGATAATTTGCTTAAAAAGTTTAATATGTTACTGAGTAAACCTGCTAAGACTCCTATGGAGATGAATCTAAAATTAGGAAAATCTCAGAATATTTGTTATGATTGTCCATATCAGCAACTTTTAGGTAGCTTAATGTACTTAGCAGTCCTAACTAGGCCTGACATTTCTTACAGTGTAAGTTTTCTTAGTCAATTCAATAACTGTTATAATGAAACTCACTGGAAACATGCTAAGAGGGTGTTAAAATACTTGAAGTTGACAATAAATTATGGTCTTGTATATCATAAAGATAATTTACCTATTGAAGGCTTTGTTGATGCAGATTGGGGTTCAGATGTGAACGATAGAAAGTCATATTCAGGTTTCTGTTTCACATTGTCAAATTCAGTAATTTCTTTTGAATGTAGAAAACAGAGAAATGTGGCATTGTCAAGTACTGAAGCTGAGTACATTTCCATGTGTGAAGCCAGTAAAGAAGCAATTTATTTAAAAAAATTATGGTCTGAAATTGTAGGAAGTTCAGAACCAATAATGTTGAATAATGATAGCCAAAGTGCTCAAAAACTCGCATTGAATCCAATCTTCCATCGCAGGTCTAAACATATAGATATAAAATATCATTTTGTAAGAGAGGCCTTACAAAATAATATGATAAATATTGCTTATCTGGAAACAGCAGAAATGCCAGCAGATATTTTAACTAAGAGCTTGGGCTCAATTAAACATTATCACTTTATGAAAAAGTTGGGTATTTCTCCTGTTTCATAGCTACTAGATTTATGTTTCTATTTTTTGAATTTGTTAAGGGGAAGTGTTAAAAGTATATAACAAAATCAACTCATGTTACAATTACAACTAGCGACATCTAGTGTAAGTTATGTGCACCATTACATAAATAAATCAGTCTGATTGCAACTGTCATCTGTGTATCATTAAGAAAAAGGGTCTTGACAGACAGACAGACGGACAACAAAGTGATCCTATAAGGGTTCCGTTTTTTTATTTTGAGGTACGGAACCCTAAAAAACCGGTCAAGTGCGAGTTGGACTCACGCGCCGAGGGTTCCGATATACCATTAGTATTTTTGGAAGCAATAAAGTCCATTTTTAGGACCACAAAACTAAATTTGTTTGTAAAGGTTTTTTGCAAATTTCTAAAAAACTATGCAACTTAGAAAGATCGTTTTATTTTTGCTGTAATACTTGCATAAACGTCTATCGACTGTAATTAATTCAGATTTTTCCATTCACAAACTTCGGACATATGGGGGGGGGGGAACGGTATTTTTTTGTCAGTTTTCACCATAACTTAAAAACCAAGAGTTGCAAAAAAATACAAAAATATATTTTAGAATGTACAAGTAAAGCCCTTTCATATGATACCCCACTCAACTTAGTACCGATAATTTGAAGTTTTGCCCCCCTTACGTGGGCCCCCTTTACATTAATTATCACAATTTTTTCTTAATTATTTCACGTGCAATTAAGTTGGATAACCATATTCTAAAACTATTCCAAATTTCAAGTCGATAGCATGAGTGGTTGCCGAGATATACAGGTGTGACAGACAGACAGACAAAGCGGCACCATAAGGGTTCCTTTTTTTACCATTTTGGTATCGGAACCCTAAAAACCAAATTTGACCCCCTTACAAAATGCGCTATCAGCTGATGCAGTTTCTATAGGAGGTCAAAGCTTGATTTTCGTATTTCGACCTATTAGTACTGTAGCCCGTGGACATTTAAATTACGAAAAAGGTTACTGTTTGTCTTTGTGAAATTGTTATAGATAGCGCCATTTCACATACTAAAAGCGTAGTCTTAAAGACCGTAACCCGCCGTAACCATATATACAGGGTGTTAATTTGATTGCGTGCCATAGCTTAGGGGGTGGTTCAGTAACGATAAAGGAACTCAAAAAAAATATAAAAAAATCCTACTTAATTTTTTTTTAAACTCCATTGAAAGTAAACTCACGCGGAGGGCAATGACCTCGAGCACCGCGCTATCAAAAGCCGCGCCAAAGAGTTTCAGTTATGTGTGTGCCTACCTTATCCACTGATACTGCGTACCACTGATGCTCCGCCCGGGTCATTGCCCTCCGCGTTCGTTAAGTTTCAATGGAGTTTTAATTTTCTTTTTTTTGCAGGATTTTTTTAAATATTTTTTGTGTTCCTTTATCGTTACTCAAACACCCCCTAAGCTATGGCACGCAATCAAATTAACACCCTGTATATATAAGGTGTTTTTAAATTAGTTAGGGTTGTAAATATTTTACATCACTCGATCTTAAAAGTGGGTATTACCATATACCTATTAAAAAAGAGTCTATTCCTAAGACTGCGTTTATCACTCCTGACGGACATTTTGAATTCGTCAGAATGCCCTTCGGATTATGCAATGGACCTGCAGTATTCCAAAGACTGATGGATACTGTTTTAGGGAATTTACGATTTGGTCGCGTTATTTGCTACATGAACGATTTATTGATCGCAACTGAAACATTTGAAGAGAACGTTCGTGTCTTAGAAATGGTTCTAGAAATTTTCGAGAAAATGGTTTGACTGTTAATCTTGGTAAATGTTCGTTTTTCCAAAAAAATGTGCCATTTCTGGGATATGAAATTTCTGAAGCTGGAATTCGCCCAAGTTCTCGTAAGCTTAAAGCAATCGAAAATTTTCCTACCCCTAACAATATCCATCAGTTTCTAGGTCTAATTAACTACTTTACATTCGTAATTGCGCGCTAATGTGTAAACCACTGACAAATTTACTAAAAAAGGGAGTTGCGTGGCAATGGGGTTTAAGGGAAGATCAGGCGGTATCAGATCTAAAAAAGGCCTTAATTGAAAACGCTGTTTTGAATATATTTGATCCTAGAATACCTATCAACTTGTATTCTGACGCGAGTCGCGATGGTATAGCATGCATTCTAACCTTAACAACTAAGGATGGTGAAAAGCCAGTCCATTTCTATAGTAGACAAACAACCAAGGAGGAAAAAAATTACCACTCTTTTGAGCTTGAATTATTAGCTATCGTAACTGGCTTACAAAAATTCAGACATTATTTATTAGGGTGTAAATTCAAAATAACCACGGATTGCAACGCAGTTCGTCATGCACTAAATAAACGAGACATTATTCCTCGAATCAGCAGATGGGTGTTGCAGACACAAGAGTTTACTTACGATATCGTACACAGGGCTGGGTCACAGATGCAGCATGTCGATGCGCTAAGTCGCAACCCTATCCCAACCGATGACGCACGTATTGAAAATAATGAATTAAGAAATGATGTAATGGCAATAACAATTACTGAAGGGGATTGGCTTTTGTCGGTTCAATTGCAAGACCCAAGTATATGTAGCATTAGGGATATTTTGATGTCAGGCGAGGCCGAACAAAATAAAAAAATATTTAACGAATATGAATTATTAGGTAACAAAGTATACAGAAGGACTGAACACGGACGTCGTTGGTTGGTACCCAAGGCTTGTATTTGGCAGGTTATCCGTTGCAATCATGATGATATCGGACATTTCGCAGTGGACAAAACAGTAGAAAGGATACGTTCAAAATATTGGTTTCCCCGTTTAAAGAAAACAGTTGCTAAATATATTAAAAACTGTCTCAATTGCATATATTTTAAAAACATTCACGGTAAAAAACCAGGACTGTTACATCCGATCCCCAAATATGCAAGACCGTTTCATACACTGCACCTTGATCACGTGGGACCCTTCGTCAAGTCCACAAGGCAAAATAGTTATTTATTAGTAGCAGTCGATTCATTTACAAAGTTTGTTTTTATATCAGCCCTTTCAAAAATCTTAGAAAAAGTATTAAACAAGAGACTTCGTAGCTTCCTTGAAAAACAAAATCTCATTGCTAATAATCAGTATGGGTTCCGCTCTGGAGTCTCAACTGAAGATGCGGTTATAGACTTAACTCAAGCCATAGCAAAAAATTTGGATGATAAAAAGAAAAGTATAGCAATATTTTTAGATCTATCGAAAGCCTTTGACACAGTCTCTGTTCCAATACTTGTCAACAAACTAGATCAAATAGGAATACGGGGATCCAGCCTGCAGTTACTACAAGATTACTTGACGTACAGAACTCAAATGGTGAAAATTGACTCATATTACAGCGAGCAAAAATCGGTAACTTATGGAGTTCCTCAAGGCAGTGTCTTAGGCCCGACTCTATTTCAGATATATATAAATGAGCTATGTAAACTGAAGCTCGAACAATGTAACATATATACTTATGCCGACGACACGGCTATTCTTGTGCAGGGTAAAAGCTGGTCACAGATAAAAATCTTTGCAGAAAGAGCGCTGCAAAAAGTTATGAGGTGGCTTACCTTGAACTTGCTAACTTTGAATGTTGACAAGTCTACTTATGTACCCTTCTACATACGCAATAATATGAAGCCGCCTGACAATTTTCTGGTAAAAGCACATTATTGTAATAATATTACCACCGGGTGCAATTGCAACACACTTTGTGAATCAGAGACCGTAAAATATTTAGGAGTACATATCGATAAGTGCTTAAAATGGAGGCAACAACTTGATATTCTTTCGAATAGGGTAGTGCGTCTTATACACATTTTCAAAAATCTCAGAAATTCCGCGAAACCTGAAATTTTGAGAATGACATATCTTGCACTATGTCAGTCAATCACGACTTACTGTATATGCGTATGGGGTGGCACATACAAAACAGCGTTTATCAAACTTGAGCGAGCACAAAGAGCTGTCTTAAAAGTAATGCTCAAAAAGCCCTTTCGGTACCCTACGACACAATTATATGCTGACTCCAATGTACTTACAATCAGACAGCTCTTTGTGCTACAATCGACTTTAAGACAACATCGTTTGGTCCCAGTCCCCACCACAAACAGACGCAGATTGAGCAATGTAAAAGTTCCGCACAGAACCACTTTTTCCGAACACCAATTCTTTGTGCTGAGCCCCCACATATACTCAAAATTAAACAATCTTCTCAATCTATCACAGCTAAACCGGCATGATCTTAAAAATAAATTATCAGTTTGGCTACTAGAGCAGGACTATAATAAAACAGAAGAACTGCTTACATTTATAAAATAATAAAGTTTACAGGCGGTTTATATTCACTTACATACTAATAAAAAACACACACGTCTACACACAAACACACGCACACACTCTTACACCTACACACACAAAAATACACTCACAGTCACCTATTGCATACACATACTCAATAATTAATATGGTATCATTATTTATTTATCTATCTATTTTAATAAATATTATACTTATAACTATTTGTCTCATTTACCTATTAAAATAAAATTAATAAACAATATATAATTACAATGTCTATTTAACCATGAATATGTAGGTACATTAGCAAAATCTCTTATTCTTATTTATACTATTAATACTTGTTATGCTACTTTTATTTTGTCGATAGAATATTTCTCATAGTACCTACATAATGATAAATTTTAACGAAGCAAGGAGCCCAAATTCTTTATTTATACTCCACGGTACGAACACTGTCTCCCAAGACACAGAATATTTTCTAGTTTGGGCGACAGGGTTTTTTTATAAAATAAACTAATTGCTCCGTAATATGTTAATATAGTTTATAGTTTATAAAATGTTACTTTTGGTGAAATAAAGTACTTTTGATTTGATTTCCGCTGTGAAAAGTACTAAAAGTCGGGTAGTTATAAATGAACTAAACAAAACATTTAAAACATTCATTAATCCAAAACGACTTATTTGCGATGCAGGTAGTGCGTTTACATCTTTGTTATTTAAAAATTTTTGCCAGGAAAGGAACATTCGACTTCATATTATTGCAACTGCTGTCCCGCGCTCGAATGGGCAGGTCGAACGCTATAATCAGACCATATTAGAAGCTCTTCGCAGTATGGGCGCGGATAAAGATAATAACAAATGGGACGAAAATATCACAAGTGTCCAACAAGGTATTAATAGTACAATCAATAAAACTACAGCCGCGGTGCCGAGTGAGGTTTTCTTCGGTTATAGAATTAGGACCGATAGCGACAAAATCACTGATGATGGTAACATTGTACATTCTGTGGACGTAACGGCTTTGCGTAGAATGGTTGACGAGACGAGAAAGAGGCCCTCCGCCAAAAGGCAGATTTTGACGCTAAACGCAAGTCAGCTGAACAGTTTGAGGTTGGGGACCTGGTAGTCATAAAAATACCAAGTCAGTCGAACGACGGTCAAAGTACTAAACTGTTGCTTATATTTAAAGGCCCTTTCCAAATTTCTGAGGTCGTGGGTCATGATCGATACCGAGTTGTTGATATGCGGGGAGCTGAGCGGACATCTAAACGCTACGACGGTATCGCGTGCGTTGAAAACATGGGGTGAAGGTGGGAGACGATCCTGGAGACTCTGCCTAACCGGATGTTATCTAACCAGGTAAAAAGAAAAAAAATGGTTCACTATGTTTTAATTTTTTTTATTTCTTACTGTTGGGTGTACTATAATTTTTTTAATAAGTTGTTGAAATCATTAAAAAAAAGTATTGCACATTAAAAGTGTTACAGTTCACTTATCCATCCTTGTAATCGATGATTCAGTCTAATGTAGGCGCATCAAACGATATTATATTAATGAATTTAATGTAACGTATATCTAAGTGAACACCGTTACATAGAAAAGGGCGATACACGACTAGTACCTAATATTAAGCAATTGGTTTAAATCCTATGAGTTGGTTAAACACTAGTGGTCTTGCTGTACACGATACCTAGTTCTAACTATAGGACGATACACAACAAAAAGCTTATGGAAGGTAAGCACCTTGACTAAGCAGTCAAGCCTTGTTTTTATCGCTCATAATATACTATCGTAGACTTTAGGCAGACAGTTAGCTTGTTGATGTACATTTAATGAATGAAATTAATGCACATTAATTGGCAGCTGGCTGATAAATTGTATTAAAGACATTACCTACCTATAATGTGTGTTTATTCGTTTTCAGCCCCTACATCAGACTGAAACGACGCTCGAGGACGAGATCGTCAGCAGGACGGCCGGATGTTATCGCCACCCATTTTTCGGCGAAGATTTTTGAAAAAGGCAACACTGCGGAGCTTTCATCTCTCGAAGGGAACGATTCTTATTGGCTATCGACGAGCTATCGACGTTCATTGGTTGAATTCCGGTTGAACTGTTAAGTTATTTTGCCCCCTCGTCCCTGAGGTATCGTTGTTAAGAAATTTTATGAGGAGCTCTGCCACTTCTTTACGAGCAGCCTTCGAGACAAAACTAATAACTAGCCTCGCTAACTGTTAGTGGTAAAGTATAGCTACCTAAATAAGTAAAAGGTGTGTACATTTAAAGTGTAAAAATTATAACTGTGCTATGTATTTGCAACTCGTATACTCGTAATATTAAATTGTGTATAGATTTTAACAGTGTTTACTTTTATTAGTTATATATATTTCTAGGTTACCGCATTGTTTCTTTATTTTCATGTTGTACAGCTTTGTTAAATTATCATACTTATTAGTTAGACTATAGAAAGTTGTCAAAAACAAATTTAAGACCAAATGGGTCTTAAAATCTGAACCGGCCACGGAAACCGTCTTAAAATAGGTATAGGGTTTGTTCAGAGGGTCTTTTAACACACGTATACATTTGAAACGGTAACTCAAAAATGTAAATTATTGTCAACTGGTCGGACTAAATTACTCGTCACTATATATGGTTACGGCGGGTTACGATCTTTAAGACGTCGCTATTAGTACCTATGTGAAATGGTGAAATCTATAATAAATTCATAAATATAAACCGTAACCTTTTTCGTAATTTAAATGTCCACGGGCTACAGTACTAATGTTCCTTAGGGAAAGTTTTTCAATATCATGAGTATATTCATACCTTTTTCAATCAAGAACTAATTAAAAGACACCCTATATACCAAGGAGGTTTAAGTAGCAGCTCTTTCTGCTAAGGAGGGAGCCATATGCGTAGCACTTTCTTGCGAGGGACCTCCGTACTAAAATGTATGGATTTTATTCAAATCCTAAAAACGTAAAATTTTTATCTTTCTCTCTGAGAAATATGTGACATGGGACTAATAAATGCTACTACCATAGTTTTTCTGGTGAAAACACTTACCATCCAGGAAAAAAACGGTGTTAAAAATCACGAATAAAATGACTATTACGGATAATTTACGCTTCCGTTCTTAGTATTAATGATCAATTCACAAGTAAAAAACGATATATTTTTACTTTCGCAAACAATGTTTATACGAAAACATTAGATTTTAAAAGATATCTTGATTTTTGTAAAACTTAACTGAGTTTTTTGACCGACTAGAATGGGCGACAGTGAGACGCTTTACACTTCACTAGCTCATACAGAATATGTATATGGCGGACTCTATAGTTTTTTACTCTGAGCTATATACTATACAAATATTGCTCATTGAATAGTATAGTATAGTATTATATAGTAAGGTTTACTTTATTCCGTCATTGTTTAACCAGATAATCACTTTCTTTATCAACTTTTTTCTAAAATTTTGAAACGTATAAGTTACCATATACATACAAAATGATTGGCTTCACACTAGATTCAAAGAAAATTGTGCGAATAGTATTTTTTTTTTATTTCGATAAATCTAATAATAGCTCCATTATAGTTCAAATTACAATTTACACATAATTATAATTTGTAATGAATTTTATAGCATACGTAGTAGAGTAGTGTGACGGGCTTCACGTGTACTAACTAATTTGGGGCTTCACGCCTGTTTTGAAACATTATGTAAGTATAAGCTTTTTTTTTGTTTTCGAAGAAATATATCTCCAGATTTACTTTCTTTATGACTTTTGAAATGGAGGTCGTGTGATGCACTCTCAGCGTCTTCAAATTCAATTGTTCCTTCAAACTCCAGGTATAATTTTTCTTTGCTTTCACTACTAGAAGCTTGACTGGAAGATAATCTGAAAAAAAAAACGTGTTATATGTATTATATATTTAAATCTACTCCCGTTTCGGAATATTCCAAATTCGAAGCCAATGACAGATTCGAAATAGAGGTCATTGCCCGCTATCATTTTCATTTCCGCATTGCTCCATACTATGAACAGTACGGAAATGGAGTATGGATTTTCATTGTGCAACTGTTATACTTCATAATTTTCATTCTGCAATACTACTACAGTACTACATACAGCCGTAAAGTAATTTTGTAAAAATACTACTTGGTGACTTTTTACTTGGGTGACGACTGCCTACCTATAATTGGAGAGTACCAGGAGAACATAAATCGACAAGAGGCTGACAGTATCCATGGTTGGCTCGCTTCTATATAAAGTGACCGTGGCAACAAAAGAAGAACTGATTTAAAAGAAAATGGAAAGTATCACGAGAAGATGAATCTACAAGAGGCTGTCAGTAACCATATACCGGGTGTAACAGTATGCAATGAAATTAATGTTAAATCAACTCCATCCACAAGCTCTGTATTTGTAACAACTTCAAGAATAACTTTTAATAACTGTACAAACTGTCCTCTTCATCATCATCATCATCATATCAGCCGAAAGACGTCCACTGCTGGACATAGGCCTCCCCTAAAGAACTCCATGACGACCGGTCCTGCGCTGCTCGCATCCAGCGGCTTCCCGCGACCTTGACCAGATCGTCGGTCCACCTTGTGGGGGGCCTGCCAACGCTTCGTCTTCCGGTACGTGGTCGCCACTCTAGAACCCTCACGCCCCACCGGCGATCGGTTCTTCTTGCGATGTGCCCTGCCCACTGCCACTTCAGTTTAGCGATTCTCAGGGCTATGTCAGTTACTTTAGTTCTTCTGCGGATCTCCTCATTTCTGATTCGATCGCGCAGAGAGACTCCAAGCATAGCCCTTTCCATAGCCCTTTGGGTGACTTTGAGCTTTCTGATAAGGCCCACCGTGAGCGGCCACGTCTCGGTGCCATATGTCATCACTGGCAACACACACTGGTCAAAGACTTTCGTCTTGAGACACTGCGGTATTTTGGACGTGAAGATATTGCGGAGCTTCCCGAACGCTGCCCATCCGAGTCGGATTCGACGAGTTACCTCTTTCTCTAAGTTGGATTTACCCAGCTGGACTGTTTGTCCCAGGTATACGTACTCATCAACAACTTCGAGCGTAGAGTCTCCAACTTTGAGTGGAGTGGGTACAACAAGGGCGTTAGACATAATTTTCGTCTTATCCATGTTCATTTTAAGACCCACTTGTTGTGAAACTCTACTGAGGTTATTGAGCATCGTGCCGAGATCTTCCAGGGTCTCAGCCATTACGACAATATCGTCGGCAAATCGAAGGTGGGTCATGTACTCGCCATTGATGTTGATGCCAAGTCCTTTCCAGTCCAGGAGTTTGAAGACGTCTTCCAATGCAGCGGTGAACAGTTTAGGAGATATGACGTCTCCCTGTCTCACTCCTCGCTGCAATTGGATAGGTTTCGAGTCCTGGTCCTGAAGACGAACTGACATAGTGGCGTTTTTGTACAGGTCCTTCAACACTTCAATGTACCGATAGTCGACTTGGCACCTCTGGAGAGATCGTAGCACGGCCCACGTCTCGATCGAATCGAAGGCCTTCTCATAGTCCACAAACGCTAGGCAAAGTGGCTGGTTATACTCTTCGGTCTTCTGTATAACTTGCCGTAGCGTATGTATGTGGTCTATGGTACTGAAGCCTTTACGAAAACCGGCTTGTTCGGGAGGCTGGAAGTCGTCGAGCCTGCGCGCGAGACGGTTCGTAATGACTCTCGAGAACAGCTTATAGACATGGCTCAGAAGTGAGATGGGTCTGTAATTCTTCAGCAGGGTCTTATCACCCTTTTTGAAGAAGAGTACCACCACACTTCTGTGCCATGCCTGTGGCGTTTTCCCTTCGAGTATGACAGAATTAAACAGCTTCTGAAGGGCTTTAAGCACTGGCCTTCCGCCTGCTTTCAGAAGCTCAGCCGTAATTCCATCGTGCCCGGGTGCCTTGTTGTTTCTAAGCTGTCTGAGAGCCATTCTAATCTCGTACAAGCTGACGTCCGGGATATCTTCGGTATGGTGTCGGGTAAGTCTAGCTCTTGGATCGTTGGCCAGACTGCTAACGGGTGGGCCGGTTGACGTGTATAACTGCCCATAGAACTTCTCGACTTCCCTCAGTAGCTCAGGCTTGGACGATACGGTTCTGCCATCCTCGGTCTTCAGCCTCGTCAACTGGCTCTGTCCAATAGACAGATCTCTTGCGAACACTTTGGAGCCTTTGTTCCGCTCGATCGCTTCTTTAATATGGTTAGTATTAAATAGCCGAAGGTCGCGAGTCAGAGACTTAGAGATCTGTCTATTGAGCCGCCGATACTGAGAAGCATCTTCCGGAGACTGCAGAACCATTTCGCGTCTTTCTTCCATTAGCTTGAGGGTATGGTCAGAGATCTTTTTGGTTATTTTAGTACGGTGGGGTCTAAAGTACTTTGACCCAATTGTATGGACAGTTTCCACGAACCCGTTAGTGTAGTCGTCCACATCTACGCATTCACCAAGGCATTCAAAGCGGTTTTGCAGTTCGAGCTGAAAGCCGTCGGGGTTTTGGATATTGGTGGGTACTGGTCGGAGCGTAGATTTCATCAGTCGAGTTCTTTCCAGCTTTACGTTGATATTCAATGTGCCTCTTACCAACCGGTGATCGCTTCCGGTTTTAACCGCATTGATCACAGAGACATCATTGAATATTTGCTTCTTCGTCGACATGATAAAGTCAATCTCATTTTTTGTAGCACCATCGGGACTGATCCAGGTCCATTTTCGGTTTTCCGACTTTTTGAAGAAGGAATTCATCATAAAGAGTCCTTCTTTCTCCAAAAAGTCGGCTAACATGTGGCCTCTGGAATTCCGATATCCAACACCAAATTGCCCCACCCTCAGCTCACCATCGCCTCGCTTGCCTAATTTCGCGTTGAAGTCCCCCATGACAACGGTATAGTGGGTCTTAGGCGTATGTATGGCTTTAGATATATCCTCATACATAGCCTCGACTTCATCATCAGAGTGTGTCGATGTGGGGGCGTATACCTGTATGACTTTCAGCGAATACCTTTTGGTGTTTCTGAGTATAAGGTACGCTACCCGCGACGACACACTCCCGATCATAACCACGTTGTTCACGAGAGACTTGTGGACCATAAACCCGACACCTCCCTGGGACAGTTGGTCGCCCTCCCGGAAATAGAGCAAGTTACCTGATTTTAGGATTATCGAGTCCTCCCCCTCTCTTCGGACTTCAGATAGACCCAAGATGTCCCAGTGTAACCTGCTCAATTCTTCTTCGAGTTCTGCAACCTTCTCGTCGGTCCGCAATGTGCGCGTGTTATAAGTTGCCAGGGCCAGAGGTCGTCGTTGTTGGTAGCTCGACATCTGCCGGGGATTCTTCGCACCCCCTGCCCCACCGTTACCATGGCCGCTACCGGAGCCAGGAATAGCGGGGCCGCCGGGGACTAGGGGCCGGAGCTTATAGTTGTGATTCATCGATTCTTAGGGGGTTTTACCATAGTCGCCACGCTTGGCAGACGGGTTGGCGCCCGCAGTAAGATGAAATAATACACAGAAGGACGCTGCTGCCCATCCTCTGGATTTCATTTCCCTTAGTCGCCTCTTACGACACCCACGGGAAGAGATGGGTTGGTACTATTCTTTTTAGGCCGGCACCGCACAGCAGTTGCAGCAGCTGTCCTCTTAGTTTAATAAATTGATTACTACTCTTTAAAATTTTATTTTATTTTGTCGGTCGTAAACAAAGTTTTGTATGCAACTTTACGTAATTAATTAGTTATTTTAACACTCGATCTATACTATTTTGATACTCAGCTGCGCCTCGTATCAAAAACCAGATCTCGTGTTAAAATTACTTTCATAATGCAACAGTTGCATAAATAACTATTCGGGTTATGTACCTCAATACGAAAAAACAAAACCCCGACAGGATCACCCTGTTGTTTTCTGTATATCGCGACCATTTTTCTCACAAATGGGTAAAAGATATCAATTTGAAATTTAATATCAAATACTAAGGTCAATGAACTTTTACAAAATGTAGTTCAAATTAAACTTTATGAATATATAATAATAGGGGACAATGGAGGAATAATAAGGTATGTAGCTGAGAGATCGAGAGAGTAGGTAGGTACACTCGACAGCACGTCAGTAGAAACATTTTGGACCTTATGGCGTGGTAATAGAGTTGAAAAAGTTTCTACCGACGAGCGGTTGACCGTACATAATGAAAGTTTCTTCCGTCCAAAAAAATATCCACGTCAGGACTGGTTAAACTGAAGTAATAAATCTATGTTTAACTGATAAAAAACTGTTTGTAGGGTTCCTTACCTCAAAATAAAAAACGGAACCCTTATAGGATCACTTTGTTATCCGTCTGTCAGTCTGTCTGCCTGTCTGTCTGTCAAGACCCTTTTTCTCACGAACGAGGAGAGGTATCAGGTTGAACCACACAAGATCGAAAAATTTATTTTTTTTACAACGACGCAATCAAAAGATATGGCTTTTTATGTCCTCATCTCCATACATTTATGCAAAAAAGCAAAACCTACAGGGTACTTCCCGTTGACCTAAAATTATGGAATTTGGGAAGAAGCTAGGTCTTACAGTACAAATAAAGGAAAAAGTCTTAAATCATTAAATATTTCGATTTTTCTCACAACTAATAGTAACCAATTAAGGAGAGCTCCGGTTTTAAGAACTTTGCTATAAAAGAGGGGTCAAGTTGGATGGTCGCTGAGTTTTTAAAATCAAAGAGCAAAAGCTTTTAGTATATCATATGGAAGATAGGTACGCGCCTTAGGGCGCGAGTCCGACTCGCACTTGGCCGGTTTTTTTTTTCTGCGTAGCAGCGAAACTGTAAGACGATTTTTTTTCCCTTGATTACTACAAACTTTTTATTAATATGGTCTGAGTGACAGTGTTTGCTCCAACAAAAATAAATAAACTTGTACTTACGTTAAAGTTTCAGGCTCAAAGTTCCTCCAAGCCTTTTTCCGTTTTTGACGCAGCCTCATTTGATTCGGGAAAGGACTTTTTGTAAGAAGCGCTAATCTAAACAATATCGTGTTCACTTCAACGCAATCTGCAGACACTTGTGCTATATTGTTATCATTACTTTTAGCTAAACACGCCAGAAACTCTTTCCAGTCATATCGTTCTTTTTCAGTTAAATTAGCGTTGACAAATTCTGTAGTGAAATTTTCGATATTATAGTATAATAAACATTCACGGAAACGTTCTTGGCTGCTTTCTAGGTACTCCGGTTTATCTGGCGTAATAGGCATTGAACCTAAGCAACGGTGCAGATCAAGCGCCCAAGCATCGTGCGGTAATAAGAAGTCTTGTTCTCTAAATATAAATTCTCTGGACTGGTTTTTTACTTTAATAAGAGTGTCTTTATCATTCAAGCAGAAGGAAATCTGATCAACGTAACTATCACCAATTTTTGCCATGCATGTTACTTTGTCTATTGCATCTTTATAATCATTATAATCAAAAATAGGGAGATTGAATTCATCAAATTTTAAATGAGGTCCAATGTTTATGTCTGTTCCCAGTCTGGTTCTGTTGTTCTCTCTTAATATACTTTTACTTTCAGTCAATGTTGAATTTTGGTTTTTCCTCTTGTGATGTGCATCTGTTAACACGTTATACAATAGAACCTTCAAATGACCGTGATATCTGTTCAGGTGGCCATAATGGTCATAATTTGAACTGTTTTTTTTTTTCTAAAGTGAATTGGCAAAAAAAGTTATATAGAGTGTTAATTTAATTGCGTGCCATAGCTTAGGAGGTTTTTCAGTAACAATAAAGAAACACAAAAAAAAATCCTGTTTAAAAAAAGTCTTCATTGAAACTAAACCAACGCGAAGGGCAATGACCGAGAGCACTAGGTTTTGCATTTTGACGGTCCTAAGCTCGTTAAAGTATTAAGGGAAAATTAAAGTCACACACAACACAAAAGAGAAAAAGTTTCAGTTATGTATGTGCCTAGTTGCCTACCTTATCCCTTGATACTCGCGCACTGGATTATTTTCAATGGAGTTTTTGTTTTTTATGTAGGATTTTTTTTTGTATTCCTTTATCGTTACTGAAACACCCCCTAAGCTTTGGCACACAATTGAATTAACACCCTGTATAACATCTTTACGACTGACGCTGTCAACTGAACAGATCGCTTCGGTCACTTTCAAAACTTCAGTTTCGAAAACAGAATAGATATCTCGGTCATAATGTAATTTTGGTTTAATATCCTCAGGGGAAGTCTTTCGATACCCAACGGTTTTCTTTGGGCATCTGTGTTTTTTTATCAGTGTCAGTCAGTACCTTGACGACATTATAGTTTTTACACGAAGTTGCTTTAAGCTTTGCTTTGTGGAAGTACTCTTTCTCACCGATCAAGAAAGTTAAGAAAGGCCATAATCAGAACCTTGGACAAGTACCTAATCGTACTACATTTAAGCGTTTTGCTTGCTTCTAAAGGTTCGTTAAAAGCATTGGTTCCGGCTGCTATTACTGAGACAAGGCGAAAAGCTAAGTCATTAGTGGCTTGAAAACTCTGTCAGTCAGTTTGGCCACTTACCGTAAAGCCTAGTCTAGATATGGGTCTGATTTGTTTTTTGGTTTCTGAAGTCAGATGGCAGTAGTTCTGCGTAAAATCCCCTCAACGTCCTCGTCAAATCTCCTAGGTTAGGTACCCATCCAAATTCTTAAAAACTGAGTAACTTGAGGCAATAAAAAAAATTGGGTTTGTGGAAGGTAGGCTAAGCTCCGAAATAATTAATAATGTACATAATGCTACCAAACAATATTTTTATAAAAGCATTGAAGGTGCATCATGCTTCAATAAGAGTATGTGTAAACACTTACGACGACAAAATACTAAATTAAGTATAAACATAAATTGCACTATTTTACTAAACATAATAAAAATTTTCTCCTATTTTCAGACTTCTGAAATCTTCAATGATTACCGTGTCCATTTCGAATCAATTTTCGAGCGTGTGATTTTTACCTAACCCGTTTAATTTGCTGAAGATAATAGTGATTAGGTTTCCACTATGACGATCCTTATTAACTTAATAGGGAAAATGCATAAATTTTTTTAGTTGCATTTAGTAACAAAATATGAAAATACCGTAGTAGAGATGACAAAAAGTGAAATTCAAATTTAAATCGGCTTAGAAATACGGCCGATGTAAGCATTTAAAACTATTAATTACGCGCCGATTAGACAGAGAGATCCGACATGGACAGTGACGTCACATGCCACTACGGCCATACAAACTCCGTGTTAAATTTCGTTTCGCTAGAAAGAGACAGAAAAAAATTTTCAATGGCTCATATCTTTTTTAATTTCATAGTTATTCGAAAAATAGTTTTACTAAACTGTTTATTACATAAATAAGGATATATTTTAAAAAAAATCATGCATATTCCCTATTGTTCCTGATGTTAGGTCCTCATGCGATATAAAGTATAAGCCATGACCAAGAGAATGAGGTTAAGTCAAAGTCAAATTTATTTATTGCAGTGTTACAGGTATAAATACAAGATGAAATATGTATGAAATATGTGCACTGTAACATACCGAAATCGGCATGCAATGTTTACTATGTTATACATAAATAAAACTTATTTCTAACATTAGAAATATTTCTTACTTCTAAAGAACTTAATAATATTTACACAGTAGTATCACATTTTTATCTTTATTTATATCTATTATTATATACTAGCTGTTGCCCGCGACTTCGTCCGCGTAAGGTTCAGAAAAAGTAGCTAATGACTTTTCCCATGGTTCTGTCTATCTTCGTACCAAGTTTTTATCACAATCGGTTTATCGGATTAGTCATTAAAGCGTAACAGACAGACAGACAGACAGACAGGCAGTGTAGTTCTCGCCTTTATATTATTATTAGGTAAACAGAGTACCGATAATACGGATTTTTGTAAATTAAACACCTCTTGTTTACGTGTGGACTGTTAGGTCGCCCACTATCCTCGTAAGTGTAAAATCATAGTCGAATTCCACGCGGAGTAACTATGATACGGGTTTCGTTATACAAAACAAAGCCTAACAAAATCTGAGGCTCAGTCACTTTAGCTTCTGTGGCTACTGAAAAAAGAGCGGTACAAAGTCCAACGTGTCTGGCTTCACATGCTTTTAACTCTACATGTACCTACATACAAAACTGTTGGACTTCACTTCCGTACAATCTTTGTTAACTATCTCTCCCCTTAAAAGACAATTCCTAAAAAACGATGATTCACTTCTCTTTTTATTTTTTGAAGTATTTCGTTTATAAGTACTGTACAGATCTGAAGTCCCTTCATATAGGATCCTCAAATCAGATACGTGAAAGTTTTGGCCAAGGTTGATCGTCTAGAATAATATCCTTTAAGAATATTATATTTTTCCTGAATCCTACGTCATTCCGTTTTATATATTTATAATATTTTGTAATTTACAGATTCTGCTCGGTGGAGAGTGGCAATAGAAGAATGAAAAAGAAACACACTTGTTATTTTAATATTTATATTTGAATATAAACCTAATCTTTACATGTCTAATTTGAGTTATTTATTTTATTTTATATCACTATTTATTTGAATTTAGTCTCAAATTGTTTGGTGTAGTTCATCTGAATTCATGTAGATTCATCAGTTTAGGAGAGGTTTCATCTCTTTTTACAAAGCAATTTTATTAAAGCCGTTAAGTTTCTGAAAAGAAACCTATGTTAATATAAACGAAGTAATAAAAAATAATGTGGGGACAATCCCCAGGTTTGGGGCACCACCATCGCCCCAAACAGCTCGTCCTAGGCCTCCTCTACCCTAAGTCCTAGGTCCGAGGCATATCATCACCCAGCTCACGATGACATGACGCTAAACTACCCTAACAATCCAACTGGATCGTCAGGATTCTGATCATCCTCGCGGAGCTGGAAATCCCTCCGAAAACTTAAACTACAGTAAAGACTAGGGTTAATGTATGTGGAGAGCGGAACTAACTAACCACAGTTCAACCCAGACGGTGATGATGTCTCCCCCCGGTATGTTCATGCCCCGCGTCAAACCCGACTTCCACGTGGCCCACCTTTAAGGGACGATCACTGACTCATCCAGGGTTCACAGGGTATTGACTATTTCTTTTAGTCACCCATACCAGAGCTGGTCACCGAGCCCGCCAGGCACACGAAGCATACGGTCTTCCTTTAGGAAAACAGGGCACTCTCCATCATGAGCTATAAGAGCTCTTCCTGTAATCCCTCCGGGCAGACAATGACCGACATCATCGAATCCCTTAGTTTGTTTTGAAATAAGTTAAACTGAAAATAATTAGCCAGCTCCACACGTCCAAGTGTGAAGTCTGTACTAGATACGGGTATAGTATTATTGCTTGCATGGCCAGCCTAGATCAATAACGGTTTTATAACGAGAGACATAAAGAGTTTGAAGGGCAATCTCCCTCCCCCCAGTCACTGAGTGACTTTATTGCACCAACAAGGTCTCCGTATATCCTTCATAGCTCTCACTTGTGATGCGTAGCTAAATCTCTTTTCCGTTACCAACCCACGCAGGACAAGGATTATGTAGAGTAACCCCAGTCTAAACACTCATTTAAATAAAATGAATTGCATCTAAACTATAATGGGATTACCCAGCATATTTCGAAGAAGAACATATAAGAAGTAAGTATAACAAAAGATTACTGAAGGTAATCCTTAATTAAAAGTGAAGTATGATGACCAGAACCGAGAAGATACGGGATAGTAGTATCTAAGCTAGGTTGGGCCAAACATTTATGATTTAAGATCTTAAGGGAAAATCAAAAGCATCGAGTATTCAAAACCAAGAACACTGGGAGAATTTAGCGTAAACAACACTAGCTAAAACTCGATGTTCTTTAAAAGAGGACTCAAAAGAAGTATAAAAATGGGGTTATTGTATATACTTAAATATTCGAAACATATCTATAATGAAAGAAACTAAACATTATAATTTCCGTTCCATTATTGTTTTCAAGAATCTATTTAGTAATGTTAAAGGTGGTTTCACACTGAGTCAAAGTATAATTTTAAGTATGATAAATTATGACTAGTTTTATTAAGGAAAAATAAAACTTAGAATCTTATAAGGTTTAGATTCCTGTATGATTCAATGAAGATTAAATAGATTATTTAACTACTTTAGGATGACACACATAAAGTTCAGAGGTCCCCCAAGGTCAGAGTGTCGTACAGCCGTCGCAGCCTTACGGGCGAACGTCGTCAACACACTTTACAAGAAGCAACCCACGAACGAATGTAATGTCTCCTTCAAGAATATTCTTCCTATTGATTCAGGACAATTCTAATTTATTCCTTATAAACAATTTAATGTCATTAGACTAAACTAGAATGTCCCTACACAAAAGAAGAAAGTTTTATGTTGTCTAACTACTCTACATTTGGTAATCTAACGCTAAGATCAGGAGGTCCTCCCGCGGTATATGCCACTCAAACGACGCAACCAATAGCGGGCAAGCGTTGTCAGCACATAACACAAGAAACATTATTTCCAAAATCCAACGTTAAAACACCTTGCTAATATCCCTCCATTTGTATCGGAATAACACCAATTCATCCCACACATACAGAAGGGGAATTCAGGATGAATCAGCGAAACCTCACACAAATAGAAAGAGAAGAACTTTAGTATCAGACCCTTTTAGGCTTGAGAGCTCCGGCCCAAGAATGATTAAAATAAATAAATCCGAAGGTTGATATTATCAGATAGACTTAGACAGATACTCCAGTGACACGCGACATACATTAGCCACATCCAATATAGTGGACATCGGGGACACATGTCACGAGGGCATCCATCCATGCTTGGTTGAACTAAATAAACCTGAGAGCAGGCATTTCTTAATCTCAAAATCTGGGACTCCTATAGTATGAAAGTAAAAGGAAAGATAAGCACCTCCTATGAGCTTGAGTACAGAGATGTAGCAATGCTCTCAGCATGTTCCAATTTTGGGAAATTGAGGCAGAAGATTCAAAATCACTATCAAAGCAATTTATTATTACTTGAAATATTATTATTTATAATATTCACTCTACTTAAACTTACCCTTTATTTCACAATAAAATATCACAATCTATATCCAAGTTTTAGTTTTCAGATATATTATTTTAAGATTTTGAATTGACGTTCTAATTCTTTTGATCTGACGGAATATTTTTAAATTTTATCATATGATGACACTAGTATATCAAAACTGGAATTTTGATTTAGGGCCAAAGATTTTATATTATTTTCTAAAAAAGGTAATTATTTAATGTATTAATATTTTCTTCCATTTTGATTTTGGGTTTTGATTTATTTTTAGTTAAAGAGATAAAAAATTTATAAAGATTTCAAAATAACGTCTAGCTTTGAGTAAAACTAAATCAAAAATGATTTATTTGTTGACTATTTGACAATAATGTCAAATAGACAATTCTACCTAAAAAAGTATAAAAATATACATTGACTAAAGTCTCCTTGAATTGATGATAATAATATACATCGTCCAAAGTCTCTTTGATATGTTGACAAAATATACAACATCTAAAGCCACCCCTAATCGATGACAATATATATACATCAGAGTCCAGTTTCCATGATTTCACCAAGGACTATTTTAATCAATTTCTCTGTAAAGGAAAGAATTAAACACAATGAAATTTACATTACCTTTACAATCCAAGCAATACCTTTTTTTAGCCTTCACGTTTTATCATTTGTGGTTTGCTTTTCCATGTCTATAATGTTCCTTGTAATTCCTGTACCTGTTTAGAAATAGAACATTATCCTGCCTAGCTATACGCGAACAAAGACACTTGTAGAACTAGTTTATACTAAATTATGGGAAAAGAAAATCTTTATTACTATCTACAAATAACGACTCAGATTAGAAACACAGTATGTTATAATTTCCGCAGAGTTATTAATGTTTACAAACGAAAATCATTAAGTGGGAATATCAATTTACTTAAAGTATCACACAGTACAAGCCTCTTATGACCTCGCAGGTAGATCTGTAAAGCTGCAAATATTCTCCAATCAACTCTTCCTCTTTTGACATTGAAATCTGATTTTCTCAACGTTATTTAGCTCACATAACCTGGAAGAAACTATAAATTTCATTAAGTCACATTTCACCTTAACTCAAATACACACAACAACTTTGAACCGAAAATAAATAAAAGATGGAAAACCACAAAATTGAATACTTACATAACATTAGTTTCACTCCACTTATTCTTTACACTTTGGAATCAAACCCTGAATGTTAGCGTCTTGAAATTATACGCAAATAAACCTTCCTATACTATATCCTACACGGAGCAATGCCTATCTATGTCTCAATTGAAGGGATCCGAAATCAAGGATCTCGGTCTCCTCCAAAGATTCATCACATCAGCTATTTGATAGCTTCCTCCACGAGCTACAAAAAATATATATAAATGACTTACTGATGTCTGGAATTAAACCTTCCCTTTTTTTTTACCAAGACTATAAGATGGTCCTAAGATTCTTCCAAAAATTTACACAGCAGCAGAACAATTCGTTTCACGATTTTGCTTGTTAGGTTTTTGCCCAGCAGTGGACCTTTGTCTTTCGGGATTTCCTGAAACTGATTTAAACACGTAAAAATTCTATTTTCAGCTCCATTGCCCTCACTATTCAACAAAACCTGATTCTTAGTTTTCTTCTGTTGCTTTCGTTTATCAAAATTTTAGCAACTATTCATTTTTATCAGCAAAAATAGCTTTTTTTCTTCATTTTCCTTTTTTCGACTCTCCCCCGACCCTGTCACGACTGTCACTCCTTGTCATATTTTTCTACTCCCCGTTTATCGTTACACTTCTTGACACTTCCTCTAAATAGTATTTTATGCATTTAAAAATTTTTTAGGGTTCCGCAAGTGCACAGCCTCCCCCAAAATTTTATTATTTCGAAAAATCTAAGAAAACATTTTTTTTTTTCGAGAATTCTAAAATTTTCAATTTTAAATTAATTTTTTTTTTTTTATTATTATTATTATTTTATTAAAATAAAACCTCCTATATTGGCCCTTAAATTTTTTTTTTATTCACAAATACAATAAACAAACAAATAACTAAACTACTAATATTATAAATCATTAAACTAAATTAATTTTTTATTCAAAATTATTAAAATTATTTAACATGTTTATCTAAATTTAGATTTATTTCAGTTCAACCCTGATTATATAACCAAATTAAATTTGTATTAAATTATAAATTATTATAGTTCATTATATTTTTAAAACGAAGTCGATTTAATAATGCCAGTCAATTCACTAACAAATTGACTCACTATATACTATAATCAAAATAGTCTTCTAATATTAATTATTAAATTAAAACTAATAAAATTATATTAATTAGGTTGTGACCAGGAATATCTTAATTCCTCTAAAGTTAAAATTTATGATATAATCCCGTGAAAATCTCAATAGCTAACATCCTAAGTATAATATTTAGCCAAATGGACTGCATTATAAACTCCTTTGACACTTTGAGTTTCAGGATCAACGAGAATATACACATTAGCATATTTTATTCCTCCAATTCGATATGGTCCATCATATAATAAATCAAATTTCTTAGTCTTATTTCGACTAGAATCCGATTTATTAAGCCTCCTTAATTTTACCAAATCACCAACTTGAAAATCTATCAACTTATGAGTTCTATTGAATCTATCCTGCCGCTTCTGACTCGAAAGTCTAAGATTTTCTCTAACTTCCTCTCTAATTTGGTCTAACGTTTTATTCGTGAGTGCCCGTGGTAGAAAACAGTCTACTTTAAGTTTCTCTGAATTTCCAAATAATATTTCATTAGGAGAAAATTTCGTACTCTCGTGGAACGTATTATTATACAATTCCTCAATCTCCAACAAGTAATGATCCCATCTAGTATGGTCATCATGACAATAAATTCTAAAGAATTTGTTTAATTCTTTATTCACTCGTTCTGTAGTGTTAGGTCGAGGATTACGAATAGTAGTATACAAAGTCTTAATTCTCAAGGCTCTGAGTCCATTTTTCCACTTGTGACTAATAAATTGTTTTCCATTATCTGTCATAACAGCCTTAGGTTGTATTATTTCAGTGAACACTCTCATACAATAAAGCACTGAGTCTGCTGAAGCTCCACGAAGTCCGAAAAGTTTAATAAATTTACTAAAAGAATCCTGTATTACAAAAATGTAAATATAACCAGCCTCAGTTTTAGGTAGTGGTCCGAAGATATCAGCCATTACTAATTCACCCGGGTTTTCAGTTAAAATCGATTTACATTTCCCTACCCCTTTTATATAGTCAGGTCTAGAAAGCTGACAAACATGACACTTCTGAATACAAGACTTCACTGTCTTACCCATATTTATCCAATAACACCTTAATTGTAAATATTTCAAAGTTTTATATGCGCCAAGATGACCCATCTCTATATGTACCTGTTTACAAATCTCTTCTTGTAGTACCTTGGGCATAAACAAAACGTAATCTCCACGTACAGTTTTAAAATAAAGTAGATCATTATTGACAATACAGCGCAAAGTTATACGTGTAAATCTATCTGTTCTTTCGGGTACTCTAGAACCATTTATTCTCTCCTTAATCCCACATATGACGTTATCAAGCCGTTGATATTCCATCATACGTTGTAATTTATTTTTCAAGTCACGGTCAGTAGAAACACCTACATACATAACAGTTGGATACCACACCTTCTCTTCTTGCAAAACTCCCCCTGGCGGATATCTAGATAAAATATCTACCCCAATATTTTCTACACCTTTTACATGTTCGACTTCGAAGTCAAATTGCTCAAGAAATAAAATCCAACGTGTGACTCTACTATTGTATAATTTCATTTGTTTCATGAAAGTTAATGCCTTATGGTCTGTACGGATAACAAATTTCGCTCCTCTTAAATAAGTCTCAAACTTTTTCACAGAATAAATAATAGCCCACAACTCTTGTTCAGTTACAGTCCAACGTAATTCAGAACCCCGTAGCGCACGACTACAGAACCCCAAAATTTTAACCTCACCATTATTTCCAATCTGAAACAATGATCCGGCTATTCCGATCCCTGAACTGTCGGTCTGTAAATAATATAATTTATCCTGATCTGGATGGCTCAATAGAATCGTTGTAATAAATTCTTCCTTTATACTATTGAAAGCTCGATCTAATTCTTCATCCCAAAACCATGTTTGGTTTTTCTTTAATAACCTAGTTAACGGAGCGGTCAAAATACTATAGTTCTTAATGAAACGTCTATAATAATTACAAAGTCCCAAAAATCCTCTTAACTGTTTTTGTTTCTTTGGAATAGGGAATTCCTTTATAGCTTTTATTTTATCCGGGTTAGGTTTAATTCCCGAAGTTGTAACTATATGCCCTAACATTTTTACTTCACTGCAGAAAAAGTTGCACTTTGCAAAATTACAAGTCATTCCAGCTGATTCTAAACGATCCAAAACTATATCAATATGATCCAAATGGTCTTGCCAAGTCCCACTCGTTAGGATTGCAAGATCATCCAAATAATTGACACAAAACTCTCTAACACCAGGACCCAATATAATGTCCATTGCGCGACAAAAGGACCCTACTGACGTTTTAAGTCCTTGCGGAAGCACGTTGTATACGTAAGACTTTCCATTAACTGTAAATCCAGTATATTTTTTACTGTCCTCAGTCAACGGTATTTGAAAATAAGCGTTATTTAAATCAATCAATGTTATAAATTTTACACCAAGAAAAGCATTAAGTATGTCAATCTGTAAAGGCGGTGCTTCTACTTCTGGAACCATATATTTATTGATTTCCCTAGCATCAAGTAATATTCTAACAGATCCATCGGGTTTTCCAGTGAAAGTTAGAGGACTACAAAAATTTGTAGTTTTCCTCGATATAATCCCTAATTCTTCCATCTCCCTCAACTTTTCTTCTACTTTTGCCCTATGTGCGTATGGTATAGGATAGGTTCGTTGAATCCTTGGAGTACCCTCAATCATTTTAATGTCATGAGTATAACAGTTTGCCCTTCCAAGTTTCTTTGTAAAAACTTGCATATGGGATCTCAAAACATTAAAAATTTGTTCCTTCTCTACATCAGACAAATCCATTCCCAACCGAATACTTTTAAACAAATCTAATAATTGCTTTTCTTCACCGCCTTCTTTTTCGTTTTGTTCCTCTATTCCAGATATTAGATTTATTCGATTCTCTTCTAAAAACCCACTAGAAAGATTTCGAAAAGGAATAGTAATTTCTCCTTGTCCAACGATACCCAATTCTAATGTTTGTGGTTCTTTTAAATGCAAAACAGCGTTGTGCGCAACTAACCAATCTACCCCAAGGATAGCAGAACAAGTTAATTTAGCAATCACTAAAAATCCCGTATCAATATCAAATGAACCACACGTCAAAGGTATAGAGACTAGTTTTTTTATTTGGAGACTCTTTTGTCCAACGGCTCCCCTCACACATATTGGTCTAACTGGTAACGCAGGGAATTTTAACTTTAATTCTCCTTGTAAACACTCTAAGAATTCTTCCGAAATACAAGTTACTTCACTTCCAGTGTCTACCAAGAGAACTATAGATTGCCCCAAAATTTGTAACTCTATTTCTGATTTAAATTTGGGCCCCTCATTCTCAAAGCAAACCTCTTCATCATATAAAGAGTTACCTTCATATTCTCTAATGAACTGATTATACATTGGTTGATTTTGTTTAATCACGGAAACGTCAAAAACTTTAATTAAATTTACGACTGTTTGTTTATTATTATAATCTTCTGAAGAATATCCTAAACCTTCTCTATCACAATTCGTTCTAGTATTATTCGGGGAAACAGGATATAAGATCCCTTCTTGGTCACAACCCAATCCTACCCCTGGCTTCCAACCTTGTTTTATTAAATATTTTACAGGAAAAAGATAATTTAGTTTTTTGTTAATTGCGGCCACCTCCTGCTTATTGGAAATGGCCCCAACTAGTTTAAATCTTCTTCTTGAATTATTTCATCAGTGATCCTTCCCCTTGAAGCCTCCCCCTCGATGTGAGCCACCACTTTTGGTTTTTTATAAAATGGTTTGTCTTTATTCGAAACGAATGGACTTTGACGCTTTGTTCCCCTATCAGCTCCAGTAGAGGAGTCAAAGGAAGAAGATCCACATTGTTTATTCACGTCATCCAATTCACGAAGAAACTCTGTTGCCTCAATCAAAGTATTTCCTTTCTTCATCCGCCAAGCATATTGTACATCCTTCGGAAAGTGTCTCATCAAATCCTCCACTATTTGCCATTCAGGAATTGGTCTAGACATCATCTTTGCTTGCCCTGCTAAACTAACGAAATGTTCTAGCATTGTTCCATTTTCCTTAGACCAAGTGCCATTTACAATCATTCTTCTCAAGGTGTTTTGTTCGGCTTCTCCCCAATAAGCATCCAAAAAATCTCTTTTGAAATCCGACTGTGTAAACCATCTCTGTCTATAAATTCTGGCCCATTTACGAACATCACCTTCTAAACAACTGATTATAGTTTCAATTGTAGCATCTTCATTAGGCATCCTCCGTAAATAATTCTGAAGATCCTCCAAAAACGACACTGGATGTACCCCAAATCTTCCAGGAAAACGTGGTTTTTCGACTCTTGTATCAATCACCGGGCATATATTAATCGGTGCTTCATGCCTTTCAGACGAAGCTGATGCAGCGTTAGTTTCCCGAGCTTGCGACAGCTGATTCTCTAAGTTCGACACCTTCTGTGTCAGAATTCCCATGTTTCTTCGAAGTTGGCGAAACATAGTGGAGTTGCGTAAAGAAGGTCGTGGACGTTCTTCTTGCTGACCTGTCCTTTCTAATTCATCTTGTCCCTGAGATGATCTAAGATTATAACGAGGAGGCATTTTTTCTTTTCTTTGGATACTGAAAGTTTATTACAAATTATAGGTTGGAATTTTGTTTAAATTAAAGAATAGAAAGCTTATCTAATATTCTTTCCTTAACTTCCCAAAACTGTTGCTTTATGGAGCTAATATTTTGATCTCCATCGATAATCTCTATCCTGTCAAAATCTTCCTTTATATTAGGGTTCAATAACCATTCCTCATGAATGTTGTGAATCCTCTCTATATAATCTAACGTTATCCCTGTCTCTTCAGGTCGACCACGACTTAGGGCTCTCTGATAAGAAACCATAGGGGAAGTCCTAAGATAAACCACTAAATTAATTCGAGTAACCAATTGTTCTTTGAAATAAGAATAAGTTTCATCTAAAACTGCAAACTCAGCCGGGTGCAACAATTCACTCTCTTGCAATTCCCTAATAAAACAGTTTTTGGCTGAATAGATGGAACGTTCCATAACTTTAATCTTAGCGCTAGATTCTTTCGTATGATTCTCTAACATTGTTAGAAGAACATAATTTTGAAAACAGAAACCCCACTTCTTAGGATTTTCCTTAAATAACTGGAAGAGATTGACGCCAGATAAATTAGTCCATTTATCAATTGGTTCTGGTATTATCTCAAAATCAGAGTTGCCTCCCAAAGCTGCCAACAAAGTAGACTTCCCTGACCCTATGTTTCCTTCTATTGAGACTGTAAAATTTCCCATCTTTATTCTGAAACAAGGAATGCATCATATTTTCTATGGTTTCCAAAACAAATAACCCTAAGCTAAAACCAATTATAACGTCCCGCTTAACAACTTTAACTTAGATAGACTTTACTCTCAAGTTTCTTCAGTTCAAAACTCGAAATTAGTGTATTTTTCATTTTGTTTCTTTTTTCACTCCTCAATACCTCTCTCGCTTGAAACCAGCATATCCTGGTCACGGCACCAGCTGTACAGATCTGAAGTCCCTTCATATAGGATCCTCAAATCAGATACGTGAAAGTTTTGGCCAAGGTTGATCGTCTAGAATAATATCCTTTAAGAATATTATATTTTTCCTGAATCCTACGTCATTCCGTTTTATATATTTATAATATTTTGTAATTTACAGATTCTGCTCGGTGGAGAGTGGCAATAGAAGAATGAAAAAGAAACACACTTGTTATTTTAATATTTATATTTGAATATAAACCTAATCTTTACATGTCTAATTTGAGTTATTTATTTTATTTTATATCACTATTTATTTGAATTTAGTCTCAAATTGTTTGGTGTAGTTCATCTGAATTCATGTAGATTCATCAGTTTAGGAGAGGTTTCATCTCTTTTTACAAAGCAATTTTATTAAAGCCGTTAAGTTTCTGAAAAGAAACCTATGTTAATATAAACGAAGTAATAAAAAATAATGTGGGGACAATCCCCAGGTTTGGGGCACCACCATCGCCCCAAACAGCTCGTCCTAGGCCTCCTCTACCCTAAGTCCTAGGTCCGAGGCATATCATCACCCAGCTCACGATGACATGACGCTAAACTACCCTAACAATCCAACTGGATCGTCAGGATTCTGATCATCCTCGCGGAGCTGGAAATCCCTCCGAAAACTTAAACTACAGTAAAGACTAGGGTTAATGTATGTGGAGAGCGGAACTAACTAACCACAGTTCAACCCAGACGGTGATGATGTCTCCCCCCGGTATGTTCATGCCCCGCGTCAAACCCGACTTCCACGTGGCCCACCTTTAAGGGACGATCACTGACTCATCCAGGGTTCACAGGGTATTGACTATTTCTTTTAGTCACCCATACCAGAGCTGGTCACCGAGCCCGCCAGGCACACGAAGCATACGGTCTTCCTTTAGGAAAACAGGGCACTCTCCATCATGAGCTATAAGAGCTCTTCCTGTAATCCCTCCGGGCAGACAATGACCGACATCATCGAATCCCTTAGTTTGTTTAGAAATAAGTTAAACTGAAAATAATTAGCCAGCTCCACACGTCCAAGTGTGAAGTCTGTACTAGATACGGGTATAGTATTATTGCTTGCATGGCCAGCCTAGATCAATAACGGTTTTATAACGAGAGACATAAAGAGTTTGAAGGGCAATCTCCCTCCCCCCAGTCACTGAGTGACTTTATTGCACCAACAAGGTCTCCGTATATCCTTCATAGCTCTCACTTGTGATGCGTAGCTAAATCTCTTTTCCGTTACCAACCCACGCAGGACAAGGATTATGTAGAGTAACCCCAGTCTAAACACTCATTTAAATAAAATGAATTGCATCTAAACTATAATGGGATTACCCAGCATATTTCGAAGAAGAACATATAAGAAGTAAGTATAACAAAAGATTACTGAAGGTAATCCTTAATTAAAAGTGAAGTATGATGACCAGAACCGAGAAGATACGGGATAGTAGTATCTAAGCTAGGTTGGGCCAAACATTTATGATTTAAGATCTTAAGGGAAAATCAAAAGCATCGAGTATTCAAAACCAAGAACACTGGGAGAATTTAGCGTAAACAACACTAGCTAAAACTCGATGTTCTTTAAAAGAGGACTCAAAAGAAGTATAAAAATGGGGTTATTGTATATACTTAAATATTCGAAACATATCTATAATGAAAGAAACTAAACATTATAATTTCCGTTCCATTATTGTTTTCAAGAATCTATTTAGTAATGTTAAAGGTGGTTTCACACTGAGTCAAAGTATAATTTTAAGTATGATAAATTATGACTAGTTTTATTAAGGAAAAATAAAACTTAGAATCTTATAAGGTTTAGATTCCTGTATGATTCAATGAAGATTAAATAGATTATTTAACTACTTTAGGATGACACACATAAAGTTCAGAGGTCCCCCAAGGTCAGAGTGTCGTACAGCCGTCGCAGCCTTACGGGCGAACGTCGTCAACACACTTTACAAGAAGCAACCCACGAACGAATGTAATGTCTCCTTCAAGAATATTCTTCCTATTGATTCAGGACAATTCTAATTTATTCCTTATAAACAATTTAATGTCATTAGACTAAACTAGAATGTCCCTACACAAAAGAAGAAAGTTTTATGTTGTCTAACTACTCTACATTTGGTAATCTAACGCTAAGATCAGGAGGTCCTCCCGCGGTATATGCCACTCAAACGACGCAACCAATAGCGGGCAAGCGTTGTCAGCACATAACACAAGAAACATTATTTCCAAAATCCAACGTTAAAACACCTTGCTAATATCCCTCCATTTGTATCGGAATAACACCAATTCATCCCACACATACAGAAGGGGAATTCAGGATGAATCAGCGAAACCTCACACAAATAGAAAGAGAAGAACTTTAGTATCAGACCCTTTTAGGCTTGAGAGCTCCGGCCCAAGAATGATTAAAATAAATAAATCCGAAGGTTGATATTATCAGATAGACTTAGACAGATACTCCAGTGACACGCGACATACATTAGCCACATCCAATATAGTGGACATCGGGGACACATGTCACGAGGGCATCCATCCATGCTTGGTTGAACTAAATAAACCTGAGAGCAGGCATTTCTTAATCTCAAAATCTGGGACTCCTATAGTATGAAAGTAAAAGGAAAGATAAGCACCTCCTATGAGCTTGAGTACAGAGATGTAGCAATGCTCTCAGCATGTTCCAATTTTGGGAAATTGAGGCAGAAGATTCAAAATCACTATCAAAGCAATTTATTATTACTTGAAATATTATTATTTATAATATTCACTCTACTTAAACTTACCCTTTATTTCACAATAAAATATCACAATCTATATCCAAGTTTTAGTTTTCAGATATATTATTTTAAGATTTTGAATTGACGTTCTAATTCTTTTGATCTGACGGAATATTTTTAAATTTTATCATATGATGACACTAGTATATCAAAACTGGAATTTTGATTTAGGGCCAAAGATTTTATATTATTTTCTAAAAAAGGTAATTATTTAATGTATTAATATTTTCTTCCATTTTGATTTTGGGTTTTGATTTATTTTTAGTTAAAGAGATAAAAAATTTATAAAGATTTCAAAATAACGTCTAGCTTTGAGTAAAACTAAATCAAAAATGATTTATTTGTTGACTATTTGACAATAATGTCAAATAGACAATTCTACCTAAAAAAGTATAAAAATATACATTGACTAAAGTCTCCTTGAATTGATGATAATAATATACATCGTCCAAAGTCTCTTTGATATGTTGACAAAATATACAACATCTAAAGCCACCCCTAATCGATGACAATATATATACATCAGAGTCCAGTTTCCATGATTTCACCAAGGACTATTTTAATCAATTTCTCTGTAAAGGAAAGAATTAAACACAATGAAATTTACATTACCTTTACAATCCAAGCAATACCTTTTTTTAGCCTTCACGTTTTATCATTTGTGGTTTGCTTTTCCATGTCTATAATGTTCCTTGTAATTCCTGTACCTGTTTAGAAATAGAACATTATCCTGCCTAGCTATACGCGAACAAAGACACTTGTAGAACTAGTTTATACTAAATTATGGGAAAAGAAAATCTTTATTACTATCTACAAATAACGACTCAGATTAGAAACACAGTATGTTATAATTTCCGCAGAGTTATTAATGTTTACAAACGAAAATCATTAAGTGGGAATATCAATTTACTTAAAGTATCACACAGTACAAGCCTCTTATGACCTCGCAGGTAGATCTGTAAAGCTGCAAATATTCTCCAATCAACTCTTCCTCTTTTGACATTGAAATCTGATTTTCTCAACGTTATTTAGCTCACATAACCTGGAAGAAACTATAAATTTCATTAAGTCACATTTCACCTTAACTCAAATACACACAACAACTTTGAACCGAAAATAAATAAAAGATGGAAAACCACAAAATTGAATACTTACATAACATTAGTTTCACTCCACTTATTCTTTACACTTTGGAATCAAACCCTGAATGTTAGCGTCTTGAAATTATACGCAAATAAACCTTCCTATACTATATCCTACACGGAGCAATGCCTATCTATGTCTCAATTGAAGGGATCCGAAATCAAGGATCTCGGTCTCCTCCAAAGATTCATCACATCAGCTATTTGATAGCTTCCTCCACGAGCTACAAAAAATATATATAAATGACTTACTGATGTCTGGAATTAAACCTTCCCTTTTTTTTTACCAAGACTATAAGATGGTCCTAAGATTCTTCCAAAAATTTACACAGCAGCAGAACAATTCGTTTCACGATTTTGCTTGTTAGGTTTTTGCCCAGCAGTGGACCTTTGTCTTTCGGGATTTCCTGAAACTGATTTAAACACGTAAAAATTCTATTTTCAGCTCCATTGCCCTCACTATTCAACAAAACCTGATTCTTAGTTTTCTTCTGTTGCTTTCGTTTATCAAAATTTTAGCAACTATTCATTTTTATCAGCAAAAATAGCTTTTTTTCTTCATTTTCCTTTTTCGACTCTCCCCCGACCCTGTCACGACTGTCACTCCTTGTCATATTTTTCTACTCCCCGTTTATCGTTACACTTCTTGACACTTCCTCTAAATAGTATTTTATGCATTTAAAAATTTTTTAGGGTTCCGCAAGTGCACAGTACCTACTTCCTAAGTTTTCAAAACTTTAGAACTTTCATATTTTTTTTTACATTTGTTGCACCGCCGCCATGCCGAAACAGGATTTTTTATTATTATTTAATTAATAAAACTAAATCTAGATTTTACCAATCTTTAGCTGTACCCACGACTTTTACACAAACAACTGGACCGGATCAAACGGAATTTTCAACAACTTATTTGGCTTTCTTCCTTACAAATTTATAAGCTTTGTTTGATTTCAGCTCGGTTTCACAGCTTGAAACTTTGAACTCGCCTATTATCTGTTTGAATGAACCGATGGCAATAAAAAAAAGTTCAAATATTGCACGAAACCCAAATACGTTATTGAAAACCCCGTTTAAGTCGTTCAAGTAGTTTGTGAGGTATTGGTGCGGCCGCTTAAAATTTGCGAACCTTCTGTCTGAGTGAATCGTTTGCAATGAAATAAAGCTAACATGTTGCACAGAAAGAAGCCCGACGCGTCATTGAAAACCTCGTTTGACTTTGAACCAGTTCAGTAGGTGAGTTCTTGTTTCTGCAGCTTGAAACTTTGCGTATCTTCTGTCAGAGTGAACCTACCTATCGCAATGAAACTAAGCTAATTTATTGCACAGGAGTAAGCCAAACGCGTTATTGAAAGCCACGTTTGAATCTGCTCAAAAGTTTTTGAATTATTCGCGCCTTCGCTTTAAACTTTACGTAACTTCTATCTAAGTGAACCGTTTTCAACTAACCTAAGCTTATATGTTGCACGGAAGTACCTAATCCAACCACGTCATGGAAATGCCAGTTGAAGTCGGTACAGTAGTTTGTTCGCTATTGGCGCCGCCTATTGAAACTTCGGTAATTTTCTGTCTGAGTGAACCGTTTTTAATGAAAGTAAGTTAATACATTGCATAGAATTAAGCTAAACACGTTATTGAAAACACCATTTAAATCCGTTTAGTAGTTTGTGAGTTATTGGTGCCGCCGCTTGAAAGTTAGTGTGTTTTATGTCTAAGTGAACCGTTTGCAATGAAACTAAGCATACATGTTGCATGGAGTAAGCCAAATACGTTACTGAAAACCTCGTTTTAATCGGTTCAGTTGTTTGTGAGATATTGGCACCTCCGCTGAAAATTTCGCGCACCTGTCTGAGTGAGCCGTTTTCAAAGAAAGTAAGCTAATATGTTGCAAAGAAGTAAGCTTGACAGTTTATTGAAAACCCCGTTTGAATTCGTTCAATAGTTTGTGAGTTATTTGCTCCACCGCATGAAACTTAGCGTACCTTCTGTCTGAGTGAACCGTTTGCAATGAAACTAAACTTTTATGTTGCACAAAAGTAAGCCAAACTCGTAATTGAAAACTCAGTTTGATCGGTTTGTGAGTTATTATCGTACAGGCAATTTGATACTTTACATTAGTGTAGCTTCTGATTGAGTGAACCGATTTGAATGAAACATAGCCTATATGTTGCTCAGAGCTAAGCTTAATCTATCTGTGAAAACCGCGAGAAAATCCGTTCAGTAGTTTCAGAGTTTATCGAAAACATACAGACAGACAGACAGACAGACAGACAAAAAGTTCAGAAAACATATTTTTGAGTTCTATTAGTCGTTTCTTATCGCCCACACTATTTTTTTTATAAATTTATCAAAAGTACAGACACGTGGTTTTTACTCTTTTATTATATGTATAGATATTTAAGTATATTTACAGCACATTTTTATCTTTATCTAATTAATATTCTTCGATACTATAGTAACATTTGGTATAGAGCAAATAATGTAGTTTCAATTTAAATTTTCTACTGTCTAATTCTTTCATACTATCTGGTAAACTATTGTATAATTTAGGTGCTAGAGCAAAAGCTGTGTCCTTGTAAAATTGCATGTTCGGTTGAATCAAGGGCAAAACATCGATCTTATTTCTTGTTTTTCTAGGATGTCGAGGTTTAACTAATTTAAATACTTCTAAATTATCGTGGACAAACAAACATGCCTCATATATATACATACAGGGAAGTGTCATTATTTTCAATTTCTTAAAATACGGTACGCAACTATCTTGTTGTTTAGCATTAAACATGGCCCGTACACATTTTTTCTGTGCCCTAAACAACGGCATTATATAGGTTGCGGCAGCATTACCCCAGTGTAATATGCCATACCTCAAATTGGAAGCAACATACGCATGATATGCACACAGTGCAGCCTTCCGCGATGTTGTCTTAGTTACATTTCTTAAAACATACACATATCTGCTTAATTTAGATATTCTTCTTCTTCTTTCGTGTCGGCAAGAACACAGGCTAAATCTTACTTGCCGAGAAAGCGTCTACCGTGGTAGCCCTCTGGTTACCGTCAAGTAAGTCCTCACGCGAGCAGGTGGTCGGGCACGCGGGACAATTAGTGAGGTGTGCCATGGTTTGCAGGAGTTCTCCACATTCACATAATTAGATATTTAGTTACTCAGTTTTCAAACGAACTGGATTTGAAAGAAGCCCCAGCTTTCACTCACTCTAGCAGTATTGATTCACGAACCTGCTTATAGACTTATAAACACGGCAATTGATGTCTAGAAGACAGTCCCTATAATATGGAATAAATTATTGCTGTAGGGATTCTCTACCGAAACCCTCTCTGTGGGGTTTGAAAGCCTTCTTTGTTTCTAGTGTGGCTTAACATTCGACACACCATGACTAAAATTAACCAAAATTATTAGGTAAATCTGCTGACCTGCTGTTTTTTTTTTAAGATTTTGTGTTTATACAATAGTGTTTTGTGTCAAATGATGCTAATATTGCAGATATTGTAATTGTCTTCTTAGAATTTATAAGAATAAGCTGTCCTTTACTTCGTCCGTACGTACTGTAAAGAGACGAAATTTTTTCCTTGTTTCATGCTTAATACTCCTACTGGTAGGAATTAAAAATTATCGTAATATGAAAAAAAAAAAACAACAAAATATTTATAATATATATTTTTTGTAAAAAATATTCTAGGTATAATTATACGTTTTTATTGTGATTTTATGCTTTTATCTTTTTAATAAATAATTTTACAGGTACTACATTATATTCAATGGTCATTTTCTGATATGGGGATCTGGTTCGTAGGAATGGTAGGCGTTCGACCAAAGTAGGGAAATTCAGAAGACATTTTATCTAAAAATCTATATACGATAGGATTCGTGTCTATGCAATCCATAGCTCTCTCGTAATCATCTTCTGTATTATTTGCTGTCGACAAACATTCCTGTATATCGTCCAAATCTTTCAGTTCAAGTTCGGTAAAAATATTTGTGAAGATTTTTTCGACATAAATGTTAGCGCTTGACTCCTCCATACATCGTCTGAACTCTTCTTTGTTATTACTATTATCTGCCGGTTTAATCCTCATCCTTCCAAGACAACGCAATAAAGATAAATCAATATCCGATTCACCTCTCTTGATAAGCTTTTTGGATATGTTTTTTAAATTTATGAGAAAATCTTCATCAGAAAGACATTCTACTATTTTGTATACATATTCCCCACTAGCTTGAGATGCACAAGTGATTTTATCTATGATATTTCTTGACAAATCAGGTTTTTTCGGGATCTTTACATCAAAGTTTTGCCTTAAATAATTACTAGGCTCTGTGGTCTCTTCTGTGCTCTGAGAGTAAGCGTAACTTTTTCGAGTACAAGATGTTGATTTGCCTGTTAACCGATAAATTCTAATGTGAAATTCTAAGTATCTTTTTATCATTGCGATAATTTTGGAAATAATATTGAGATTTTAAGAAGTTCTGTTGCGGTTATTGCCTCCTGTCCAACACTAGCCCTATATTAATTGACAGCTAAGATATGTCCCACTGTTAAGCAAAGACCTTTTCTCTATTGCGCTATTCTTTTGAATCGTGAGCCTCTAACTATCAATCCAACAGTAAGTTGATTAATCTTTGTGCCATCGTCTTCAGGATCAGCTTCAACGGCAGTGGCTATTGTCTGGCAATCCAGGGCAAATTCAAACAACAGACATGGAATTTCCTCATAGTCGTATTTCAACGAAGCGGTCTTTTTTCAGACGTCAGCAATGTCAGTTTTTGAGCATATTTAAATATTTTAATACCTACTTACTCCAGCAAAAGTCTAGCTGCATAAGCAAGACAAATATGCAGAAAATCTTGCTCAGCATGCCTTTTATATTAAAATATTCCAAATATAATCCTGATGATACCAAACTGTGTATGTAAACAACATTGAATCTATGTAATCGAATGAATAGTATATTGAATATCTTTTTAACACGTTCGTCACCATAAACGTAATTAAAGTAGATACCAGATGATAATCGATTGGATATACTTAAGAAAACTCTATCAATAGTATTGTTTCATTTGTGACAATACTGTTTACACTTTTATCTCTTCATAATTTCTTAGTAAACAATGATAATCTTATTATATATTTACTTTTTATTTCTAAATTCAAATAACCAAGGTATGTACACAAATAGTATCAAATAGTAATTCCATGCTTTGACTTACAAGAACCACACTTGTTTCTTTCATCATTATCACTGTCGCACTCTTCTCCATAATTTTATAAATTATTACAATATTCAGGTACGGTTGATTGCATGTCAGTAAAGACATTCGTAACTTAATATCCATGCCATAAAGTACTAAGTGTTTTAATTGACGTCTTGTCGAGTGTACAATCTTAAGTAAATTATATGAAATAGATGAATCTGCTCCGCCATTCAGTCCCACTCTAGAAGTTCCCGGTTCAAAAGTGCCCATAACATAGCCTGTTTTACTCCGCACTGTAGGTATGAACCGCGGCGCTCAAATGCGTCTTAACTAAGGCAGTCTATTATAACGCATACTCGTATCATGCGCTACACGGACGGCACGGCTTGAGAGAGAAATCATCGAATACATTTATTAGACTAACAAGAAAATATTTTTGTGTGCATGCGTGTCACATAAATCACGAAAAAATTAAAGAAATCGAAGTTTTTAATGTTGTTCATTCTCACTACTTTTTGATCACACCTCGTATATTGAACTAATACAGCGTGAATTTTTATTCGTTTTAATCATGAAGCCCAGTGATTCTACTCGTACTCATGAAAACAAGCAACTTTACCGAAGAAAAAAAAAATTACTCGAAATAAAACTTTCACCTTCCCATACAAAATGAGTCGATCACGTGACCACTTTACTGTGGGGAGACAAACATTTATTTTTTAGTAAAAAATTTGTTCTTCGGGAAAGTTGCTTGTTTTCATGAGTAGAATCACTGGGCTTCCAATTTAAAACGAATAAAAATTCACGCTGTATAACCAGGCGACTCGTTCTAGTCGTAAATCAAGCTACCATACGCAGAAAACATAATGCAGACGTCTGCATTATGTTTTCTGCCTATTTTTTGCACCATTCTAATCTGCTCAATTAATTGGTAAATCTTTATATATACGTTTCAGGCATTTCAAACAAACTTAAAAATAAAGATTTAACATACATTTTTAAAAAACACCAAAGCAATATCAACGAAAATAGACAAAATCAATATAATCCACAAATAAGAAGACAAAGTGCAAACGATGGAAATATTAGTCTGTCTTCAAAATTTCTTAAAGAAAAATTCAATATGTCTATGGTGAATTTTATGGCTCTCAAAATTACATGTGTGGTTGGTTATGAAACATTCTATGATCGTATGGAAAATTGTTTCAGTGACTATCCATCTCTAGAAAAGTTGAAATTTATTGCCAAATACATAATTAATAATGGGCACTATGTGCAGAAAGAAAGAAAAATAATTTCTTTTTACCGCTGTGTGGGAACCATAGATGTTGAATCCAGACCAAATGAAAAAAACCCTGTACACGATTGTATGATAACGCATAACATAAATGGGACGTATGTCTATAAATTTTTAACTAAACGTATGAGTAGAAGAAAGATCAAAGATTTTGAAGACTACCAAAAATGTTTGAAAGAAACGTTGATTGAAGACATAGTGGAACGTATAATAGATTGTACAAATGTCAATGAGATAGTATTTACTTTGGTCCATAGATTTAAAAGCCACGTGGGCTTGGCTACATCAGACGAAAGTGACGAAGAAACAGAAGAAATGTTAGATCTTAAAAAGGTAAAAAAGGCAAAAAAAGTAAAAAAGGTAGAAAATGAAACGATAAAAAGAGAAGGAGAAGAGGTCGAAATTAGTGAAGAAAAAGGGGAAGGGGGAGAAAATGAGAATGAAAGTAAAACAGTAGAAAATAAAATAAAAAGAGATGAGGGTGGGAAAAAAAGGAGAGGGAAAGGGAAAAGAAAAGAAAAACAGGGAAGAAAGGGGGAGAAAAGAAAAAAGAACAGGACAGGAGAAGAGGAAAATGATGGGGAGGCAAAGACAACCGAGTCAACGATGAAGTTAAAACGATACCGGGTAAAACTGACGACTGCGACTAAGGCAACAATGCCAAGATCTACGTCTGTATAGCATGTGAAGACCCTACTAACGCCGACTGCAGAAATAGTACATTCCATGTACGATTAAGAGGCTACCTCCCGTCCACTAGCGCCCCCATAAAAAAAAATATTACTCACAAAATAATCGAAAATCCGGAAAGGCAGATGGAAGTAAAGGTATCCCAGTTTATTTAGGACCTATTAATTCTGAAAAATATAGTTTACTGTAGTTACAGATACAAAAAGTGCGAAAAACGGCCACTTTTAGCAGTTTTTTTATTGTTTTTGTATATTTTTGTAATCAATAGTTTCTAAATAAACAAAGGTACTTTTACTTCAATCTGTCTTTCCGGATTTTCGATAGGTTTTGTATTTAGCGAGTAACATTTTTTTAACTGATGGGAGCGCTAGTGGACGGGAGGTAGGCCCTTAAGTAATTTTTACAATCAGTCAGCTTTGGACTTTAGATTTGTATCATTTACATAAATTGTTGTAATGTAAAAAAAAGTATATTGAAAACCCTGAAGGTTTCTCCTTATTTACTTATCATATTCCGTGGACGCCTTTGGGCTGATATGATGATTCCATGGAATAAATAAAGATAACTTCCCATAGAAACTGCAAGCAACGCAACTAGCGCAACTTCATGGGAGGTTTTTTTTTGTTTACTAAGACCTTCAAAAGTTTGTAGCAGTAAGTCGGGGTTACCCTTTTTTATTTGTTTCATATTTTCTTTTCAGGCTTACTAAAAAAGCACATTTGCAGAAATGTCATTTAAAAAAAGTTTTCGCTTTCCATCTGACTCAGATTCAATACCACTTAGTTTTCAACCTGGTAGTCTTGCCGTCTTGCAGTCAAACTTTGGTTGCAGTAAGGATTTTAAAAAGCCCTTTTTTAATATTTAAAAAGTAAATACATTTGAGTTGCTATATGCAACTGGCTTATAAAATTTTTATTTCTAAAAAGGTAACTTGTTTACAATTAGGTATAATAATTATAACATAAAAAATAAATTATTGTTTGACGTAGTGTTTTGTTATTATTTTATTTCTTGTGTGATACAGAATAAAAAAGCACTTTTAGTTCTTCCCGATTTTGTAAAATTTTCGAAAACCTTTTCCAATTTTTCTTTACATGAAATTTTGAACACAAACAAAATAGATATCAGCCAAATCAATCGAGCCATTCGCATGTGATGCTCCGTCATAGACGTGGCAATTGATTTTTACCCGACTGCCCCAAAACAGGAGGGTTATGTTTTTCGAGTGTATGTATGTCGATTTTTTTGTCGCGCTCTGCAGCCTAAACGGCTTGATAGATTTCATTTTGTGAGGTGTCATTAGATTTGTACTCATTGTGGGAGTGTCTTCGGGTATAAAAAAAATAAAAAGAGTACTAAATAAAAAAATATTTCAAAAAAACAAAATACCTGACTGAAAAGAGAAAAAACAAGTTCAATTTATAAAAAGATATAAATATAACATAAATATAACTTGAATTTCATGAGGTATTTATTGCAGGCGGGGACAAACAAAAACTACAAAATATATTTGATGTTGAAAAACCACCTCCAAACACATAATTTTAGTCCGCCCCTGTTTGTCCCCGCCTGCAAAACCTCATGAAATTGTAGTTATATTTTTATATACCGGGTGTAAGGGACACCTTCCGGATACTGAAAGGGCATGATCAGTCAACGTAATTGAACAACTTTCAGGGAACAAAACTTTCAGGAAATGAGAAAAAAATCGGCCTCTCTATACAAAATTGCACACTTGATTGGACTTTTTGTATGGAGAAGCCGATTTTTTCTTTCATTTCCTGAAAGTTTTGTTCGCTGAAAGTTCTTCAGTTACGTTTACTGATCATGCCCTTTCAGTATTCGAAAGGCTGTCCCTTACACCCGGTATCTTATCCGACAAAAAATTAGAGAAGGTTCTCAAGTCAAGGCGTGTTTTATTCAGTTTTATATTAATGACCACGCATAAGCAAGTCAATACGTCGATTTCAAGTAGTGCCTAATTCTGCTTTTGTATCTTCTGTTTAGGTGAACCGAATGCGGTGCAACGAAGCCTAGATGTTTCACGGAAATAAGCCAAACACATTACGGAAAACCCTTTGGATATAATGTACAACGAAAAATGTGGATCTATTACGCCACTCCAAATTTTTTGTTCTCGATGTCGTAAGATAACTTGTAATGCGCTCAGAGTTTTATTTGTATTTACTGTTATACAGAGTGTAAGGGACGGTGTACCGAAAACTGAAAGGGCGTGCTCAGTCAACGAAACTGAACAACTTTCCGAAAGAAACATTTCTGGGAAATGAAAAAAAAATTTACCTCTCCATACAAACTGTTCGACCAAAGTGAGCAATTTGTATGGAGAGGTCAATAATTTTTTTCATTTCCCAGAAATGTTTCTTTGGGAAAGTTGTTCAGTTTCGTTGACTGAACACGCCCTTTCAGTTTTTGGTATACCGTCCCTTACACCCGGTATACAACGTATAACGGAATAAGCGAAACTGAGAAAATAGTTGGTTCAGAATCGAGAGTGCAATCAATTTCACGGGTTTTTTTATAGGGGTAAATCTTTTTTTTACTTTTATTATTTAAATTTTTGCCGCTTCTATTCAAAATTTTTCTTCGGATAAGCGCGCGAACGGCACGATGCGCGTGGTTCATGAGCGGTGAGGAGGGGAGGGAAGTGGGCGCGTGGCGTGCGCGGAGTGCGCGGACTAGAACAACGAAGAAACTAGAACAATGATGAAACTTTAAATTAACAATATCTAGAAAAAAAAAACCTTTTTTAAGATTTTTTTTAAGTGAATGGATTTATTTTAATAAAAATCAGTTGATAAAAATACGTTGTATAACCCAAACTTCACGTGAACAAAGTCGGGGGCGCTGCTGGTCCTATATTATTAGAATGAGACCTATAACAACAGTAATAGCAGTCTATAACATGCAATAACAATAATTAGTTCGGTGATTCAAGTGGAATCCCTTGGGGTCAAGTAGACCGGACCTTTATGTACCTCCAGGGAGGTTACCTGTTCGCACGTTTTCAATTTGCAACTGCCCCAACCTTGTTCCGTTTCACAGAAGGGAAATGTCTTCAAAACAAAAATAATAAAAAAAAAGTATTCGAACTTTTCCACTCTGCGGGTTTGCTCACTTGAATGGCCTGTGTGCCGATTGGCAGTGAAGTACTTGGTTCGATTCTTGGACTGGGCAGGTATCTGATATGATAAGTATGGTTGTTTGGTCTTAGGTCTGAGTGTGTTTGTGTGTGTCCAGCATAATAGCCCAAGTCCATTAATTTACTGTTTCGACTATCAGCAAATTACATGAATATCTTAATCGTTTGGGTCTCTTCCGCTGACGCACATTCTATGTTTCGTTTGGCTCGATTCGGCCATGTTTAGGTTTTATGGACGCTTAAAAAATTTCAATAAAAACAAAGAGAAAACTTCCGAAAGAGTAAAATACCTTCGACCGATTGTCCTTTGAAGGGTTGATTAAGATGACCGGGGCCCTAACGACCCAGGGCCCAACTTTAATGCGGGCACCTGCCAGTGGGAGGGTTAACGCCGACTTTGTTATTTGTCGAACGGGTTTAAAAAGTGTTAATTGGATGCGGTAGGGGCATTTTTTGTTAATTATATATTTTAAGCTATTGATGTACTTTATCGTGAAATTAGAAAAATGTATGTACTTTTTAATTGCTTCTGTCAAACTTAAAAGATAAAAGCAAAAATATGCTAATTAATACTTCTTCTAATATCGGTACACGCGGGCCACTTGCAATGAACTTTATATACTTAGTTTCTATGGAACCCTTCAAAACGCGCAGGTCGCTACCAGGTAAATTTATGAGGATAGGTGGCTTGCATCATTCTTTGGCTTTACGTTTTGGTTGGCAATGACTCCAAAAAGAATGAAAATATTTTTGTAAATGTTTTGTTAAAATGTTTAAGTTAGTCTCCTTTATTTCACTTATATAAATAGCGAGTGAATAGGCTTCTTCTGGTCAAGCTCGTTCCATCGTCGACCTCATCTCTGTCTTCAAGACTAGATCGAGGTCCAGAGTAAGCCCATTTTCAATAAAAAAAAATACGTACTGATAATATTATTTCATACTTTTAGCAGGCCTGTTTTACTCCGCATCTGAGTCTTTAAAAAGGCAGTCGAATGTTACGCATAGCACGCGCTCAACGGAATGCACGGCGTGAGAGGAAAATCATCGAAATATGTTCCTGTGAAACTTTTTAACGATAGATAAAAAAAAGACAAAAAAATATTGAGTGTTCGCGTGTCTTTGAACTGACCTCCCTTAATGAATGTTGGGCTTATTTTTAGGGTTCCGAGCCATAATGGTAAAAACGGAACCCTTAAGGTGCGACTTCGTCTATCTATCTGTCACACCTGTATATCTCAGCAACCGCTTATTGGCTAAATTTGGAATAGTTTAAGCTAAGAATATGATTGATTGAACTTAAAAAATAGTATTAGTGCAAATGGGGCCCAAATAGGTGGGGGGAGGGCAACATTTTAAATTGTCGTTACTAGGTCCAGCGGGGTATCATACGAAAAGACTTTACTTGTATATTCCAAAATAGATTTTTGTATTATTTTAATTATAGTCGATAAAAGTTTATGTAAGTATTGCAGGAAAATAAAACGATCTTCAGGAAAAACCTTTAGCTTTGCAAACAAATTTAGCTTTGCGGTCCCAAAAATACTATAATTTTACATGTATCCTAGCACGGAATCAAACGCAAACATTGTAAGCTACTGTACTTCCAATGTAATACAGACTACCTTTAGAATCGCGGTAGTATCTCATAGCAAAGACAAAACGAGAAATATCTTTGATCTTGTAATTATTTTCATCCTTTTAGCGAAAGAAAGAAGGAATCATAGATAAAAATAAACTTTAAATTTAAATATTCGCAAACCCCTCACCATTCCTCAATCACATTAAAATATGTAGATAAATCTAAGAAAACTGCAGCAGCTACCGTGGCAAATACAAGCTTATTCTTATTTATAATTTATTAATTAGTAAATCATTCGAGTATAAAAAATCAATAACCCAGTAATGGTTACACACGGAAATCATACTTGGCGAACGCGACCCATTAAAATCAACAAATTATGCGTATTATCATCAACATAATAATATAATACGTATAAGTGTAGCAATATACATGCAAAAATTTCGCTTTGAAACGATCCGCGAAGGATCTTTTCGTCAAGTCAGACATAATAGAAAGGAATTCTTGTCACGTGTGACATTTGCTTTGTGGTTGCGGGTCGTTCCGACGTGAAAATTCCGTTCTAGTGTGTCATATTTGACGGAAAGATCCGTCGCGGATTGTTCTGACGCGGAATTTTTGCAGGTGTGTTGTTGCACTTATAGCCAACATACTAGACGTAATACAGGGTGTAAGAGACGGTGCACCGAAAACTGATAGGGCGTGCTCAGTCAACGAAACTGAATAATTTATCCGAAGAAACATTTTAGGGAATTTAAAAAAATATTTACTTCTCCATACAAACTATTCGATTAAAATAAGCAATTTTTATGGAAAAGTCAAAAATTTTTTTCATTTCCCAAAAAATTTTCTTTGGGAATGTTGTTCAGTTTCGTTGACTGAGCACGCCCGCTCAGTTTTCGGTACAACGTCCCTTACATCCTGTGTTCGTATTCGCAATGTACGAGTATTGATTACATACGGCAAGCGAAAGTGTGGGTCCTCTGCGTTTTCGCTTGCCGTATGCAATCAAATAGAGACTTATTCAAACTTATAACACCCTTCTTTTTGTTAGACGGGGGTTAAGAAAGAAATATAGATAAAAAATTGTGGAGCAAACAAATAATTAGTTTGTCTGAATCAGTCGTTTGCCGGACTATTGTTAAAGATCCATTGTTTGCCTTTTTGAAAAAATTGTGTATTTAATTTTTAATGAAATATTTCTCTTATTGTTTTCCTGTTTTGCAGGAGCGGTATTTTTCTTTTCAAGAGATTCAATTTGTCATAATTGTATTGTAAGGTCACTATCATGATAACATCTACTTTGGTATTAGGGTTCCGATCAATATTACAAAAAAACCGCCCAAGTGCGTGTTGGACTTGCGCACCGAGGGTTCCGTGCAACTAAGGTAAAAATAACGTCTTAGTCACGCAGAAGTGTATTAAATGCGCGTTAGTCCAATACGCACTTGACCAGTTTTTATTATTTGTTGTTATTCTATAGATACATACATAACATCACGCCTTGTTCCCGTCGAGGTAGGCAGAGACCACAGTTCTCCACCTGCTACGATCTATAGATCATGCACTATAAACGCAGTGTAAGTGTGTCCGTCAATACGACAGAGCTAAAACCAAGAGATTCGATGCACCGCAGGATATCACCCACACTTGGTTGTTATTCCACACATTTGCACAAAGCACTATGATACTTCTTTTATAATAGGTCTTTACCTATGATATTGCCGTTTTGTATGGCGAATTTTAGGTAAACTCAATTTTCAGTACTAACATTTTTGCATTTCTCTTAGGAATTATAAATCCCTTTTTTTATTTTATTTTGAGCATTATTGGGAAGACATAAAGCTAACAGAAGCTTAAATTTAATTTTCGAAAAATATTATCTGTAAAAAAAATATAACAAATCTAATGATGAAATCGGACGACTTTTAAGACGAACAATTTTCGAACCATTAATTTTATATATCCAACTAAAAATAAAAAAAAAAAATTATGCGTAATTTGATAACCTTGAAGTCAACTTTCAAATATAAGACAAATGAAAAAAAATTGCATTAGAATTATAGGAATTATGATCTCATTAATCTGTAAGAAAATTTCGGCAATTTCATAGGTACGAGTAAAGACCTATTATAAGGTCTGCCTGCGTCTGTGTTTTCAAGTTCATGCAAAACGAATAGGCTTCTTCTAAGCAAGCTAGTTCCATCGTCGTCCTCATCTCTGTCTTTAGGGCTAGACCGATCCAGTGGATTACTATGATGACCAATATCGATATATACAGGGTGTTAATTTAATTGCGTGCCATAGCTTAGGGGGTGATTCAGTAACGATAAAGGAATACAAAAAAAAATAAAAAAAATCCTACTTAATTGTTTTTTATCATCAATAATATTTTTTTTATCATTTATTAGGTATTACATTTTGACGGTCCTAAGCCCGTTAAAGTATAAAGGGAAAATTGGAGTCATACACAAAAAAAAAAAGAAGTTCTGATACTCGCGCGCTGGTTCGGTGATAGCGCGGTGCCCCGTCCGGGTCATTACCCTCCGCGTTAGTTTAGTTTTAATGGAGATTTTTTTAAGTAGGATTCTTTTAAATATTTTTTTTAGATCCTTTATCGTTACTGAAATACCCCCTAAGCTATGGCATGCAATTAAATTAACAGCCCGTATATATCGTATCGATTGTTTTCAAACAGTAACGATATCAATCAAGAAGAAAATTGATATTTCGATGTAGGTATCTATATTTTTTGTTGAAACCAACTACAATATCAAATACACACTCAAATCCATAAGAATAGTTTTAGATTATTGTAATTGAATGACGTTTCGACGAGCCCTAACACCCTGTATAGGCGGGTCGTAAACGAAAGGCCCTCAGTTTTACTGACCCGCTGATATCTTTACGATATCCGCACGACTGATGGACTGACCTTAACTCGGACGGACTTGGGAAACTACTTTCATACAAGGAACTTAGTCCCTTTGTGTTCAAAAATGACATTACCGCTCAACATTTATTTGACCGTTTTTAGGGTTCCGATACCAAAATGGTAAAAAAAAGGAACCCTTATGGTGCCGCTCTGTCTGTCTGTCCGTCTGTATGTCACACCTCTATATCTCAGCAACCACTTACGCTATCGAGCTGAAATTTGGAATAGTTTTAGAATATAGTTGCCCAACTTAATTGCACATGAAAATTTTTTGAAAAAAGTATGATTATTAATGTAAAGGGGGCCAAAATAGGGGGGGCCAATTTTCAAATTGTCGCTACTAGGTCGAGTGGGGTATCATATGAAAGGGCTTTACTTGTACATTTTAAAATATATTTTTGTATTTTTTTAAGTTTCTTAGTTTTCAAGTTATGATGAAAAATGTCAAAAAAAATACCATTCCCCCCCCCTTATCTCCGAAGTTTGAGTAAGGGAAAATCTGAATTAATTACAGTTGACAGAGGTTTATGTAAACTTTACAGCAAAAATAAAACAATCTTTCTAAGTTGCACAGTTTTTCATAAATCTGCAAAAAACCTTTACAAACAAATTTAGTTTTGCGGTCCTGAAAATGGACTTTATTGCTTCCAAAAATACTATAGGTATATCGGAACCCTCGGCGCGCGAGTCCGACTCGCACTTGACCGGTTTTTTTTTTAAACTAAGGAAAAACAGGACTAACCCTGCGCAAATCAATGAGTATAATTCAAGATCCAGCTGAATTTTATATAATATACAGACGTTATACATAAATTACTCTACCTCTCCACGTCTCTACCTATCTACCTCTCTACTTCTCTACCTCTCTACCTCTCTATCTCTGTACCTCTCTACCTCTCTACCTCTTCCTATCCCTGCACCTATCCCTTCCCCTAACGCCAATTTAACCGCCATCCCTAACATAGAAACGACACCCATATTTATTTTTTGACATTTCAAACCTATCGCACCCCAACCCCATCCCCAGGGGATGATGGTATTTCTCGTCCACCACGTTGGATTTCAAAGTTGTTGTAGCTTTCGTAATCAGCGACCCGATAAACCATACAAACGACACCCATATTGATTTTTAGACATTTCAAACTTATCGCACCCCAACTCTGTCCCTAGGGGGAAGATGGTATTTCACGTCCACCACGTGGGATTTCAAAATTGTTGTAGTTTTCGTAATCAGCGACCTGATAAACCATACAAACGACACCCATATTGGATTTTAGACTTTTTCACCCCATTTCCTTTTTTTAGGGGTTAAATTTGGGGTGGAATTTCAATTACAGTGATAAACGTTGCATAGAATAACATCATTAATGCCTAAATAATAAATTATGTGGATTTTACTTTAAAAAATAAAGAATTTTCAACTTCATCCCCCTTTTCACCCTTAAGGGTCTCGAATTTTCAAAAACCCTGAGATACGTCAATATTAATTTTTAGTCGTCAGCCTAAATACAAATTTTGAAGATCCTAACTTCAAAACTGACGGACTTTCATATAAAAACTTTCATCCCCTATTTTAACCCCTTAGGGGTGGAATTTTGTAAAACCCTTTCTTAGTGCACCCCTAGGCCTCATAAGGAACCTACATCCAAATTTGGAATCTCTAGACCCAGCGGTTTGGGCTGTGCGTTGATATGTCAGTCAGTCAGTCAGTCACCTTCTTCCTTTATATATATAGATAGATTTCATATAAGAAAACAAAACAATCAATGTAATACGCCTTTCAGCCAAAGGTTTGGTTAGCCGATAAAAGCCCTTAAAAATAGGAGAATCCCAACCCATGTTTATCCATTCATGATCCCTTATAACTGACCTCTGAATCAATTATTTATAAATTTAAAGTCAATCAATTTTAAAACAAAGTAAATACTATTCCTGAATCTCTACCTTCACTACCAATGGGCCGGACCTAGACGATTTAATTGCGATTCGGCAAAGTGGGCAGTGGGCTGCGTAGAAACAATTTAATGTGAAAACTAGCCCTTGTGAAGGGTGCGTTCTATATTGATGCACTACCTCTATGTAACAACTAAAATACATAAATGCACCTGGAGTTACATTTTACCCAGGAGGACGATGCTGCCCCTCTGGTTCTAGATCCCTTTTACGGTTACGCTAACGTCCGCGGAAAGGGTGGTATTTTTAAGCGGGCACGATGTCATGGTTTCTTAATTCATAGTGATAATAATGTCCTTTTTGATCTGGCTTACAAAATCATGTAGGTTTTATACCGATTACTATACAATTTGTTTTTTTTATTCGCATATCTCAAGGGGCATGGTCAGCCAATGAAACTGAACAACTTTCCTGAGAAATGAAAATGGAATGGAAAATGGAATGTAAATTTTTTTTCACTTCTCATGCTCTGAAAGTGCTTCTTTGTGCAGGATATAGGCTGCACAAAATCGAATTTTGTGCACTAGGGCAACATATTCTTCACTAAAGCAGAACAAATCATTCTTCAGTTACATTTAGAGAGTACTATTACGTTTTATTTCCTCGCAATCAAAGTGAAAAGCAGAGTTTATAACTCGTCCACAAAACCATTTTATCCTCGACATTACTATCAGCCCTCGCCTTCGGCTCGGGCTGCTAAAAGTCTCAGAACAATGGTTCGTTTTGTGCACTTGTTGTAAAATCTACTATTGTATCACCTCAAGTTACTTTGTCAAAGTTGTTTAGTTTTCTTACTGATCAAGCACCTTAAGTTTTTTTTTAATGTGACAAGTGAGCAAACGAGCAAGTGGGCCACCTGATGGGAAGTTATGAGGCTTGAAAAAAAAAACATCTTGTATTAACAACCGCACAGAAAAGTACCGAAGTTGTTAATTTGTTTTGGTATTTTTTTTTTATCCTTTGCATCAAGGTCTTCTAGGCCTAATTGGAACTGGGTCAACTAGAACAAACCTGTGAACGAGGCTTTATCCTGAGACGATCGACGGTTTAGTATGGACGTGCCCTTAATTTGATTTCACGGACCTTGCGATGGACAAAGTTAAATTGATGTTGTGAGAGTGTACAAGTTTTTGAGGTTAGATAGGTAAGGTTTGGGTCACTTTGGGTATAAGTTTATGTGGTCATCTTAATGAGATAATCTATTTTGGAGTCGAACAATGAAAACTGGGCCACATAAGGATGGTGGAGTGTTTTTTGTTCCAAACACAAAAGTTCTAAAATATGATTTTATGTTAACTCAGATTTTTTTCAAATTATGTTTTTTTTAAATCAAATATACGTTTATAGAGCTAGATAGAATTCTCCGCCTGCATCTGTGTTCCCGAGTTCATATAACACGAATCTATTCAAGTCGTGAGTGAATAGGCTTTTTCTGGGCAAGCTCGTTCCATCGTCGACCTCATGTCTATCTTCAAGACTACATTGGGGTCAAGAGTAAGCCCATTGACGATATAAAAAAAACTTCAGTTCTTCTCCAAATCAAATACAGACCTTATAAATTTTTGTTATGGTAAACCATCTTGTTCTACTTTCACAATTTTTTCAATAAAAAAGACTTCGACTCTGTTATTTTGAAATTTGCTTAGGCATTATCTCCGATATTTGCCATGAAGCCCAGAAGGGCGTGAATAAGCCAATTAAACAAAAAAACGTTAAAAAAATGGGAATTGAAAAAGTAGCAGCTGATAGAGGGTTTTGTATACTTAGCAGGCAAGTTTTGTTGCCTGTGTACACCCAGACTCAGTGTCAATACATATCCGTCTTATCCACATTAAAATATCAGTACAGAACTTCCAATTACAACAAATCAAGTGGTGCCCATTAGTGCAAGCCCTTCGATTAGTCGTTGTTATTTTATTGGCAACAGAGATTGCTGGTGGAACCCTCAACTACAAGGCGTGACGGGGGTACAGTCAACAGCACTTGCAGCTTGACACATTGGGTTTTGTACAGTCTAGAGCAGGTCTAGCTAGTCATGTATTGCCATTTTTTTCTCTACGTTGACTAAGTTACCGCCGGTATAAAGTTCAATAAGTCAAGCTTGACGTGCTCTTGACTATATCATTCTTACTCAAGTAATAAAATAAATTATTTGTATTATTTATTCGTCTGTTTTTTTTTTTATTTATTATTTATTTTACCTACATATATTTGTTATGTAAAAATGATATTACAATTTATTTATTTTTTACTTTAAGCACTGTTGTGTTCCAGTTGATGCAACTTCCTTCCTTCTCACTGCCTTCGGTTGGCTGAAAGAAATCTCTTTTAGAAATAAGCCCGCCTTTGTGTATGTCCTTTAGTTATAGATAGTCTTTTCTGTAAAATTTTGTGCAATTAAGAATATATATACCGGGTGCATAGGACAGCCTTCCGAATATTGAAAGCGCATGATCAGTCAACGTAACTGAACAACTTTCAGCGAACAAAACTTTCAGGAAATGGAAAAAAAATCGACCTCTCCATACAAAATTGCAAACTTGATTGGACAGTTTGTATGGAGAAGCCAATTTTTTTTTTCATTTCCTGAAAGTTTTGTTCGCTGAACAAAACGTTGACTGATCATGCCCTTTCAATATTCGGAAGGCTGTCCCTTACACCCGTTATAATTATAGGAAATAGCGCTTCAAGTGTCAAGCTTGATTGTAAAACTTCGCAATAACACAGAATAAATAAGTCGGCAATAACTACACTAATCCATTTTTGAGTTCAGCCCTTAGCTAGGAAAATGGAGCAGTCCTATAGGTTGGAATTTTCGCAACAGGTTAGCTACCTAGCAAAGCTGCTCTGGTGGGAAATCACCCTAGTGATGGGTGACCACTTAGTGACCACTAGTCTAGTGGTGTAACTACTAGGCGTTTCCTTTACTCCGGAAGACACACTAAGCCGTCGTATCCAGCTACTACGGAGGCTCGAAAACGGTATTACCACGACCTCCATGTTTTTGTGTTTGTGACCACGCAACTTTCAAATTATCACGTAAAGTTAATAAAAAGTCCTAAAATTGCTAATAAAATTTATCACTTTTTCTTTTTCGCTCGGGTGCGTTCCTTGTCCAGCACATCTCCCTCGCCATACAGCGGGGCAACGCGGCCTGTATTATGGGTACATTTGGCCAGGGATCCCTGCGCGGGGGACTATTTGACTAGTTTTAAGTGTCCATGTGTGTGTGCATTTTTCTACGATAATTTTATGTAATGTAATGAAATCTAATGTTCTTAAAATAACATTTAAGTATTTAATACAGGTATAATAATTATTACTTACTTCTTGATAGCAAAAGACATGCATGTACACATGATACTGAACAACTTTTCCCAATGAACATAGGTCGAAATACGAAAAACCAAATTTAACCTCCCTCTTTCGACCTATGTTCCTTGAGGAAAGTTGTTCAGTAAAATGAGTAAATGCATACCTTTTTCTATCAAGAACTAATTAAAAGTCGCCCTATATTCAACATTTCAAAACATAATAAACACTTTTGTACTTCATAATCCTACTTAATTAACAATCCAAAAGTACACAATCTCTTTGAAGACGAGAAAAAAGTGAAATAGAACCATTGTATAGATTAGATTGTGAGCCAATTTAACCGTTAATCAAGAACTACAAAGAAAAGGGTTGTTTGTTAAATCAAGTCGCCCAGATAAAAAAAAATGGCGAACCCTTCGGATTGTTTTTTTTTTGGCGAAATGTTCGCGGAAGAATTCTTGCGTTTGAGATTTGGTTTCCACTGCTGTTCCCATCTACAATTATCTGGACACACCATAGAATATATACACACTATAGCTACCCTCGATTTTTCTATTGTCATTATTTTGTGTTATAGACACTGCCGTGCCCACAGTTTGTCTCATGTTATCGAGTACCAAGAAGTTCGTAACTTAGCAGTTAGAGTAGGAACCTGTTAGATCAACATTACGTTGCATTACTCAAATGTTGTCGGATTTAGTATAACCAATAAGTAATATGAAAATGTTCTACATTGATTAAACAAAATCTCAAATTAGGCCTGTTTAAACCCCTACTACCTCGTCTTTTTTACGTATTATGAGATATTTTAGATTATTTTATAGAAAGAAATTGTTGCATTTAAATATTTTATGGAAAAAAACCAGTAGTTTTATTGTATACTAGCTGGTGCCCGCAACTTCGTCTGCGCAGAATTGGAAAATTCACACAATATCTTTATAAATTGTAGCCTATGTGTTATTCTGATATGTATATTATTGTAAAGTTTCATTAAAATCCATTCAGTAGTTTTCACGTGAAAGAGTAACAAACATCCATCCATACTTACAAATTTTCGCGTTTATAATATTAGTAGGAAGTAGAATAGGATATATATTATAAAAACGTCCCGTGTGGTGCCGGCAAAGAATAGTACCAACCCATACAAACATACCCGTGGGTTTCGTAAGAGGCGACTAAGGGCTATAAACTGGAGGATGGGCAGCAGCATCCTCCTTTGTATCTTACATCTTACTTACTGCGGGCACCTACAACCGCGGTCCATGGTGCCAGCCGTAACGCTAATAAGCGAGGTGACTATGGTACTTCCCCTCTACATTTTTCCAGCAAATGCAAGAATTCTGGAGGGAGCTCCCTGTCCTGTAGTAGACGTTTCATGGGATGTTATGATGATTATAAAACTGCAATGTAAAATGTTTTTCTCTTTCCTGCCGCCGCGCCGGCGCAAAAAGGTCTCCCTTTGTCCCTTTATTTTTTCTTAATTTCCAACTTGATCCCAATCACAAGTAAATTATAATGGGGAGTTAACTAGAAGAATGCCCTTGTTGTATTGTCTTTGCTGATTCCTTTCCAGCTTTGAGATCAATTTCATTTATATAGAGCTGATAAAACCACGACCACGATGCATGTAATGCACCCCCTGTCACGTGCCTCAAAGTAGATCCGGTGTGTTTATTTTTTTTAGATGACATGATTTTATTTTGATTTAATCTTATATTACTAGCGTAGTTCTAAGTATGTTAATAACACTATGAACTGTATTTGGTCTGAAATAAAGAACTGAATTGAAAACGCTTGTCAAAAAATTTGATAAAGATGCCGTGGATATTTTTTCTTAAAAGTAAGCCATGGTTGAAGTTAGATACTTTAATTTCAGACTCGTAACATTGGCTTTTAAAGCTGCATTTACTATACAGGTATTTCGTACTTCAATAAGTGGCACCTTTGAAATGACGTGTAATGTTAAGGTGAATTATATTTCCACAGAAACAACAAATCGACCAAGGAAGTGAAACATCAATTTTATGGTTACGAATCTAAAAAACTACAGCGACGTGGTGTCAAACTATGACCTCGATATGTGTCATGCTGTGTTTCAATGAGCGCTGCGTAAAAAAAAACCGGCCAAGTGCGAGTCGGACTCGCGCCCTAAGGGTTCTGTACCTATCTACCATATGATATACTAAAAGCTTTGCTCTTTGATTTTAAAAACTCCGCGACCATCCAACTTGACCCCTCTTATATAGAAAAGTTCTTAAAACGGGAGCTCACCTTTATTGGATACTATTAGTTGTGAGAAAAATTTAAATATTTTATGATTTTAGACTTTTTCCTTCATTTGTACTGTGAGATCTAGCTTCTTGACAAATTTCATAATTTTAGGCCAACGGGAAGTACCCTGTAGGTTTTGCTTTTTTGTATAAATGTATGGAGATGAGGACTTAAAAGCCATATCTTTTGATTGCGTCGTTGTAAAAATTTAAATTTTCAGATCTTGTGTGGTTCATGGACCTTAAAATTCGTTATCAATTTCAACCTGATATCTCTTCTCGTTCGTGAGAAAAAGGGTCTTGACAGACAGACAGACAGACGGACAACAAAGTGATCCTATAAGGGTTCCGTTTTTTTATTTTGAGGTACGGAACCCTAAAAACCAGCCAAGTGCGAGTCGGACTCGCGCACCGAGGGTTCCGTACCTATTTACCATATGATATACTAAAATCTTATGCTCTTTGACTTTAAAAACTCCGCTACCATCCAACTTGACCTCTCTTTCATAGCAAAGTTCTTGAAACGGGAGCTCACCTTATTCGGTTATGTATTAAAAAAAACTACTTACTCGATCTCGTTTAAACCAATTTTCGGTGGAAGCTTGCATGGTAATGTACATCATATATTTTTTTTAGTTTTATCATTCTCTTATTTTAGAAGTTACGGGGGGGGGGGGACACACATTTTACCAATTTGGAATTTAATGTTAAAGTGACGTGTTTATTCTGTTTTAAGTATACAATCTGTAAATGGTAAATAAATGAATATGATTTGGAAATGTCTCTCGCGCAAACTGATCAGTTTAGAAAAAAAAATATATTAGAAACCACGATATGATTTCCATAGATACCCCACACGTATGGGTTGGATGAAAAAAAAAAATTTTTGAGTTTCAGTTCTATGTATGAGGAACCCTAAAATTTATTGTTTTTTTATATATTTTTGTGTAAAAATCTTAATGCGGTTCACAGAATGCATCTACGAGTACTTACCGAGTTTCAATAGTATAGCTCTTATAGTTTCGGAAAAAAGTGGCTGTGACATACGGACGGACAGACAGACATGACGAATCTATAAGGGTTCCGTTTTTTGCCATTTGGCTACGGAACCCTAAAAATGTCACACCGTGGTCACACCTCATACTAACAACTCTATAAAAATCCTAAGATATGTATAAAAAAATTCTTCGCGAATTCGTTTCCTCGCTTCAAGTTAAATTAACTTTTTTCTGTCTTTTTTTTATCGGCAGACATCTTAACCCTTTTCCCTATCGGCGAAATTGTCAAAGATCTCCGCAATGAATGTTGGTTGAAAATTGAATTTTTATCGGAATTTCAAATCTGTGGGAACAAGAGAGGTGATGATTCGATTACAAAGAAAATTGAGATTGTTTTTTTTTTTGGTTAGAAAAACTGGGACGGAAATTTGTTTTGAAACAATGCGAGATCTGCGTTGCTGGTTTTCGCGTTGATTTGAAATTGAATGAATGGATAAAGAATATAATTTTATTGCTTTTTTGTTTTTTTACTTTTGCACATTTATCTTTAACATTTTTGGTATAATCTTTGGAGTGAATATAATTATTGTCTCTGAATTTACACTACTTCCAACGAGTGTATCATGGAGACACACATAATAGGTCTTTACCTATGAAATTGCCGTTTTGTATGGCGAATTTTAGGTAAACTCAATTTTCAGAACTAACATTTTTGCATTTTTCTTAGGAATTATAAATCCATTTTTTTTTCAATCATTATATAACTGAAGCTTAAATTTAATTTTCGAAAAATATTATCTGTAAAAAAATATAACAAATCTAATTATGAAATCGGACGACATTTAAGACAAACAATTTTCGAACCTTTAATTTTATATATCAAACTTAAAATAAAAACTCTATTTTATTCGTAAATTGATAACCTTGAAGTAAACTTTCAAATACAAGACAAATGAAAAAACAGCATTAGAATTATAGGAATTATGATCTCATTAATCTCTAAGAAAATTTCGGCAATTTCATAGGTAAAGACCTATTATATGCCATATATCATGTAAGGTATCCCTACTATTAATTCTATTGTACATTGACTATTGACACTCCCAAATATGATTTGGCCATCAACCTGTTAAATTTACATTATAATTTTTAAAATTAAGGTTTTGTTCTACTTTCTCAACTATGAAAAAAAGAAAACTTAGAATTCCTATTGGTACTTTTTGAACTGATTAGCTAAGAATTTTTTAACGAAGACTATAAGGGTGTAAGGGACGGTGTACTGAAAACTTAAAGGGCGTGCTCAGCCAATGAAACTGAACAACTTTCCCGAAGAAAAATTTTTGATGGTTGTAAAAAATTGTTGACCTCTCCATACAAATTTCTCAGTCTGATCGAACAGTTTGTATGGAGGGGTAATTTTTTTTAAATTTAAGTTGTTCAGTTTCGTTAACTGAGCACTCCCTTTCAGTTTTCGGTAAACCGTCCCTTACAACCTGTATGTATATTCTGTGACGAAGATACTTCAATGGCTTCAGCCAACTCTTTTAGTAATCTGTGCTGCATTCAATTCTTGTCGTTTCTTTTAGGCTGCCATAGCACGATCCGAAACCGTCTTATACGGCGTTCAAAATAACTCTGTCTGTGACCGTTAATGCGTCTCCGGGGTGAGCGCGGCATGTGGGCGCTCATTGGCTCTCCGCCTGTCACCCATGCGCAGAAAATAACCGTCATAGACAGACTTGTCCTGAAAGCGCGCTCTATTTGCATCATATTTATCATGTCATGGTTTTCAATAAATATTTTGTACAGAACCTAAATTTAATAAAATAATTCTAAAAGAAGAATCGATGGGAACATTATGAATAATCCATTTTTTTTTGTTCATTCCTACGCTTGCCAACACATTTTGCAGCTATGACAAAAGCAATCGGCTAAAGCTATCAGAAAAAACCGGCCAAGTGCGAGTCGGACTCGCGCACTGAGGGTTCCGTGCCACCACATAAACATAATTGTATTAGTTGAAATTTCAGTAAGTTAATGTGCTAGATTTTTTGAGTCCGACACGCGCTTGACCAAATTTTATTATTTGTTGTAATTTCATAGCCTATGCACTATAAACGTACCAATTTTCAAGTTTGTAAGTGTTCCCGTTTTTAAATAGAACTAAAACAAAAATCGCCTCAGCGACCATCCAACTTGACCCCTCTCTTATATGAATGTTCTTGAAACGGGAGCTCACCACAATTGGTTACCATTAGTTGTGAGAAAAGTTGTAATATTTAATGATTTCAGACTTTTCCCATTATTTGTACTATGAGACCTAGCTTCTTGCCAAATTTCATAATTTTAGGTCAACGGGAAGTACCCTGTAGGTTTTTCATTTTTGAATAAATGTATGGAGATGAGGACATAAAATGCCATATCTTTTGATTGCGTCATAGTAAAAAATTTAAATTTTCAGATCTTGTGTGGTTCATGGATCCTAATATATGGTATTAATTTCAACCTGATACCTTTACCCGTTCGTGAGATAAAGGGTCTTGACAGACAGACAGACAGACAGACAGACAGACAGACGGACAACAAAGTGATCCTATAAGGGTTCCGTTTTTTTCTTTTGAGGTACGGAACCCTAAAAACAAGTTTGTAAAACCATGTTATTCTTTCCGTCAAATATACTTTAGTTTTAGAGTCACGGCTGCAAATTAGATTGGTAAGCGCAAGAAAAAACTAAAAAAGTTGACCATAAGTACCGCATGCCTTTCATAAGGTACAAAAGTAATCTATGTATCATTTTGTCTTTATGAAGTTTCACATCTAACAATTATTTTTTTAATTGTTAATGAGCTTACTCTTGAACTCGATCAAGTCCTGAGGGCAGAGATGAGGTCGACGATGGAACGAGCTTGCCCAGAAGAAGCCTATTCACTCGCGACTTGAAAACTATAACTTTTTTCTTCTTGTTTAACTGACACACATTCAAACGTATCTAGTGTTTCATAATAATGGTCAGAAATGAAAAAGTGGTCATTCCGACTTCCATTCGACTAGACAAATGTTGACCAACGAACGAATGCAGCGCGGATGCCAATGGAGGTGCAATTAGACGAAGCCAGTGAACTTGATAGTTCGTACGAGTATTATTAATGTTTATTTTTGAAAAATCTTTTTAATGATCTTAGCTTAGACAGTCTGAGGGAAATAATAAAAAATATCTTTGGAATAAAATGTATTGGTTTTGTGCTTTTCTGCTGGATCCTTTTTAAAAAAAAAGGACGGGTTGCACTCCGGGAGTGCCGGCAGAAGTGAAAACTTAAACATCAAATTTGTGCATTTTTGATTATTTTGGAATGGTTAGGGAATAATTTCGCAAGAATTGTTTTTTTTATACAATAATCATTTATTGCGCTATCGTGGACAAACATGTCAATTTATATTACATATAGACAATCTTCGTCAGATCTGACGCGCCGCTAAAGAAGTTTTCACTTCAAAACTTAAACGCGAGTGACGCGAGATCTGACGCGACATCTGACGTGACTTTAACATTTTTAACCCATCTTAAAAAGTGCCAAGCGCCGCTAAAGAAGTTTTCACTTCAAAAACCTGTAAAATTAGCATCACCATCGTTCTAATACAATTTGTCTCAACCGGCATCACACTAAGCAATTGATTGAAATGATTAATAACTTTTAATTTCATTTTCGCATTTCTTCTTACAGCGTAGTAGCATGCTAGTAACTCCCTCAATGTAAACCCATCATTTCACGTAATGACATGCTATTGACTCCGGTCAGAGCATTGAAAGAAACGTCTCACGGTCAGTGTAAACATACCCTAATAGCTGTCATTCAGTACCAAGATCAGGGTTTGCGAATTGAAACTTTTGAATGGTTGTAGTGAAAATGATCCTGATGAGAGTTAAATGACCTCTGACCTATGATCAGCTGTTTTCAGGACAAAGATGTTTTTTGTTATAATATTTAGTCACTAGCAAGTACCTATCTCACTATACTACTTACCTATATTACTGTCATTTAATTTAAAGGAAACTTAAATTTCATGATCTCCCAAATTTTTTAATATTTTTTTTACTATCTATTAGTGATGTAGGATCACCCCATAGAAGGATCATCGTCCTTTTTTTACACCCTATATATTATATATAGGATGCAGTATTTATGAATAATACTTTTTTTTTACTATGTATGTTCCTTGGGTCTAATTTGCAATACAACTAAAAGAACCATCGATGCGTAAAGAAAAATAAAAATTAATATTTATTGAATACTTAACATGATCGACTTACAATCTGTTACACTTATGCTTTGTTTCACTTTTTAGATCAAAAATATTTCGGCTATACGTGCAAAACCAAGAAATCAAGAAATATAATGAAAAATAGTTGTAACTCAAAAATCAAAATTCAACTTCCCGTACAAAACGTGTCGAAAAATGATTTTCAAGTAATTTATTTTTTCTTCTGAAAAGTTGCTAGTGATCATTAGTGATCATTAGATCATTAGTCCCGTGTGGTGCCGGCAAAGAATAGTACCAACCCATATATACCCGTGGGTGTCGTAAGAGGCGACTAAGGGTTAACTGGAGGATGGGCAGCAGCATCCTCCTTTGTATCTTACATCTTACTTACTGCGGTCACCTACAACCGTGGTCCATAGTGCCAGCTGTAACGCTAACAAGCGAGGTGAGTATGGTACTTCCCCTCCACATATTTCAAGCAAAAGCTAGAATTCTGGAGGGAGCTCCCTGTCCTGTAGTGGAAGTTTCATGGGATGTTATGATGATCATTAGTAGAACCAAGATAGAAAACGAAACAAATAAAATTTCACGTAGGTATATAAACCAGTATAAATATAAGGTCCTAATGAAATAGTGAACATAATTTTAGCATGTTACTCAGATCATGAAACTGAACAACTTTCCCCAAGGAACATAAGTCGAAATACGAAAACCAATTTTTGACCTCCCTTACAAACTGAATCAGCTGATAGCGCATTTTGTACGAGAAGTCAAATCGTATGTCGACCTACGTTCCTTTGGGAAAGTTGTTCAGTTTCATGGTCTAAGTAATGCCAAAATTATGTTCACTATTTCATTAGGACCCTATATAGACTCACAAAACAAATAAATAACTACCTTCCTAAAAGGGTTAAGACCATGGATAAGACTCCCCTGTTTGTATACATAATTTCATTCTATTGTCATTTTATTTATATTTGCCGCGATATCTGTAATAAAGTTTAAGACGGAGGGAATTTTAACTACTATTTTATGCAAATGATCAGCCAAAGGATTGTAAAAGACTAATACCAGGCGAGTCTTAACCACACAAATATAAACGGTTGTTATAGGAAATGTGAAAAAAATTACACCGTGAGCCCGAGCAACCCGAAAGATTGATTGCTTGATTGATTGAACCATTGATTTGGATGTTGATTTGGAGTAAAAACAGTGGTATAACATATAGTCCAAAATCGCTTCATCATCGTCATCATAATATCCCATTTTGAAGCGCTGTAACTTTACAACGCAGGGTTATTATTGTGGCAGACCATTTTTCTGTGGTTCCATATATTGTAGTTAATAGTTTCAGGCGTTACTTTGCGGAAGTCCATCTCAAAGAAATGAAACAAATATATAGCTACCTTCCGCAACAATGATGGATGCTATGTACTCACTATGCACCGCCCGCCCGCCCGCAAATAAATGCGCATGCGCAGGCAACTGCAACACAGCAACCACCCAAAAACACTCTACACGTGTTTCGCCTCTACACGAGGCATCCTCAGGAGATGTTAGACCGACCAGTGCCAACTCACTCGGTGTTTGGCACTGGTCGGTCTAACATCTCCTGAGGATGCCTCGTGTAGAGGCCAACTCACTCGGTGTTTGGCACTGGTCGGTCTAACATCTCCTGAGGATGCCTCGTGTAGAGGCGAAACACGTGTAGAGTGTTTTTGGGTGGTTGCTGTGTTGCAGTTGCCTGCGCATGCGCATTTATTTGCGGGCGGGCGGGCGGTGCACAGTGAGTACATAGCATCCATCATTGTTGCGGAAGGTGGCTATATATTTGTTTCATTTCTTTTCCATATATTGTGTTTAATCGGACAGTCATAGTCTGTAAGCTTTACGTTTCATTGTCAAATTTCAAAATAGTTAAAACTAAATCTCTCAAAAACGCAGGGGTGTGGATGTCTGCCAATATTATTTTTTCTTTTAGAGGAAGAAGCATATATTGGCAGACATCCCTGCGTTTTTGAGAGATTTAGTTCAAAGAGGTAGACATGAGCCAATCATATAGAAATTTTGTCCGTCAGCACCAATGTAGCTTCATTGTAGAATGACAGCTGTGTTAGAGCAGGACTGAGCGATGCCTTACACATTGGAGCAACAGAGACACGCATCGATCCGACCTGGTCACACGCATAGTTTTTCCTGATTACATTCTTAATCTTAAATATTTAATAGCCCCTAACTGTCTTTCTGCCGGGCAAAAGCCTCCCTCCGTTCTCTCCACGACGTCCTATCCTGTGCTTCCTACGACCAATTAATATGAAAGTTATCTAGCTCATCTCACCATCTATGTCTGACATTTTATTCAAACTTTAATAATTCGATTGTAGGCTAACTTCTTATTTGCTCATTAGCTCACCTACTAAACCTGTAGACGAAATAATGTAGCTTAATAATTGGAATCACAGAATTGTGAGAGGAGGATAGAGCGATAATAAATAATAAAAAAACAAAAAACTTACAAGAACATTTGAATGTAACTAAAAACTAGCATAATCATTAAGTAACTTGTTTGGGGGGTAGCTGGAGCCTAAACTAAGCCAAGGTCTGTATTTTAGGACTCCAGGTCCCCCCTCATGGACACCAATAAGTAATAGGTACATGTTATTAAAATTATAGGTGGGTTTAATGAAGATTTCTACGCTAAATGAAAATATTATAGTAGTTAAAAAAGTGTAAGTATGCGTCTGTCAATGTATATATATATATATGTTACGGCTAAAACCCGAAGCGCGGCTGCACCTAGTTTTAGCCGGTTAGAACTAGGTGTAGCCACCTACTCTTGGTTAAACCTAGTACCAGCCGATTACTAACCTAACCTAACCTAACCTAATGGCTACACCTAGTTCTAACCGGCTAAAACTAGGTGCAGCCGCGCTTCGGGTTTTAGCCGTAACATATATATATAAATGCGCACGTGTGTGTGTGTGTGTGTGTGTGTGCGTGAGCGTGTGCGTGTGTGTGTGTGTGTATGTGTGTGGTGTGTGGGATAGCGATGCGTAAGATATTGGAGCGACAGATACACATATCGATCCATCCTGTTCGTCCAAAGTTCTTTCTTCCTGTCATTGCAATAAAGCCTCATCTACATCTGCAAACAGCAAACAAAAGAAAAATAAAGACAGGAAAAGTGCTAAATATATAGGAAAATTCTCTCCTTATTCAGAAACTTTCATTTTAAATTATAATTTCAAGAATATCAAAACCATTGTAACACCTGACACCCATTTAAAGTATCAAAAACAATTATAAATCTAAAATATAAAATACCCCGAGCCGAGTGCTTATAACGACGTCGTGTATCAATTTCGGGACGTCAGACAAAAAGTTTATTTTGACCTAAGTACAGCAAAACCAAGTTATCTTTGCAGTCGGTCAAATTTGGTACCAAAATTTTTCATAGTGAAATTTTGAGGATTTTCATCAAATGAAAAAGAACATTCTCGGCCAACTAAACTGCACAAACCCCAAAAGAATAAAACAAATCCTTCTAATATTAGAAACGCGAAAGATGATGGTGTTTGTTACTCTTTCACGTAAAAACTACTAAATGTATTTTAATAAAACTTTACAGTAATATAGCTTATACATCAGAATAACACATAGGCTACAATTTATAAACCTGCGCAGACGAAGTCGCGGGCACCAGCTAGTTGGAAAATAATAAAAAAAAATTGTAAGAAAGCCGCTATGATAACCACTTTACAGAAATATAGACAATATTTCCGGACACTTAAGTATATTTTCGCATGTATTGGTATATGTACAAATGCCTTTACCAATAAATATCCCTTTGTAAAAGTTCAGATACCTTATTGATACATATTTACAAAACACAGTATATATTAAATGCTTATAACAGTAGCGACACTGTCAGCTGAAAAGATAAAGTTGTCGGTACCGGTAACTGCTTTACTTCTTGAACTTTGCTTTACTTGTCATTGGTGAGTTTATTTAGGGTTTAAAGGGTAGGTTATAAAGTTAAAAAATACGCAGCGGTTTTTTTTTATTATATTTTAGGCTAAAATATTTTTTACCTCCCATACAAAATACACTATCAACTGACACGGTCTCTATGGGAACTTGTTTTTTTTTTCTTATTTCGACGTATGTTCTTTAGGGACTTTTTTAGTTTCATGGTCTGAGGAACATGATAAAATTATGTTTACTATTCCATTAGAACCTTATAATACAACATGATTTTTTATTCACCAGAAAAAAAAATAAGGGATGATTCTGCCCGTGAAACTAAACAACTTTTCCGTAGGAACATAGGTCGAAATACGAAAAACTAAATTTGACCTCCCACACAAAATGCGCTATCAGCTGATGCAGTTTCTATGGCAGTCTAAAACTGATTTTCGTATTTCCTTGGGAAAAGTTGTTCAGTTTCATGGGCAGAATCATCCCTTAATTTTTTTCTAGTGAATATAATATCACGCTGTATAAATAATTACGATATAGCATTTTTCTTGTATGGAGAGCAAAGTCAAGTTTAGAAAATAAATTTTACTAAAAAAACAATTTATCTACTGGTCACCATATTTTTCTTTCCTGATAGACACTAAAAATATAGTGATTTAGAGTCTGCCTTATAAGTTTAAACAAAATATAAATATCGGTTTTGTTGAGATAAAACAAACGCTCTAAAAGCCGCGCTAACAAACCCTTATTGAAATCTCACCTTAAAAGTTATGCAAATAATATTATATTGTTTCTTTACTAACTCCAATTCATTAAGGCGATGACAGTAGCATTTTATTAATCCTGCCATCTTGGGCCATTAATGTTTGAAGTTACCGCCTTAAGGTGTTACAATACAACTGTTATTTATCTGTGCTCGTTAAATATAGAGTTTTTTGAGAAACTTTGCGGAATTAGGGATCCTTAAAAAGCTACTTCGTAATACGTGATAATTATACAACGTGTTAACGGAATAAGCGAAACTAAGTAAATAGTTTGTTTAGAATCGAGAGTAGAATAAATTTCACGTGTTTTTGATAGGGCTTTTTTAATTTTACTTTTTATTATTATTTTTGCCGCTTCTAAATATTTCTGTGGCTACGCGCGCGGTTCATGAACGATGCGGAGGTGAGGGAAGTGGGCGTGGCGTGCGCGGACGCGAGGTGGGTGGATTAATCTGCAAGAAAATTTCGTAAATTTCATAGAAAAGGGCCCGATAGTACCTGAGATCATTTAACGGCTTAACGTGCTTTCCTTAGCAAGAAATTATCTTACTTTTAGACAATCAGGTTAATTATCCTGCTATGTCCCCTAACTGGGAAAATTATCACAAAGAAATTTTTGTTTGACAGTATCCCCACTGGAAATAGAACCAAGAACTTCCGAATCGCGATCTGAAGGCTCTAACCACTAGACTGCGAAGCCCGTTACGGCAGGGCCACGGGACCGCGCCACCGGCGGCGCGACTTGCAATTTTGCAATACAATTTGCGTGGAGTACCAACTATTCCGCACGCACGCAGCGATATGTGTAGGTGCTGGAGACGCATTTTTGAAGCGTTCGAACTTTAATTCCCATTCGAATTGGCAAGATTAATATACGAAACCATAAAATCACAATTATTGAACATATACCTGTAAATTCTGCAAAGAGGTCCGACCCACTCGTTTTGCACTTCTACCATGGGTTCTCGAAAGTATACATAATCTTTGATGAGAACGACATTGACATATCCACTTTTTACTTTGCGTTCCATTCCCTTGAAATTCATTACCGGTTTTTAAAATCAACGAATAATTTCGTTCCGGTTTCAATTTTTTCTGCGTGAAAAAATAATTGTCTAAAGATTTGAATGTAATGGTAAAACTGCTTTCAAATGATTCAAAAATACATAAAATTGAGAACATTAGAAATTAAATTCGTACATGACTCGTTTTCGTATACGAACTAAAGATTCCCTTCAAACGCTTCAAAAATTCGTCTCCTGTAATGAAAATTCGCTGGACGCGCCGCTAGTCGCGCGGTCCCGTGCCAGACCGTTAGTCAGTAATTTAGGTTTTTTTATTCCGCCGAGCTTGACAGAAACGTGTTCATCATCATAACATCCCATAACACGTCCACTGCAGGACAGGTAGCTCCCTCCAGAACTCTAGCAAAAAGGCGTGGTACTTTGGAGGGGATTTACCATAGTCACCACGCTTGAAAGCTTTGCGGCTGGTTACCGCTGTTGTTGGTGACCGCAGTATGTAAAATGTAAAACAGATAAATGCTGCTACCCATCCTCCGGTTCATACGCCCTTAGTCGCCTCTTACGACACCCACGGGTAGAGATGTGTTGGTACTATTCTTTGCCGGCACCACACGGTAACAAACGTGTTACTTAATTCAAAATGTTTGTCGTAACGGAACCCTTCTTGAAAATTTTAATGTCGCTCTTTTAACAATTTGTTTATATTTAAGTGTGAATTATGTGCACTTTCCCAGTAGGTTGTTCAGAAGTTGGCAAGCGAGGATGGGTGTAATGGGATTGCCTTTTGTATCACTTTAAATCAACTTTTAATGTAACTTTTCTTGAAAACTTATCATTTAAATCTGCATTATCTGTATGAAGATTCATTTTGGATATTTGTGTCTTTTGCTATAGAAAATTTAAATAAATACTGATGATTTTGATAAATAATGGTAAAATATTAAATGATCTAAAAATTTATTAGTAATTAAATTGATTGTTAGTATTTTTTTATTCGTAGTTAAATCAATAATATAACAGGGAATATGCATAATTTATTTTTTTATTATAAAAAATATCGCTGTTTTTTGAATTACTGTGAAATAAAAAAAATATAAGGCATTGAAGATTTGTATCTGTCTCTTTCTAGCAAAACGAAATTTAACACGGAGTTTATATGGCCGTAGTGACATGAGACGTCACTGTCCATGTCGGATCTCTCTGTCTAATTGGCGTGTAATTAATAGTTTTAAATAGATAGATAACTCGTTAATTTTGTCTAGACACACATACATAATACAGACAACACTTAAATGCTTATATTATATCCGCCGCAGTTCTTAGCTCACTTAAATTTTAATTTCACTTCTTTTCATCTCTACTACGGTATTTTCATATTATGTTAATAAACGCAATAAAAAAATATCCATATTCCTTATTACCATTATCATGAATCTTATAAAAAAAAGGGACGGGTGGCACTCCGGGAGTGCCGGCAGAAGTGAAAACTTGCATTTTTGAATATTATGCTTTTTTAAGGGTCAATCGCGCCATTGCTCGCTGTACATTAACTTACTAATCTGGGATTGCTCGCGTACTTCTTTGAACCCGTATTGTAATAACAATACGGTTGACAGTTGACGCTTTTTCGATCAGGCTACGGCAAGGAGGTTTAACGTGTGGTTACGTTTTAGCGTGGGTTATAACCTCCTTGGGCTACGGATCTGACGCGAGATCTGACGCGACATCTAACGCGATATCAGATGCGAATTTAACATTTTTTATTCATCTAAAAAAGTGCCAAGCGCCGCTAAAGAAGTTTTCACTTCAAAAATCCTACCTAGCTGACACCTGAATCTCACAGCAAATATTAATGGTATACTTTTGGGAACGTACCATAGTCGCCATGCTTGTAAGCGTTGTGGCTGACAAAAGGATCGCGGTCCTTGGTAATACATACATACATAACATCACGCCTTGTTCCCGTCGGGGTAGGTAGAGACCACGCTAAAGAATGTCTAACCTCGCTGCGCTGGGTCAATTATCAGAGGTAAACGCAGTATATTGATTAAACGCTGCTGTCCATCCTACAGATATAATCTCTTAGTCGCCTTTTACGACACACAATAGACGAGCTGTGTTAGTAGTACTACACCACCCTGGCACCACAATATAAATGAAATTATTGATTTAAAATGCTGCATAGGTACTATATGGGTGCTATCTAGGTGCTATCCATCATCCGGCTATAATGCTTTAGTCGCCTTTTACGACACCCAATAGAAGATATGGTGTTGTACGTGTTTAGAACGCACCACAAGGCGAATGATATTATTGATTTAAATTGCTACATAGGTTTAGGTTGTAAGGCATGGCTACATTGATCTGTTGGTTACAGTGAAGTAGTACCTAAATCGGCGGGAATCTGCACAATTTTTACAAACTTTTGACATTTGTTAGAAAGAGACCGAAAATTTTCCACAGGTTTTATAACATTAAGTAAAAGACTTCCACGTATTACATACAACTTCCCTCTTAAATATTAATTTCGGTATATTCGTGACAGAGGAGCAGTACAAAACTTCTGACACAGATATTCCAGCCCAATAGTACGTAATGTGTTGGTGACAGCAAAAATCCATCCAAAACCCGTCACATAAGGGCACTCGTGGTCGAAACTCCGGGCTACGAGATACGAGCTACGGGCTACGAATGGCGTAGAGGCGCTACGAAGATTTCATGCCGGTAGCACAGGCACACCCCGGATCGAGCGCGAATTTGAAATTTGAAATTGGAAGGTCCGCATACAGTACAAAAGACCCTCAGAAGGACTACGAGAAACTCGCAGGCGGGTGCGCGTGGGGGTGCGGGGTTGATTGCAAGGGGGGGGGGTGGAGAGTGTCCGTTCTGTATGATAGTATCTATTACTTTATTCTGTTGCAAAGGTTAAGGAGACCGCCGCTAGTCGCATGGCTATTGCTGGGTTTTTTATTCATCTTAAAATCCGATGAAACGTCCACTACAGGACAGGGAGCTCCCTCCAAAATTCCAGCTTTTGCTGGAATAATATGGAGTACGATAGACACCATTGTTAGCGTTACGGCTGGCACCATGGACCGTGGTCATTAGTGACGCAGAATATAAGATGATGCGATACACAGAAGGATGCTGCTTGTCATCCTCCGGGCAGCAAGGATTGCTTTCTGGATTCCTTTCTGCAAGGTGGTAGGGCTTTTGTGCAAGGTCCGACTGGGGAAGTACCACCCCCTTGCCTATTTCTGCCGTGAAATAGCAGTGTTTGCACTGCTGAGTTACGGTTTAAAGGGTGAGGGAGCCAGCAAAATTACTGGCACACGAAACACACCATCTTAGTTCTCGGGGTGGGTAACATGCTTTACTGTCTTATTAGTGTCAAGTTATGCCACTAATAAGACAGCGGGCTCCATGGGCGGTGGTGACCACTTTCCATCAGATGGCCCACCTGCTCGTTTTTTTACTTGTCACATAAAAAAAGCAACATCTTTCTGTCACCTTAGTCGCCTCTTACGACACCCACCCAGGAATGGGTTGTTACTATTCTTTGCCGGCACCACGCGGGCAGATGCAGGATTTTTTTAATAATCCCATTATTTTTATAATTTAAAAAAATTATCACTCTTAATTACCTCATCCAACCATCTTCGCACATCCAGGTTCCTCTTCGCTTAAGGTGGCACCACATAAGTGCGTCACCGTCCCGGGGCAACGGGCAATAATGGGAGCTCCCGAGATTTCCCTAACGTGCCTTCTGCCCTACGAATTTGGATAAAGTTATCAAATTTTCAAAACTGTAACGCATTACGCTGAGTACGCAAGGCTGTTACGCGCTGCCTTAATTATAATTGCAATTATGCGTGGTACGTTCAAATTTTCCGTGGTAAATATTGAGATTTACGGTATTTTTTGTAAAAATTTTGTGAATATTGCATACGTTTTTTTGAGTTTGAAAACTTGAAGAGGTCTCCAGTTTGCACAGAGCTTCTTCTTAAAAAATATCATAAATCGAATCATTGTTAGATATTAGATCTCATCGCTTCACAAACAAAGTGGCGCCATGGTGGGAAAAAATGAAGCGACAATAAAAACCCACGTGCTCTTTTAAATATGTCTGAATTCTTTTAAAAATGTTTGATACCAAGTTGATGCAATAAACATAAGTTAATTTGAATTTTGAATTAGCCTCTTAGAACCGTAGCCTAACCCCATAAATTTTTCTCTCTAGATAATCTGATGTTTTTATAATAACGTTTGCTTGATAACAGTTTTTAATTTATCGAACGGTAATAAGCAATTATTATTAGCCTTAAAAATAATAAACGAAAATTTGGTTTAAAAACTTAACGTAGATAGCAGAAGCAATACTGAAAAATCTGTAACAGGGATATTAGATAAAACATTCATAATTACATTCCGCAGAATATTTCATTTTTATGTCTTTCTCAATTTTTTTTACTGCGATCGCGTGACTGAATATTATAGTGAGCCCTTCTAATAATAAAACAATTATGTAAGTAGAAAGCAGTCACTCAATTTCCTACAAATTAGTTTTTTACCAGAAAACTCAGAAGTCATAAACAGACTACATACCATATCACATACCTAATTCCTCCTCCCGATGCTAAAAGTTGCATCAACCTTGTACCGACGTGCTTGCGAACAAAACTCATCACTATAATACGTAATTACGCGCGTACAAGTATAATTATTCAGTGGTGTCACGCTGACAACGGGTGGACTGATTTTGGCGTAAATGTCAAGGAGCTGATATTACCACCTTCAGGTTTATGAGTTAAGATTTTGTTAAGAGTAAATGAAAGTGGATTCACTTTAGCTTCACAACTATGGTTTTGGTGTATTATGAATCTACATCTAGAAAGCTACGCAAATATTTTCAGAAAGTTGTTTTTTTCTCAGAAAGTTTGTTTTCGTTTTTATGAACCAACTTAAGTGCTGTTTAGTCTTCTATAACATTAAACTAGGAGAGACAGCGTACGTCCCTCTAAACTTAATGAATTCATTATGATGTCATGATCCGAGTGGTTAACAAGCATTAACTATTATCTCTGAATAAAATATTTAGTCACGTGACAGGACGTAATTTACTCACAATAATAATTATTGTCCATGCACATAACATAGATCATGTCAATTGTTCCTGTTAATTACTAATGGTGCGAAGATAAACTCTAATAGGTTTCTAAGACTTTCTCTTGTTGTGCTGGAGGTATTTAATATTTATACAGATGGACAAAAACAGTGAGAGTCAAATTGGTTTACTGATTGAGTTCGAGTCAGTGTAGTTTTTCGATCTCCTCATGATTTCTCTGTCATACTGCTTTCCTTCACAATCACACAAACAACAACTCTACAGACTTCCACCTAATAATGCCGTTTGACACGTACCAATTTTCGGTTCATTTGATATTAAAAGATTTTCAGCTCCCAGTCTCTGTAGAGTGGCGATAGAGGCGCAGTCGTACAGCTGAATGAGCTGAATGCTAATACTAATCTCTTTAACTAATACTAAAGATGGTTTGTCTGTTTGTGTTCTTTATTATCATCACAAAAAATTTGATCAGGATTTCATTATATCTTAAACTAGCTCGTGACTATGTCCGAATGGGTTTCCGTTGATTAATAATAATAACCCACGTTTCTCAAAGAAAAATGGTTTTGTCAAAAAACACCTTAAATGTAATTTTATATCGGGTTTTAAAAAATGGTTTAAAATTTTCTTATAGGGCTTATTATGGGAGCTAAACGCAACAACTTTTGTTGTACAACATTTTTCAAACTCGCGAAATAATATTTACTGGCTATACAAAATGATCAGCTAATTGGTGAGATATCGTTCGATTGTTGAATCAAACTCTCCCGTGTACTCTGCTTAAAATCCCCTTTATTACTAATCTAATTGATCTTATATACTAACTTATACGTGCGTCTACATGACGTCACACTACGTTTCCTACGTGATTCTATTGAGGAAGGGAACTACGTGATGATATGTGATTACCATATCACACCTCCCCTGAAAAGGATAGGCTTCCCTCCCCTGAAAAGAGAATCCTAGGGACAAACTTTTTATAAAACATTAAATCTACTGTTACATTAATCTAAATTTCGATAACTTTACAATCATAAACAAGAAATATACTAAATATAACTTAAACATCATGATACAATTCAATAAATATAACTTAAATTACGTACCAAACGCATTTATGCGCTCTCAACCATTCAAAATTGAACTGCAATACTTTATAATACTTATTAAATTTGACTTCTGTAACTACTGTAAGTATACAATTTCCTTTAATATGGATATTTTCTTTTTAAAGAAAAATTAAGCAAATCACAACAAAATATTGTTTTCATTAAGTATTTCCACTTTTCTACATTCATCTTTATTTAACTTGGAAGAAAATAAAAAAAAAACCGTATCTTTAACATTAATGACAATCTTAATAATATTACGGTCAAGTGAATCAAGACAATACCAAACAAACTAAATCTAATTATTACTAAAAAAAAACCCAGTAAGCTAATTACTATACAAAATAATATCATGAATTTATTGGAACTAAAAAAAACCAATCTGTATACTGAAAAATAATATTTCTATAAATTCATGACGCTATATTTTAACAATTGTTGGCTATATGCGTTATGTATAGTCAAAGTATTATTTCAATAATTTGTTATAGTTAACCGATGATGTAACGAACGGTCATACTAGAAAATTTAATTAGAAAACATTATTCTTGATACTCATATTCATACCATTGGGGTAATATAACATTATAATATTTTATCCAATTATAAAAAAAAATTACGTATCAGACTTTCAGGGAAAAAACTCTATTCAAAACATAATATTCACTTAGAAAATTCGTGATCAGAACATAGCATTTATGTTTACCCTTTACCACACTACATGAAATGCATGAGTTATCATATTCTTATTTTACCTCATTATCGGTTATGGTCATTCATTACCTTTTAATAACTCATTTCGCGCTTAGTCAGACTCATAGACATTTTATAATGGTCTGTAACTAAATACCTAGGCCTGCTGCGTCTCGGCGCGCCTTCAGAACTTCAGATACTAGTCATTCCCATATAACTAATTTCCCGGGTTGGCCAGCCCGTAATTACCATAATCGGTAGCACAATATTTTGGCACTTTCTACCGACCTTTCGCGACATAATACTGAGTTCCACTGAACTTCATTATAACATAAATAGTATAAGGTCATATTTTAAGACATCTAACTGGATGTCTCCAACATCTTCAAAATGAAGGATCTGAAACCTTATCGTGCCTTTTTCCCCTATCGCTACTTTGTAGACAATGGGTTTGTCACATATTGCATTAAATAATGCTTACTTATCCTAATCATTCCTTCCTAACTATTATGCTCAAACTAATCATTCAGCTAATAACACATCAACTCTTGGGTGATCAATCCAATCGTATTACGATACATTTTTAACATACGATTTTCCAACGTTTATAATTTTCCTATAAAAATAGACTTTCCTTTCTATCCCAATCCTATTTCAACTTGCACTTACAAGGACCATCTGGCTGCAATATCAGTAAGTTGACGTACCAAGTTGAATTAAACATAACATCAATCCAAAATGATTTTTAATACGCAACCACTCTATCGCCTATCTTCTCCTAACTATACTCGTCCGTGAGGTTTTGAGACTTAATCAAGAAACACTACCAAAATCGTTTCATCGATATTCTGTTCAAATATACTTCCATTTTAAAATACTTTTTGTAAATGGGAAATAGCGTAGACCCATACTGAACAACATATTTAATTCCACTATTCGTAACTTGAAAATAGACAGAATGCATGAGATGACACATCTCTGCTACCATATTTTTAAATATTCTCTCGGAATAGGAATACTCCACAAAAAAAAAATTCAAACATATCATCACGTCTGCCCGTCCGTATGAATGTATTATCAATTTGATCTAAATTTGAAAAACAAATACACTCGCATCACGTGCAGTGCATAATACAAAACAACAAATTGTACGTCAGCATTTAAACTACTGAAATATAGACACATTCCACGATGTGCTAGAATCTACACAGTTTGCAAAACAATAATTCAAAGTCAATCAAGTTATGATGTAATAATTAGTTGTAACATTTGATTACAACTCCACTGCGATATCTAGAACTCTGTTATTTTATTAGTATTTCCTTATTATTTTACCCCCAGCGTCACAAATTGCTTAATATTAGTAAATCATTATCCTAATATAACATAATCGTAAACACCCCGAATAAAAAAAACCCTTAATTATAAATTAGTAAAAATACCTCAACAACCAGCATATTATAGCGTAAAATATTTTGTGAACAATGTACTATATCGTTGATTCTAAGCATGTTTACGCTTCAGGCATGCTTGAATTGAAATCGAAACGAAAACAAAACTAAAACGAAACCAAAACGCAACGCACGAAACGCGCGCGCTATTTAACACTTCGTTTGTTTACTTCCATTAACTGGTTATATGCATTCTAATTTTTACTAAACATTTAAGAATTTGTGTGGTGAATTTTCCTTTAATGAAGATATTGTTTAAAATTTTATGACAGTTACTGTTAAAAAAAAATTTTGATATTTTCGTTCGTATCTTCAGCATCTTTTATTCGTTTTAATATATAGACGCTATTAATTTGATAACCCTTCTAATGTTATTTGAACTACAATACATGAATGCTGAAAACCAGGTATTGCTGAGCTAAGATCTTGTTAACACCTACTTAATTTTAATATACCTGTGTGAATAAAAATTAACTGAAATTGATTAATAGAACTTAGCATTCTTAAAAGATAACTATAACTAAAAAAAATTAACCACTCAAAACAAAAGCTAGATTATTATGACTAAAAACAACAACCAACTAGGTATTTAGGTTACGTAAAATAAACAAATTAATAATACCCAAAATTGAGGACTGCTATCTTCCAACCGCTTCCTCCAGGCTTAAACTTCTTGCTATCCAGAAGGCTCTTCATGCTCTTGACTCATGCAGAGGGGACCTGCACCCCGCGCTCGCCATCCTGTCGTTCCCCGCCGACAGCTCTTGATAACCATTGCGCTGCCGCCGTGCACTTCGCGCCTCGCCAAACAGTCGCTCCTTGCCGACAGCTCTCGACGAACCTTGCGCTGCACCTTCACCTCGCACTCACCGTCTATGTTTGAGGTGGCGAACATCCCTCTTGCCATCTCGTCGTTGCGTGAAATTGCCATCTTACCCGTCGCACGTTAACACGCAGCGTCCGGTAACGTAGTCCAGAAAGCAGCATGGATTGGATGCCTTACAACGGACCTCGATCTGGAGCCATCTTCTTACAAGGCCCGTAAAGCGGTGGTCACGATGCGGCGCTTTTCCCGATGACCGACTTCGAAGACTTCACTAAGACGCTGCTCTATCCACTACGGTCGCCATGAGATATTGTTCGATGGCGAATATTAGTGGAAGGCTGTCACGGTCGCCATGAGATATCGTTCGATTGTTGAATCAAACTCTCCCGTGTACTCTGCTTAAAATCCCCTTTATTACTAATCTAATTGATCTTATATACTAACTTATACGTGCGTCTACATGACGTCACACTACGTTTCCTACGTGATTCTATTGAGGAAGGGAACTACGTGATGATATGTGATTACCATATCACATTGGTTCAATTTGTATGAAAATTCAATTAAGTAGTAGAACAAAATTTTTGATTTTTTTTAGGTTAATATTATTTTTATATCATCCCCAGAATAGTAAGTATTGTACATCATCCATATACAAGGTGTAACAAAAAGGGTATACCAACCGGATCTGAATATGCCCATGAAACTAAACAACTTGCCTTAAGGAATATAGGTCAAAATATGAAAAAAAAACCGTCAAGTGCGAGTCGGACTCGCGCGCCGAGGGTTCCGATATACCTATAGTATTTTTGGAAGCAATAAAGACCATTTTCAGGACCGCAAAACTAAATTTGTTTGTAAAGGTTTTTTGCAGATTTCTGAAAAACTGTGTAACTTAGAAAGATCGTTTTATTTTTGCTGTAAAGTTTACATAAACTTCTGTCAACTGTAATTAATTCAGATTTTTCCTTACTCAAACTTCGGAGATAAGGTGGGGGGGGAATAGTATTTTTTTTTGACATTTTTCATCATAATTTGAAAACTAAGAAACTTAAAAATATACAAAAATATATTTTAAAATGTACAAGTAAAGCCCTTTCATATAATACCCCACTCGACCTAGAAGCGACAATTTGAAACCTGCCCTCCCCCCCCCCCCTATTTTGGCCCCCTTTACATTAATAATCATACTTTTTTAAGTTGGACAACTATATTCTAAAACTACTCCAAATTTCAGGTCGATAGCATAAGTGGTTGCTGAGATATAGAGGTGTGACAGACAGAGGGACAGACAGACAGACAGAGCGGCACCATAAGGGTTCCTTTTTTTACCATTTTGGTATCGGAACCCAAAAAATTTACCTCCCATAGAAACTAACGCATTTTGTATGGGAGGTAAATTTTTTTTTGCGACTTATGTTTCTTCTTGGGAAAGTTGTTCAGTTTCATGGGCAGTTTCACATCCTTCAGGGTTGACATACCTTTTCTATTCCATTTTTTATTAAGATGGTGGCATTTACGCTTATAAGGCCATTAAAGAACACCGTTTTATAAAACAATGAAACTACACAGGCAAAGTCACGAGTACTAAACTATGCTAGCTATTTTCAAGCGAGAAGTCAACTGGATGACTCCAGTTAGTGCTATGATGAGGGTTGTGATGAAAAGGCTTTTGAAGTAGTGACAAGATGGGCAATTGGACGAAATGATTCAGATTCAGATAATTTTATTCAACGTAGATTCTTTACAGAATACTTATTGAATGTCATACATACATACATAACATCACGCCTCTTTCCCTTCGAGATAGGCAGAGACCACAGTCCTCCACCTGCTACGATCTTGACATACTTCCCTTGCTTCCTGTATTTTCATCAATCCTTTCATACATGCTCGTCGGTTTAGGGTACTTTTAACATGGCCTTTATTCAGAACGTCCTGAATTTGGTCCTGGTACGTTTGTTTAGGCCTTCCCCTTTCAACGTTTCCATTCACTCTCGCCTGGTAGATCTCTTTCGTCACAGTCTTCGTTCATTCATGCTCTCTACATGACCAAACCATCTCAGCATCCCTTTCTCGATTTTGGTCACTACGTCTTCTTTTACGCCACACCGTTCTCTTATCACACTATTTCTAATCCTGTCACTCAATTTAACACCAATCATACTCCTTAGCGCTCTCATTTCCACTGCATTAATTCTACTTTCATGCTTCTTCTGCCATACCCAGCTTTCACTGCCATACATCAGTGTTGGTACTAAAACACCCCTATGAACAGCCAAACGAGCCTTGTCAGACATCTTCTGACTCCTCATAAAGGCGTGCAGGGCACCATTCACCATGTTTCCAGCATTCACTCTTCTTTCAATATCACTTTCACACTTTCCATCTCTCGTAAACTTTGAGAATTGCAGAATACAATTCAAATAGAGCGAATAGTAACCTCTACTCTACCAATTTTCTATACAGGGTCACAGAATAAAGTAACAGTACTATCATAAATAACAGACACCCTCCGCTTCCTTGCAATCTACCCCGCACCCCCGCGCGCACCCGCCCGCAAGATTCTCGTGGTCCTCCTGAGGGTCTTTTGTACTAAATATGCGAGCCTACATGACCTTCCAATTTCAAATTCGCTCTCGATGTATGTAGTGTCCGCACAGGTTGGCTATAGCTGAAAGCATGCTGATTAGGCAGCGTAACTTAACAAGCCCGTTGGTGTGGTTGATAGTGAGCCTGCCTCACACGCCGTGGGCCGCGGGTTCGATCCCCGCCCTGGGCAAACATTTGTGTGATGAACACAAGTGTTTGTTCTGTGTCTGGGTGTTATTTACCTATTTATGTATGTATATCAGTCTCTGGTACCCATAGTACAGGCTTTGCCTAGTTTGGGATCAGATGAACATATATATTTGTGTATTCTGTATTTATCTGTAGTTAAGTATGTTAGTTTTAAGGATGTCATTTTAGGTTAAGTAATCACTTGTATTGTGCACTTTTGCCCACTGCTGTATTGTATACTAGATTTTTCTATTTTTTGGTTAGCTGGTAGAAAACTCAGTTTTGAGTTAAGCTCGCTGAGTTAAGCTCGCTCGTTTTCACTTGTGTTTGTCTTGTAAATGTTTTCGTGTACAATAAAGAATGATCTTGTGTGAAATGTCAAAAAAAAAACTGAATAACTTTCAGTGAAAAAATACAAAATCGGTCTCTACAAACAAAAAATCTTGATTTGACAGTTTATATAGACAGGCTGATTTTTTTCCTTTTCTTGTTAGTTTTATTTACAGAAGTAGTTCAGTTACGTTGACTGAGTTGTTCAGTTTTCGAAATCCTATCCCTTACACCGTCATTAAATGTAGCTTGTTTATTAGAATGACGGTAGTGTGACAACAGCATGGAGCTATGCGTAAGATATTGGAGCGACAGAGACACGTATCGCTCCATCCTGCTCTCAAGCGTAGCTCTGTCCAGCTCTCATTCTAATCAGGCTACATTATTTCGACTGTGTAGTGCATGAAGGAAAAAAAAATTACGCGCCCAGATGGAGTAGTAATCAAAACGTACTATGGGTGCCGGCTATGATACAATTTTGTAACTCACACACACATTCACACTTTTCTTCCAAATAGTCGTTCACGGCATGTGACATGGACAACATCTCTGTCATAAAATATCAGAAATAAAATAAATAACACAAAACATTAATAATTGTGCGGTGAAACTGTGCCGAAACTATGCCGCAAGCAAAACTACAAAGCTTGCTGGTATCACATTTTTCTGGTGAGTAGTAAACCGCTTGGTTTTTACAATTTTCGCGGTCAAATTTTTTGTAGAAAATTGTGTTGTTGATTTTTAGTGATGTGAAGTAGTCGATAAAAAATAATATAGAATCGAGTCGTCGTTATAATTTTATTTCATTTATTTATCGCAGTTTTCTAAAAGATCCGGCGCAAAAACGTCAATGGGTGCCAACATGCGGGAGAGACCAAAATTGGATTCCAACCAAATATAGCAGAATCTGCTCAGCTCATTTTAGAAACAGTAATTACGAATTAACTGAAGCCCGCAGAAAAAGACTTCATAAAGATGCCATTCCAACCGAGAACCTATGTCACAAGGTAAATGAAAAACTAGTTTTTTCCATCCTCAGAAATCCATAATCTCTACCAGCTATCCCATCTGAAAAACAGCTGTATGTACGTTTATAACTCTGTGCAGTGTCTTATTAATATTATTAACTAGCCATATACAAACTTTGGACCCCCGTTTCACCCCTTCAGGAGGTGAATTTTGAAAAATTCTTTCTTAGTCAGCCCTAGATCTCACAAGGAAGCTAAGTGCCAAATTTAGAGTTTCTAGACCCAGTGGTTTGGGCTGCGCGTTGATTCTTAGTCAGTCAGCCATTCATTTATTCATTCAGTCAATCAGTTTCTTCTTTTATATATCTAGATTTGACTATTCGTAACGATGGCAAATAGTTTCTGATCTAGTTTTTCAGTTATTCTAAGAACTGTAAGATTTTTGTGCTTTGTTTAACAGTTAGGCAGACAGACCATACTGAACGAAGTATTGGTGTTATATTAGCTTTAGCATTATCTCTTTATCCAAATAATATATTTTCATTCTTACAGGTTGATGAACAAGTGCTTCCCCCTCAGAACTCAACGATACATGCTTCCGAAGGTAGCTCTACATTGTCAGAAACAAGATTAAAATACAAAATTGAAGAGCAAAGGAAGAAAATAAAACAATCAACTATGGCATGTGTTACTAATTCTATTACATTTTTAATTAGACTACAAAACATTGTTTTACTTTTTGTTGTTAATAATTTACATTGTAATAAATATTATATCAATATCAATGGTGATTTACGAGAAAAATTGGTGGTCAAAAGTTATTTTACACGTAATGTAAATACGTTTTACAATAATTTAAATAGTTAAAAATATAAATTAAAAATTTTGTTTAAAAATTTGTAATGTATTTTTATTTATGTTTAATTTGACGTGGTCCTTGCAATTTTATATTTAATTCCGATAAGTGATAGATTTCATCCTCACCACCTGGACGTCTGATCTCGAACTAACGTACGTGGATAACGCTTTTACCGCTCACGTGCAAGGTGTGGAATGATCTCCCTCTCGAGGTGTTTCCTTTGCACAACAATTTAGGGTCCTTCAAAAGGCAAGTCTACAGACATCTCAAAGGCCTGCACCGTATCTGCTCCCCTAAGTTGCAAGATGTCCTAGACGACAGTGACCACCTACTATCAGGTGGGCCGTCTATCCCTGTGCGTCTCTCGGTAGTTCGCTCACTCTAGGAAATAAAAGATATATTTGTATGGAGAAGCAAAAAGACAAAATACCAAATGCCCAAAGAAGTAAGCAGTTCCCAATATTATTGCAAGTTGCAAATTGATCACCATTGTATATGAGAGGTTCGATAAATAAGTCCAGGAGCCATGTGATAAAATGTAAGTAAATAATCGATAAATATACATCACATCACTATTTTCAAATTCAGCAACCATGAAGTTTCTTGTTTTTTACATGCCAAATAACATAGACATAAGCATAGAAGACCAACAATGAGTGCGAGCGAGAAACAAATCTCTTATGGTGATACTGCAAGATGCAAAGGATAGCGAATCGAATAGCTCTGTAACCGATTTTGAATGACAGGGAGCCACTTTGAGCCACGCGAAAAACCAGCTTTCCAGTTTTTTGTAAAAAATTGCGTAAAAACTACATATTTATATAAAAATAAGGATACTTTTAATTATGACGGTGTGTAGTGTAGTTGGATGTGGTGTTAATTACAAAAATAGTCCAGAGAAATGTACATTTCACGGGTAAATTCTTAGGACGTTATTACTTTTGAACTATATGTTTTTTTGCTTAAAATAACTTATATTTCATGTTTAAAATATAGAATAGCTTCTTCTGAATTGCTAATTTTCGTATTTTGCATTGAAAAAAGTTTAGTTGTTGATAATGTTCTGAATTTTAGTGTTATATTTTTCATCAATATAGCTCACATTTACGCTAGGGCTTGACTCAAATTTATCGATACCTATTTTCTTTATGTTTATAATACGAGCTTACAGACGCATTGTTACTTACTTGATTTACCATTTTCGTCTTGAAATAAACAGAAGTAGGTCAGTCCTAACTTTGTTTTGCCATTTTGTTCAACAGTTTCCAAAGGATTCGAATATAAAAGGAAAATTGATAAGGGTGATTGGACGAGTTGGAATCCTAAAAAATACTCTTAAGTTTGTAGCAAACATTTTCTAGATGTAGGTATATAAAAGAAAATGCCGACTTAATACAACTTTATTAAATGGAGCTAACAGATTCGGCAGCTTGGAATCGGGGTTGACTAATTTAGTTCTGTTACCAATTTAAAAAAAAAATCAGCACCGGCAGCCATTTCAGCAACCGGCGCCGGTCGGTAGCTCATATAGGACCCGGCGCCGGCAGCAGCGGAGGCACTTCCGTATAGTTATTATCGGCTCAAACAAATTGTTACTAAAATATAATTTCATTCCTTCCTTAAAACTGACTATTCTAAAATTTTTGTGTATAAAGTAGAAAATCGCATAATTTCACAACCACAGACAGTATTCGAACCTGCGTCTTCTCCGTAAGTACCGGAGACGTTTTACCTACTAGGCTAAAATGTGGTTCTGTCTAATGTTGTGAAATATGCGTCTTCAATACGCATTCCAACGTTGCGTTGCGTTTGTGGTTGTGAAATTTAGCGATTTTCTGCTTTGTAGAATTATCAGCCATTAACGTCTTCAATGGTCTAGTGGTTAGAGCGCTCGGCTCTCGATCCGGAGTCCGGAGGTTCTGTTTTTGATTCCTGGTGGGGACTCTGTCAGACAAAAATCCCTTTGAGTGGCTTCCCCAGTTTGGTTAGGACATTGCAGGATGAATCACCTGATAGTCCGATAAGTTGGATAATTCCGTGCTTCGGAAGGCACGTTAAGCCGTTGGCCCGACTACTACCTATGGATGTAGTCGTTAAAGAGCCATATGTGAGAGGCCTTTGGCGGCCTCAAATGCTATATTTTGACATTTGCTCCATAAATAAAAAAAAATACATTTGGCCTAAGATAGGGGCTCATGCTGGTGGCACTGGTCATGCAGTGACGAAGATAAAAAAATGAGGTTTGAACAAAGAAACATAAATTACAGTTCCACCGACTTTTTTGGGTTGGTACCTAGAAAAGGGGCTTCCTGTAATCGTAAACGGTAGTTGCATATAATATAGCCATAGCCGTCACGCAACATTTCGTCAGTGAATATCAATCTCATACATTTTTATTCTATACTACTGGCATTTACGATAGTAGAAATCCACTTATCTACGGCCCCAGGCGGAGAAATGGAGGATTATCGACACTACTACCTACTACAAGTGAAACACTGCGATTGTTGACAGCGACGCTACCGCCTGAACAGACAAGTCAATGTCGCCAGGGTACTCGAATATCGATACCAAAATGTACATCACTATCTAACGCACACATTGACAAATCAAAATTGGTTACGCGTTTTCGGGCTCTTTGTTTATCTATAGGCAGTAAGCTGCCGTTATTCATAATCTAAGCCAAATAAAGACAAATAAATGTCGTACTTTATTGATATTTTGTTTTTAATTGGGCATATCATAACATAAATGTCTCTATCTTTTTCTAACGTAACGTATTCAAAGATGTGTGATAGAGTTAAAAGACAAACCCCGTCTCCCGCTTCCACCTACCCTCCCACCCCTCTGAGCGGCCGCATCGGTTTCGATACAAAATGGGCATGATTACTACTCCATCTGGGCGCGTATTTTTTTTTCCTTCATGGTGTAGTGTATGACTTAGTGGCTTGTCTTTTCAGCATTCTAGACCACTCCGGCCACTTTTGAAACCTATGTTTAGAAACCAGTTTCGAAAACAGAATATTTTTTCTTGTTTCGAAACCTGGTTTCTAAAATAAAAATAATGGTTTCGAATACAGAATATAGAGTTATCTGTAGAAACTCTTCCACAAAACATCTGGAGGGGTAAGGGGTGGCATAAAAACATAAATAGGCTTACTGGCTGTCAAAAACCTACTTCTAGACCCATTAGTGCTATTACTAGTCCTTGTCTGCCTATCTGTACTGTATTTTTAAAACATTATTATAGTTGCATTTTCACAGACATTTCATAAGAAATGATAGACGAACGAACGAAATAACGTAATAGACGAAAGAACGAACGTAAAAAAAATAAAAATTAGGCGTTGACAAAAACGCATATTTTTCGCCTTTTTATGTCGGTCATACTTATAAGCATCCAACTTGTGCATGCATGTGTTACAATTTTAATGATAAGCAATTTTTTACACAGTAGTTTGGAATCTAATCCCATTGTTTCATCAAATCTCATAAATTTTTCCTTCTGTGACATTTATTGAAAAATTTCATGTCTGATCATCTTGCCTCTCCTATTTTCTATTATTTTAGTAATCTATCCTCCTATACTAATATAGTGACCACAAAGGCCACCAAAATACACTATTGTCTTAATTATCCTCCCACTTTCTCGAACCAATTGCGAGTCCCTGTCCTCTACATACAAGTATCGAACATGTAACAACTTGTCCAATAAGCGGCCCAACTCCGAGATAACAAACAAACAAACTCGCAATAAGCTCTATATTAACAACAAGTTACAACAGGATATCCAATAAGCGTTTACAGAAAGCTGACGTTTGAATAGGCAAGTGTAGCAAGTATTGAATATCACCGAGTACGCACTGCAGCAAGAAGGTAGAAACAAAACCAGTATAAGCTGAACCAGCACTAAGCTACAATCGCCCGAAAACAAAGACCCACTCGAAGTGAAAGTGTTTCCACTGACGAGTGGCCGTGTGTACCTACAACCAACGAGTTCGTTTATAAAAATTACAAAAAATAGCATTGGTCAACTCTTGAAAACAGCATACGTAATCGTCTCTTTCCTATCAAGGTAGGGAAAGTTAAATATTAATTATTATGAAAACATTTGATCATGATGAATTGTGATCGGCATTGTCTATGTATGGGGTGAACGGTCATCTGATCCAAGCACTGAAATCTCTCTATGAGGATTCCAGTGCTTGCGTCAGAATAAACGGGGCGTACACTGAATGGTTTAGCATCGAAAAAGGTGTTAGGCAGGGATGTGTAGCGTCACCTTGGCTGTTTAACTTATTCATGGATAATTGTTTGACTGATCTGAAAGAGAGTATGTGTGGACTGAGAATGAATGAGTTACTCATCAAATGTCTTCTCTACGCTGATGACCAAGTTATACTTGCATCATCTGCTGACGAGTTACAGGAGATGGTAACAATGATGAATGTGGCTTTTGGTAGGAAAGGAATGAAAGTTAATGTAAGCAAGACGAAAGTAATGGTACTTGAAAGGGAAGAGTGTATGAAAGAGTGTACTATATTAATAGGTGGTGAACAAGTCGAACAAGTGAAGGAATTTGTGTATCTGGGTTATAAGTTTACGAGAGATGGGAAGTGTGAAAGTGATATCGAAAGAAGAGTGAATGCTGGAAACATGGTGAATGGTGCTCTGCATGCTTTTATGAAGAGTCAGAAGGTGTCTCACAAGGCTCGTCTGGCTGTTCATAGAGCCGTTTTGGTACCAACACTGATGTACAGCAGTGAAAGCTGGGTATGGCAGAAAAAACATGAAAGTAGAATTAATGCAGTAGAAATGAGAGCGTTGAGGAGTATGATTGGTGTGAAATTGAGTGACAGGATTAGAAATAGTGTGATAAGAGAACGTTGTGGCGTAAAAGAAGACGTAGTGACTAAAATTGAGAAAGGGATGCTGAGATGGTTTGGTCATGTAGAGAGGATGAATGAAGGAAGATTGACGAAAGAGATCTACAAGGCGAGAGTGAATGGAAACGTTGGAAGGGAAAGGGCTCGGCGAACGTACCAGGACCAAATTCAGGACGTTCTGAATAAAGGCCATGTTAAAAGTACCCTAAACCGACGAGCATGTATGAAAGGATTGATGAAAGTTTGGGAAGCAAGGGAAGTATGTCAAGATCGTAGCAGGTGGCGAACTGTGGTCTCTGCCTACCCCGACGGGAACAAGGTGTGATCTTATGTGTGTATGTATGTATGAAAACATTTGGCACTATGTTTTCATAATAGTGTAAGTGACCGCGAAAGTTTCAAACAATATAATATTTGGTACAAAGACTTACTTAATAAGAGTTGATCTGTGATTTCTAATATTTTTGAATCTCGCTAGTCACTTTTTGATGAAAATATAGAAAAAAAAGTCAATTGGAAAACCCTATATTGAAATAAAATAATTTAAATCTATGATTATTATCTATGTATAAAGGTAGGTACTACACACTTATGTAAAATTGTTTTTTTTTTTTTTTTTTTTTCAGAAATTGTATGTGATAAGTTCGCAGTTCACTCTCTAATTGAAAAGTAATTTATTTTAGACCAAGGAACCAGTCATAATTCAAAAGTCTTAATTTTTAAAATGATGATAATTTAGATTTTGGTTTCACACACCTGAATATTGATTTATATGAACAATTTTTATAATATGATATGAGTACAAAAGAAACGCACTGCAATTTCTGGTTAGTATCAAATTGATAGTTTTTAAATTAAGAAAGACGAATATATAGGCAACATCAAGTAATTACTTAAGTACCTACTTTCTAAATTCAAAGAAATGGAAGATAATAAAAGCTATAGACCGATTTAAATAAAAGCTCTGAAGCCCCAAATCTGCAGAAGGCTTAATAAAATAATAGAAAAACTTATAAATATTCAGAAAACAGACTTAAACCTTTTGCAGGCTGACGGATTCGTTTTTACTTATTCCACAGAAAATCTGCTTAAAATCCGTATTAAAAGAATCACTTGGAATTTATTTGGTTGGTGGTTTAAATTATAAGCGGAATCGATTGATAACATTGTGTAGACGATTGTGGATCTTGCCTACCAAAGTCAAGGTAAAGAGCCTTTTCAGAAAAAAAATTAAAATTCGGTACCTACCAAAAGTTCTGTGTCAATCAACATAATATCACAGGTAAATCGGTCAATAGAGCGCTGTGAGGCCCCGCTGCTTAGATTATGAATAACGGCAGCTTACTGTGTGAGGGAGACAAATACCCCTGTCAACTTAACATCCTTTTCTTACCTTGTTTCTTTATGTATGCATCCTCAAATCCGATAGATAAAAGGTTTTAGAGCAGCGTCCATGAACCGGAAGACGTAGTGTGGGCAATATCACAGATTACATAATAGTAAAATGACGGAAATATAAAGTTCTTGCTATATTAGTTGAGTGGTCATAAGGCGAACCGACGACCTGAGGCGCTAGCACCGAACTCAACGTTATCGAATCTCTCTTTTCTTCTTGTATAGAATAAAAGAGAGAATCGATAACGATTGAGTTCGGTTCTAGCCCCTCTGGTTGCGTAGTGTAGGCAACGAAGCAGTTGACCCCAACATAATTCTCTCAGGCAGATTTTATTTGACAGGATAATAAAGTATCATGAATTAAATGTAAATTCAAAATATCCCAAAAAACTTACAAAATAATTTTGTCATACCTTTTTTGTAATTTTTGTATGGAAAAATTAAAAGTATTTTTTTTATTTTATTTTTTTATAGAATGTTTGTCTCATATAGTGTTATACCCCAGCAAAGTTTCATCGACTGAGGATTTCATGCGGGGGTCTTCATACAACGATCCGCTTCGTTGCCTAGACTAGCGAACCGAATAGGACCAATCGTTGTGGTATCATTATCTAATGTTTGTGGTCAAAAGTTTTTTGGCCGAGAAATATCCTCTGACCTTCCTTAACCTGTTTTATTAAATCGTACTCGTAAATAAAACCATATAAGTGCTTATTTGTTATAATGGAGGTCAAATGCAACAAATTTTTTAATTGCTGACAAAATATACCTCTACAAAATAAACTCTGTTCGTTTAGTACGAGAATTCTTTTCTTTTTGCAGCCAGATGAAATTTAAATACTCAACTCTTGATTTTGGAACTCTTTGTCAAGTTCATCGGTATATTCTCGCTTCAATCTTCATGTTTGCACCAAAACCGTCAAGGTTCCTTATCTCTTCGCAATGGCCGCGATCCAAGAGGTTACCCTTTGGATGTCGTCGCCGCGAATGATTTTAAATGTAAAAATTATTCAAATTGACTCGGATAAGACTCCGCCAGTCGAATAGTTGTCGAAGGGATCTCGTTTTTCAGTAATCTGTAATGATAATAAAGCTGCGAAGGTTTGACGATTTCGTTTTTAATTGGAGATGGATTTTTGGTTTGTTTTGAAAGTGCCATTGTGTTAAAGCCAACGTGACGCTAGGTCTTACACTAGACTTGACAGTTTATTTTTAGAGGTAGAGACAAACCACAGTAACATAACCCGCCCCTCCACATCTACACAAACAAAAGCAAGTGGAAGGGCGGACCATGTTATCTTAGTTTTTTAAATATAAAAGTTTTTTTTTTATTTGGACATTTTAGTAGAATATTGCTATTAATTAACACTTTGTTAGAGTTTCGCAATAATTTACCGAAACTGTTGGTCCCGGATACTATCTACGGTAGTATAGTGTAGGCAACGAAGCAGTTGACCCCAACATAAATTTCTCAGGCAGATTTTATTTGATTTTAAGATGATAAAGAATCATGAATTAATTGTAAATTCAAACTATCCAAAAAATATTATTCATAAATTTTTTGTAATTTTTGTATGGAAAAATTAAAAGTATTACCTATGTTGTTTATTATTCCTGAATCTCGGGCAATTAAGTCCCGGACCTTTGGAAGGAGTGCGTGGGGCCGAAGCCAACACGTAGAGGCCCGTTAAACAGTTTAATTTACAAAAGTGATGTGACACCAAAGTATTATTATTATTTTTTTTTATTTTTTCATAGAAGGTTTGTCTCATGTAGTGTAATACCCCAGCAAAGTTTCATCGACTGAGGATTTAATGCGGGGGTCTTCATACAACGATCCGCTTCGTTGCCTAGACTAGTAGTCGTTAGATCAGTCATGTCAGAGGTGAGTTGCTTAAAAAATCTGATACCAGAGTTTTTGGGATCGATCACCTACAACCCACACAATATGATGATGATGGCTCTCACATATCATGAGAAAGTAAGTGCAGTGCTGCTGTACCATATCTATATTGGCATTTTAGTAGAGCCATGTCAGAGGCCCTTGGCGGCTCAATAACCCTCTGGTTTGTGAGGTCGGTCATCGACCTTGCAACCTACACGACATGAGTAGAATACTACTATTAATTACCAATTTTTAGGGTTTCGCAATAATTTTCCGTAATTTTACGTGAGAGTATAAATGGATTTGCCTGGAGGACGTAGTGATAACGCGTGATCTGTTCCACATGGAAGCATCGATTTTATTTCATTCGATGTCGAAAGAAAGTCGAAGAAGAGGTAAACGGGTCATAAGTTTAAGGGATCGCCCCCTTAAATGCAGGAAATAAGACAAGGCGAAAAGACGGCCGGTTGACCGAAGCAGTCTGGTGGCCAAACAGTTTGAAGACCACCACCCCGAAAGTGAGACGATATAGCGAATGTGTCCAACAAAAACTTGGGCTGCAACTGGATCGTGAGGAGTGACGTAAGAGTGATAATTTTTTCCCAGCAATGAGTAGATAGATGCGTGGGCTGAATGTGATTATAGCATGCTTACGTTGCATCCCGACCGACGATCTGGTCAAGGTCGCGGGAAGCCGCTGGATGCGAGCAGCACAGGACCGGTCGTTATTGAGATCTTTAGGGGAGGCCTACGTCCAGCAGTGGACGTCTTTCGGCTGATATGATGATGATGCTTACGTTGGCTTTTTGTATGTCTTAAGCACTGTTCTGCATTTAGTGTAATTATTCTATAAATCATTTCCTTATATTGAATCTTGAACGATGATGATGATGAAACTTTCATGGCATCCCATGAAACGTCCACTCCAGGACATGGAGCTCCCACCAGAAATTCAACAAAAACGCGATGTACGTTGGAGGGGATTTACCATAGTCACCACGCATGTAAACGTTAAGGCTGGCGACCGCTGTTGTTGGTGACCGCAGTATGTAAGATAGTACAATAAACAGAAAGATGCTGCTGCCCATCCTCCGGTTCATAAACCCTTAGTAACCTCTTATTACACCCACGGGTAGAGATAGGCAAACAAAGATTTTAAATAATTCTAGCCCCATAGTTTTTCATAAACTAACAATAATGTTAACCCAACAACACTAAGCTAAACATTACTAAACCGAGCAGAAAAATGAGTTATCTGTGAAAACCGTGATATTTTCAACAGTTTTCGCCACTCAAGGGGTTATTGTGTGAGATTGAGTGAGCTTCAATTAGCGACGTGTCGGTAGTTGTAGTGCCATTGGAGTAGCTTCATGGTGAAGACGCATAGATCAGGTGCCACTAGCCTGACGGTAGATAATTCAAGCAGAGAAACACGTTATCCATACAAAAGAGATGTTTTTTAATAGTTTTCGCCACTAGAGGGGTTATTTTGTAACATTAATTGGTACATTTTTTTTTTAGATAGACCAAAGTTGAAAAAAAAATGCTCAATAATATGAAAGGTGCCAAAAGTCGAGTAGGAGGAAGGGTGGGCGCCGCTTCTGGCAGACAGCCGCCCCGAGCGGTTGCTCCACTTGCTCATAGGGTAAATACGCCACAACTCCGTTTCCAGCAGCGCCAGCATGGGCCCCTAGAATCTAGGGCCTAGATAAAAATTATATCGAAGATAAAATATATTTTTTTGCTTTTAATGTATAGACCACTCGTCAATTTTGTCACAAGAGAAGAAATAAAGCGTTTATCTAGGGCATCATGCTGGCCCTGCAGCGAGCTAGCAGAATAGCGTTGCACATACGACGACGAAAGACACCCTCCGAACTGAAAATCTTAACATTAGTTGCGTCTGGATGTTCCCTAGTCTGTTTGGAGCGAGTTCACATCTATTCTCGACTAATTAATGCGTGATGCTGGCTTTTGTCACGTACTTATGTTTTTCATTGTGTTGTCATGTCATGGGTGAAAATAAATGAATAAATCTTAAAAATCTTGTATTTTTTATACACCATTTTCTGCTAATGCGTTTGATTTTGAACCGGAGAATGAGAATCCAGAACGACTGAGAAGTGTTGTTGGTGTCTGCCTGCGTCTGTGTTCCCGAGTTCGTATAACCCGAATTTATCTAAGTCGCGAGTGAATAGGCTTCTTTCGGGCAAGATCGTTCCATCGTCGATATCATCTCTATCAGGGCTAGACCGGGGTACAGAATAAAGTAATAGTAATACCATACAGAATGGACAATTTCCAAATGGGTAGAACTAACTTAAGCCTTCAAATTACCCCCTTAAAAGATTTTTCACTTAATAAAAGAGATAAATCAATCTCCTACAAAACTATTTTGTAGTTTGACTGTACAAGTACAGTGGAATCCAAAACCCTCTTGAAATGCTCAAACACTTGTAAATTCAAGCACTTGGATTGATTAGCGAAGTGAGCAAATCAAATAGCCCTCAGCCCACGTCTGCCCTTCGCACTGACAGCTTTCAACTTGAAGAGTAGGGTGACTATACTTTACATCACGTTTGAAGACATCTTTCGAAATTTTTAACTATGGATTTAAATCATGGAACTAAAAAATAAGTCGAGACACGATAAATAAAATAGTTTCGATAGAAAATGCATAACATACCTAGTATAGGAAGAATGGAAAGTTATAATATATCCTAGTTTCTCAACCTTTTTAAAAAAGTTTGGGATATTTTTTACACAACAAATATACACATAAATATGTTCAAGTCACTTACAGTTTAAGATTTGCTTTATTAACGTTGCTAAAAAAAATTTACACCGCTTCGAGCCAGGAGTTAGCTAAGCACTTCAAAGTATTTTTTTTTTTCCAAAAGTTATAAATGATACTTATGCATTCAGATTTGTATTTCATAACCTTATACCTGTTTTTACGATATTATTTTCATAATTTACACAATCAAATAATGCTCATATTAAGAACAAAATAAAATCGTAGTACGAAAATTTGTTTATAAGGCGTTAGGGGTTGGGCATCCATTGGCCGATATGAAGTTTATTTATCGGAAGATAGAAAGCTTCAATCCTTCTTAGTTTTCGTTACTCTACTTTAACATTCATGTAAATAAAACCATTGATTTCATGATTAGGGTCTCGCCATTGTGGTGAGAGGATTGTCCAGCCTAGAACACTGCGTTACCGTGTCTACCTGTTTTCAGGGTGCGCTGCGGGGAGGCTGCTTTCTTGCAACCCTAGAAAAAGAAGAAGAATGAATTTATCAAATCTCAATCTCCTGGTCACCCTACTCCAAGATTCCACGGACCAAAGGTAGCATATTTACCCTCAAAGTTATACTGACCTGTATTGACTCAGCGATTACATTCCTCAGTTCCAAACTTATTATCAAACAATCTAATTGGTGTTTGCTCAGGACCTCTTATGTGGTTATGTAAGGTGTGTCTTGTCTGTTTGTCTGTCTGTAAGTTTGATACTAATTAGTATGAATTCGACAGTCTGTAAAGCACGCGTGAGTTTGTAGGTTTCAGTTTGTTTGTTTTAAGCCTTATAGGAAAATCGCCTTACAGTATTAATGCTATGATTTACAGCCACGAAAAAATAGTACCGATCTCTGTTAGAACCACAGACCTAGCAAAAGCGTAACGCCATTTTCGCATGTAATAGATGCACGAGTTCAATGACAGTTATTGCCCCGTGTGGTACCGTAAAAAATAGTACCAACCCATCTCTACCCTTGGGTGTCGTAAGAGGCGATTAAGGGCTTATGAACCGGAGGATGGGCAGCAGCATCTTTCAGTGTATCGCACCATCTTACATTCTGCTGTCACCAACAACAGCGGTCGCCAGCCGCAATGCTAAGAAGCGTGGTGACTATGGTAAATTACCTTCAAAGTACTACGCATTTTTGCTGAAGTTCTGGAGTGGACGTTTCATGCGATGTTATGGAGTATTAAAGCTATACGGGTAGTAGTGAAATCGGCCCGACTTCGCTGGCTTGCCCACATAGAGAGACCACCAACGGGAAAACGGTTGGTCAAACGTCCCCATGTATCTAGTGATGAAGTTTAACAGCCTATGTCGTCTAGTGGTAAGAGCGCTTGGCTCTCGATCCGGAGGTTCTGGGTTTGATTCCCGGTGGGGATACTGTCAAACAAAATCCCTTTGTGAGACCTCCCCAGTTTGGTAAGGACATTGCAGGATTAATCACCTGACTGTCCGAAAAGATAGATGATTCCGTGCTTCGGATGGCACGTTAAGCCGTTTGTCCCGACAACAATAAACATAGTCGTTAATGAGCTATGTCAGAGGCCTTTGTGGCTCATCGACTCTGGGTTAGTGAAGTCGGTCATCGACCTTGTAACCCACACAATTTGCTGATGATGAGTGCCGAAGATCCAAAGACGTTGATGAGGTTCATAAAAGGGTCAAGGCCAACATACATCTGAAATTGTTGATCTTTTGATTACTAGCTAATGGTTTAATTCAAAGGGAAAGTGCGACGAATCGATTGACGATCTCATAGTCTTATCACAAAAGTTTTTGAGTAGAAAACAACCATAATACGTCGTAAATTTTCATTGGTTTCCCTGCCGACCGAAACCTAACGATTTTACTAAAACATGCAAATTTCCAAAAGAAAAAAAAAATAAAATAAAATAAATAAATAGTCTTTATTGAAAATCAAAGGTACAATGTTACAATGATGACAGACCAACCACTACTATAGCAACTACATACAGATTTACTTCTTGTAACAAAGAAAAAAAGAGTGGAATTACCAGATCCCTAAACTAGGTGATCCTGTATTTTAGGGATTTAGGTGTTCCTCCGCATGATGAAAGTTTTAACAGCTGAGAAATAAATAAATGAGACTAACTAAGTGTGTAGTCATGACACTAAACTAATGAATTTACCAATTTAATTATTTTTAAATAGTTAACTTACCTTTGCACAATATTAATTTACGATATAATTTTCAACTGATACCCGATAGATATTTTTCAACTCTTCACATTCAAGTGGTCAAATGCTGAACAATTTTTCCCAAGGCCGCCATGTGTGTATGGAACAACATAAAATCTTTTTCTAACCATATTTTTTAGGAAGCTGTTGTTTTATGGTCCAAGTAACATAAAATAGAAATCACCAGAACACAAGGAAATTCATAAAAATAATACATTTCTATAATAAATCAAAGGCACCAATCCCAACTATAACAGTTTGAGGACGTATTCTATTAATTACGGTCACGTTATCACGAATATTACTTTTATGTGCCATATTTGCATATCGTGTTAGTCTATACGAACGTTTTCGGGTGTGGTCACATGCGATCATCAAGTTTAAAATGTAAGAGATGAGCGGAAATCCAGGGAACAGAAAAATTGCCATATTGCTGATCAAACTGCCTATCGGTGCTTTCTGTCGCTTTATATGGCTTATACTTAGAAATTTCAAATTTGGACAACTCGAAAATGGGGACACGTTTTCGTTCGAATCTTCACTGCGATTGTGTTGGTACACAAAATGCTGTAGATCTTCGACTGAATAGTGGTTGACTTAGAGAGAGAATTTAGGGTATAGAAAGCGAATCATTAAGAGATTTTAATATCCGACAATGAATAAACAATTTTGAGTTTGAGTTTTTGATACCTTTTGCTTCTCTCACACCTGAAAGAAAAACAATGTAAATAATTGACGAATGAAATTTTTTAATTGGTTTCGGAAGCCCAGTGAATTTACTCATGAAAACAAGCAACTTTCCCAAAAAAAAAATCGCCTCTCCATACTGTGAAGTGGTCACGTGATCGCCTCATTTTGTATGGGAAGTTTTTTTATCGAGTAAAAATTATTGTCTTTGGTCACCATCATCATCATGTTCCCACATGATTATGTGGTGGTAATTGTAAGGTCGTTGGCCGTAGATTTGCTTGATTTCATGAGTAGAATCGCTGGGTCTCGGCAGCGAAGTAAATGAAAATTTACATTTTCATTAAGCTGAATTGCTTAGGATAAAAGAGACACAGCATGTAATTTTTTGTGCTTTGCTGCAATCTTTTTCAACAAGTTTCTGAAGCTGACGCAATCACTACTCTCTTTTAACTTAAACCGCTTCTGAAGTTTGATGGAAACCTGGGCGTACCCATCGAATTATGGCCGCGACTGTCGTCCGTCCTCGCTATTTTTAATGATTTTGACTTATAGCCACCCTATATACCCACATTTTATTAACAAAAATACAGGGTGATGATGGCAACAAGCAGTAGATTACAGACGGAATCTGTCTAAAATCAAAATGCTGTACCGTATCTTCGATCTTATATACTTACACTTATGTTAGAATGTTAAATACATACAAAATTTGTTTCAAGTCGATAGCATGAGTGGTTGCTGATATACAGGTGTGACAGACAGACAGACAGACCGGTTTTACCATTTTAGTTCGGTACCCTAGGCCGGTATTTCACTGGGACACTGGTAGCGCGACTGGTTGCGCCACTGGTGTCCGTAACAAGACACCAGTAAAGACACCAGAGTCGCTACACCCATATTTCACGCCAACCAATTTGGCGGCGCAACTAGCTCGGCTGCTGGTCGCGCTACCACTCCCAGTGAAATATAGCCCTTAATACTGTGGCCGCAGGGTATAGCGACTCTGGTGTCTAGTAACGGACACCAGTCGCGGTACCAGTCGCGCCACCATGGTGTCCCAGTGAAATACCGGCCTAAAAATACTTTCCATGAAGTTGAAACTTTGTTCATATTTTGACCTACGTTCCTTGTAAAAGTCGTTCAATTTCATGGGCAGAATCACCTTATTTTCCTTTGATTGTCTTTATTTAACCAAATAATCACCCCGTATTTTTGTATAGGAGATTATGCGTGACGATTTATATTTTGTGGACATCGAAATTAGTGCCATTACTTTACTAGTTGAAAAGGTTTGGTTGTTATTAATTGTAATAGAAAAATTATGTTTTGGAGTTGCAAACACGCAAGTCTGTGATTTCAAAATATAGGATGACTTTTAATTAGTTCTTGATAGCAAAAGATATTCATGTAATCATGATACTGAACAACTTTTCCCAAGGAACATAGGTCGAAATACGAAGAGCCAAATTTGACCCCCATACAAAATGCGCTATCAGCTGATGCAGTTTCTATGGGAGTTCAAAACTGGATTTTGGTATTTCGACCTATGTTCTTTGGGGAAAGTTGTTCAGGATCATGAGTACATTCATACATTTTTCTATCAAGAACTAATTAAAAGTCACCCTATATACAACATGTAATTCTAAATACGCAGTAGTTTCGCACATGTAACTGAACAAATTTTGTTGTACAACTTTTGGGAATCAAAATAAAAAAAAGTATTCCCCAAACAAAATGCAAAAACTGATTCGATCATGAAGGAAAAAAAAATTACGACGGATTCGATCAATTTGTATGAAGAATCAAAGTTTTTTTGTTTTAATTTCGGAAAATTGTAGGACAAAAGTTGCGCAGTGACACGGGAAAAACTTCCCAGTGAGAGTTATAATTACAGCTAGAGGATCGGGCTGTGAAAAGAGCCTACATAGAAACCGAACGGCAAGCGTCCAGTTGGTCGACCCAGATATCGCTGGATGGATGAAGCTGAGAAGGACCTCTCCCCCTTCCCCTCTATCTACCTCTCCCTCTACCTCTACCTGTACCTGTACCACTCTACCTCTCTACGTCTCTACCTCTCCACCTCTCTACGTCTCTACTTCTCTACCTCTCTACCTCTCTACCTCTCTACCTCTCTACCTCTCTACATCTCTACCTCTCTACCTCTCTACCTCTCTACCTCTCTATCTCTACCTCTCTACCTCTCTACCACTCTACCACTCTACCACTCTACCTCTCTACCACTCTACCTCTCTACCTCTCTGCCTCTACCTGTCCCTATCCCTACCCCTTACGCCAATTTAACCGCTATCCCTAACATAGAAAATGACACCCATATTTATTTATTTTTTCGTAATCAGCGACCCGATAAACCATACAAACGATACCCGTATTGGTTTTTAGACTTTTTCAATGCGTTTCCCTTTTTAGGGGTTGAATTTGGGGTGGAATTTCAATAACAGTGATGAACGTTGCATAGAATTACATCATTAATGCCTAAATAATAAGTAATGTGGATTTTACTTTAAGAATAAAGAATTTTCAACTTCATCCACCTTTTCACTCTTAAGGGTGTCGAATTTTCAAAAACCCTGAGACACGTAATTATTAATTTTTAGTCGTCAGCCTAAATACAAATTTTGAAGATCCTAACTTCAAAACTGACGGACTTTCGTACAAACTTTCATCCCCTATTTTACCCCCTTAGGGGTGAAATTTTGTAAAACCCTTTCTTAGTGCACCCCTAGGCCTCATAAGGAACCTACGTGCCAAATTTGGAATCTCTAGACCCAGTGGTTTGGGCTGTGCGTTGATATGTCAGTCAGTCAGTCAGTCACCTTCTTCTTTTATATATATAGATATATATACAAATATTGCTAGTTTAATAGTATAGGATATAAGGAGATTTTGAAATTAAATATATTTATTATGTGAGGAATTTGGGTACATAGTTCAGCAGTTGTATTGCCTTGGTGCGTTTCACCAATTTCTACCTTTGCAGGTGTTCACATATTATAGTTTTAATTAAAACTATTATCTTAATGTTAATCTTAAATTAAAATTAAAAATAATATACACAACATTACATCAAGTTTCATCTGTGATAAGAACATAATATTTATCTAATTGTACATTGTAATATTATGTTTATTATACCATATATTCTTTGACACTATAGAAACAGTTCTCAAGTAGCCACATTTTAGTCAGTCTTTTAAATTTGTTGACCGATTCCTTTTTGAAAGAATTCGGCAGTTTATTAAATTTTAATTTCTGTGGTGATAGAAAAACCCACCCGTTTTATTTAATAAACGAATTTCACCCTCTATCTGTTATTAAAATACCTAAACGTCACATTAATGTGCTGAACGACAAATATGGATGACCGTTGCGTGAGTAACTCCGATTAGCAACATTGGTAATAATGATTTGATTTTGAATTGAATATAACCACAGAGCTCGGAAGTCCATGCGTCTTGCTCTACATCTAGAGACGAATTCTTTATGTCATTCAATACAAATCAGTGTCACCATTTACTAAAACTGACACGTTTTCCGCACCCACACTACTAGCGTCATTTGAGTGCGATAAACATAGTCCATTATTGCGAGAGAGTAAGATGCAAAAAACCAGTGACAGCGTCTCTATGGTAACGAATGTGTTTATAATGTGCATTCAAAATAAGCACCTACATAAATTGGATAGTATACCTATTCAATAAGGAACCAATTTTTTTTACTATATTCGCTTCCATGGTGGGGTGCGAGCGCAGGCGGAGTGGCCCTATCGTTATTCTGTGGAATATAAAAAAAAAACATTTTTATTGCCAAATAATGACATGACACAGATCTTATACTTAAAAAAAAGCACATTTGGCAAAAGGTGCCAGTCTCAGCTAATCCTCGCGCTGGTTTTCAGACTGGCCCCGTTTGTTAACAGGTCGGTGGTATTAGAGAACAGGTATTCAATGACGTTAAAGTTATATAGGGTCCTACAGATATAGTAAATATTAATTTTAACATGTTACTAAGACCATGAAACTAAATAACTTTTCCCTAGAAACTTACAAAATAACAAGTTTAATCTCTCATACAAAATACTCTATTAGCTGATGCAGTTTGTATGTGAGGTTTTTCAAGTTTCACAGTCTGACCCACCGTCACAAAGTTGCATGTCTGTCGGTTTTCTACAGATTTTACTTCGGAGAGTGTGCTCTAGAGCTCCACGAGCTTATTCCACCATCTTCCTTCTACCATCGGGAGTCCAGACGCACCGCAGGATATCACCCATACTTGGTTGATATTCCGCACATTCGCACAAAGCGCTTTGAAACATCTTTTATAATGCGCACGGCTAAAGAGTGGAATTCTCTGCCTGCGTCTGTGTTCCCGAGTTCATATAACCCGAATCTATTCAAGTCGCGAGTGAATAGGCTTCTTCTGGGCAAGCTCGCTCCATCGTAGACCTCATCTCTGTCTTCAAGACTAGCTCGAGGTCAAGAGTAAGCCCATTTTTTAATAAAAAAAAAAAGGTTAAAAATATTTTTTTTGTATTTCGAACTATGTTCCTTGGGAAAAGTTGGTCAGGTTCACGCTATAGGTAATCATAACATCCCATGAAACGTCCACTGCTGGACAGGCAGCTCCCTCTAGAAATTCAGCAAAAACGTGTCGCTTGTAAGCGTTGCGGCTGGCGACCGCCGTGGTTGGTGACCGCAGTAAGTAAGATGATACCTACACAGACAGATGCAACTGCCCATCCTCCGGCTTATAAGCCCTATAAGTCACCAAAGCCTATAGTGGTTACTATCTAATTTATAACAGACGTTGAGACGCAGCAGCAAAGGTCAGCGCCCTACTCTGAGAACTAAGATGGAATACCATCTACATCTCATGAAACGACCACTGCAAGACAGGGAGCTCCCTTCAAAACTCCAGCAAGAGCGCGTAGTACTTTGAAGGGGAAGTCATCATAGTCACCACGCTTATAAGCGTTTATAACATTGTACTATACCTAGAAAGATGCTGCTGCCCATCCTCCGGTTAATAAGCCCTTTAATCACCTCTTACGACACCCACGGGTAGAGATGGGTTGGTACTATTCTTTGCCGGCACCACACCGGAAGTAAGTACGAGTACCTATACCACTTAAAAAACCATCTCCTGGTGGCGCGAGTTAGTATGGAAAATCCAAAAAACATTCTCGTTTTTTTATTTATGTTCCTTGGGGAAGTTGTTCAGTTTTATGGTCTGAATAACAAACTCAATAAAAAAATAGAAAAACTAGTTTTAATTTTCTTGATAGAATGGCGTTGTTGTAGGAAAATTTAACTGTCAACTTATTTTTTCCTAGTGTTGTCTCAGGAGGATTATTTACTTCACGCTTCATCTGTTACAGATTTATTTTAAGTTCTTTAGCAACTCTCTTCAGCGCCATCTATCGACACCTTTGAATACTCAGTTGACGCTTAGCTGCGAAACCGGCTCATTGCAGTTAATTAGAAAGCACCTTTTATAGGCTAAAATCACTAAGTGGGTACCTACTTCCCACCAGCAAGTAAATCTTCTTCTTCTTCTTCTTCGTCGTTTCCTCATGGCTGAGGGTCGTGACCACCAAAAGTAGCCCTACGGGTTAGGGCTCTCCAATCATTTCTGTTTTGGGCTAGATGGATTGCTCCCTGGGTGTTGCAGTTGGTGGACTTCAAGATGGCATCTGTCCACCGGGTAGGCGCTCTTCCTCTACTCCTTCTCCCCGCCACGTGCCCAACTAGTATTAGCTTCTCCAAATTTTCCGGCTCCCGGCGGGCAACGTGACCGAAGAAAGAGAGTGACCTTTGGAGGCATATTCTCGATAAGCGAGTAGTGATTTTGAGCTCCTGAAGAATAGAGATGTTAGTGCGGCGCGCAGTCCATGGGATACCTAACATTTTGCGCCAGCACCACATTTCAAACGCATCTATTCTTGATCTTAATCGAGCTTTCAGAGTCCATGTTTCCGATGCGTATAAGAAAATAGAGAAAACTAGGGAACGCATGAGTTTCACTTTCGTGCTGCGATAGATGTTCCGATTTTTCCATATTTTCTCCAGGCGTTTAACAGCTGATTTTGCTATCTGTGATCGTCGGACGACTTCCTTTTCGCAGTCACCATCATTACGAATAAGGGCCCCCAGGTAAACAAATTCTTGTACCGTGTCCAGGTCTCGCATCTCGAATGATCTCTGCATGGCTTCCGCTCTGTCAACGAACATCAGTTTGGTTTTATCCCGATTGATCCGCAGTCCATATCCCAAACTTGCGCTTTCAAGTCTGCGAAGAAGTTCGGCAAGTTCACCTTCGTTCGCGCCTATCAGTGTGGTGTCGTCAGCGAAACGTAAATTGTTAATTAGGTGACCTCCAATCCGAATACCTCCTCCCCAATCCTGTAGCACTCGCCTCATGATGTGCTCTCCTACAAGGTTGAACAATTGTGGTGAGAGAATACAGCCTTGCCTGACTCCACGTTCCGTTGCAAAAGGCTCAGATAGTGCATCATCCAATCGTATCTTTGATTGACCGTCTAGGTATAAGTTTTGGACGAGAAATATAAGGTGGTCTGGTATTCCCATCTCCTTCATAACTTCCCACATATTTGACCAATTGATGCAGTCAAAGGCTTTGGCATAGTCAATAAAGCATAGGGCCATTGGTATGTTGAATTCTCTGCACTTTTCTATCAACTGCCGCATGTTCAGTATTTGCTCGCGGGTGCCCCTGCCTTTCACAAAACCAGCTTGCTCCTTTGCTATCTGGCTGCTAATGATGTTCTCTAGCCTTCTATTAATGATGTGTAGGAGTACCTTGCCTGCATGGGATATTAGGGAGATGGTTCTATAATTTTCGCACTTTTGGGTAGATCCTTTTTTGTGTAATGGTATTATGATGGATTCCATCCAGTCCTCTGGCCATTGTCCAGTCCTCCAGACTTTAAGGCATACTGTGTGCATTAGCTTAGTGCCTATTGGAGCAAGTAAATCTAATAATAAACAAAAATTTCATTCCCAAGAGATTAGATTTAGGTCTAAAAACGTCCAAGTTAAGCGAACCCAGGTAATATCGCATGCGATCTGAAAATTCCACAATTTGGCAAACCAGGGGGGTGATCGTGGTAATTTCAACGACATTACCAAAACAAAAACGTTTGCCTCAAAAGTTATGTTAAGTCTTTACTAAGTGTTTTAGGCAAACGTTTTTGATTTGGTAATATCGTTGAAATTACCACGATCACCCCCCTGGACTGACAGGGCAAAAGAAATGCAACTATAAAGTTGATGTACAAAATAACAGGTAAACCCCTTCGGATTATGTAGACTCCGCATATTGTAGTACATTTTAGAGGTTGCTTTGTAATATATGGGATTTAAAAACGATTGTCTGTTTGTTTTTGACATTGAAAATATCTTTTCGTTCGCTTCAGTGTAGGCTCCGATTTCACGAAAAAGTGCGATCCCCTTATATCTCGGAGAGTTATGAAGATATGATATATGAAAAAACACTCGAAAGACGCGTATTTACAAGAGCTATACGATGCAAAAAAAATATTCTAATAAAACAAAAACAAAAAAAGATACGGCCGAAATAGTAAAAATAAACTATTTTTTCCGAATTTTTTAACAGCGCGGCGAAACGAAGAATGATATCAAAAATTTGAGAAAAAGTCCTCTGGACAATTTAGTCAGCAACAATTTGAGCCTAAAACAAAGACGATCGGGTTAAGGGTTTGCCCTGTTTCCTCATCTTTTTGAAAAAAGTTGAAACGACATTTTAATTCCGTAGATTCATATCCAATGTGCTCGATACTCGTGTGAGGCACGAAATCTATGAATTTTTCAACTATTATCGTGTGAAGATACAGATCCCATAAAAGTCGGTGCTGAATGCGTCGCGAAGGTAAAATTTAAATCGAATCCGGATCGGCATACTCGTATCTTGGATCTGTGGGTAGTGCATGAGTAGAGCAAATAACTATAAAGCCTTAAAAGTACAGCCTGGACAAAAAAGCATAAAGAAACCAAGGAGACCTGTGTGTGACCTTACAATATCGTTGAGGCTTAAGGGTTTGATGTTCAAGAGCATTGTGAGACCAGAATCACCAGACTCTTTTTCCAATTTCAAAATTTCAAAACATTCCGCATGAGCAAACCCGCTCGAACGAACTAGCATTAAAGCTGCATAATTGCACCGAAAACGAAAACCGAAATTTTCGGATACACTCGAGATCTCGAGAGTTGCCATATTCAAAAATTTCAATACGAACCGCTACTCTAGTGGGTTTTAACGCAATACACATTGTTAGAAAGTTTGGTGAACAAAAATAAACCTACTCAACGAATATAATAAATAATAAGAATAATATGACACTATGCGTGAAGTAACGAAGCTACACCGCACTGTCACACGCTGAGTGTCTATGGGCGCGCGTGTCCATCCTGTCCTTTGTCTCAGATTCAGCCTTAGATCAAGCAGCAGAATGCGCGGCATCATTCCAGTTTTAGTGAATTTCGTGGGTGTGGCAATATCCTAAATGCCATAGAAAAGTAAAGCTTTACGCAATGCAAGAAAGAAGATTTAGGAATGTTGACAGATGCTTCATCGCCTTTCAAAGTCGGTATACTAAATACTTTGCAAATACTAATGTTGATTGTCCGAAAAGAATGATAGCGTACTTTTTCTTTTTAACTTATAATAAACTTCCTCTTGGCCTGGATCTAGCCCTGAGGACAGAGATGAGGTTGACGATGAACAGAGCTTGCCCAGAATAAGCCTAATTACTCGCGACTTTAATAGGTTCGGGTTATATGAACTCGGGAACACAGACGCTGACAGAGAGCAGTGGCAGTGCGCATTATAAAAGACTTTAACTTAATTGGAAAGGCACGTTTAGTCTGACTTCGGTTGAATTAAGGAAAATAGTCGTTAATGATCCAACGAGGCCTGGAAGGTCAACAATGACACCAGGGTTCGTAAGGCGGTCACTAACCTTACAGTCCGTATAGCAAGACGATGAAAACCGAGGTGCAAACGGCATTAAAATGTCTTATTATTCATCTTGTACTTATAATTAGTGGTGCCGGCAAAGATACCAACCCATCTCTACCCGTGGGTTTGGTAAGAGGCGAATAAGGGCTTATGAACCGGAGGACGGGCAGCAGCATCTTTCTGTGTATCGTATCGTACCTTCTTACATACTGCGGTCACCAACAACAGCGGTCGCCAGTCGCAACGCTTACAAGCGTGGTGACTTTAGTAAATCCCCTCCTAAGTACCACGCGTTATTGCTGGAGTTCTGGAGGGAGCTCCCTGTCCTGCAGTGGATGTTTCATGGGATGTTATGATGATATGATGACTTATAAACTTACCGACAGTGTGTCCCGCATATTATCGGTGTATACAGGGGAGTATCAAAAGATTCCTCATCAAAAATGGACGAGTGGAGACGAGTGCCTGGAGATTTGCTCTACGAACACTACGGATTATTTTTTATTGAGCAAGCGGATATATTGAGCCTTTTTCAAAGGTAATAGGTATATAGGCAAAAGAATATACTTTCTGAGAGGTTTAATTTTTGAATAGGTAATTAATTTTCATTAAAGATTACAGGTTTTTAGGGTTAACTTGTTTATAGATTTAGTTGTAAATTCTTGAGTTTTTCTCTGAAAATTCATGATAAATACCAGGCCACTCAGAAAGTATTGCGAAAAATAGTTTTTATATATGGGAGACTGGCCGGTCAGAATCTTTTTCGAAAATATGATTACTTGTAAGTAAAAATATGTGTGTTCCATTTTCAAAATTTCCCTCCACATTTTTTGCGAGCCAATTCAAAGTATCGTGTCTTACTGAAAAATGGATCTGCGCCGGGAACATTTTAGAGCTATGATTTTTTACGATTTCAAGTGTCGCCTGAAACCGGATGAATCGTTCGATAGACTTCAAATGGCATTTATGGATGAAGGCCCCTCCAAGGCAACCGTGTATCGTTGGTATAACGAATTTAGGCGCGGTCGACCAACCTTGGGGGATGAAGAAAGAAGCGGTCGCCCTTTGACGGCTATTACGGAAGAAAACGTGCTAGCAGTGAAAAATTTAATCCAAGATAATAGGCGAATTACATATCAGGAGATTCAGCACATATTAAAGATTGGATCGGGAAGCGTTCACGAGATTCTACACGGGCATCTTCGCGTGAGGAGGATAGTATCGCGCTGGGTGCCGCACTACCTCACCGACGCTCAGAAGCAGGCCCGGGTGGAATGGTGCCGTGATATGCTGAACAAATTTGAAGCAGGCTCGTCTCGGCGTGTTTACGACATCGTAACAGGTGATGAGTCCTGGATTTATCAATACGATCCAGAAACCAAGCGCCAGTCGACAGTTTGGGTGTTTCAAAATGAACCAACGCCTACCAAAGTGAAGCGATCTCGAAGCGGGGGGAAGATTTTGATCGCCAGCTTTTTTAATTTGACTTGCCACTTGGCCTCAATTCCCTTACGAGATCAAAGAAGCATCAACGCCGAATGGTATACTACCAAATGTTTACCAGAAGTTTTTTCTGTTGTGAGCAACAAGCGACCAAACACAGGGCTCCGCGGACTACTGCTCCACCACGACAATGCGCCTGCACACACCGCGCTCAAAACGAGGGACTTCCTGGACAGCACACCAGTCAAACTCCTGGGTCACCCTCCTTACAGCCCTGATCTAGCACCGTGTGACTTCTTTTTATTTCCAAAAATAAAAAATCAGCTCAAGGGGATACAATTTTCGTCGCCGGAAGATGCGCTGGCTGCGTTCGAGCAGGCTGTAAACGAGGTGTCTACGGCGGACTGGAAAAAGTGTTTTGAAAACTGGTTCAGACGCATGAATCTTTGTATAGAGGCTGGTGGAGAGTACTTTGAAAAGATTTAATAAAAATATATGTACCTGTAGAACAATTTTTTTTAGTGTCGCAAATATTTCTGAGTGTCCCACGTATGTACCAATACAGTACACCGTGTTCCTGAGGATATGCATTAATTCATAAACTGAATAACTCATAAGAAACATAGGTTGAAATTCGAAAAAAAAATATATAATGAGAGGGCAAATTTCTTTCGTATTTCGTAGTTTGTTTTTTGAGTTTGTATTTTAAGTTTCATAGGAAAGTTGTATAGTTTCGTTAACCGAACATGCTCTTAAGGTGATTACAGCCCTCAAATAAGAAGCTACGCGATCGTCAATGCAAATATCGACTTTATTAATACGTCAATAGCGTTCATATAAGAGTGCTCTTCAACGTGGCTTTTACGACCAACGTCGAGACTCTCACCCATAAAAAAGGGATTTATATTGATTTTATACCACATTAATAATTATTTTTTCAAATTTTTGCTTAAATTTTAGAAACCGTAAAATTTTGAATTTTTGGGTGGAAGAAACATCAAAATCGTTTAAGACGTTTAGGAGCCTTCGAAGCAATAGGATATTCTTTGCGTAAAATAAGAGGAGAGAGAAGATTTTTTCCTGGCAAAAGTTACAGTTATAATAAAAATAGTTCACTTAAAAATTATTGTTTATCATATTGATTAACACATGTATATTTTTTTGTAACGATTGGACCATCAGTTTGGGAGAAGTTTGCCTTCAAATTTAGCTCATTTTTGCAATTTGAGGGTTATAATCGTCTTTAAACTCATGTATATCCTCAGGAACACCGTGTACACATACAATACCTATCCATCTTCATATCGAAACCTTCGTATTCGTCTCGTCAGACGAAATTCACATGAGGGCTCTTACAAACTTACAGTTACGTTTCACAGTCTCTACATCCCTTTCGATTTGTAAGAGTTTCGTTGTTACACAATTGCAAAGTTATGTTTGTAAAATCTCTAATGAAACATGAAAAATTCACAGACGTACCGTCGGAGTGATTTTTTCTTCGCATGTCGTTTTGAATTCGAGTCTCATAATAGGGCTTTGCAATTTTGATGATATAGGGCTGAAAGAAGTACTTGTATTTGTTTATAATTATCTTTCCTATTTTTAGGGTTCCGTACTCAGAGGTTGCCAACCGGACCCTATTACTTAGCCTACGTCTCAGAATACAATAAAAATACTATCAAACACAACGGAAACTCTCCGCTCCCCTTGCAATCCACCCAATTCTCGTGGTGCTTCTGAGAGTCTTTTGTACTGAATATGCGGGCCTACGCGACCTTCCAATTTTAAATTTCAAATTTGCGCTCGATGTAATATGTAGTGTTCGGGGCTCAGACTATAGAGTCCGTCATATACATATTCTGTATGAGCTAGTGAAGCGTGAAGCATCTCACTGTCGCCCATTCTAGTCGGTCAAAAAACTCAGTTAAGTTTCACAAAAATCAAGATATCTTTAAAAGTCGAATGTTTTAGTATAAACTTTGTTTGCGAAAGTGAAAATATATAGTTTTAAGCGTAAATAATCCGTAATAGCCATTTTATGCGTGATTTTTAACACCGTTTTTTTCCTGAATGGTAAGTGTTTTCACAAAAAAAACTGTGGTGGTAGCATTTATTAGTCCCATGTCACATATTTCTCAGAGAGAAAGATAAAAAAATTACGTTTTTAGGATTTGAAATAATTTCCATACATTTTAGTATGGAGGGCCCTCGCAAGAAAGTGCTACGCTTATGGCTCCCTCCTTAGCAGTAAGAGCTGCTACTAAAACCTCCTTGGTTCGGGGTCACCCAACACCCCCACGCGCAACCGCCTGTGAGATTCTCGTGGTGCTTCTGAGAGTCTTTTGTACTGAATATGCGGGCCTACGCGACCTTCCAATATTAAATTTCAAATTTGCGTTCGATGTAGTATGTAGTGTCCGGTGTCATCCAACACCCCCGCGCGCAACCGCCCGCAAGATTCTCGTGGTGCTTCTCAGACTTTTGTACTGAATATGCAGGTCTTCGCCAAAGAATATATAATATTACGCTAACGCGTAGTTTACTCCAGTAAAAATAAGGTTTTGCAAAACATTAAATGTTAATAGCTACTTTTTTGTGTATATCGTATTTAAATATGATGTTAAGACGCAATATTTACGAATCCACCTAAACTTTAAAGCGGAATATTTTTTTCGAATAACAGCTAAGGCAAAAACAGTAATAGACAATTATATACTTTATATCATAGATAAACGTATACTTTACATATAGGCATAAAAATCCACCATAAATATATTTAAAAATACCAATTTGTTTCAAAATATACGATCTACACTTATATTTACATATAAGATCCAATAAAGTCGAGGTAAAATAATATAAATAAACTGAGCTAAACTCAACCTTTTTAAATGTAAGTGATTCTTATATAAATTCACAAAAATGCCATACTATATAAAAAAAAAGTTTTTTGTAATCGCTGGTTTACAATGATTTTGTAAACATTTATGTTGGATTTTCCAAAAATGTGATTACTTAGCACTATTTAAATTATTAGAAAGCAAAACGGATCTATTACTATTTTTGGTTGCGAAGATAAGCTTTAATTAAATTTCGTGCTATCAAAGTTAAACAATACAAAAAAGCAAATATTTTTAGGTGGATTCATGTAAAATATGAAATTATGAATATACAGGGTGTTAATTTAATTGCGTGCCATAGCGTAGGGGGTGTTTCAGTAACGATAAAGGATCACAATTTTTTTTTTTAAATCCTACTTAAAAAAAAATAAACTCCATTGAAACTAAACTAACGCGGAGGGCAATGACCCGGATGGGGCACCGCGCTATCACCGAGCCAGCGCGTGAGTATCAAGTAATTCTTTCTTTTTTGTGTGTGACTCCAATTTTTCCTTCATACTTTAACGGGCTTAACCTAATAAATGACAAAAAAAATGTCATTGATGATAAAAAAAATTAAGCAGGTTTTTTTTTCTTTTTGTGTTCCTTTATCGTTACTGAAACACCCCCTAAGCTATGGCACGCAATTAAATTAACACCCCGTATAGCAAGCCGTATATAAAAAAAATAATCTATTAACATTTTTTTCCGAAATTCCATATTTTTTTAATGTTTGGACGGCAAAATAAATAAATAAATGAAGTAAATTTATGTGGATTCCATTAAAAAGCTTTACACATAAATATAATCTATCGATCTGAAAAAGAAACACGGCTATTATCAATTATTTCCGTTTCGCCATACAATCTCCCGTTATTTTACTGGAGTAGTTTAGCTCCTTCGCCATTCCTTCGCATAGCACTGATGGAAAAGCAGCCTTATCGGAATTAACAGCTTAGCATGCCTTTCAGGGTGCGTATTCCTAAGTTTTATCGGAGTTCCGATATTATCAGATCGACAACAACAATTACGTTCGGAAATTTACGTTCGGGAATTTCTTTCTCAAAGGCCGAACCATAGACTAATTATCGGCGCGATATTATCGTAGTTTCACTTCGGAATACGGCAGCAGAGCACAAACAATATTTTATTTTAATCATGAAAATACCAGTTTAACTCTTTTACAGTATTCCACAAACATACAATGATAAACCAAAACAATCCTTTACTTAATATTAATCAAACAAAAAAAACTAATCACATAGAATAAAATAACAAAAACAAATGATTCCATACAGCCTTGTCACGGCTATTAGGGAACTAATCTGGACACCCTGTAGTTACTACACACAGGGTGCGCCAAAATGGATATTCATAAATGTAATACTTACTTACAGATTTCTATCTGTCACGCATCATGGGTATATTTTTAATTTTCGTAATAGATTTAAATGCAGGAATTTTTGTTATTATTTCATTGGTATACCTTGACTACTTTGGTTCTGTTTTTCGGTTTGAAGGTTTTTTTTAGTATCTGCGATTATAAATGAAAATTTAATTTTTCCACCTCGGAGCATATGCAATTTTGCAAACCATTTGTTGAGAATATGCTTGAAAATGGTTTACTATATTTCTAAAGTCCACCTCTCATCATAAAATCCTATGAAACGTCCACTACAGGACAGGGAGCTCTCCCTCTAGAATTCTAGGTTTTGCTGGAAAAATGTAGAGGGGAAGTACCATAGTAACCTCGCTTGTTAGCGTTACGGCTGGCACCATGGACCGCGGTTGTAAGTGACCGCAGTAAGTAAGATGTTAGATACAAAGGAGGATGCTGCTGCCCACCCTCCAGTTCATAACCCTTAGTCGCCTCTTACGACACCCACGGGTATGCAAGGGTTGGTTTGTACGGTCAATCGCACGTCGGTAGAAACTTTTTGAACTCTATTACCACGCCTAAGGTCCAAAAGTGTTTCTACTGACGTGCTGTTGAGTGTACTATTCTTTACCGGCACCACACCGGAAATCCACCTCTACACTATTACATTAATTGCATAGATTCAAAACACAAGTGAGACCAACAAATTGATCTTTTTTGCATGAACTGGAAAGTAATTTTTTTTTGCGCAATTCCAAAAGTTGTAGAGCCAAAGTTGAAGAGGAGAAAGCCAAGAAATTAATTAATAAATAAAAAACATAGCTAAGTATCTACTGCATCGCACTAGTTACACATTAGTAAAATTATTATTTTTTACCTTGAATTTTTAAGGTATGTTATAAAATAATTAATTTTAATAATGCTGACTTGTGATATAATGACTTATAATTGTAAAAATAAAAATGAATTAAAATGTTAAGAATTGGGAAGAGGTTACAAAATATCGTGACCAATGGAAAGCCGCGGGGGCTATATTTAAAATTTTAAATTTTAAATAAAAATATATTATGAATCAGCTGATAGCGCATTTTGTACGGGAGGAAATAATTTGTTTTTCATATTTCGATCTATGTTAGGGAAAGTTGTTCAGTTTCATGGGCCGAATCAAATCCTTCAGGGTTGATATACCCTTTCTGTTACACCCTGTATATTTCAAGGACAAATGAATGATAATGAACGAAATATATTCCTGTATTGACAGTTTTGAACAAGTCAATTTATACAACAACATCAAATTGGTCGCTACAATCTGACCACTCCTCGATCAAGTGACACCGCCCATCGTGAACATTTACGACTTATAATATAAAATTGATATTTTTGTTTGAAGGAAAAATACATGCTTTTAAAATTTATTCTTACGAAAAGGTGGGCCGATATACAGCGTGATTTTTAGTTCACAAGAAAAAAATTGAGACATGATTCTACCCATGAAACTTAACAACTTTTTCCAAGGAACATAGCTTGAAATATGAAAAAATAAATATAATTAAATACAAAAATCCACAACAGCAGGCTTTAACTTAATCTTTTACAACCTCCCAATTGCTTGTAGATTTTGGAAGTTGAGTAGCCATAATCTGCACCTATTTTTGAAAGAATTTAACGATCTACAATTTTTTCATCTCATAGCATAAGTTAAATAATTTAGTTATAGAAAACGATTGGCCATATTTAAAATATTGTACGTGTTTAGAAAAGGGGATATATGCAATGTTGGATTGGATCATTTGACACCATCATGTTTTATTTACTCTAACCGCCAAATATTTTCACCTTCGCCATAGCAGGGTCCTATTTCGAAAGCGTTCGAAATTTAAAATGCAAAGAAACAATATCGAGTGTGTTGCTCCGTCGCGAACGTGGCAGGATGTTTTACGGGCGTTCGGGGAAATACGAACGCGAATTGTCGTTTTGAAAAGAGGACAAGTTGTATTCGTATTTTGTATTTTTGACTGACGAATATAGATGCGTTTGGTGAGTTGTAATAGATTGTGCGGGGAACATGGAGTTTTGGGGTAGGTTAAGTAAACGGTCCTCCCGACAGTACTAATTTAGCGCGCTTACTGTTTCGGAGCATGCTTGCCAGAAACCTTTACATGCATAAGGACCAATACAGATAAAATTACCAATACGCATTCGGACCAATACATATTTAGACTAATACGCATTTGGACCAATACGCATTTGGACCTATACGCATTTAGACTAATACGCATTTGGACCAATACGCATTTGGACCTATACGCATTTGGACCTATACGCTTTTGGAGCAATACGTATTTGGACCAATACGCATTTGGAGCAATACGTATTTGGACCTATACGCATTTGGACCAATACGCTTTTGGAGCAATACGTATTTGGACCAATACGCATTTGGACAATTATTGATATACACACAGAATTAACATGAAGATAACGATTTTTGACAATACTTATTTATCTGTCCCGCAAGTGTGATTTAAGAATTATTATGAGATCTAAAATTATACAAAAAAAATAGATAACCTGTAAATGAATAATTTAGTCACAAAAAAATTTTAAAAGTGAAAATATATTCGAGTGATCTATTAATATTGACAATCCATCAATGGCTAAAAAACTATAAATATCATTTTCCCTGCACTCAAGACACAATTCCTAATTTAAGTTTCAGTTCTTTATTTTCACACCCTGTATTGAAAAAGATAAATTTACGATTACTTCGAAGATGAACTGTGGCAGATGATTTTTGTATCTTTATCCCAGATAGTTTCAGCAGATGTTGTTATCCAACGGCACCCCACTGGTGCACAGGGCCTTCACGAGCTATCTCCACTTCCCCCTGTCTTGCGCCGTCCTTCTTGCTTCTTCCCACGTCAGTCCAGCAGCCTTGAGCTCGCTCTCGACGGTAGGTCGCCAGGAGTGAACGGGTCGCCCAGGTCTGTCTCACACTCGGCTGCCACTTGAATGCTATTTACGCAGCCTTTACGTCGTTGCAGCAGATAGCCTCTTTAAAATTAACACTACGGTTTAAAACCTACTCATGAGCTTTGTGTGCGGTTTTAGCGCGCTAATAGTCGGTTCAAAACTTGCTCGTATTCACTCGTTTAAGCGACGTGACGTCATCAGTGACGTCACTTTAGCGCGCTATCATTGCATACGAAAATGAGGTAGTGCAGCGTGTGCGAAACGTCAAATTCATAAGACATTTGTCATCAATCTCGTTTTCGAGAGATTTTTTTCAACTTTTTTTGGGGTTTTTAGATTTAATTATCTTATCGAATAATCATTATCTCTCAATAATTTCTTTAATCGCAAAACAAAATCAAAATTTTAATTTTTCTCAGTGACATTGACATAAGCGCGCTCTAGTCTGGTTTAAAACTGTATTCGATCGTATTCGACGAATGCACGCATATAGAAATAAACCGACTATATTCAGTGAATGTGATGTGTGCGTTGAATTCAAGAAACAAACCAGACTATAATATTCCTTAAATCTGATGATGATGAATCATTTAAGAGGTACCTGGCTTTCAAATACTCTTCTGACAACTTACATACATTCAAACAAAGAAAGTCGCCAGTACAGTCAGCGTAGCAATAAACACCGACATTCCTATTTCTATAAAACGAACACTGCGTGGGAGGAATTATTAGAGGGCAGAGAATGCAATTTCCCAGTCCAAGGCACCAATATGTCTCCGTGAGCGTAGTACGCCGGCAAATGAATAAAAATCAACCTCCGCGCCCGGCAGTTTGTCTCCGGCAAACTGAGAGAAATGCACTGCTACGATACCCGTTTTATTGTGGTTTAGTGGCGTTGATAACAGATGGCGCTGTGTGGAATTAAAACGCGGTAGTGAGATGTTTGTTTTGTTGTTTGATATTGGTGCATTGTTAATGCTAGCGACATCTGATTTCTAGCTTGTCAATAAGTAACATAATATCTTATTGGAGCCGTCGACAAAACAGCTCCTTTTCTGTAAATATGAAACCAGATGGCGCTAAACTTGGGTATAAAGGCAATTACGCAGACCCTCTCATTCTCTTTCACACGACGGATCAGCGCCGATACTTGTAAACCTACGATAGATATTACTTACAATATAAAGTATCTATCTACCAGTTCGTCCTGGCTTTCATTAAAAACTTATGTGAACTCTCTATCACCAAAAATGAGTATTACATTTTTTGGAGGGAAGTAACATGGTCACCACGCTTTTAATGTTGCAGCTGGCAACATAGAACGAGGTTGTTAGTAACCGCAAAAAGATGATACCGTAGACAGAATGACGCAGGTGCCCAGACTCGGATTCAAATTCTATTAGTCGCCTTTTACGACACCAATTAGAGATGGGTTGGTGCTATTATTAGCTGGCACTACACGTGCAAATATTTTTTTTATTATTACCTAGTAACTACATCTAATACGGAAGCCGCTTGAAAAGCATAGTCCTGCCGTTTTCAAATCGAAATGAGAAAAGTTTCAAACGAATTCCAACAGTTGACGAGTCAATATTAACTACAGACTAACCGCTTTTTATATTCATTCAGAAATTTAAAGTTTAAGTAAATATCAGCTTTAATGAAAGGTGATAGGGTTTAACATGTGTGGGCAGTGATGAATTATTAACTTGGTAGAAGTAGGTTACCGATGAAGTTTTTCTAATAATGTTGTGAGTGTGATATTATTTCTATTTGGAATGTGTGTTTAGGTTTCAGTCTAGACTGGTACTAGGCTACAAGGTGTAACAAAGGGGTAATAAATAAATTTTACTATCACTGCCCTGAAGTATGTCGCAAAGGAAACTTATATGTAAGGTACCTTGAAACTTGCCTCATAAACAGGAATAGGCTCATTTACAAATAAAAAATACCAATTTTTTTCGGCCATAAATGACGAAGTTTTAAAAAAAAATAGTTTTCATCAAATATCGATAGTTCATATGGCAGAATGTGATGATTAGTCATTGCCCATCATAAATAAAACTAACAGCTGTATAAGCCGACCACAGACTACTTAGAACAGTTGTCAGTTTTTTTTTTAAGACTGGCCATGGCTACGTTTCATTCTGCCATACGGATAATCAATATTTGACAAAAACAAAATGAGGATTTTATATCATGTTTGATGATTTGACATTACAACTTGGGACGCAATGGCAGATGTCATCCCATAGTAAAATAAATTTGTATTCCTTCTATTCCGAGCGGAGCAAGAAGTCCGAATTCTTTGGTAGCGACATACAGTTGAGTTTTGAAAAGGTGTTTGAAAACTCCCTTCGTAAAGCCTGGAAAGGAGTACGCAAATATTTACGTTAGTTGCGTAGGGCTACTCTCTTTTGGGTTTTTGAGGTTTGTGACGTTAGTTTACTATTATTTAATCTGTGGTTTGTGTCGCAAAGTAAATGGTTCGCATATGACATTCACTTTTCTGCTGCCGTCACAATAACAATAATAGTTGTAATGTACTGGATGTTCCTTTTACTCGTTCTGGGTACTACAAGGATTCATTCACATGTAAGGCTACCAAGATATGGAACGACTTGCCATCTGAAGTGCGTCACTCCGATTCACTGGCCATATTTAAAAACAAATTGCGACAACATTTCCTTGCTTTAGTTATGAGTTTGCAAAAATAATTATTATTGGTATATAATTATATTTATGTAAGTATATATAATTTATTTTTATGTAAGTATAAAACTTTTAGAAGATGACAACCTAAATTTAGTTCTACAATTATTTAACAATATTTATACCACCGGACAAATACCACAAGACTGGCTCAAATCCACCTTTCTTCCCTTACCAAAAACAGCAAATGCAAAAACGTGTAACAATCACAGGCTTATAAGTCTTATGAGTCATGCGTTAAAAATATTTCTTAAAATCATTCATCTGCGCATCTACAACAAAATTGATGATTACATCGGAGAAACACAGTTCGGATTTCGCAGTGGTCTTGGAACAAGAGAAGCTCTAGTCGCTATACAAGTACTAGTGCAGAACTGTTTAGAACATCAAAAAGACGTTTATATATGTTTTATTGACTTCGAAAAGGCGTTCGATAATGTCCAACATGCAAATCTTTTGGAAATCTTAGACAAAATTGAAATCGATGAAAAAGACAAGCAAATAATCAAAAACCTTTACTGGAATCAGACCGCACATATACAATTAGACGCTAACATTACATCAAAAGACATGAAAATTCAAAAAGGGGTTAGAAAGGGATGTATATTGTCACCATTACTATTCAACATATACTCAGAAATTATATTTAGGGAAGCATTCGACAACATAGATATTGGGGTTAAAGTAAATGGAAAATAGATAAATAATTTGCGATATGCCGATGACACAGCACTGATAGCAAACTCAATAGAAGAACTCCAGTGTTTGCTGGATAAGCTGAATTCAGTTGTTGAGGCCTACGGATTGAAAATGAACATCTCTAAAACCAAGTTTATGAAGGTTACAAAGCATAATGCCGAAACAACTCAACTTCATATAAATGGGTGTCCAGTAGAAACTGTTGATAAATACAAATATTTGGGCTGCATGTTAAACTCAAAATGGGATCCAGAGAAGGAAATACGTATTAGAATTGAAATAGCACGCGGAACATTTATCAAGATGCAAATTATTCAAAAACAAAGATATTAAATTAAAACTTCGCTGGCGTATGGTCCAATGCTATGTTCTATCAGTCCTTTACTATGGAGCGGAAGGCTGGACGTTGAATAAGAAAATGATTGACAAATTGAATGCCTTTGAGATGTGGCTATATAGACGCATGTTAAAAATATCATGGCGCGACAGAATCACAAACGTGGAGGTGCTCAGAAGAATGAAAAAGAATCTAGAAATACGAGTAGTAACAACACTTAAGAAGAGAAAAATCACATAATAAGGGCATATCTACAGGAACCACAAATATAGCATACTACAAACAATAATAGAAGGGAAAATAGAGGGGAAAAGAGGAAGAGGGAGGAGGAGAACATCTTGGTATGATGACCTCATGACGTGGTCTGGACTGAATGCCGCGGTTGATTTAACAAGACTCACAATGGACAGAGAGAAATATAGAGAGATGGTCGCCGACATCCGTTAGGATATGGCACAGAAAGAAGAAGATATACATACAAAATTATATATGTATGTATATTTATGTAATGTATTTATGTTTTAGATATTTATTTTGAGTATTTTATGTAAATACAATGTCTTTTTTGTTTTTCATTTATGTAGTTTATATGAGTGCACTACACTGCAGAATTCTGTAAATGTTGATTTCGTCAAAAGGTTGTCTGGAAGAGATCACTCTTAGTGATAAGACCGCCTTTTGCCCACATTTTATAACTCGTTATGTGTAAATGTTTCTTTATTAGTGTGCAATAAAGTGTTATTCATTCATTCATTCAGTTGTTAACTGTTATTAACTAATATTTATTAACCTGTTATTAACTGCCTAGATTACTTATTAATTACTTACCCTTTGTTACTTGATCTGCCAAAAAGAATAAATACATAATGAGACTCTTACACCAAAAAATCGTTTGCAAAATAGAACAAACTTACAAGGTAACAAGCTACCTAAATTATATTGAGTAGCAAGGGTGGTGAAACATATTGTCCAATCACCCCAAGATTCAGGGGTCAAGAAAGGCACAATACTATGGACCCTCAAGGGTATTTGTGTACCATCTTGATTTTTTTATTTATGTTCTTATTCGATGATCGTGTTTTGGGGTTGTGGGATAAGTGTTTTGGGGAAGGGTGAGAAAAGGAATGAATATTTTCCGTGTATCTTTTTATCAAGAGATGGACAATGGCTTTTTGTTTTCCTCAGATTTTTTTACTTTATATCCATTTATTTAGAGCTAACATAATTTTAACAGTCTCCGTGATCTGGCGGTTAAAAGATTTGGCTCTTGATTTACTCAATAGGGACATTGTCAAACAAACATTGCTTTATGAGACATATTTGATGTCACTGCTTCCGTTCTCCGAAAGACACGCTTAGCGATGATCCAGTTGAGGAGTGCTCTAAAGAGACAAGTCAGCAGAGGCCTTTCATGGCTCAATAACTCTGACACCATGAGTTTTCTATGTGCCAATACAACCTACAATACAGGGTGGGTGGACAGCCACAGAAAAACAAAGGTATTAAGAATGAGGATTAAAGAAATAATTCGTCACTAGGCGGTGTAGGCGTTTTTCTATAGATTTGACAGGTTATTTTGAATATTTTCTATGGATCATTGATGATGGGGTTGTGACATGTTGGCAGATGTCATCCCCTACTAAAATAAATTAGCAAGGTATCTATTCCGAGCTAAGCAAGGAGGTCCGAAATCGTTGGGGACAGCATTCCGAATACTGAAGGGGCATGATCAGTCAACGACACTGAACTACTTTCAGTGAACAAAACTTTCAGGAAACGAAAAAAAAACCGAGTCTCCATACAAAATTGTAAACTTGATCGGGAAGTTTGTATGGAGAATCCGATTTTTTTTTCGTTTCCTGAAAGTTTTGTTCACTGAAAGTTGTTCAGTGACCTTGACTGATCATGCCCCTTCAGTATTCGGAAGGCTGTCTCTAACACCCTGTATAAGATCACATTTGATTAGCCCGTTGGTGTAGTTAGTAGTGAACATGCCTTTCACGCCGTGGGCTGCAGGTTCAATGCGGGCCCCGCCCAGGGCAAACATTTCTGCGATGAACACAAGTGTTTGTTCTGTGTCTGGGGTGTTTAGTTATCTATTTATGTGTGTATATTATACTCCAGGCTTTGCGTAGTATAACATCAGATGACGTTGTGTGACGTGTACTAACCCTTCTCTACCCGTGGGTGTCGTAAGAGGCGACTAAGGGACCATAAACCAGAGGATGGGCACTGGGAAGCAGCGTCCTTCTGTGTATCGTACCATCTTACATACTGCGCTCAACAACAACCACGGTCCATGGTGCCAGCCGCAACGCTAACAAGCGAGGTGACTATGGTCCTTCCCCTCCAGACCATGTCTTTACTGGAATTTTGGAGGAAGCTCCCTGTCCTGCAGTGGTTGTTTCACTTGATGTTATGGTGGTGGACGTTGTGTGCCTAAAAAAATATTACATACATACATAACATCACGCCTCTTTCCCGTCGGGGTAGGCAGAGACCACAGTCCTCCACCTGCTACGATCTTGACATACTTCCCTTGCTTCCTGTACTTTCATCAATCCTTTCATACATGCTCGTCGGTTTAGGGTACTTTTTAACCTGGCCTTTATTCAGAACGTCCTGAAAAAATATTATGACGATGATAATATTTTTTTCAAGGTTTGCTAGCAAGCGTAACATAGAGGATAGGCTAAATTACAGACCCTTGCATTTGCGCATCAGCCAGACTCTACGGAGGACCACCAACGGAGAAGTAGGGGGTCTAGATAACGTGTCATTTGATTAAAGCGAACTTCATGAAATGTTTGGGATGATTGGGATGACATTTGACATACTATGTTATCCCATTTTATGACTTTTATGACTTTTGCTTTCGTTATCTCTAAATTTAATGGCGCGTTGTCTAGACCCCCAGGACTCGAAGGCGAAAGATGAACTTGAAACATTTTTCAAAGACAAAAAAGAGATGAAAGCAGTTAGAAGACAAACCAGAGATGAATTTATGTTAATTAAGAGCTTGAAACCATGCTACAGGAGCTGAGCACGGCAAGCCTTGAGGTTGGACTTAAAATGAACATGTCGAAGACCCAACTCATGTGCAATAGCACGAAACGTAGAGTCGAAGTCGATGGGCAGGTTATACACTATGTCGACGAATATACTTACTTAGGCCAGATAGCAAGCTTCGAAAACAGGCAGGACAAAGAGGTCGACAGACGAATCCAAAATGCCTGGAAGAGCTACTGGTCTATGAAGGAGCTTATGAAGGGCAACCTTCCATTGACACTAAAGCGAATACTAGTCGACATGTGTATCCTGCCCATCTTAACCTACGGTGCGCAAACATGGTCATTGACGGAAGCTCAAAAGTCCAAACTGAAGGTTTGCCAACGTGCAATGGAGCGTAGCATTTTAGGTGTAAAAATGATAGATCACATCCGGAACACCACCCTGCGTTCCAAAACCGGCATCGAATACGTTGGAAAAAAGACAGCTATTCTGAAGTGGAGTGGGGCAGGACAGGTCTCACGCATGCATCCAGATAGGTGGGCTAAGTTAGCTACGGACTGGATCCCAGAAGACGGGCGGCGTCGCCAAGGTCGTCCTAGAAGAAGATGGCGCGACGACTTGGATGCTTTTTTATCAGACTGGAGAACAGAGACTCAAGACCGCGATAACTGGCGAAAGAAAGGGGAGGCCTTTGCCCAGCAGTGGGACACATTAGAGGCTACATAATAATAAAATAAAAATAATAATAAGTTCTTTAAACTAATCTTGACCCTACAAAATTGCTATGTCAGTTTGTCTGTGATCTGATTAGAAAACAGCATAAGGCTGGCTTACCACCAGTTGTGTGCGAGGTTAAGCTGTGAGCTGAAAAATTCCAACCAATAAGATTGCGGCATTTTCCGAGCTTGTCAAATGAAGCACTCCTATTGTTTAGAATTTACCAGCTCACAGCTTAGATCCCTCGCACAGCAATAGTGGAAAAGCAGCTTTACAAGAATTTTTCATTTTCCCACAGAGCTCTGAAGTCCTAGCGTCTTGCTCTGCATATAGAGACGAATTCTTTATGTCATTCAATACAAATCAGTGTCAACATTTACTAAAACTAACACGCTTTCCGCACCCACACTATTAGAGGCACAGCAGACGACAGACTTTTTGTTCTGACAGTCCGCCAGTGTGGCCGGTACTGCAATTATTTACGTATTACTATAGTCATTGAAATGAAAAAAACGCTCCGTTTCTATGCGCGTATTTTCCAAAATCTTTAGTTTGGAAAGAAAAACCGCTTGAATTCAAAGAATTAATCACTCGAAAAGGTTGTTCAGATTGATTTTCACTTAATTTGAAACATAGAGCAACTTTTAAACTTGTTATATTTGAATTTTTTTCTGATAAAAACTATAATTTTCGCAATACCGGCCACACTGGCGACAATGTCCGTGACTGCCCGCGTATGTCCGCCCCTTCATCTGCTGAGCGCCTTAGCGTCATTTGAGTGCGATAAACATAGTACGATGTAAAAAACCAGTGACAGCGTCTCTATGGCAACGAATGTGTTTATGATGTGCATTCAAAATAAGCGCTTACATAAATTGAATAGTATACCTCGTCAATAAGGAACCAATTTTTTTTACAATATTTGCTTCTATGCGGTGCGCGCGCAGGCGTAGTGGCCCTATCGTTGTTCTGTGCATTTTCCGGAAACTCTATGGAAAACTGCTATTGGGATCAAATGTCAAAATTTGGCAAGTCCCTGAGGCCTTGCCAAAGCTTCGAAGGCTAATGCTGTCTGAAACTAAATCTTAATTTAATCACTAATTAACATCCTTTATAATCTCCCACACACTATTTACCCACGATCTATTGTTTAAACACAAGCTAATCCCTCAAATTCTATCCTGAGCTAATTCATTGAATACGTTGAAGGAAAGGACCTTTTGTGGCACCTTAGACAATAAGCTATAATACGTATCAAGGCGCGGTTATTACATGGTATTGTTAAGGCATGATGCCCTCTGACCGACTGTAAACCATATATTCATCCTATTATGTGATAGTGAATAATGCGTGGACGGGTTGGGAGTGTAGGGTTAGAAATTTTGACGAGCTTGTGCGAATCTTGGAAACCTTACGAGGGTATCCTAGATGCATTTCGTCCATACAAATTGGTACAATATTTCCTTCCTGGATAATGCCTGTAGAGCAATGGTGTTTTGTTTTTAAACTAAGATGTACTGTAGGCATGCCGCTGTCAATTATTGACCTCATGAAATATGCAGATCAATGAGCCGGTTTTTAAAAAAGAAACCTAGTTTTAATTTTCTTGATAGATAGCGTTGTTGTAGGAAAATTTAACTGTCAACTTATTTTTCCTAGTTTTGCGTAAGGAGGTTTATTTACTTCACGCTTCATCTATGACAGATTTATTTTAAGTTCTTTAGCAACTCTCTTCAGCGCTATCTATCGACACCTTTGAATACTCAGTTGACGCTTAGCTGCGAAACCGGCTCATTCAGAATTCAAATTGTTAAGCATTAAAACCAAAGATTTCGGACCTCCTTGCTTCGCTCGGAATAGATACCTTGCTAATTTATTTTAGTAGGGGATGACATCTGCCAGCATGTCAAAACCCCATCATCGATGATCCATAGAAAATATTCAAAATAACCTGTCAAATCCATAGAAAAACGCCTACACCACCTAGTGACGAATGATTTCTTTAATCCTCCTTCTAAGTACCTTTATTTTTCTAAAAACAAACTAACCGTAAACGATTTCGAGGAAATCACATGTTTAAATTTTGGCAGTACTGGATCAACCTTTTGAATATGAATTTTCACAGATCAGTGGACGCTAGATACGCATGATAGATTTTTTTTTTCATTTCCCAACTCATGTTAAAAGTGATACAGAACACATTTTTGAGAGAATTAGAAATCATTTTTTTTTACGAATACAATACCTTTCTCGCTCTGCTCGAATGTAAAAAAATATTATAGAACATTTCAGCTTGCCAAACTATCTTCCCTTAAATCACGCTCAAAATTCGACAATTAAGATTCCTCCGTTCATTGTAATTACACCTATGCGGGTTTCTTAATGAAGTTAAACAGAATTAATTATTTGAGGGCGCATAAATTTAACACTGGACCTTTACTTATAGTACAATGCAAACCTTAACTGGATTATAGTCCGTTATCTTTGGAGTAATCTTGGAATATGGAGGGCATAAGGGCAAACGTCTTGTGGATATGCAGTAAAATAATATAGTCGTCAATATCGTTGCCCTTCTGGTACCATTTCTTAGAAGTCAACAACTTCCTACGATATATATTTTTTTCAATTATACAGCCATGGCATTAAAACTGTCAGTAAAATCTGTCAGAAAAAAAAGGATGGATTGCACTCCGGGAGTGCCAGCAGAAGTGAAAACTTGCTTTTTGTAAGGATCAATCGCGCCATTGTTAGCGTACTTCTTTGATGTCACTGAACAAAAACCCGTATTATAATAACAATACGGTTGACAGTTGACGCTTTTTCGATCAGGCTACGGATCTGACGCGAGATCTGACGCGACCAGGGACAAGACGCGACATCTGACGTGAGTTTAACATTTTTACTCATCTAAAAAAGTGCCAAGCGCCGCTAAAGAAGTTTTGACTTCAAAAAAATTCTTACGGCTTTAGCTGATTGCTTTGGACATAGCTGCAAAATGTCTTGGTAAGCTTTGAAAAAAAAAAATTCAAGTGCTATTTGATATCAATCACACATTCCAAGATAGAGTGGGCTATGGAATGTGGAATGTAGGACAAACTGCGGTTACTAATCCTAGAGAATAAATACATACATACATACATACATAACATCACGCCTCTTTCCCGTTTGGGTAGGCAGAGACCACAGTCCTCCACCTGCTACGATCTTGACATACTTCCCTTGCTTCCTGTACTTTCATCAATCCTTTAATACATGCTCGTCGGTTTAGGGTACTTTTAACCTGGCCTTTATTCAGAACGTCCTGAATTTGGTCCTGGTACGTTCGCCTAGGCCTTCCCCTTCCAACGTTTCCATTCACTCTCGCCTCTCTACATGACCAAACCATCTCAGCATCCCTTTCTCGATTTTGGTCACTACGTCTTCTTATACGCCACACCGTTCTCTTATCACACTATTTCTAATCCTGCCACTCAATTTAATACCAATCATACTCCTTAGCGCTCTCATTTCTACTGCATTAATTCTACTTTCAATTCTACTTTCAACTTTCAAAAGAATAATAATGTTGCTAAAACAGCCCAGTGATCAGGATGTACCGTTATTATAATGAAATTGGATATTCATGTGTTATATTTAATTGTAGTCAACTCAGCTTTAAATCTAAACTTATTAAATTAATACTTAATTATGTAGAAACGGTAAAATTTTGGACCTGTCTATTATTTGCTATTTTCTTTAGTATAATGCTGTGTATAGTTTTAATTGGATGTCTGATTAAGATTTGTGTTCAAATAGTGTTGCTTTAATTATGTATAATCTGATGTCTGTAACTGTATCAATAAAAATAAAATAAAATAAGAGGATTTGGCGAAGGCGCTGGATTTTACACAGAGCGACTGCCATCTGGGGGGTAATCGTGGTAACTTGAACGTTATTACCCAAACAAAAACGTTTGCCCACCTAGTTGAGTCGTACCGCAACGTTTGAGGCAAACGTTTTTCTTTCGGAAATATCGTTGAAATTACCATATGACGTCTGCAATTCAGGGAGCAGCCCGACTCAATCCTGACTGTCAGTTTTCCCGTCACTAACTGCCTTCGACTTGGTTTAAGTAAAGACTAAAAGTGCCTGCTTTGAAGGAAATCGCTTGATATGTTTACTTCTAGTTCTAGCGTCCAAAAGTTCTTTTTAAAATATTACTCATAATAATACAACAATGACAAAAATGTTTTATATTACTCAATATAAAACATTTTTGTCATTATATTACCGCACTAGTGTTTTATTTTTGTTTTTTTTTAATCGGCCAAGAGCAAGAAGTTTTAATGCTTATTTTGTTACTAAAATTTTCAAGTTGACTTCGAGAAAATAACATAAATGAATATTGATTTTAAGAAATTATGTATAGTAATTAACTAATTTACAATAGATTTGTAATTTACGTAACAAGATATTCAATTTTTGATAATTTATTTCAAGGTTAATGGAAAAAGATGTTTGGATACATAGATTGGTTACTAGATTGATAATAATTGATAAAAGATTGATGGTGTAAGATAACACAGTTGGTAATGTTTTGGGGCCTCCTCACGCGACGTATTTTCTGTGCCCGCTGAAAAAGAAATAATTTGTAGTGTTTATTATTGTAATTATTTCTAATAGTGTCGACTTCTACAAATAAAAAATTGTTCCTGAACCGTGTAAAATACTCATACACTAAATACAATTTTAAAAATATGTAAAATGAAAGGAAAACATAAACATATGCAGCCGACAAAATGTTCTGGTGGACGTGCGGTGGACGTAAGGTTAGCAAAGTTTAGTAATTTTAAAGGTAACGGTAAGGTAGGTTTAGTGAATTTGAAATGTTTTTATTCGCAAATGTGTTGAAAAACTTCGTAAATAGCTCGTGCGCGTTGGAGATTACACCCTCGGATCCATTACGCCTTCGCCTGCGGCTCGGGCTGCAATTTCTGAGCCTCGGGTGTAATATCCAAAATAGCGCACTTGCATTTTAATATACTATTACGAAATTGTAGGTATAGTTTCCTAGACTAGACAGGCGATAACAAAAAAAAAACACAGTCCATAAGTTCTTTGAAGATAAATACAATATATTTTCATACATAACGATAAACAACCACGAAAAAATTTACAATAAAAAAGTCGAAAAAAATTAAAGGTATAAAAAAAATTCTTCCGTAATACTTGAATGAACGAGTAATTTGCAATCACAATTCTATTAATCTTAATTCTTAACATACGGCAGGTGTTTGGGATAAAATAAGCTAAACAAGTTGTACCAGAAAAGTTTCATAATAATGAGACATGAGACTGAATAACTTTTCTTAAGGAACTAATACGAAACAATATTGACCTCCCATACAGCTAATGCTGTTTCTATGGGGAGCTAAACTTGCGTATTTCAAATAAATTTGTTCAGGGGGTCGAGACAAGGTGCCATTCAATTAAGAGATGATGTCATAAGATGTATGGGATGACATACTTAATATGTCAAATGTCATCTCACACATTTCGTGATGTTCGCTTTTTTTAATGTCACGTTTTATAAAATCCCAGTTCCATAAGCAGATGTTTAATGTTTTTTTAATGTTTCATGAGCAGAATGACATTATCATACCTATTTATACACCCTGTATAGGTACGTAACCATCGTCAAGCCTGACACACTAAAATAACAGTAAAAGTCCAAGCCGTCCAAGATGTCAAGAGTGACGTGCACTTGAATTTACTTAACGCAACCTTGTACCCATTTCCCGCAGCCTAGTTTATTCCAGCTGTTGCTAGGTCCTTTTTCAATTTTATCAAAACAATTATGACAGATATAATATTCAAACAACTAAAGCAAATATTTGTCTAATTTTTCAATAGATATCCGTTATCAGACGTGAATACCGATCCAGTAATGCCTTTAGCTTTATCACTAGCAAGAAATACGACCAACTCGGCAATTTCTTCCGGTTCTGAAACCCTGTTTAACGCTGTACCAGCTTTGAAGTTTTCCCAGGTTCCTGGGAATCCATTGTTCTCGATCATATCAGTTCTAACCGGTCCTGGACGCACTACATTCACGCGAACACCGGATGACGATAATTCCAAAGCAACGCCTCTAGTGAAGTGTTCTAGACCAATCTTTGAGATACAGTATGGAATAAATTGAGACACTTTAGGAACCAAATCTGCAGCTGTACTAGATATATTAATAACATTTCCTTTAGTCTTGATCAGATGAGGTGTTGCTAGAGTTGTCAAGTGGATAATTGCTCGAAGATTTGTAGACATCGTTTTATCGTATGCTGCAAGAATTTTTCCATCCAAAACACTTCCAAAAGGACTTATTCCTGCACTGTTGACCAAAACATCAAGCTTTCCAAATTTTTCTACGGTTTTATTGATAATTTCTTTAGCGTCTGCATCGTCAGACACGTCAGCTGTGATTATTAAGGGTTGTTTTCCATGTTTTTCCATTTCTGAAGCAACATTTTTGAGTTTGATCTCGTTTCTTCCGACGATAGCAACTGTGGCTCCTTGTTTTGAAAATAGAATGGCAGTAGCTGCACCAATGCCAGAACTACCACCAGTTACAAGCACTACTTTATCAGCAAAACTCATTTTGTTTATTTTTCAATTCTAATTGTATATCACGACACGTCCACTCACTTCAGAGTCCGTTTTAACACTGACTAATAAACTGTTATCTATTTTTAAACGCGATAATAATACTATCATAATGATTAAGTCAATGATCGCTGCTCGTAAACATGTTGTTATGTAACTTTTTAACTGCCAAGGGCAAAAAAATTATAGAGTCACTTGCTGTGCCCACGACTTTGTTCGTGTATTGGGCTTTAAAAGAAAATATACACAACTGGACCGATTGACACGTAATCTTTTGTTATGTACCATTAGGCTTATTTCTGTGTAAGATTATAGGTAGGTACAGGCAGCATCAAAATAGCTTAACATTTCAGGTGTACGTATAGAATCACACATGTAAAGAGACCGTAATAATCAATACTTACAACGAAAGTTTCCTGATAATAGGGAACATGTACGAATTTTTTTTATTTAAAATATTTATTCTCATTCATGTAATAAACATGTCTAGTAAAACTATTTTTCGAATAACTATAATATTAAAAAGATATAAGCCATCGAAGATTTGTTTCTATCTCTTTCTAGCAAAACGAAATTTAATATGGAGTTTATATGGCCGTAGTGCATTGTGACGTCAATATTCATGTCGGATCTCTCTGTCTACTCGGCGCGTGATTAGCAGTTTTAAATGCTTATACTCGTATTGGCCGTATTTCCTACCCGATTTAAATTTTGATTTCACTTTTTGTCATCTCCACTACGTATTTTCATATTGTGTTAATAAATGCGACAAAAAAAATGTATGCATGTTCCCTATTGTGAGCACCGAGTGTTTTACAGAATGCCTACAATAATTTGAATACTGAAGATAGATTTTAATAGTTACTTTGTATGTGGTTTTACTATACTGGTAGATTTTTGAGATGGTATAGCAAGAGCAGGTACCTTAACTGTTACAGCTAAACGAAAATGGTGCTAGGAGACTTACCACAAAATTTCGTACAATTTTGATCCCCATTCCCAGATTTTCAAATCATGTACAGTGAACAAGAAAATGGCCATGTTACACATAAAAGTTTTTGATGCCAATCAATCCCATTTCTAAAACTGATCAAAAACTCATAAACCTAGGTTGGAGAACGAGAAAAGAAAGAAATTGAAAAAACATTTCCCACACTTTTTCTCAACAATTCACCCTGTATACTTTAGATACTGACTACTGTCTCAGAAAGAGTGCACTTTTTAAATTTAGTGTAAATATTTTTTGTGCATGTGCCACCTCTTAAATTGAACAGCTGTCACCTATGTTCATTCCGATAATAAAAAAAACCGGCCATGTGCGAGTCGGACTCACTCACAGAGGGTTCCGTACCACCACATAATCATAATTGTATTAGTTGAAATTTCAGTAAGTTAATGGGCTAGATTTTTGGAGTCCGACACGCGCTTGGCAAAATTTTATTATTTGTTAATATTTTATAGCTTATGCACTACAAACATATCAATTTTTTCAAGTTTGTAAGTGTTCCCGTTTATAAAATAGAACTAAAACAAAAATCGCCTCAGCGACCATCCAACTTGACCCCTCTCTTATATGAATGTTCTTGAAGCGGGAGCTCATCACAATTGGTTACCATTAGTTGTGAGAAAAGTTGTAATATTTAATGATTTCAGACTTTTCCCATTATTTGTACTGTGAGACCTAGCTTCTTGCCAAATTTCATAATTTTAGGTCAACGGGAAGTACCCTGTAGGTTTTGGTTTTTTGCATAAATGTATGGAGATGAGGACATACAATGCAATATCTTTTGATTGCGTCGTCGTAAAAAATTGAAATTTTCAGATCTTGTGTGGTTCATGGATTCTAATATGTGGTATTAATTTCAACCTGATACCTTTACCGGTTCGTGAGATAAAGGGTCTTGACAGACAGACAGACAGACAGACAGACGGACAACAAAGTGATCCTATAAGGGTTCCGTTTTTTTTCTTTTGAGGTACGGAACCCTAAAAATGGAGCGCCGCCATACGAAAGAACATCGCGATACGAAAGAACATCGCGTTATAATTGTGAAAACTTATTACAAAAATTCGGAAAGTTACCCCCGCCCGCATCGCATTATCTCAAGAAATTCTGATGTCAACTGTCCACCGAAATCATGCGATTTAACACCATGCGATTTTTTTCTTTGGAGTTTTGTGTTTCGGGTTTATGCCAATAACCAGACACAATTTCTGAGCTCAAACCCGAGATCTAACGCTTCATCGATGAGATACAGCCACATCTCTATGAAAAAGTCATGGAAAATTTTATGAAAAGAGTAACAGCCTGTCATCAGAGCCGTGGGCCATTTGCCGGATATTTTATTTCATATAATCGGAACATGTCTTCCTTACAATCCAATAAAAATATCCTACTCTCTCAAAAAATATGTGCTTTTATTTATAGATTAAAAAGTGCACTCTTACTAAGACGCCCTTTACTATTATTTAAAACCCTGATTTAGTCAATCCAACAGTTTGTAAGTGTAATTTTTATTTTAAAACATGCCGTCTGTGTCTACAATTTTATCGTGTAATAGATTACATAATGTTTATGTCTCAAACGATATCTTTTAAGAATGTTAACTTGTTAATTTGTTATGTAATTCTTGTTAAGAGAATGACCCTGGCCTTTTAGTTTGGACTTGTAACCTTGTACCTATATAGTGTCGGCTAATAATATGACTATTTTGGTGAATAAAACACGTGTACAGTGAGAATCAAAAGAAGATAGATAGATAAATTCTTTTCATCCCATCTATTCGAAAATCGCTGAACGGTTCGTCAATAAAGGCGAACAAAATAGCTGTTATCTCCAAGAGACTTTCGTAGCGGGTTAAAATGGGATTTAAAATTTGAATTTGAATTTAGGTCCACCATAGGGTTATATTATAGGTCAACCATAGACGTCGAACCAAAATATTGTATGAAAAATGATACTGGCCGGTTGTACTATTAAAAATATTATGAATATAAAAAAAGAAATATGCTTGAAATGTAAACAAGACTACCAACCAAAGCGGTTCTGTTCCTAATTGATACAAAAATGGCAATAACATTTTCAGTTGTTACAAATAATACTTAATATGATTATTAGTATTGTTTCATCAAGTAATAATATTGTAATGGTATTTGATATTTAAAATTAATGACGAGTGTGTGTCTCAATGAGCCTCTTATTCTTTTCTCATAGAGGGAGAAGAAAAGTAGTGTATTACGCGGCTGCAAAAATATTTTTACCTTGGGCGACCTATTAAATCCCTCGCTACGTTAAGGATTCCTCTTTAGAATCCTTCACTGCGCTTTGGATTCAAAATAGCGCCCTCGCCTTCAAAATATTATTTTACAGCCTTGTGATACAATCTACTATTATTGTCACACAAAATTAAAACGAAGTTACGCATTTTAGGTATCCATATACAACGTGTAACGGAAAGATTGTTAATACTAATGGGCGTGAATCTGCCCATGAAACTGAACAACTGTTCTCAAGGAACATAGGTCATCGAACAAAATAAATTTTTGAACTCCCATAGAAACTGCATCAGCTGATAGCGCATTTTGTATGGGAGGTCAAATTAGGTTTTTGGTATTTCGACCTATGTTCCTTGGGAAAAGTTGTTCAGTTTCATAGGTAGATTCACACCCTTCAACTTTTGTTGTACGAATTATTATGGTCACTTAGAATGTATCACCAACAATAATTTGAATATTAGTGTTTTTGAGATAATTATGGTCGATTTTAATGTCGATGGATCTACTCGTATACCTGAAATGCTAAACTAGTTTTGATGCTGAACGTAGAAAAAAATTTATATTTCTTGCAGGGTTTTGAATAAAGATTTCTATATATACTTTCTTGTAAATCTGCCTCATTAAAAACCGGTAGAGAAAAAAATTTGTTTGGGAAACTAAACAAGGATTATTTTCCCTTTTGAACATAGAGTTTCACCAAATGCTGACGCAAGAATAAAAAAAAATATCATGTAGACTACACCAGTCTGTTGAGCATGCGCACCGCGAATTGGCGAATCTTCCTAGACTAAACCGGTTATGTCTTCTCGCGTCCGTACATGAAAAGTGACAGTGGTGTCGATTCTGACACACCCAAACTAAAACTACAATAAACTAAATTTGACAGGTCTAAAAATGATGCCGTCCAGTTTAGTTTTAGTTTGGGTCTGCTAGAATCGACACCAGTAGCACGCGACCGAGACCAAGTCGCGGTGCGCATCTTAGCCCGGCTGAAGATAGGCAGCAGCAATTATGTAGTGAAACGAAAATTTCCTCTAAGGCTTAGTACACATGAAGCAACGTGAAAATGACGAAACAGTAACTTGGGTTTAACTGAACTCTGACACCATAGTTGTGAGTTTGGTCATTAAGGGGCTGATGAGAGCTAAATTACCTCCCTTTCTAACAAAGGACAGAATGCGCGTGTTAGAACGGAGTGGATTCGCGCTGTTTTACGTTTTCCGCTCATTTTTGCATTTTTTTCAAAATCTGTACCCGAAAAAGTAATTATAAAACAGCTATATTATTACGCATAATATATTGAATAATGTGTAAAAGTTTTGGCATCATAGATTAATGGGTACTTAAGAAAAACGTTTTAAAAGCAAAAAGCCGAGGTAACTTTGGATTTTTTTTATGGCGTACGAAATCTATTTAATCGTGTTTCAGAGTCGGCCATATTATTGGAAAGATGCTTAATTATCACATTATTTCTTTTCACTGCCATATAGGGTGACTTTTAATTAGTTCTTGATAGGGAACGATATGCATGTACTCGTGATACTGAACAACTTTTCTCAAGGAACATAGGTCGAAATACGAAAAACCAAATTTGACCTCCCATACAAAATACGCTATCAGCTGATGCAGTTTCTATGGGAGGTCAAAACTTGATTTTCGTATTTCGACCTATGTTCCTAGGGGAAAGTTGTTCAGTATCATGAGTACATTCATACCTTTTTCTATCAAGAACTAATTAAAAATCACCCTATATATCCATCACTTTTCGTTAAAAACCTGCTCAAGTGAAGCGTATTTTGCTCTTATCAGCCCCTTAACCTTACAACCCACATGATACGAACAAAACTATCTATAACCGGAAAACTTACATTTCCTTTTATATAACGTATTTTCACCAATACCACCGAAATATATAACAAACCAAGCCGAAATTTGCTGCGGCCCGCTCGGCAGCAGTCAATAAAGCAGCCGCTATCTCCAGGCCCGGCTTGCGATCCCTTGACTTGTGTACTCGTAAACATTGAGCTCTTAAATACGGGACTTCAAGGCATTTTCGAGGTAAGTTTGGAAGACTTCCAATATTCGGTAAGTGAGAATTAAAACCTCTTCTATTCCGGAAGAATCCCGGAAATTGTTTAGTTGGTGTGATCGCAGAAAACCAACTAGAAACCATAGGTAGACGTACCATAGGCACCTCGCTTGCTAGCGTTACGGCTGGCAGGCACCATGGACCGCGGTTGTAGGTGACCGCAGTAAGTAAGATGTATGATACAAAGTAGGATGCTGCTGCCCATCCTCCAGTTTATAACCCTTAGTCGCCTCTTACGACACCCACGGGTATGTATGGGTTGGTACTATTCTTTGCCGGCACCACACGGCACCCTTTTCCTCACGAACAGGTAAGGCATGAAGAATGAATATTAAATCTATAGACTCTTGAAGATTTGAGAATTTCAAGTTTCTAAAACAACACAATCAAAAGATACAGCCATTCATGTTCCTATCTCCACAAATTTATAACCCAACCCAAAAGCTTTTTTTTTATGTGTCAAGTGAGCAAACGAGCAGGTGGGCCACCAGATGGAAAGTGGTCGCCACCGCCCATGGAGCCCGCTGTCTTATTAGTGGCATAACTTGACAGTGGCATGACTTGGTTAATAAGACAGCAATGCACGTTTCCCACCCCGAGAACTAGTTGCCAGTTTTTTCGGTGACTGCCTCACCTTTCAAATCGAAACACAGCAGTGCAAGCACTGCTATTTCACGCCAGAAAGAGGCAAGGTGGTGGTACTCCCCCAGACGGACTTTGCACAAAATCCCTACCACCATCAACCTATATTGTTATTCCCGTTGACCTAGAATCGTGTTTGGCAAGAATCTACATCTCATAGTTCAAGCAAAGGAAAAAGTGTAAAATCATTAAATATTACAACTTTTCTCACAACTAATTTCAACCAATTAAGGTGACCTCTGGTTTCAAGTAGGGAGGTACGAGTATTAAAGAGGGGTCAGATAAGAAAAAAAAACTGTTTTTAAATTATACGAGTATTACTGTCTAAATTATTTTGAGTATACTAGTATCCTAATATAGGTTCAGCTTGTGTGGTGCCGGTTAAGATAAGTACCAAACCATCTCTAACCGTGGGTGTCGTAAGAGGCGACTAAGGGTTAATGAACCAGAGGATGGGCAGCAGCATCCTTCTGTGTATCGTGTCATCTTACATTCTGCGGTCACCAACAACCGTGGTCCATGGCGCCAGACATAACTCTATCAAACGTGGTAAATATGGTAAGTACTTCGCCTCCACATTTTTTCAGCACAACATGGAATTTTAGAGGGAGTTCCCTGTCCTGTAGTGGTTTCATGGGATGTAATGATGATCCTAATATAAGTCAATTTTTTTTTTTAGTAAAAGTTAATTTTCGATATATTAAATGCAGAATAATCTAGTAAAAGGATATTTTTTACAACTTATACAAAATCTTTCTTTAAAACTCTCACAACACTAGAACAACCATCACATTATTCAGCTTCCAATCTTAGAGCAGGGTAAGTGCGCCTGTAATGGGACACCAGCTAATAACCCACGTAAATATGGCTAGGGTTAATATTAAAACGGCGGTAAAAGCCGTCGACACCCCACTGCAAGTTTCTTAGATATTTCTTATGGCGTTAGTAGTTTTATTTTCATAAAATACTTTTACAAAATATTCCTTAGACTTATTCATCTTCCTAAAGGAGATGTTCAAAAAATGTAAGGAGACTGGGCCTGCACATTGTACATTAGTTAAACAGGCTATATTAGTGGAGAATCATTTCCCTCTATTCATTTCCGACAGTTTGACTTTATTAAAATGTAAAATAATATTAACTTTACTATAAAAAACCAGCCAAGTACGAGTCGGGACTAGCGCATCGAGGGTTCCGTACCGCTAAGGTAAAAATACCGTCTTGTGAAGTGAAATATGCCGAAATGTATTAAAAATGCGAGAATCCGACACGCAATTAACCAGTTTTTACTCTTTGCTGTTATTGTATTGCAATTGTAAACATACCAATTTTTACGCTCTAAGTGTTCCCGTTTTCTTATGATAAAGCTAAAACAAAAATGGAGAAAACATCGCCTAAAAAATATGTTTTTAGCAGGGGAGCCCCGCTTCATTTTTGTTCAGTATTTATTGTTATAGCGGCAACAGAAATACATAATCTTTGAAAATTACAACTGTCCACCTATTACGGTTCGTCGTATTGACGTCATTCCACAAGTAAAAAAAATTGAAAATAAAATTTTTATTCTCTGTGCTCTTTCTGTCAAACGATTCGATTTGACGTTTCGAGTTTGATTGACACATCTGTGTCGAAGCACATTCGTATCACTGTGACCACACTGTGGCACTATGTAACGTTCGTTTCATCGTCTATTGTGAAATGACGTCATAAACTTTAAAACTTAAAAAAATAATATAAAATTAATAATAATAATTTAGGCGGAAGAAACAAATTAGTTTCCTAAAATAGTCTAAATTATCAGTTAAAAATATAAAAAAATCATTTTTATTTATTTAGCTTACCGAATTAAAGTTTCAATATCGACATCTCAAGCTTGCCACACAAAAAGACAAAAATTTTGCCTACGTCGTCATATAAATCTAGAAAAAGTAAACATATTTGCACTTTATCTCAATCGAAGGGGTAGAGTATTTTTATTAAATTCCTTATATTTTACAATGTGCAGGCCTAAGCTGAAACATCGCCTTTATAAGCTGTCTGTTGTGTATCTTCTTTTTATCGCTTTTCTATTAAAAAAAAAAATTAAAAAGCATTTATTCATAGAAATTATAGTACAGATTACATATTTATCTTGCGCCAAACTGTACATGCAGTTTGTTGGCGCTTTGCGCTCATTCACTTTTATCCATTAATTAAACATCGTTAAGTATTTAAATTATTATACATAAATTAAAATTAATATTAATAAATTAAAATGTTTTGAAAAAATTTAAATAGTAAAATAAAAATTAACATCGAAACTATTTGAAACATGCAATTGATAGTCAGGTAGGTACGTATTTGATTTTATGCAACTTAAATTACTATAATAATTGTTCAACTGTAGGTACACAACTATTAGTTTAACATGTACACTAATTGTGATACTGTAATTATTTAGGCATCACAATTAAGTATCGTTATTCCCGATAACATTTGAAGCATTTTGGAAGACATTTGTTTGTGAAGCGATGTAGTTTAGCTGACGTCATTAAGAGATTTTAATATCCAACAAAGAATAAACTATTTTGACTTTGACTTTTGACTGCTGCTTTACGGCAGAAATAAGCAACCAGGTGGTACTTCCCTTGACGGACTTACAAAAAAGCCCTTCCACCTTTGAAAAACTAACTTACTTACTTTTTTCAGGTCTAAACCCGAAGACCACCATTAATTTAGCCTTCCTACTAGACTCCATAGTTTACCCCCAAAATTTAGTATCGCAAGTACAAAACAGAACCAATACGGACCGCGTATAAATCGCAGCCAGCGGCCGAAACACTTCAACTGTCTTAACCAAGCACATAAGATTTAGGTGTACTGTCCTATGAAAGATATAATATACTTAGCGCAGAAATCACATCTCTTGAAATATCCACATAGTGTAAATAAAGTACGATAATCCTTTTGAGCATAATTATCATAAATCTTACTTATTTACTGAATTATATTATTCCGCACATTCGCACAAAACGCTTTGAAACATCTTTTATAATACGCACGGTTAATGAGTGGAATTGTCTGTCTGCGTCTATGTTTGCTAGTTCATGTAAGCCGTAACTATTCAAGTCGCGAGTGAATAGGCTACTTCTGGGCAAGCTTGTTCCAAGGTCGACCTCATTGCACGTCTCTCCTGAAGACTATATCGAGGTCAAGAGTAAGCCCATAAAATAAAATTAAAATAATGGATAAGGGGATCAACGTACTACTCAATTAAGAGATAACGGAAGCGATATTCATAAAATGTATGGGTATGGGATGATATTTAAGTCATCTGTGTAATTTATGTCATTTCATATATTTGATGACGTTTGCTTTCGTCATCTCTAAATTTAATGGCACGTTGTCTAAAACTTAAGTACTGACTAACTAGTCATTGGATATTATCACAAAAATAACTTTTACCAAAATCTTCAGGCGATTGTAGAAGTGATTAGTCTCTCCACAAATTCAAATATTATAATTTACAGCCGTTGATTGACGCAGAACCACTCCTCAAAAGAATCATTTTATTTTTATACAATCTGTGTTTTTTATGACTACGATATATCCATTCAATGTTAAAAGATATTTCCTCATAATAAAACTTCAAAAAAACAACTTAAATCCGAACACTTACCAACTCTACCTTCAATGAGATTTTAATTGTTTTTCTTTGCTCCCGAAGCCAAGTGATTCTATTTTCACGAATTAAAAAAATCTCATACAAAATTTATAGACTTCCAATACAAAGTGCCAATCACGGGACCACTTAAGCTTGTTGCTTGATTTTATTCAAGGAGGTTTAAGTGGCAGCTCTTTCTGCTAAGGAGGGAGCCATAAGCGTATTACTTTCTTGCGAGGTGCCTCCATACTAAAATGTATGGATTTTTATCAAATCCTAAAAACGTATTTTTTTATCTTTCTCTTTAAGAAATGTGTGACATGAGACTAATAAAATGTTACTGTTAATGTTACTATTAATTTTAATCTGTTACTATTAATGTTACTACTCGTACCACAGTTTTTCTGGTGAAAACACATACCATTCAGGAAAAAAACGGTGTTAAAAATCACGCATAAAATGGCTATTACGGCTTCCTTTCTAAGTATTACTTAATCATTAATTCACAAGTAAAAAAAGATATATTTTCACTTTCGCAAACAAAGTTTTTAATAAAACGTTTTTTGACCGACTAGTCTGGGCGACAGTGAGACGCTTTACACTTCACTAGTTCGTACAGAATATGTATATGATGGACTCTATAGTTTTTTACTCTGAGACTTTATTAGTAGAATCACTGTTCTTCGGGAACGAGACCAATGCAAATTCACGTTGTATATCTTAACTCTGTACTACACTACCACCCTAATCTTACATATGTTAGCCAAGAAAGGGTTAAGCAAGTACCCCACACACCTGGGCGTGGGGGGTGGATTTACACCCCTCATTTGTTTGCGATGACCCCCCTCCCTAACTCCGGCCCGTCTCTTGCTATCTAAGGTTTTGTGTTTTGGGCGCTTTCGAGATAAGATGCCGAGAGGTTTAAATAAGTAGGTAGAGTACTTTCTGTAGTTTCCTAAAGCTATAATTTTTGTTGTGGTAAGGTGGGGTTTTTGAATTCGTGGAATGTTTTATTGTGCATTTTTCTAGTTGTTTGGGTTGTTTATTTTTAGGTAGATGTCATCGTGATGATACCGCTAGGCCCTCAGATCTTGCCTCAGATTAATAGGGTTATAGAAGTAGGATTATAGAAATAATTGGATGTGTGATGTAAAGTCACAACAAATTACATAATCCTATTGTCCTTTGTAAATGCAATGAACGCGTCGTTGTATTAATTTGATAGGTTTATTTTGAAAATTTCATAATCATCGTAGATGACATGCTGGTAGATGTTATCCCATAGTAAAGTAAATTAGCACGGAGAAGAGGTCGATTATTCTTAGGAAAAGTTGTTTATTCTAGACTACTGAGCAAGCTCTTTCAGTTTTTGGTACACGGTCTAACACCCTGTGTAACTCGTGTTTGCGTAAAGACGTGAACACACAAAATATGACACTGCATTAAAATACGTATCACGTACGCAATATATGAAAGAACGTTCACCTATTATCCTATTATTTTGTTGACAGCGAACCCAATAGAAGAAAAGACAGCAAAATCAATCATCGTAATTAGAAATACTGTCTTCACGATCTCTGGAGAAAGGAAAACTATTTTTCTCGTCTCAATTCCCCAAGTAGAAGAAGATAGAGATGGGATATAGAATACACTATTATTTTCTTCTGTGGTACTTAGTACTACGCTAAACTATTACCACCTGTTACCAAATATTTACACCTGTGTTACTAGGTGCAGGTAGATGAGTCCCTCATGACGTCTTCTCGGAAGTAGGTATTGTCAATAGAAACTAGTGATCCTACGATGGGTTTGGGTTGAATTAGGTAATAATAATGGTGAAAGAAAAGGCGTACCTATTTAGAAATCCGATTCAACCCGAATTGTCATTATAAATTAGACGATAAAGCATTTTTTTTAAACTTCTGTCAATTTTAGCAAACTTTGCTCTCTCCCTTTGTCTATTATGAAACTAACACTTCTGAAGCCAGAAAATATTTAGTAGTTCTAGATATGTTTTAGTTTTGTTCAATGAGTCGTAATAAACTATTCAGTACAAATTATTGGAGCCAAAGGTTAAAGAGCCCTAGATTATTGAGCAGTTGAGCAGGTGTGTTTATAGAGCATTTATAAACCTATTTTCATTTACGAACAGATGAGATCGGGGTCAAATGCTAACCTAACCTTTATAAATTAGTAGGTAAATACTAACTGTTCCTTTAGATACGTAACAGGAGCAGCTATCCAGACCATCTCTAGGGAGAGTTCTCGAGTAATAGATAGGGCCCGTGAAACAATTCTAGCGGTAATTGGAGTAGGCCTCGGGAGGTGGCCTGACGTTCTGACATATGACGATATTGTGTAAATCGTATATGAATATCTGGTACGTGATGTCGAGAAATGGTGCGTGTACCCTAAGGATGAGAATACAGATGCTGTTATGTTTTGAACTACACTAAAGTTTTACCAAAAATTTGAAAGGACCACACCAGAAATATCGGCCATGTTATTAACCTGGATTGATAACCCACGGAACTGTTCGAGCATAAACTGGTGGTCCCAGCTACCTGGCGGCTTGAAAACTATAGTAGACTAACCATTATTTAATGTTTCAAGTTTCATAGCCTAATCTAGTGTTTGGTCTGGCTTACCGTCTTGATTGCATAGGTCAGATGGCTCTTTGTGAGAATTTGTGCTCTGGGGCGCTATCACTGTAGCGGTAACGTGTCTTCCATATGCGAACCATTGCCTTTGCAACAAAAATTACCGCGCGAAGCCCGGAAGAGAGTAGCCCGTAGCATTCCTCTAAGTGCGGTCAGTTAGCTGTTTCACGTAGACACGCCTTACAATTTCACCAATTTTTTTCAAGGTACTAGTTAGGTACACAGCTCTCAATTTTTGATAGGAGCCAATTTTGAATTTAAAAAAACTTCCACAGAAAATTCAAGAATTGGCTCCTACTATCAAAAATTGAGAGCTATGTACCTAACTAGTACCTGGAAAAAATTTGGTGCAATCTGGTGAATTTGGCGATATAAGACTATAAGGGACTGGACTATCTATGCCAAAGTCAAAAATTTCAGAACGATTTGCCTTTCGGGTTTTGAGCGAGAATTCTTGTTGCAAAGGTATGGTTCGCCATATGGCAGACACGTACCAGTAATAGCCCCACTGGGCCGATAATATTTAACTCATTGGAGAACGCATGGACCTTCGATCCATGGCTTGTGGATTCGAATTTCAGGGTAGGCACACAAGAAATTCATTTGGAAGAGTGGTTCTAGTTTAATAAGAGCAATAAAAAGCAGCAATACAATGAGATAATTCTGTTCCTGGGAAGCTACGGTTACTACCTCTGTGTTCAGCTCGGGTACTCCGATCTACGACTTGTCGGTCGTCGAAACCGACTCACTTGAAAAGTAGATAATAAATATCGGGTGTAAGGGACAGCCTTCCGAATACTGAAAGGGCATGATCAGTCAACGTAACTGAACAACTTTCCGCGAATAAAACTTTCAGGAAATTAAAAAAATATTCGGCCTCTCCATACAAACTGTCCAATCAAGTTTGCAATTTTGTATGGAGAGGCCGATTTTTTTTTCATTTCCTGAAAGTTTTATTCGCGGAAAGTTGTTCAATTATATCGACTGATTATGCCCTTTCAGTATTCGGAAGGCTGTCCTACACCCTTTATATAAATAAATATTGGGGGACCAAACTGGGCAAATCCTGTATTACAGGTATCAGAGACTGATTGATAAATAGATAAATAACACCCAGCAAAAGCAGAAACACTTGTGTTCATAACACAAATGTTTGCCCTGGGCGTGGATCGGACCCGCGGTCCACGGCTTGAAAGGCAGGCTCACTACCAAACCACAGTAAATATATAAGCTAAAGCAGTATGGAAATTCAGCCCTTTTTTGAAAAAAGAACTATTCTGCGTCAGAGCGTCAGGGTTGTAACCCAGAAATTTGAAATAAGAATAGTATGATGAACTCAAATATTGGGGTGCTTCTATCAACTTATCCTACATGTTTTCGGACCGTAAAACTAAACAAATTTTTCCGAAAACCTTAGTCGCCTTTTACGAAGCAAGGGCAGATAAAGACACTTAGTCGCCTTTTATGACACAAGGGCAGATGAGTACACTTAGTCGCCTTTTATCACGCAAGGGCAGATTAAGATACTTAGTCGCCTTTTATCGCACAAGGACAGGGATATACTTATAGGGACTCTATATGTACCTATTTGTTTGTATTATGGTTTTAGCACCCACGACTTACTTCAGCGCGAAAACTGCTTATTTTCCTGTAGCGGTGTGTGCATGTGTGAGTGCGCCAGTTTTGGACGTTTGTTAGGAGTTTCCATACTGCTTTAGCTTATATATTTACTGTGACCAAACCAACCACACAACGGACTTGTTGTAAAAGCTTGTCAAAATGCAAGCAACTGCAAAAAAACCTGGACAAATAATCATCGGCTCCTGCTCTAAGTACCTAATATTCATCACATCACAGTCCACAAAGTAACAGAATACAGAAACAATACGCAACATGACAAAAACAGCTATAGACACACAAATAAATATTGTTTGCGCGATCATAAATAAGGGCGGGACAGACGGAGGGACACGCGGCACCTTTTGATACATTTCCGCTGTCGTTATTAATGACAAGTCATCGGTGTGTCCCGCCCTTAGGGCTGCGAGAAATCATAATCGTTCAACATATTTATAGGTAACTAGTCCGTAGTTTACTAGTATTATATGATCTGTGGTTTAAAGCCGGCTAAAAATTGTATCAAATCAACCCATCTCTACTCTTACCACCCATGGGTGTCAAATAAAGAATGAGGAAGTGTGAACCAGAGGATAGGCAACAGAGCCCTTCATCTTCGTATAGTCATCATCATCATCATAACATCCCATGAAACGTCCACTACAGGACAGGGAGCTCCCTCCAGAATTCTAGCTTTTGCTGGAAAAATGTGGAGGGGAAGTACCATAGTCACCTCGCTTGTTAGCGTTACGGCTGGCACCATGGACCGCGGTTGTAGGTGACCGCAGTAAGTAAGATGTAATATACAAAGGAGGATGCTGCTGCCCAGCCTCCAGTCAACCCTTAGTCGCCTCTTACGACACCCACGGGTATGTATGGGTTGGTACTATTCTTTGCCGACATCACACTTCGTATAGTATAGTATTATATTATCTGTGTCTTCGTCCACCAATAACCACGGTCCATGAAATTCTGGAGGAAGCTCCCCGTCTTATGGAGGACTTTCTAAAAATCCCGCACTGCTCTTTTCGTCAAGTATGACATACTAGAGCGGAATTTCCGCATCAGAACGACCCGTCACCACAAAGCAAATTTCACAAAAAGTTACGACGCGGAAGTTCCGCTTAAGTATCGGGGATCGTTCCGACGCGAAATTTCTGCAGATGAATCGCTACACGTGATGGGATGTAATGATGGAATAGACTTGATTTTTTTTTATCACAAAAAAACAAACAGATGGTCCACCTTGTGGAAAATGATCACCACCGTCTATAACACACCTAAAGCTAATTTGTGTGACGTTCGTACCCAAAAACATAGGCTCCTAAAAAACACTTATTACGATCACGGAGTCAAGATAAACACCCAAAACTAGATTCTGTGACGATTGTTTTAAGAAGAAAGTCTACGGAAGAACATGAACACACGGCCGCACATCAGTAGAAACACTTTTGGACCTTATGGCGTGGTAATAGAGTTGAAAAAGTTTCTACCGACAAGCGGTTGACCGTACTATAATAGACACCACGCTTGTTTATGTCGTTGTCGACACCACCGCTTTGAAAGGCGACCGCAGCACGATGGCAGTGTGATGGCAACGTACTCGTACAAAGATGAACTCTAATGGCCATCCTCCCGGCGCATAATGCCTCGTTCGCAAAATGTCACGTTCGCAAAAAGTCGTGATTGGGTGTCTTTATTTCTAGCTGACGGGACACGAACGAATGACTTTTTTCCACTTGCAAATTATCTCGATTGGCAACAAGAGGCCAGAGTAGTCAGAGAAGAAAATCTTGGAATTTCAGCCTAGCTTTTCGAGATTCGCTCTATACGAGTAATAGCCGCCTCAACATTCGGGTGAGCAAGTTATGCTACCCGCCAACCGAAGGCGCTGTAGGTTTTTGCCTAAAACGTAGTATTTAACAATTAATATGCTTAAAAACATGACAAACGAATTTTCCCAGACATGAGACCAAGCTAGATCGATTTTTCGCCCCCGTATGGAAAATTTTCGAATCCGATTATAAATAATGCTCGTTTAATAGTATAGGCTTTCATACTGCCAACCCTGAAGTCACACATCGCGACCAGCATAATAATAGGGGGGCGGGGGACGTGAGACGCTGGTGAATTTATCAATAGCATTATACGTCCTTACTATGAGCGCCTGATATTTTATTTAGGGCAAGCGAAGGATAGGACTTACTTTTTTAAGTCTTTATACTATAGGGTTCCGAATCAAAATGATAAAAATGGAACCCTTATGGTGTGACTTCGTCTGTCTGTCTTTCTGGCTGTCTGTCACACGCCCTCCAAAGTCACACTTGTATGTATAGGTGGTAGCTATGGGTGGTAGGGTCGAAAGGTGGTAGGGCTTTTGTGGAATGTCCGTCTGGGGAAGTACCAACCCCTTGCTTTTTTTCTGCCGTGAAGCAGCAGTTTTGCAATGCTGTTTTGGTTTGAAGGGCAAGGGAGTCGGTGAAATAACCGGCACATGACACGTACCATCTTAGTTCTCAAAGTGAGGAAAGCGCTTTGCTGTCTTATTAGTGACAAAATAAGATAGTAGGTGCTATGGGCGGTGGTGACCGCTTACCATCAGGTGAACCACCAGCTCGTTTGCTCACTTGTAACATAAAAAAAATCTCAGCAACCACTTAATATGCTATCCACTTTTTTAGAAAATTTATCATCAAAATTATTCATCATTATTATCATATTATGATTCCAATTCCATTCCAACTTAATTGCAAATGAAATAATTAGAAAAATGTTATTATTATTAATTGTAAATTATTATTAAGTTGGGCAATCTTATTAAACTATTTCAAATTTCAAGTCGATAGCATGAGTACAAGGGCTGCTATTTATGTATCCGGAACTGGCCACTTACATAAACATTATATAAAAAGTAATAATTACATTTGAAAAAAGAATTCATTGGTTGTAGAAAACAGTTTTTAATTGTCTTTTTAAATTTTGGCGCCATTTTTAAAGTTGAGTGTCGATCATCACCATGGAATGTAGTACTATTATGAATTCTGTGCCATGGATTTAACTCGTGAAAATTTTCGTGCGATGATTTATTACGATTTTCGGCGTGGGTTAACTCAAAAACAGTGGATCGATCAACTCACTTCGACTTTTGGGGATGAAGCACCATCAAAAACCACTGTGTATCAGTGGTTCAGTGAGTTTAATCGTGGGCGTCGTATGCTCATGGACGAATTTAAAGAAGGTCGCCCTAAATCGGTTGTTATACCACAAAATATCGACGCTGTGCGCGAACTAATAATGTGTGATCGTCATGTTATATATCGCGAGATCGAGGCGTCCTTGGGCATAAGTATGACGAGCATTCATAAGATATTACATGAACATTTGGCTTTAAAAAAATTTGTTCGCGTTGGATCCCATACAACTTGAGAATTGATCAAAAACAGGCTCGTGTCGATTGGTGCAAAAAAAAATTTAAAAACTACAACCGTGGTTCGTCAAAAGCTGTTTATAATATCAACACAGGTAATGAATCTTGGATCTATGCTTATGACCCCGAAACGAAACAACAATCGATGGTGTGGGTGTTTCAAAACGAACCGAACCAAACAAAAGAGTTCGTGCAAAAAGTACTTTGAAACAAATGGTCGCCTGTTTTTTTGTATAAATGGACCTGTGGCTACAGTACCACAAGAGAATAGTAAAACGGTTAATTCTGAATGGTACACGACAATTTGTTTGTCAGAAGTCTTTGAAGAAATACGAAAGAACAACCGGCAACGCAGAATCATTCTTCACCATGACACTGCTAGCTGTCAGACGTCGTCGGCCGAAACAACTGAGTATTTGGAAGGTCAAAAGATCGAATTCACGGGTAATCCGCCGTACAGCCCCGACTTGGCACCCAATGACTTCTATTTATTTCCAAGCGTGAAGAATAAACTACGTGGTCAACGATTTTCGACCCGTGAAGAAGCCGTGGATGCGTTCAAAAGGCACGTTTTGGAGATACCCCAATCAGAGTGGCAAAAGTGCTACCAAAAATGGTTTCTACGTATGCAAAAGTGCATCGATCATCGTGGCGAATATTTTGAAAAGCAATAAAACCATATATAATATTAGATGTTTGTTATTTTTTGTTATTCATAGTTATTCCAGATACTTAAATAGCAGCCCTCGTAGTTGCTGGGTGTGACCATAGAATACATGAAGTATTCTATGGGTGTGTCAGACAAAGTCGCACCAAAAGGGTTCCCTTTTTACCATTTTGGTTCGGAACCGTAAAAAAGAGCATTTTTTTTGGGAGGTCAAAATATATTTTTCGTATTTTCGTTCGTCTCCTTTTAAAAGATTAATTTAGATTAATTAGATTAATTTTCTTTAGGCTTGTTTATTTTCAAATTTATTTATTGCGTTTCAAATGAGAATAGGACAGGCAGCTGTCAAACCAACTTAAATTTGTTTCGATTTAGTTTTGTTCAACGCACAATCGATATGTAGCGATTCATTGAAGCATGATTGAAGCTATATTTTCATAAATGTAAAGTGCGAATAGTTAAGCTTTAAATAAGCTACTATGCGTGTAGGTATATTCGTTTTGGGAACTAGGAGCCCGGCCCCCTTACCCTCAAAACATAAACATATTATGCGTGTGAATTTCTTAATTTATGTTATTTACTTACTTGATCGTTTTCTTTATTAGGAAATTCTTCTAAGAACTGCATATTTAGGAGCCTTTGAGCACTACGCCCCCTAGTAGCTCCTTTAGGGCTGTTAAAGTACCTACCAAGTCAGTTTCCTTTGCTCCCATGGCAATGGATCTTAGATTTAACCTTATCTAGGGGATGGCGCTGCAGTTTATATAAATAGGAAACAAAACAATCAACGAATCACCGAATTCCCACAGTTCCTGAGCAGTATTTCACTTTGATTTGGAATGGTATCACGTAATTTCATCTCGAGAGCTGCTTTCTTATAAATAAACCAGCGTATAGGCAGCAATAAATTTTGCTCCACGTACGTGTACTGTTGTAATTTAATTCGTTTGTTTTAAAGGTTTTCGGATTGCTGCTGGCGTTGAATGAGGGACGGTATCTTAGGCAAATTTGTGCGAGTTTTGTATGATAGATTGCGTTTTATGTAATTGCCCTGTCTTAAATTTCAGGCGTTTTCTTATGCGATTTTCGTTGGGGGGTAATACAGGGTTCGTGTAAATCCTCATCAAATTTAAAGTATAACCATCTTAACAAGTCTATTTTGCTCTTTCCTTAACACCAACTCACAGGGTTCATTTTTCTTTGCAGGTCGTAATTTTCATACGTTTGACAGCTTTGGTGAAATTGTAATTCGTGTCTAAGTGAAACAGCTAACTGACCGCACTAATGGCCTTGCTATAAGCTTCATTCGAATAACACAAAGAAATATTTGAATCTACCAGAGGTAACTGTCATTTCGCGGCCATTTCGATCCAGACTGACCAAAACTAAAGTGTATAATCGTCTTTGCCAAAATTAAGCTTTTAAAACCAGTTTAAGCTGAACTAGCGCTACTCTCATGCTACTCTAAATACGTCCGAAACCAGAGACCCGCTCAAGGTCCAAATTGTTACCACTGACGCGTGGTAACAATTTCTTTATTTATTAGTCCCTAGCATAACAAAACGCAATACAACTTAAACAAAAATCAAACTCAACAAAACGCAAATCCTCTGCCCGCCGCGCAGCCCGCGCCCCGCCTAGGCTGTGTTCCAAATTGTACAAACGCTGCTAAAAGCGTATACAGTACTGACGGACGGTCCAAATTGATTTTGCACGCTCACAAAGCTATCACTGCTTTAATGGCTCTAGTCAATTTGGAATGGATTTAAGCGCGCTCACGTGTTCATCTGTCAAAATGTCAGTTTTGTTTTTATTTTCTTTAACAAAGCCTAAGCTAATCGCTGAAAAATATGCGCCAAATCCACTCTCATTTCCATTAGAGACAGACTCATTAAAATCAAAACTTAAGAGACATCAGCTGGCTGCAAATGTGTGGGATTTTATGTGTCAAATCGATTTTGACATTAGCGCTTTCACTGTTCCACCTATTTGACTAAAGCACTGATAGCAGAAACGATGACGTCATCAATGACGTAAGGCGGTGAACGAGCGAGTGCTTTAGAGCACGCTTTTGGTAAATTTGGACCGACTTAAGCGCGCTCACAGTGCTCTAAAGCAGTCTGTTAGTGCAATATGGAACGCACAGCAAGCCGTGCGCGCGCATCGCGGCAGTTGACAACTGTCATTCCACAAATCTGTGCAACTGTCAAATCCGCCGTGCAAAAAAACAAAACAATCCGTGATTTATACGATAACTTCGCAAATTAACCATGGATCCGCGTTTGTACGAGTCTAAATTAGTAAACCATAAAATATTCAAAGATCTGAAAGGTAGTTTGAAGGATAATCCCAGTGGAAAGTTGCGTAATTTAATAGATTTGCGCGACGAAGTGTTGTACGTTTGGTGTTGTGAAGAGAACTGCTTATTCAGCTTGAATTTGAAGAGATTGGAGGAGCACGATGAAGAGACACCTTATCAGGTAAAAATCTTGCTTTTTGGAATGAATTTTGGTACATAATTGAAAGTTTTCGGCGTGATTTTGTACAACGTATTTTGAGGTTATGTTGTCATGTTTACCTTCTCGAATCTTAGAATTTTACTTGTAATTTGGATTAAATTGGTTCATGGCGTGTTATTTTGAAGAAAAATGCTTATTACTTTGGTTCTTAATTTTGGTTTGGTCTTAAATTAGTATACTTCCCATTTTGTTCTACAAGTGGTTGATAAGGGACCAAATTTTTATAAACTTATTTACATAAAACTTGATGTGAAAAATAATTAAGTATACACTTCTTCAATAACTTTTCTTTGCTCTGAGTAATTTTTAACGGATAGGAATAAAAAGATAAAACAGATTGTCCTCTGGCAAATGGTTCAGAGTAGGTAACTAACAGGTTAATTATGAAAGTAAAAAAATTGTCTAGGAAAAGTGCATATTTTTATCTAATATGTATCATGTCCCGTGTGGTGCCGGCAAAGAATAGTACCATCCCATACATACCCGTGGGTGTCATAAGAGGCGACTAAGGGCTATATACTGGAGGATGGGCACCAGCATCCTCCTGTTTATCATACCATCTTACTGCGGTCACCTACAACTACGGTCCATGGTGCCAGCTGTAACACTGACAAGCAAGGTGCCTATGGTACTTCCCCTCCACATTTTTGAGGAGGGAGCTACCTCTCCTGTAGTGGACATTTCATGGGATGTTATGATGCGTATTATGGTGCGGTGGGCTGATGCTATAAAAGCTTCTAAACTACTGAAGCAACACTAAAGGCCAACATTAATTATTGTGCTCATTATTATAATTATTAATTCCTTTCCTCCTTGTTCCATTATGAAGGTACCAGACACAGTGATGTCCTTGGACCATTAATTTTTCCTGCTATGGATTTTTTTATTTTAATTTCCTTACTGTAAAAATGTAACATCTGTGTGGTGCCGGCAAAGAATAGTACCAACCTATATCTACCCGTAGGTTTCGTAAGAGGGGACTAGGGCTTATGAACCACAGGATGGGTAGCATCATCTTTCTGTGTATCTTACCATCTTACATGCTGCGATGACCTACAACATTGGTCACCAGCCACAATGTTTACAAGCGTTGTGGCAATAGTAAATCCCCTCGAGTGTACCACGCTTTTTTGCTGGAGTTCTGGAGGGGAGCTCCCTGTCCTGCAGTGGATGTTTCATGGGATGTAATGATGATGAAAAAATCTGCTACACATGTCTGTTTCAAACTGAAAAAGTGTGCCAAAATAAAATAGAAAAAAGTGCTTGTGAAGAAGCGTTATCTTAGACATCAAATAGATAAAAAAAAGTTTAATTAACAAATATGAGAAAAAATTGAATATTAATAATTAAACCTGTTAAGCTCATGTACTATTAAATCTAAGTAAGGGTGGGTGTAAGCTGAGAGGCTGGTGGCGCAGATCAGGACAGAACAGTATTTCTAACCTTTAGTTTTCTTTGTAATAAAGCGAAAGGGAACAGGCATTCTGGCGCTCGGCTGCGGCATCTGAGTCTCAGCATACACCCACCCTCATTTCGTAACATAAAAAATGCTACACTGACATTTATGATGTTTATAGCTGTTAGTTTTCTCAATTAATAAAATAAGTAAGAAAAAACCATAATGTACTAATGTATTGTTTTATTTTTTCAGGTAAGTTTTCACCGGAAAATAAAAAAGAACTGGTACACACGACCGCACATCAGTAGAAACACTTTTGGACCTTTTATGGTAGTAATAGAGTTGAAAAAGTTTCTACCAACAAGCGGTTGACCGTAGATATATATTTTTATTATAGTTATATTTTTTTTTTCATAAACCACAATCTTAATTTTTAATGATGTCATCACAATACCACAAAAAATGGCAGCCTACAGGCTACATAAATAAGTACATCCTGCAAAAAGTGCCGTGCTGGACCTTCACTGTACAGTCTGAGATGAGGAGGGGGAGGAGGGAGAGAGGGGAGGACCTCAGCAATAGGCCGCCAGCAGCCTGAGCTCTTGTATATCATTCACTAGCACTAGAAATTTGGCCTTTGATTATTTCTATATAGGGGATCATGCTAAGCCAGCAGATCGGTATCACTTATTTTTCTGTGGGTATCACATTGCCTTTTTCGTTTATCTAGGACCTGGATTCTAGGCCCATAGATTAAAGAAACAGGTAAATTTACATACCACGCCCATAATTCAGAGTTTCTACGTTAGGCTGGCTCATCTTTTTTCAAAAATGGCATTAATTTTATCCATAATAGGGCGACCAGAGCGAGATGCATCTTTGACATCAAAATTCCCAGATTGAAAATGCTTTAACCAACCTTGAGCTACTCTTACTGACACTGCATAAGGTCCATAAACGTCACAAATATTTTTCGCGGCTTGCGTTGCATTTTTTTATTTTTTGGAATAAAATTTTAAATGTATCGAATTACTTCATCATTAATTCTCTCATTTTGACAGAAAGAAAAACAAATGAAAAATAGCTGGAAATAACATTTTAGTCATAAAAAAAGTATTAACTATTCGCTGACTGAGCGTAGCAAGGTTAAAATCTCTTTGCTCCATAGATAAATGAGCACAGCGAATCATTTATCTATGACTTTCTCTTTGATTTTAGTAATTTGTTTCTTTTATTCGTATTCTAAAAAAATTTTGTAAATGTTTACCATCACATATAAATTGAAATATTTACCTAATTTTGTCACGCAAATTCGCTTGTGACTTAATTCGACCGCTGTTGCCGTGACATGCTCGTTTCACTCTCTACGCTCGTGCGATGTTGTTGAAAGATAACGTGACGGACTTGTTGTTGTAATAGTTCTACCAGAAAATTGCGCGGGACCGGCCGGCAAAGTTGAGACAAGACTTGGTAGGGCTTTTGTGCAAATTCCGTGTGGGGAAGTACCACCCATTTGCTTTTTTCTGTCGTGAAGCAGCAGTGTATACACAGCTGTGTTATGGTATGAAGGGGAAGGGAGCCAGGGAAATTATTGGCACATGAGACACACCATCTTAGTTCTCATGGTGGGCAACGCCTTTGCTGTCGTATTAGTGTCAATTATGCTACTAATAAGACAGTGATTATTATGGGCGGTGGCGACCACTTACCATTAGGTGGCCCACAAGCTCGCTTGCTTACTTGTTACATAAAAAAAAACAACTTATTGAGGCTATTTGCACAAACGGACTTATGTAAAACCAACCAAACCGTTGACTTTTTAGTGCCTAAGTTTGGTAAATTTAACCTAAATTTGGTGAAAATTTACTAATTTATCTGCAGTGTAGTACTATTACCTATTCTGTGGTATTGGGGTTGCCCGTGTGGTGCCCCGCAAAGATTAAGGTACCAACCCATCTCTACCCGTGGGTGTCATAAGAGGCGACTAAGGGCGTATAAACCGGAGGATGGGCAGCAACATATTTCCGTGTGTCGAACCATCTTACATACTGCGGTTCCCACCGCAACGCTTACAAGCGTGGTGACTGTAGTAAATCCCCTCCAGAGTATCACGCGTTTTTGTTGAAGTTCTGTTCTGTCCTGCAGTGGACGTTTCATGGGATGTTACGTTGTATTGGGGTTTCAAAATTTATTTTTAGTATTAAGGCGATCCGTTTTCCATACTAAATTCAAATGACTTGCATTCTTATGCGGGACATAAAATGCTGTTGAAAAACGAGTATATACTGCTATTTTTAGTTAAAGTTTTCGCTGATTAATACAAAGATACAGCTAATGCACAGAAAGTACTAGTTTTTGTCAGAAATTTTTGGTTTAATATTACCATTGTGGGTGTCCGATCTACACTGTAGTACTGTTGGTGCATTAGCTGTATCTTTGTATTAATCAGCGAAAAAATTAACTAAAAAAAATAGCAGTATGCACTCGTTTTTCAACAGCATTTTATGTCCCGCATAAGAATGCAAGTCATTTGAATTTTGTATGGAAAACGGATCGACTTCAAAAAAGTTGGCACATCTGTTTGTTCTTGACTTTAGTTCAAATTTTCTTAAGCCTATCGTCTAGCTTAGCCTAAATTGCCAGAAACAAAACACCACACACTTAATCCCTTCCAAAATCCACTTAATAGCATCTTACCTACCCAATACCTCCTCAGAGCACCCTTGGTCAGCTATAAATCGCCCAATGAGAAGTAGTGATTTAATCGCAGGTCCAGCGATTTAATCGGAGACCTCAGGGTCCCTCAAGAATAGGGTTATCATCAGGTGTAGACAAAAGTCCTCTCTTTGCATGAAATTTACTGTTGTAGCGTAGGACACCATGATGTTCTACACTTTTCTACTTATTTTTATACGCCGGAACCGTGTTACATGTTTAGTAGGAAGAGTACCTGGGTGACCGAGCTTCGCTCTATAATAGCCACATCAACATTAGAATATCATCGGGCGAGCAGGCTGTTCTACCCGCCAACAGATGGCGCTGTAGGTTTCGGTCTAAAACGCAGTATAAAAAAAAACAAGGGGAAAACGAATTTTCCCAGATATGAGACCTAGCTAGATTGATTTTTGGCCCCCAAAAACCCATGGTAAATTTCATCGAAATCATTAGAGCCGTTTTCGAGAAACCGATTACAAATATATATACAATACAATATTGCTCGTTTAACAGTATAGGACCTAAAAAAGTGATCTATTTTGATAAGTTTTCTTCTTGAAAGTCAATTCGACAAATAATACTCTGTCACACATACATCGCATTTATAATTAGTTTAAACCTCGTTTTATTTAAGTTCATTTATATTATTGAAATTTATAATTTGGTCTTTTAATTTGTTTATTTTTGCATTTCGAATTCTCCTCGCATCCAATACACGCAGTGCTTTTGTTTATATTTCGTTTGCAGCGATAAGGCCGCGTTTTTTAAGTTCTCGTTCTCTTTTTGTTATGTTTTGCCAAACGCCAGAAGACGTCGTGGTCGACCTTGAAAGAGATGGCCAGACGAGTTGAATGAACTTGCTCGTCAATTACAGACGCTACTTCAAAACCGGGATGTGTGGAAGGATGGAATCCCTTCCATCCTTTACCCTGCAGTGGGACACGATCGGCTCCTAAATAATAATAATGTGCGTAATAAAGTAGGTATTCTATCTATCTATACAGGGTGTAAATGCGAAAGCGTGCGTCAGCTCAAGGGTGTTCTCAGACCAGGAAATTGTACAACTTTTCCAAAGAAACACGAGTCGAAATCGTGGGTTTTTTTTGGTTTCTCCATACAAACTTTCAACTGTCGACAGTGCATTTTGTATGGAAAAAACAAAAAAAAATCTCCGATTTCGACCCTTGTTTCTTTGGATAAGTGGTTTAGTTTCGTGGTTTGACCACACCCTTGAGCTGACGCACGATTTTGTATTTAGGTACACCCAGTATTTACTGAAAATTCAAAAAAACGCTTACAATGTATGAGCTTGCAATACTCTGACATGACAGGACATATCCAGACGTCTGGTAACCCTACATACGAGTAGGAAGCCCATTAAATCGTATGGTCAAGGGATAATTAATTCGGTGGTGAAGTACCAAGAGAGATTAATGGGAGTTCGCTATTGAGAATTAGAGACCTTTCCAAAGGTCATTGTATCGTTTGTACGTGATAGATTATGTTGTTTAATAGGAATAGTTTGAGAGGTTTTGTATAGGTTTTGTAATTCTACTATGACATTAAAAAGGTTCTAGTGTTTTAGTTTTCCAGGATTCATTCATTTTATTCATGCAATGTTGATGGCATCCACTGTCCATGTGGTGCCGGTAAAGTATAGTATACCAACCCATCTCTACCCGCGATTGTCGTAAGAGGCGACTAAAGGCTTATAAACCAGAGGATGGATAGCAGCATCTTTCTGTGTATCGTACCATCTTACTAACTTCGGTCACCAACAACAGCGGTCGCCAGACGCAACGCTTATAAGCGTGGTCACTATGTTAAATCCCTTCCAAGTACCACGCGGTTTTTCTGGATTTCCTGAAAGGAGCTGTAGTGGACGTTTCATAGGATATGATGATGATGATGGATTCTTTACAGAATACTCGCTTATTGAACGTCATAACATGCAGAATACTTACAATGCAAATAGAGCGAGTCTACTACCAATTTGGAAACTGCAAGAAACCACTCATAAAGAAACGGCAAGAAACCACGGTTGTTCCTCGTAGCCAAACACCACTGTGTTACAACCTACTTTGAAAGTAGGTTGTGTTTCGCTGGAACATAATAGCACCGTTCCTCTTGTCATTGATCACGTTTGCTTTGCACAGTCTTCAAACTTTTTCTCAGGTAATTGCACTACATTGTCAGGTAATCTGTGGTTATTACAAACGCGTACGTTCGTACGAACAGACCAGTGAGATGTTTTGACTTTTGCTGATCTCCTATAGATGTAGAATTTCCAGAAGTCGCGTTTGGTCTTAATTTGAAAACAAAAAGCGTCCTGCCAGTCTGGGTAGAACACGATCAAGACTAACTTTAATAATTCCAAATTCAACCTCTTTTAAGGGATGAATTTCTGAAAAGAACGGTGATACAACTAAAATTATAAATAAATGGTACAGCAGCACTGCACTTACTTTCTCGCAATAATCAAGAAAAAACTATCAACCGCAAACTTAAATTTGTAATGCCATACACATAGTATGGAAATACAAACTTTTATTTACGTTTTTCCAAAAAAATGTTCGAATGAAATATACAGATCAATTCAGAATTCAATTTGTCAAACATTAAAACAAACAAACCTCAAACGATTTCGAGTAAATCACATGTTTAACTTTTAGTAGTACTGGAACACCCTTTATATGAATTTTCACAGATCATACTTTAGGATACTTGCATGGAGATTTTTTACTTTCGAGCGGAGCGAGAAAGCTATTGTATTCGTGAAAAAAAAAGGTTTTCTAATTTTCTCAAAAATGTGTTCTATATCACTTATACATCATAAAAAACAAGTCTCCCAAAAATGTCCGTCCGTGGGTCGGTCGGTCCGTCGGTCGGTCGGTCCGTCGGTCGGTCGGTTCGTCGGTCGGTCTGTCCGTCACGCTTTGGCCTAGCGGCTAAACGAATGGTCCGATTGACACCATATTTGGAATTTAGGAGTTTTATGCAAATTTATCGAAGGGTTCTAAGAGGTTTCTTGCTGGCTCTCATTTTGAGGGTAGCTGTCATACAACGAAAATAAAAAATTTAAATTTTCTCAAAAACGGCTCATAGAATCTTGATTAAACTTTGCATGACCGAGCATCTCCATGTAAGATATCTTGCGCCGGTATCAATTGATCTGTGTAATTTCATATAAGGGGTGTTCCTGTACCACCAAAATCTGGTGTCAATCGGACCATTCGTTTAGCCGCTAGGCCAAAGCGTGACGGACAGACCGACCGACCGACGACGGACCGACCGACCGACGGACGGACATTTTTGGGAGACTTGTTTTTTATGATGTCTACGTGATATAGAACACATTTTTGAGAAAATTAGAAAAACTTTTTTTTTCACGAATTAGAAAAACTTTTTTTTTCTCGCTCCGCTCGAAAGTAAAAAAAGGTTATCGTCGCTTTACGAAACTGTTAATTAAGGCGATAAACAGCTAATTAAGGCGTTCCGTTTTCCATACTAAATTCAAATGACTGGCATTCTAATGCGGCACATAAAATGCTGTTGAAAAACGAATGTTTATTGCTATTATTAGTTTAATTTTTCGCTGATTAATACAAAAATACAGTTAATGCACCGAAAGTACTAGTTTTTGTTAGCAATTTTTGGTTCAATATTACCATTGTGGGTGTGCGATCTATACTGTATTAATCAGCGAAATTTTTTACTAAAAATAGCAGTTTACACTCGTTTTCAACAGAATTTTATGTCCCGCATAAGAATACGAGTCATTTGAATTTAGTATGGAAAACGGATCGCCTTAAGCCATCAATCTGGAATGAGACATTTCGATATCTATCTCTATGTGTTTCTCACACCTTCACCATCAATAACTAAAAAGCAAACCCAAATAAAATCACTTGATTTTAAAATTAAGCATTTAGCAAGTAAACTACCAGCACCTTAGCCAATAATCTAAATCTCGGAAGTTCACACGTACCGACCTTTAACTAGTTGTAGCCAATCTACACGGTGCGATAAATAAGGACGCAATCGTAACGAATGTGCTGCCTGCAAATTGGACTGTTGTTTTCGATTTAAGTGAGGAACTTTGATCTGGTGGGGCTTTCAAGAGCCATGGACTTTCTTTTTTGTACAGGGTATTAATTTAATTGCGTGCTATATAGCTTAGGGGGTGTTTCAATAACGATAAAGGAACACAAAAAAAAATATTTAAAAAAATCCTCCTTAAAAAAAACTAAAACTTAACTAACGCGGAGGGCAATGACCCGGACGGAGCACCAGTGGTACGCAGTATCAGTGGATAAGGTAGGCACATACATAACTGAAACTCTTTCGCACGCTTTTTGATAGCGCGGTGCTCAAGATCATTGCCCTCCGCGTTAGTTTAGTTTCAATGGAGTTTTTTTTTTTGGGTATGGCAGAAAAAGCATGAAAGTAGAATTAATGCAGTAGAAATGAGAGCGTTGAGGAGTATGATTGGTGTGAAATTGAGTGACAGGATTAGAAATAGTGTGATAAGAGAACGTTGTGGCGTAAAAGAAGACGTAGTGACTGAAATTGAGAAAGGGATGCTGATATGGTTTGGTCATGTAGAGAGGATGAATGAAGGAAGATTGACGAAAGAGATTCACAAGGCGAGAGTGAATGGAAACGTTGGAAGGGGAAGGCCTGCCGAGGCAAAAAAACATACATACATAACATCACGCCTTGTTCCTGTCGGGGTAGGCAGAGACCACAGTTCTCCACCTGCTACGATCTTGACATACTTCCCTTGCTTCCTGAACCTTCATCAATCCTTTCATACATGCTCGTCGGTTTAGGGTACTTTTAACCTGGCCTTTATTCAGAACGTCCTGAATTTGGTCCTGGTACGTTCGTATGTCAAGATCGTAGTAGGTGGAGAATTGTGGTCTCTGCCTACCCCTTACAGGAACAAGGCGTGATGTTATGTATGTATGTTTTTTTTTATTAATTAGGACTTTTTTAAATATTTTTTTTGAGTTCCTTTATCGGTACTGAACCACCCCCTAAGCTATGGCATGCAATCAAATTAACACCCTGTATAACAAGTGAGCAAACGAGCAGGTGGAAAGCTGAAAGCGGTCACCACCGCCCATAGAGCCCGCTGTCTTATTAGTGGCATAACTTGACTTGCAAAGCGCGTTGCCCACCCTGAGAACTAAGATAGTGTGTCTCGTGTGCCGGTAATTTCACTGGCTCCCTCACTATCTTCAGACCGAAACACAGCAGTGTAAACGCTGCTATTTTACGGTAGAAATAGCCAAGGGGGTGGTAATCCACCAGATGGACTTTGTACAAAAGCCATATTACCTCCAAAAAACTGTGCTGATGCTGCACTTAAACAGATAAAATATTTTGTATGTAGTTATCTATCTTGACTTCACTTAATTAATTACTTACAAGATTAAGTGCCACTCATTCCAACTAGAAGCGTTGAATTTCAAGTTTCTTGTATGATGAAATTCAGGAAGCAAGGGAAGTATGTCAAGATCGTAGCAGGTGGAGAACTGTGGTCTCTGCCTACCCCGACGGGAACAAGGCGTGATGTTATGTATGTATGTTGTACGAGTATGTGGGTCTCGAACATAAAATAATGAACAGGCGTTGCCAGGGTTGAATAACTGTTTCAGCTGTCAGGAAAAAATATGCAAAACTTCGAGCCGACTAACCTTCAGTTATGAAGAAGCACCATAAGTAGAAGATGTAAGGAGCACACTATAAGTGTATCTGGAATATTGTTGGATTCTATAAATCCTTTCTGGGGCAGCGCTATGTTTAGGATTGAAGAGTAAGAAATTCAGTAAAATTATGGTGATACTCGTAACCAAGTTTCACAGTCTGGCCCACCGTAGCAAAGTTGCATGTCTGTTGGTCTTCTACAGATTGTACTTCGGAGAGTGTGCTCAAGAGCTCCATGAGCTTATTCCACCATCTCCCTTATACCATCGGGAGTCCAGACGAACCGCAGAATGTCACCCATACTTGGTTGATATTCCGCACATTCGCACAAAGCGCTTTGAAACATCTTTTATAATGCACACGGCTAAAGAGTGGAATTCTCTGCCTGAGTCTGTGTTCCCGAGTTCATATAACCCGAATATATTCAAGACGCGAGTAAATAGGCTTCTTCTGAGCAAGCTCGTTCCATCGTCGACCTCATCTCTGTCTTCAAGACTAGATCGAGGTCAAGAGTAAGCCCATTGACGATAAAAAAAAATTTACCGGCACATAAAATATTACACCGTGTGGTGTCGGCAAAGAATAGTACCGACCCATCTCTACCCGTGGGTGTCGTAAGAGGTGATTAAAGGGCTTATTAAACGGAGGATGGGCAGCAGCATCTTTCTAGGTATAGTACAATGTAATAAACGCTTATAAGCGTGGTGACTATGATGACTTCCCCTTCAAAGTACTACGCGCTCTTGCTGGAGTTTTGGAGGGAGCTCCCTGTCTTGCAGTGGTCGTTTCATGGGATGTAGATGGTATTCCATCTTAGTTCTCAGAGTAGGGCGCTGACCTTTGCTGCTGCGTGTCAATGCACGTTATAAAAAGATAGTAATCACTATAGGCTTTGGTGACCACTGACCATTAAGTGTCCTATCAGCTCGATTTCTATGAAGCTTTTCGTCTATGTTTTCCTTATCAAGTTATGAGTTGTAAAGTCTTCGATTGATCTTCCATCCGTCGAAAAACTGCTCGCATATTCTTCTAAATTACCACAATATCCAAGCACCAAACCAGTTTCAACTAGTTCTAGCCTATAGTATGCCGTAGTTCCTAAACAACCCAACAACAACAATCGATCTGACACGTCTTAACACGTGAAATGCTCAGAACACACGCGAGTCTTAAGTTCTCCCCAAACCGGAGCACTTAGAATTAGACCCAGCGTTGAGCTGTTAAGACCGAGATTGTATTGGGTACTGTGTCTCGAGAATTTGTAGCATTGGATTGTTGTTACACTGTTTTGTAACGAGGGGTTAAGACATTTTTGTATAATACTTTTTTTCCTTTTGATCTTTAATTATATGCGAGGCAGAGGTTCATCCGATTGGACAAGTAGACCAATCGCGAAAGTGAACTGATCGTTCCGGAATGAATATATTGGAGTCTATGGAAGCGTAATTTCAATTGTGCTCCTCGGTGTTTCCGCTGACTTCAAAGATGGTGGTTATGAGTCTGTTTTAATATTATTTTGCAGCAGGTGGAGTTTGTAGTCTTCTAGGGTCGGATAATACTTTTCTGATCCAGAATGTTTATGATAGCTTTTGTGGTACTGTTGTTCCATGCGTTTGCTTTCTTCACCACTGACTGAACTGATAATTTTTTCTCAAGTGGGGGGTTGATTTAGATTTTGCATTAATTAATAAACAAAACTTGAATGGTTATTCACGAAGCAAATCACATCTTGCTTAGCATTGTACTCACCTGATACGGCGTTAGGAGCGATATTGAGAGCGATTTATTAATACGACCCTATGATATAGATCTGGTGTCTGCTTAAGCTAGGTATTTCCAAAAATCATCTGCCTTTGTGGTGCCTTAAACTACTTCAACGTTTTGACTGTTTTGGACATGCCCATGAAGGTGATGATTCTTGATTGCAGATCCGATGCGACGGTTTATACTCCCCCAACTTACTATTACCTATAGTAAGTTGGGGGAGTATAAAATAAAATTTGTATCGACTGCTTGTTCAGGAATCGTGCCAGCCGGTACCTACACAAAACCAGCACAAAATTCATACGTAACGGTGTAACAGACATACCTTCTTAGTGCGGGCTGAGCACAAAAACAAAACAATCGGATGCTCACCTCCTCGCGTCCGGTTCCGTACACTAAATTTACATTCCCGCCATCCATCGCGTAGTCCATCCGGGTTGGTAATAAAACGATCTTAAGCCACTGAGGAAAACGTCTTAAAGGTGCGGTGCAAGGCATAGGATAATAGTTTGGTTCAGTACAATAGGAAGCTTTATTTTTTGCACAGAAAAGGTAATGTTAAGAAGAAGATAAGTCTGCATGGATTTAAATCGTAAAGAAAATATCTTCTTCGTAAAAGATTAAAGCTTAAATTTTTGATATGTCTACGCGGCGGGCCGCAGACCTTCATTAATCTAAGCATGAAAGAAATAAAAAAGTGAATTTAGAAAGAGAAATATTCTGACATATGGAAGCGATCGAGCCCAAAGGAATTAGGATAAGTGCTGGAAAATCGTCAATCGTACCTGATGGTAAGTTGTGACGGGGTCGAAGATCTTGATGCCTTGAAAAGAACGAGATTATTGCTCCCGGAAAAGATCAGCAATGCGGAAGTTTTCTACCTTAGAGATGCGCGTTAGGCATGATAAAGCAAAGTAATTTTTATGCAGTGGAAGCGTGTTGGGCCCATACATAACCCAGAGGTCCGTGGATCAAAACGACGCTCTGCTACCAAGATGTTCGTGCATTACCCAATCCCACGCAAGTTTAGTAGTTGTTGGTTCTTAACACTATTGGTAGAACTGCGTAATTTCTGTACCTTGGCCCACCCCTTAAGACGGCAGTTCAAGCCGCCTACCTAAAGATATACGCCGAAGGGTACTCGCCAATGTTTACAGGATGATGCTATCTTCTAATTGTGACAATATTTGCCCCTAGCCTTTATGGGAGCAGGTAACTTGGAGCATAGTTAAACGGCTTCGGCTCCTTGATTAAATCGAAGGGCAAGAATGACCTTTTAAAGTTTACTGTCGTGGTTTTAGGACGGGCATGGAATTAATTGATAGTTTGGAGGTTAAGAGCTAAATGGTGGAGATGATTAATATTAGAGCTTCAAGGAAATATTTACTTTTAATCAAACTAAAGTAGAACTTGCTTAACTGGCTAGATTACAATTTGTTTCTTCGGCCTTTATGCTTAGTTGAAGTCGGGCAAGTTGTACACAAGAATTTTTTAAATTTCCTATTTATTTTTATCGGATGTATTTTTTTTTATAAACAGTTAATCGTATTTAACTGCGGGCTAATGCTTCACTTCCATCTTTTCATGCATTGTTTTTATACAGTCCGTACTTCTCGTGTAAGTCAGTCAGTACTTTTTTTTATTGTTAATAGGTTTGCTTTTGACCTCTTATCTATCCTTGACCACAGATTACATAATATTCCTGAGGAAAGATGAAGTCGACAATACAATTGAACGAGCTTGCCCAGGAGAAGCCTATTCACTCGCGACTTTACATAGTTTCAGTTAACTACGAAACTTATACTAAATTTTCACACAAAAACATCGCGCCCAGTTTTGAGTTTTGAAGTCGCAAAAAAGTGAACGCATCAATTGATAAGCCTTTTTGAGCCTTAAAAAGCTCTCAGATTTATTTGATAAAGATAAGATTATTTCAGTTTCCCTTCACCCTGTATCTTAAGGCCACATCCTCAGATTTAAGGCGGCCCGGTGACCGGTAAAAGTACACCTAAGTTCAGATTAACAGTTGTCCCGGGCAAGAACCAACCGCTTACCAAGGCATTATTTAGGATGTAATGCCACAGCAACAATACTATGTATTGGGGAATACGGTATAGCCTCTTGGGTGGGATCGCTATCTTTGGATTAATAGGGACGTAAAAGGAAGGATTAGGGGATTTCTTAGAATTAAATTTGATTTTCTTATGGTCTAGGTACTGTAATTTGCTTTGGTTGGCAGCGTAAAAGAAACGGCTAGAAATCACTGCAGCACGGTCTACTTTAAGAGTCGGCTTTTTACAAAGTGTTTCTTGTGTTTCTCTGCAATATCAGAGCACCATGCCACACCTACTCTTTGTCATTAATATAGTCATCTAATCTATAGTAAGCTTTTTTACATAACGTTTGCTTTACATATTGTTTAAACTTTCTCTCAGGTACTACATTGTCACTACATTCTCAGGCACTACATTGTCAGGAATTTTGTTGTAGTATCGTACACACAGACCAACGGAAGATGATATTGACTTTTGCTAATCTGGTATATGGTTGATCAAGTTTGTACTTATTTCTAGTATTAAAATTATGCCTTTCACAATTTTTAGCTAATTGATGAATGTTCTTTCTAGCGTACATACTATTTTCATAGATATATTGGCATGGCACTGACATAATGTTGATCACCTTAAACAGTTCTCTCAGGAAATCACGAGTCTTCAGGCAATAAATTGCTCTTATAGCCCTCTATCAGCTGCCCAGCCCCAAAGCAATATGGCATATGATGAGATAACGCTATGGAAGTAGCTAAAGTATACTAGTCTTGGCTTTAGACTTAAGAATTTCTCGTAAGACAAAGACAGGTTGCACCCCTCTCCCTCCTATGGTCCGTACATGTAAGCCCACGGGTGTTCATTAACTTAGCATGTTAAGCCACGATCGTAGATAGTATTAACGTCTTCAGGAACCTGGGAACTTGATCGAGAATGGCTCGGCTTATGTTCTCAGATGTTGTTGACCCAGATTACGGGATTTCTTAGGGTTATATTTTATTGAGTTTTCTAAGGTCTGTTGGATCTATTAGTCTATGAAATAAAGAGAATCGTTGTATGAAGACCCCGCGTTAAATCCTCATTCGATGAAACTTTGCTGGGGTACTAAACCTTCTGTAAAAAAACGGTACTTTTAATTTGTCTTTTAAAAATGTTTTTTTTTTTTTTTTGTTATTTTAAATTTAATTAAATTCATTATACTTTATCATTCCGTCAAATAAAAACTGCCTGAGAGAATCATGTTGGGGTCATTTGCTTCATTTTAAATAGACTACTATAATATTGTAAACATGCTCTTTTTAGGGTTACATATTTAGAAGGTACCAACGAAACCGATTAAACATATTAAAAGCTGTCAAACGAAAATAGTATGAAGCTGAATCCCATTAAGCTATAATAGGATCTAGCTTCATATTATGAAAAGTAAGATGATTCCGTTCTTCGGAAGGCACGCTAAGCCGTTGGTCCCGACTACTATCTGCGGATGCAATCGTTAATGAGCCATGTTAGAGGCTTTTGGCGGCTTAAAAACTCTGGCACCAGGGTTTGTGAGGTCGGTCATCGACCTTGCAACCCACACGCCCCGATGATGATGATGATGAGCGTTTGACAGCATTCAATCGGATTCAAAACGATTCCAATTTAGTTTTAATTCTAGCGCTGCAGGTCAGAGTAGTAATATATACTCAATTATACGAAGTTAGGAAGCACTCTATTTATGTCGCAGTCAAATTGTAAAATTCGACGCTTTACATCATGCTTAAGCATTTAGCAAAATGTCGAGAAGTTATGAAACATTTAATTAGCATTTTACATAACGGCGCGTAACAAGTGAAGAACCTAAAATGCATCAGTGATCTAAACTCATTTGCAATCTGCCAACGCCGCCGCGCCGATTTACCATTTGCCGGTCGTTTGTAAACGGCAAATTACACAATTTGATGATAATAATATGATCAACATCATATCATAACATAAAAAGTCCACTGCAGGACAGGGAACTCCCTCCATAATACTAGCGAACACCCGTGGTACCTACAATTTGGAGGGGAAGAACCATATAGTCACCACGCTTGTTAGCGTTGCGGCTGGCACCATGGACCGCAGTATGTAAGATGGTACGATACACAGGAGGATGCTGCTGCCCATCCTCCAGCTCATAATCCCTTAGTCGCCTTTTACGACACCCACGAGCAGAGGAGAGATGGGTTGGTGCGGTGCCGGCAAAATGATGATTGTTAGTAATAAGAGTGGGGTCTCCCAACACAAGTATACAAGTTTATTTTCTATTCGAGTTGAGTAGAACCTGATATAACTGTATGTCGATGATATGATATCTAACTCCAAATGTACATCTATTTGCGCGACCCAAACAATTGACCAACTTTGGGAGCTCATAACTCACATTTCAACTCGGCACGTCATCGAAATATCATCGCCGATTAAACACAACGGTCTTAATAACGTGCAAAGATAAACACGTCCCTAAAGACGATATATCTCGCGAAGGGTCTGTGGTTCTGTGCTGATTGCATTGTTGAGTACGAGTACTATAGGTAATAGGTATATGTACACCAAGGAGGTTTTTCATATCCGTTCATGACTATGTAGTGTCTTCTTCATCGTTTCCTCATGACTGAGGGTCGTGACCACCAAAAGTAGCCCTGCGGGTTAGGGCTCTCCATGCATTTCTGTTTTGGGCTAGGTGGATTGTCCCCTGGTTGCTGTTGGTGTTCATAGAGGCTTTTTGGTACCAACACTGATGTACGGCGGTGAAAGCTGGGTATGGCAGAAAAAGCATGAAAGTAGAATTAATGCAGTAGAAATGAGAGCGCTGAGGAGTATGATTGGTGTGAAACTGAGTGACAGGATTAGAAATAGTGTGATAAGAGAACGTTGTGGCGTAAAAGAAGACGTAGTGACTAAAATTGAGAAAGGATGCTGAGATGGTTTGGTCGTTCTGAATAAAGGCCAGGTTAAAATTACCCTAAACCGACGAGCATGTATGAAAGGATTGATGAAAGAACAGAAAGCAAGGGAAGTATGTCAAGATCTTAGCAGGTGGAGAACTGTGGTCTCTGCCTACCCCGACGGGAACAAGGCGTGATATTATGTATGTATGTTTGCTGTTGGTGGACTCCAAGATGGCATCTGTGCCCTGGGTAGGCGCTCTTCCTCTACTCCTTCTCCCCTCCACGTGCCCAAGTAGTATTAGCTTAGTTTATAATGTAATATTTATACCTGCTAGAAAAAAAAATACAAAAATATATTTACCCATCAATTCAACATCAACTAGTTAGAACGAGAAAAATCATAAAAAAATACTTCCCGTCGAAGCCAAATAAAACTGGAAACATCTTTTAAATGTATTATCTGCCTTTGCACATACAAACGTCACATCAAATGTCAATTTTCACCTAATTGTGTTGCCAGTATGACCGATTAATGACAGCGTATTATAAGTAAACTATGCTGAAATTTTGACATTGGCAGATTATGTTGACGGAATACAAACACAAAATGTAGCAGATTTTAAGATATTTACACCAACAGAAAACGTAAAATATATGTAGTATTTTTCTTTTGCTTGTTTTCACTTTTTTTAAACACTACTCGCATTTTCATATTCCCCATATGGCAACACTGTACATCGGTCTCTAATACTTACAAGAAACCACCGATCCGCCATTTGCATCCCCTAAGACGAAATCCGTACACTATTGAGACATAATTAATTAAAACCGTAGAGGAAGCCCGCACCTGTCCCAGGGCGTAACTCCAATCGGTTTAGACCACAGGTTCCCAAACTTATTTCTGCTACCACCTTAAGTTATTTAATCAAATAAATTCTAGAGATCTCCAAAATTACTAAACTTTGTACCTATCATCTGATGAGCTTAAATAAATAAAGTTCGTTTACTTTAGACATTTACAGAGTCCAGAGCAGAAGCGTTCTGCTACGCATGTATTGTATACCATCTTACATACGTCTGGATGTTTACTCAGCAGAAGGGGGACACTGAACTACTGGTCACTCAGTCAATCGCTGATGGTATTCATTCATGACAAGTACAGGGCTAGAACTCCGAACACAAAGCATGGGCAGGCTGTCTGTTCCCGGGATAAAGGGAGAAATGGCTTCTTGGTTGTGATTCGATCACCTTGTGCGTGCGTCGCAGCATTCCCACTAGAAATGAATGAATGAATACCATCTCACATACAGGCAAAAACCGCGGTTCATGGTGCCAGTCGTAACGTTAACAGGCGAGGTGACTATGGCATTTGTTTTTGCTGGAATTTTAGAGGGATCTCCCTGTCCTGCAATAAACGTTTCATAAGATGTTACGTTGAATTCATAATGAAAATATACAGCTGCAGCCATAGATTTATATAGTCAAGATAGGGTCTTGGGAACAAGCGGTTAAAAATTTCCCCATACAAGAAAAAATAGCGCCATCTGTGAAAAATCGCGTAAACTACGTTGTGTAGTACTTCGGTCGGTGCTAAATACACGGAACGGAAATAATATGGCGGGAAAAAACAAAACAAACTTTTTACTGTTTATATGTGATTTAGGCCTGGTTTTTCAGTTTCATTAATTGGATTATAGTCAAAAACAATAATAAGAAATAACAATAATAAAAACAAGAGTATATTGTTTCTTCAACTAAGAACATTCCATTTTGTTGGTAAGTTTATTTGCATCCAATGTTGACAATATGACTGACAACCACTGACATTTGTTGGTCCTAAACGTCAGATTTCGGACCAACGAATTGGGGACATTGTAACGTGCCGATGGGCTAGTACTTATATATAAGTAAATGGCTGCAACTATAATTGTATTCAAATTGGGTTGTTTGTATGTCACAATAACTTTAGAGTGCGCATAATATGAGGGGCGTAATTTGTGTTCTCCACGTCCACTAGACCGTTCAGTGTGAGCAGTGTAAGTTTTTATCTCTTTCTAGCATATTGTTAGAAATATATTAATATAAATCTGCATCATTTACTTATATATAAGTACTAGCCCATCGGCACGTTACAATGTCCCCAATTCGTTGGTCTGAAATTTGACGTTTAGGACCAACAAATGTCAGTCGTTGTCAGTCATATTGTCAACATTGGATGCAAATACACTTACCAACAAAATGGAATGTTCTTAGTTGAAGAAACAATATACTCTTATTATTATTATTGTTATTTCTTATTATTGTTTTTGACTATAATCCAATTAATGAAACTGAAAAACCAGGCCTAAATCACATATAAACAGTTAAAAGTTTGTTTTGTTTTTTCCCGCCATATTATTTCCGTTCCGTGTATTTAGCACCGACCGAAGTACTACACAACGTAGTTCACGCGATTTTTCACAGATGGCGCTATTTTTTCTTGTATGGGGAAATTTTGAACCGCTTATTCCCAAGACCCTATCTTGACTATATAAATCTATGATCTGCATGCTCACGCTTATACGTGAAAGCTTTTTGGAATCTCTTCCGAATGCAAATTTTTATTTAAAAAAGTTATTAAGTAACAATTAAATTCGCGGCATTTGAATTTAGAATTTATTTACTAGTCTAGCTATGTGTTGTGTCCTTTAGTAAGACTGCTTCAACGCTCCCGAATATTTTCTGAAAGTCCAGAACCGTTCTCATCCAGTTTGAGAACGACTGGTTTTAACAAAGAAGGACCAATTCGCCCCAGGACAACAAATCCTTGTAAGGGTACGTAATCCGGCTCGAAGGACCACCTATCGATACAAGGTTGTGATATATTGAGGTGTTTCGGTAGTAGATTAGATGGCTTGAGTCTTAGATAACTATTCCCATGCAAAGTATACGACCTTAGGGAAAGTTGTTCAGTTTTTTGTGTAAATTCATATCCCTGAGGCTGGTTATACTCTTCCTGTTACATGTTGTACAGGATTAAAATATTTTTGCTTTGATATTAAAAAAAATATCACAGTAACTTAGTTTAAACAGCTTGGTTTTTAACCCTTATAGTTTCATCATGTCTGCCCGTCTGTTTGTCTGTCCGCGGCTTAGCTCAGAGACCCATAGCACTAGCAAGCTGTAATTTACACGCCGATATAGTAGCAAAATAAAATCTTGAAAAAAATATGTTTTTAGGGTAATTTTTTCGTCTACCCCATTGTGTGGGGTGTCGTTGGATAAGTCTTTTAAAAAATAATGTGAGTCTTTTTGCGAAATATTTAGCTTGGAAGTGCAATTTTCGTTAGTCGAGAACCAGCTAAACGGTTGCTATTGGAAATGTGAAAAAATTCACAGTAGTAGATAAATGATGAAATTAAAAGGAAAACTACGAGTATCACAGCCCAGTAGGCTTCACAGGTTAATGAGCTATAGCCTAAAAACTAGAAACAAAAAATTGCAATAGCGATCAGGCGCTAGGACCTCGCTGAGCATTAGGAGGTAAAAGTTTATGTTATGAACGTTATGAAATACTTCATCAAAACATGCTTTGCGATAAAAACTCGTAAAAAAACTACGGAAAAATATACAGCGCGTTGCTCGACACGCAATTGGCCGGTTTTTCTGTATTAAGACTATAAATAATTATTTATTTATTTATTGAAAAATTACAAAAGAATTTACATAAGGTTTTTTTTTTACAGTGTTGCATAAACCTAGTTAGGTTTTTCCGTACACTGTTAGATACATTAATTGCGCGACAATAGACGGCGATCATAACTACAAAACTAACTTAAATATTATACGTAATCTATCTGTTGCGATTTATTGGCTGGCAGTGCTCGAGTATACGTAGTTCAGTTAGACTGTGCAGTAAACCGGTTACACGAACACGACAACAGGGTGTGTCGAAGTAAGAGCTAGGAGTTATATATAAAACTGATGAGTTAGAGTTTGCTTAAGTAATACGTTTTTAATTTTTGTTTGATGTTTTTATAGTTTATGTCATTTCTTGTACTAGACGGTAGGTTATTTATTAATTTAGGTACTATGTATTGAAGCATTTGTGCTCCATACAAGTTATTAAATTTTGGAACCATGAGTTTAGCATCAGTCACACTACGTGTCACTCTTTCGTGATTTAAAGGTGTTTGGAGATCGTTGTTGAAGAAATTTTCTAATAATATTGTATACTTTACTTTCTCGTGTATAGGTAAGATTTTGCAAAACTCGAAATGTCCAATTGATTAAGCTTTAGGATGCCTTTCCACCTGAGCTGTTCTAAGTAGCTACCTGTGTGCTTAGAAAATTCTAGCCAATAGGATTGCTCCATTTTCGACTGCAACTCTTAGCTAAGCATTTAGTTAGGGTGCTGGCTGCAATTTGGGTATATGATTTGCTCATGGTTCATATTAATAGGAATGAAAGATCAGCTCAATACGAATCGATTTGATCCTTACAAGTTTTTCTGTGCGTCGCTGCGTTTTTGAGTTAAAGCAAAAAAAATTTAAATAAGATACTAAATAACGTTTTTTTTGTCTGCCTTTGTGGCTCCTGTTCAAAATACTTCTAAAGATGTAGAAAATCGAAGAGGCAGACATGCAGCGCTCTGCATTATCACGGGACGAAGTAGTGAATTTTTGCATTTTGAAGCGCTGTAACTTTACGACGCAGAGCTTTTATGGTGGCAGACCATTTTTCTGGGGTTTTAGATAGATAGATAGATAGAAACTCTTTATTGCTTTTGTTTTATACATATATATTTAATCAGATAGTCATAGTCTGCCAGGGGTACATTTCATTGTCAAATTTCAAAATAGTCAAAACTTAATTCCTCAAAAACGCAGGGGTGTGGATGTCCGCCAATATTTTTTGTATCTTTTAGAGGATGCTCCTTATCATCAGTCAAAGAGGCAGACATGAGCAAATCATATAGAAATTTGTCCTTCATCACCCTTACTATATGGGACAATGCTATTGGTTGTAATTTTTCCAGCTCAAAGGTTCCTAGCACAGCTTTGGTGGTAGATCAAACAACTAGAGTTCTAATTTCAAAACTCAGATTATCAATAACTTCAAACACTCATCATAACTTGAACTTGTGCAAACGTCCCCTTTGCGGAGATCAATTACCGAGGCCTTTGTGCACATTCTATCGGCGTGCAATGAAAAGAGTTGTGATTTTCTTTGATACCAGCCAGCTAGGGATGGTCCCACTTTTGACTTCGCTATTTTAATATTCGTTAGGTACTGTACCGGTTCCAATATTTTATTTGTAAGGGTACTACAGCGTATATGAAAGGGTTGATGAAAGTAGAGGTTGCGAGGGAAGTATGTCATCATCATCATTAATTTATTCAAGTAACAGTTATACTGTGTGCGAATATTTACTTACAATTTATCATTTACAATAAGTTATACAAATGAAAAACAAAAAAAATAAAATTAGATTATGTCAAGATCGTTGCAGGTGGAGGGCTGTGGTCTCTGCCTACACCGATGGGAAATAGGCGTCTAATATACGTACATATTATGTATGTAGGCATGTATAATACTGTAAAGAATCGCAAAGAGAAAAGTAACTACTTACTTACTTTCGCTGGCTAATGGGACCCAAAGAGGATCTTATCCCCCGACACCAAAAGCCGCCAGTCGTCCCTTTTCTGCACCTCCTCACGCCAATCGGGTCTTTGGAGGGCGCTCAGGTCCTTCTGCACTTCGTCACTCCAGCGGTACCGGGGACGTCCGACCGGCCGTTTTCCCGTCGGTCGTCCCAGGTACGCTCTTTTGACTGCACGATCTTCCTCCATTCTCTCTACGACGCTCTAAAGAGCGTACCTGGGAAAAGTAACTACGTCGTTTTGAAATATGCATAGATTGTTACCTAATATGAGCTAAAGTCATTTGAAATAAACAAAATTTTAAATAAACAAACTGTGAAGGATCGAATTTAAAACAGTTGTGCACCAATACCAAAAACATTTTGCAAATTGTATTCAAAAGTTGTGCACTTCTAACAGCTAAAACATTTGGAATCTGATTTAAAAATAGAAAAAAATGGTGCATGTTAAGTTTGTCTCATAGAAAACACATAACCTAACAATTTTTTTTCCTCTCGTCATCGATAAACCTGGGTACGCAGGCACTTGAGCGACGTCCAATTTGAAGGCCAGTGCAGAGTGTGTCCAGACCGCAGAGTTTCTGCTGCAGAATTAAACCCGATGGTACTGGACATTTTTCAGTCAACACTTTCGGTCTTATTAAATTTGGCCAGCTTCTTTGAACCAGAATTAAGAGCAAAATGTTAAGGAGTTGATCATCATCCTCATCATATCAGCCGAAAGATGTCCACTGCTGGACAGAGGCCTCCTCTAAAGATCTCCATGACGTGCGGTCCTGCGCTGCTCTTATCCGGCGGTCTAGAATGGAATAGTACCACAGAATACTATAATACTGGCGTAAATAGTACCAACCCATCTCTTCCCGTTGGTGTCATAAGAGGCGACTAAGGGTACGAAATCCAGAGGATTGGCAGTGCAGTGTCCTTTTGTGTATTATCCCATCACAATGCGGGCGCCAATATCCGTCTGCCAAGCGAGGCGACTATGGTAAATCCCCCTAAATATAAAACCATGAAGTACACGAAGGAGTTGATACCAATGAGTATTTTCCTATTTCTATTGAAACCGTTATCACATCCCTAGCCAACATTACCGAGCCGCGGCTTGCCAACTGAAAAATCAAAGGGCCTGTACAAGTGCATAGCAGGATTTATTAAGATTTTATATGAGGCCGGGGCGACACTCGCGGCGGGAAAAGTCCACGTCTCAAGTGTCGCGATGTACGCGTAATAAGACGTGTATTCCGGCGTAATACAAGTGTGGAGGGGTGTACGTGTTTGGAGAAAAGAGCAATGCTAATGTTTTAAAGTTGGCGAGTTGTTAATTTTGTTAATAATGATACTTACAGCTACAGAAGAGGTGCTTTAAAGGCTTTAAATCTGGAAAAAGACAAAACTTGTGTTTCTTAGTCGTACTTAAGTATGCCATACATACCCCAAAAAGTGCCATCGGGAACTTACGTTTTCCGTCTGTCTTACATTTACGTTATACAGGGAGTAACGGACGGTGTAACGTAAACTGAACGGGTTTGCTCAGTCAACGAAACTGAACAATTTTCCCAAAGAAACATTTTTGACAAAAAAAAATTACTTCTTAAACTGTTCGACCAGAATGAGCAATTATTATAAAAAGGCCAATTTTATTTTTATTTTCCGGAAATGTTTTTTTGGGAAATATGTTCAGTTTCGTTGAATGAACACGCCCTTTCAGTTTTCGGTACGCCGTCTCTTACATCCTGTTTATAGGGTGACTTATAATTAGTTCTTGATAGAAAAAGGTATGAATGTACTCATGATACTGAACAACTTTCCCCAAGGAACACATAGGTCGAAATACAAAAATCAAGTTTTGTATGGGAGGTCAAATTTGGTTTTTCGTATTTCGACCTATGTTCCTTGGGAAAAGTTGTTCAGCATCATGAGTACATGCATATCTTTTGCTATCAAGAACTAATTAAAAGTCACCCTATAGTGTAATGTTTGTTGGTACAGATACATGAGTGCGCGACTCTGGCACCCACTTGACCGGCTTCTTAGATGTGAGGCGTCAGAAAACGAAATAGCTGTAGCCAAGTTTTTGGAAAAAGTAATTTGAATCATATTTGTTTTGACATTGACACGAAAAAAAGAAGACCGCTAGCGTCGTGATTTTGCAGATGTTACCATCATCGACCTCGTCTCTGTCAATCATCCATCATCATAATTGATCTAGCCTTATTCCGTTTTTGCTAAATGGTTTTTACAGAGTCTACTACCTTACCTGTCCTGTGTGGTGCCGGCAAATAATAGTACCAACCCATACATACCCGTGGGTGTCGTAAGAGGCGACTAAGGGTTAACTGGAGGATGGGCAGCAGCATCCTCCTTTGTATCTTACATCTTGTCATTGGCTTATAGCAATTAATTTATAGCACTCAAATTGTAAATATAGCTGTTAGCATCCCAAAGAAAAAAAAAAAAGATCTTACTTACTGCGGTCACCTACAACCGCGGTCCATGGTGCCAGCCGTAACGCTAACAAGCGAGGTGACTATGGTACTTCCCCTCCACATTTTTCCAGCAAAAGCTAGAATTTTGGAGGGAGCTCCCTGTCCTGTAGTGGACGTTTCATGGGATGTTATGATGATGAGTAAAAATATAGCGTCTTCATCTGCAGAGTTGCTGAAAGGCCTCCATGTTTTCTCTGGATTAGAAACTCGTTCGCAAGGTGGTTTATGTCTTGTATTTCTTAAGAAAGGTCTACAAGAGCAATCCTTGAAAAGTGCTACGCAAAAAATGATGTAGACTTGCTACGGCGGCGTAGCTTTAAATCTAAGCATAGTTCGTTTTTTTCCTTCATGTCGTAGACAGTTAGCAGAAATGATAGTCTCAATGGTAGCGATTTCTGGTTTGGAACCAGATGGGTGGCCGCTTGTTTTATAACAACTAGAGTGTTTTGCGTGCTTCAGTATGCAGGATGCGCCATTGATCCCGGTCGTCTTCATGTTATGTCAGAAAAAAATTAGGCGGCTACCGACTTATATTCTTGCAAATAGGTAACTTAATCATTTTTAAAATTTAATTTAGCTCCGTAATTTAATTTAGATCTGTCTAAAACCAGTGGTTCCACTAAAATCCCCTGAACTAGTTATTACGTCACTATGAGTGAATCAGACTTTCAAATTATTTGCGGCCTGATTGATTGGGGGGCGTGGTCATCATCATCATATCTGTTGGGTTGCAAGGTTGATGACCAACCTCACAAACCCTGGTGTCAGATTTGTTGAGCCGCCAAAGGCCTCTGACGTGGCTCATTAGCGACTACATCCGTAGATAGTAGTCGGGCCCAACGGCTTAACGTGCCTTCCGAAGCTCGGAATCTAACTTTTCGGACAATCAAGTGATTCATCCTGCAATGTCCTAAGCAAACTGGGGAGGTCGCACTTAGGGATTTTTGTTTGACGGTGTCCCCACCGGGAATCGAAACCAGAAGCTCCAAATCGAGAGCCGACCCCTTTAACCATTAGATAACGGAGGCTGTTTAGGCTGGGCGTGCTTAGGCTGGCGATAACTCATTCATTATTTTCTTATCACGAATTAACTATAGTACTAGGTTACCATAGGGCTTGAGAAAGCTTAGACTATGACTATGACGCGTTGCAAACTCGAATGTCCGTTGTCTACTTTTTTATTGCCTATTTCAGGTAAATCAAAAGACCAGACTGTAGAACATGGTTTTATTATACACAACATATTACAGAGGCTGTACAAACTATTTTCAATCAAGGAGCCCTAACCACAACCTTTCAAAGACACAAAACAGGGGATCAGTATGAAGTGGACAGCGCACCTTCAATTTTTTTATACAAATAACCGACGACGTGACCCCCGCCTTGTGCTTTCAAAGACCCATTGTGTTCTACCCTCAAACTCTCGATTTATCGAAAAGAAAACACTCTCTCTGGTCCATATTGGAGTTCCGTAGGAAAATAATAATAATGTTCAGCTTTCTTATGAACACTAAAAAATCAGCAGTAGTTACAAAGTGCCGATGTAAGGTATAAAATAAGTAAACGGATTAAAAAATATATCTTCTTATTTAGTATGAAATAATGTCAGGTACGAGTATAGCGTTCGCTGGATAAGTTTGGCTTTGACGGTTATTTTCTGCTCATGAGTGACAAGTAGAGAGGCAATGAAGGATTCGTTCGCTTCCCCCTACATGCCGCGCTCACCCCCGTGATAAATTTTTTGATAGCCATAGTTATTTGGTACGTCGTATACACTCGGCCTTGCGTTCATGAGAGGTTCTCTGGTTTTTGAGGTTTGTAGCGTGGCGCTGGTTTGCTTATTCTAGTTTTGCTACGACTTAAGCACATAAAGCTGTTTGGATTATCTTATCTATGGCCGTGAATTTTCTATTTTAAGCATCGAATTTTGTTCAAAGTAGTTCTCATCCACCAAATAAATAAGTTTTGTACCTAACTCGTATAAATTTTTTTAATTTTCTAAAACTCGTCTGCTGTAGCATTTTCCTCCTAAAATAAGATCTTCAATTGTTGTTTACGAATTAGATTGAACTTAAAGCTCGAGAACCTTAGCACTCAGGTTGACTCGCACTTAACTATTTTTTATTTTAAATAATGATCACAGGGAACAATCAGTAGGGTGATGGATTGTTGCGCCAATAAACCTTTTGTTAAGCTTGAGATGTCAAGCTTATTTTAAAAATGTTCTATGTTTCTGTAGAATTTGTATGAAACATATAACCTTGTGATTGGTAAACTTGAGATGTTTAGGTAACGTTTAAAAGGTTCTCTGTTTTAAAGATTTTATATTGATCATGCAACCTTGTGCAAGTAATATAAGTGAGTCTATAAATAATTTGTCAGCCAGTGTTTGATTTTGATTAACATCATCTCTTTCTTTGAAGTTTTGTTATTGGAGGGTTATGTTATGTGATCTTTGAACCACGCGAAATTGGCTACAGAATGAGAGCAGTTTCATTTATTTGGACTTGTCTTTTGGAAGGACTACTGAAAAAAACCGCACGTCCTACGCTTTCGTCATGTAACCGTTGCGTCTTGTTTTCATCATGCATTGTAAGGTGGTAGGGCTGTTGTGCAAAGTCCGTCTGGGGAAGTATCACCCCCTTGCTTTTTGCTGACGTAAAACAGCAGTGTTTGCACTGCTGTGTTTCGGTTTGAAGGGCAAGGGAGCCAGTGAAATTAATAAATATAAATTAATTAATATACAAGGTGTAACAGAAAGGGTATATCAACCCTAAAGGATGTGATTATGCCCATGAAACTGAACAACTTTCCCGAAGGAACATAGGTCGAAATACAAAAAAAAAATTTTTACCTCGCATAGAAACTGAATCAGCTGATGGCGCATTTTGTATGGGAGGTCAAATTTTTTTCTTCGTATTTCGACCTATGTTCCTTCGGGAAAGTTGTTCAGTTTCATGGGCATAATCACATCCTTTAGGGTTGATATACCCTTTCTGTTACACCTTGTATAATTCTCAGGGTGGGCAACACGCTTTGCTGTGTTGTTTGTGTCAATTATACTGCTAATAAGACAGAGGGCGCTATGGGCGGTGGTGACCACTTACCATTAGGTGGCCCACAAGCTAATGAAAATGAAAATGTGTCTACGGCTTCATCATCATCATATCAGCCGAAAGACGTCCACTGCTGGACATAGGCTTCCCCTAAAGATCTCCATGACGACCGGTCCTGCGCTGCTCGCATCCAGCGGCTTCCCGCGACCTTGACCAGTTCGTCGGTCCACCTTGTGGGGGGCCTGCCAACGCTTCGTCTTGCGGTACGTGGTCGCCACTCTAGAACCCTCACGCCCCATCGGCCACGGCTTCATGAAAATACGCAAATGCTTTATAAACATATTTAGATTTGCGGTCCTTAAAATGGACTATATTTCTTCTTAAAATACTTTAGGTATATTGGACCCTCGGCGCGCGAGTCCGATTCGCACTTGACCGGCTTTTTTTACTTATTTATGTAACGTCTTTTACTACAAACAAGTTTCATGCGAGTACTCTATGGCGTAAACGGAAACTTTTTGCTTTGACTGTACCGAATCTACAAAGTTGCTTATTTCGTAAGCTTGATGACATAGGATCATTTGCAGTGCCTCCTTAGTCTATAAACACCCCATTGACTGACGTTACCCGTAGATAAATAACCTATTAACCCATTAGAGCCATTAATAAGACCGTCAAACACCAACAGCGTCTTTGTCCCGGCGTTTGGGTGTAAATAACGGGTTTACCTGCGTTGTTAAATAATAATATGTTGGCTAGGAATGTGACGGTGCGTAATAATAGGTACAATCGCGGCCACTCCCGTCTGAACACCAGTAAGATAATTTTTCCTTGCATCAAGAACTAAAAGTGCTTTCTAACCCCATCTAACCCCACACTTGCTGACGTGCGCTACTTCTCCAGTTTCCTGCACTAAGAGGGACCTTTTTGAAGGCAACCAAAATGTTATTGATGTGGCCAAGTTTTGGGCTAAGATTCTATAGTCACTTTTTGCCGTTGACTCGAAAAGAAGAAAAAGACCCCATTCTGGGGACCTTGGAAGTACCAAGAAGTAAAGTTTGCAAACATAGTAGCAATAAAAGAATATAGGGATTGAAAATAATAGATAAGCGGCTTCCTGAGTCAATCAGCCCGGTTCCCGGCTAGAATCCACTTTCCTTACTTTGTATGAAATGAAGAACGATCTCCACAAGGGCAACACTATCGCTGAAATGTATATAAAAAACATGTCTCAAAAACTTTAACAGTATTTATTATATTATACTGAACAACTTTTCCTAAGGAATATTGCTAGAAAAAACTTAAAAAAATTATATCCCGTAAAAATGCGCTTTCACGTGATTTTGGCATAGTTTCTATGTGAAATTACTCTTTGGTTTCATGGGGTAAGTTGTTCTGTTTCATGGGCCGAATATAAATCCAAAGTTTCAGCTTTCGGGAGACATCTTTTTACATCCCTCAGTAAATATGTTTGGAATAGGTATTCTAGACCCACCACTACAACATCATCTTGAGGTGAACAGGGACGCAATAAGTAAACTTGTCCCGCCATTAAATCTATATGAAGGCATCGGTAGTTTATTGCCGGCCCTGGAGGGCGGGGACATATTTATGGATGCCAAATTAGAGGTCTATCAGAGACCGTTCATTTACTGCCTATAACGGGTTATAGACGGGTAAGAATTTTTGGTGAAGTATGCGTTCTACGAAACTTTGTTTCAGACTCAAAGCTAAAGTCAAGACTATTTTTGTAGCTCCCTGCTCGCGGGTTCAATAATAAAAAGATGGCGTACATCTGCACATCTAAAACTACTAAACCATGCACATTTTTGGGGAAGTCCCACGGAAAAATAGGTGAAACCAAAATATATAGGTAGCTTTGTATGTCAGAGCTACCTATATATTTTGGTTCCATATCATCATCATCATCATCATAACATGCCATGAGCGTCCACTACAGAACAGGGAGCTCCCTCCAGAATTCTAGTTTTTGCTGGAAAAATGTGGAGGGGTAGTACCATAGTCACCTCGCTTATTAGCGTTACGGCTGGCACCATGGACCGCGGTTTTAGGTGACCGCAGTAAGTAAGATGTAAATTACAAAGGAGTATGCTGCTACCCATCTTCCAGTTAACCCTTAGTCGCCTCTTACGACACCCACGGGTATGTATGGATTGGTATTATTATTTGCCGGCACCATACGGGACAATTAGGGCTCAAATCCTAAAAAGCGTTAATTAAAGGGTTGATGCGAGGGAATTACTGAAGTCACAGATAGAGTAATAGTAAACTGAAGTGTGAAATCATGATCGCGTGGAAAAATGTAGTACGGAAAAAAGGGTATGTATGACATTTGTATCTATTCCTTATTTTTGTCATTACATTCGCTTTTTGTATCACTTTAAAAAAAATAAAAACAGAGCTATATTGCGAGCACCGCCGTAGGGTAAAACGCTAGACTTGATAGGTACCATAAAATCAAATCTATTTTCATTGATATACAAAACAATCAAGCCACAGTTCCGTTGGAGTGGCCTCCATCTTGAAGTCAACAATGGCGGCTTTGCTGCAGCGTTATTAAAATCTCGTGGAACAATCGACTCGAAAGCGCACTTCCGAGAGAGTTGTGCATACTACGCTACTGGAATGTTCTATTAGCTCCTTACCTATGAAATTGGCGAAATTTTCTTGCAGATTAATGATATGATAATTCCTTTAATTCTTTAGATATTTTCATTATTTGCTTTATATTTAAAAGTGGATTTCAAGGTTATCAATCGACGCATTAAATATTGTTTTTATTTTTAGTTTAATATCTAAAATTAGAGGTTCGATAATTGTTCGTCTTAAATGTCGTCCGTTTTCATCATTAGATTTGTTATATTTAATTTAATTTATTCAAAGAAAACCTTATAGCATTACATTTTTATGCTAAAAACAAGATTTTATTATGTAAATAAACACAGGTAACAACAGCTGATGAAAGAAATGAATACAAAAACTACATCTACATCTTTGAAATCAAGAATATTTTTTTAAGATGATACTTTTCGAAAATTAAATTAAAGCTGCCATTAGCTTAATACCTTCCCATTCATACTTAAAACGATTATAAAATGTGGTTGTCTGAACAAGACTCCGAGACCCATGGGGACAGACCGCTGCATTTCCACCGACCACTGTGTTAAATGATATCTAAGTGGATCTTTCTGTCTCAAAGTCACGCTTATACGTTGTCTTAAAACGACCGCCATTGTTGGTAACGACAAAGTAGTAGCCCTATCCGCATAAGAACGCTGCTGCCCATTCTCTGATCGCCTTTTATGACACCCACGAGATGAGATAGTACTGTGTTCTCACATAGATACTAGTGTATTGTCAAATACCAGTGGGCCAATCTAAATCTACAATGATTTCCAAAAAACAAAAGTATCTTAAATCTCTTATAAGTCAAAGTGTGTACGCTCAGTCAATGCATGGCAGTATTAATATCAATGGCGGCACCGATCATTACAGGATAATTATCACGCCACTCCAGCCCCACCTGCCTCCAGGGGCCCTCGGAAATCTGATTCTTTTATACCCACACCGGAAGTCGAGAATTTTCCAAATAACTTCTTCGCATCGACAATCAGAGGCGAAGTGATTGTTCGAGGGAAAATTTCAAGGATTCTGTAATTACAATTGAAGTTTTGAATTTTTTGAAGTGCAGAATTTCAGCAACGAAGGTTTAGGTCTATTTTTTGACTTGGGGTACATCTCGCCCCCTCAAAAACTGGTCCTTTTGAAAAATAGCTACGGCCATGTGAGTTGTGGCTAATGAACTCTTTCAAGAGAAGAATCACATCCTATACTATTAAATGAGCAATATATAAATATATATATTTGTAATCGGTTTCTTGAAAACCGCTCTAACGATTTCGATAAAATTTACCATACGGGGGTTTTTGTGGGCGAAAAATCGATCTAGATAGGTCTCATGTCTGGGAAAATTCGTTTTTCCCTTGTTTTTAAGCATTTGCGTTTTAGACAAAAATATACAGCGCCATCAGTAGTATAGCTTGCTCATCCGATGATATTTTAATGTTAAGGCGGCTATTATAGAGCGAAGCTCGGTCGCCCAGGTACTATGGTTTTAAACACTCAAAATATCAATCGATGGAGCAACGAAAAGTTGTAAATAAATTTAAGTGGTTACCGATATTTTTGTACTTCCATCATTGGATTAAAAGTACAGGAAGCAAGGGAAGTATGTCAAGATCGTAGCAGGTGGAGAACTGTGGTCTCTGCCTACCCCGACGGGAACAAGGCGTGATATGTTGTATGTATGTAATAATTATATTAATTTATCTACTCAAAAGATCAATCGATGGAGACTGCTGAGTAGGAGATAATCTTAAATCCTTCGCGAGTTTTAGCAACCAAAAGTTTTAAGTAAATTGATTACAGTTTTTTGTATATTATTGAATGTAACAGCATAAAATGTATCCGATACTATAGAAAGAAAACAAAAATGATATCTGAACAAGTCTAGATGGTAGCCGGGCAATTATCCACATCTCGGACAACAGTGCTTCACTCACAATGCACTCCAGAGGTCGCGCCGTAACGAATCCACTACTGGCTCTGCTGTGAAACACTACACTAGTGCTGGGATTTAAACGGAAGCGGATTTAGAAACTATAATTATCCGAGACTATCGAAAGAAAACAAAAATGAGATCTGAACAAGTCTAGATGGTAAGCGGGCAATTATCCACATCTCGGACAACAGTGCTTCACTCACAATGCACTCCAGAGGTCGCGCCGTAACGAATCCACTACTGGCTCTGCTGTGAAACCCTACACTAGTGCTGGGATGTAAACGGAAGCGAATTTAGAAACTATAATTATCCGAGACTATCGAAAGAAAACAAAAATGAGATCTGAACAAGTCTAGATGGTAGGCGGGCAATTATCCACTTCTCGGACAACAGTGCTCCACTCACAATGCACTCCAGAGGTCGCGCCGTAACGAATCCACTACTGGCTCTGCTGTGAAACACTACACTAGTGGTGGGATATAAACAGAAGCGGATTTAGAAACTATAATTATCCGAAACTATCGAAAGAAAACAACAGTAGATATGAACAAATCTATATTGTAGGCGAGGAATTATCCACATCTCAGAGATCAGTGCTCCACTCAAAATGCACTCCAGCCAGAGGTCGCGCCGTAACGAATCCACTACTGGCTCTGCTGTGAAACACTACACTAGTGCTGGGGTGTAAACGGAAGCGGATTTAGAAACTAATTATCCAAAACTATCGAAAGAAAACAACAATGAGATCTGAACAAGTCTAGATGGTAGGCGGGCAATTATCCACATCTCGGACAACAGTACTCCACTCACAATGCACTCCAGAGGTCGCGCCGTAACGAATCCACTACTGGCTCTGCTGTGAAACACTACACTAGTGCTGGGATATAAACGGAAGCGGATTCAGAAACTATAATTATTCGAGACTATCGAAAGAAAACAACAATGAGATCTGAACAAGTCTAGATGGTAGGCGGGCAATTATCCACATCTCGGACAACAGTGCTTCACTCACAATGCACTCCAGAGGTCGCGCCGTAACGAATCCACTACTGGCTCTGCTGTGAAACACTACACTAGTGCTGGAATATAAACGGAAGCGGATTCAGAAACTATAATTATTCGAGACTATCGAAAGAAAACAACAATGAGATCTGAACAAGTCTAGATGGTAGGCGGGCAATTATCCACATCTCGGACAACAGTGCTTCACTCACAATGCACTCCAGAGGTCGCGCCGTAACGAATCCACTACTGGCTCTGCTGTGAAACAATACACTAGTGCTGGGATGTAAACGGAAGCGGATTTAGAAACTATAATTATCCGAGACTATCGAAAGAAAACAACAGTAGATATGAACAAATCTAGCTGGTAGTCGGGACTGTATCCACATCTCGGACAACAGTGCTTCACTCACAATGCACTCCAGAGGTCGCGCCGTAACGAATCCACTACTGGCGCTGTTGTGAAAAACTACACTAGTGCTGGGATGTAAACGGAAGCGGATTTAGAAACTATAGTTATCCAAGATTATCGAAAAAAAAAACAATAATAAAATCTGATCAAGTCTAGATGGTAGGCGGGCAATTATCCACATCTCGGACAACAGTGCTTCACTCACAATGCACTCCAGAGGTCGCGCCGTAACGAATACACTACCGGCTCTGCTGTGAAACACTACACTAGTGCTGGGATGTAAACGGAAGCGGATTTAGAAACTATAATTATCCGAGGCTATCGAAAGAAAATAACAATGAGATCTGAACAAAGCTACATGGTAGGCGGGCAATTATCCACAACTCGGACAACAGTGCTCCACCCACAATGCACTCCAGAGGTACTCAATACTCAATACATTTATTAGTGCGTAATGAATCCACTACTGGCTCTGCTGTGAAACACTGCACTAGTGCTGGGATATAAACAGAAGCAGATATATAAACAAATGTCCTGCCCACAGATCGAACAATAGTGCTCCATTTACAATGCACTCCGGAATCCTTTACCCAATCCTTTACTTTTTATATGGCTCTGTCGCGCACCTGCATTTTTGGTCTGCCACGGAGAAAAATCTAAAATATTGACACCAGCCACTAAATAATTAGTATGATGGTTTGTCAAGCCGTAGAAGAATGTATTTGAATTATGTATTGAATTTTTGTAATGATCTTTTTTATGAACGGATCTCCTTTGCTGCTTACTCGGATGTCTAGCTCCTTCGCATCACTAGTTTATACACTATCAAACGGTGACAACTTGGATTGTGTGCCAATAACGACTGACATCATTGCCTGTTATTTCTTGCTTGCTTATCGAGTCATCCATAGACAGAACTTCCTAGATGTCGTAACGGACGCTATTATATACTCTTTCGATTTACTAGTTTAAGTACTATCAAACAGCGACAACTCAGATTGTTTGCCAGCCACTTGCCAGTAATGACTGGCATCATTACCTGTTGTTTCGCACTTGTTTATCGAGTCATCTATAGACAGATTTTCCTAGATATCGAAACGGAAGCTAAACTCTTTCGCATCACTAGTTTCAGTACTATCAAACGGCGACAACTCGGATTGTTTGCCAGCCACTTGCCAGTAATGACTGGCATTGTTACCTGTTGTTTCGCACCCATTTGCCAGTAATGTTTGACGTCATTTCTTACTTGCTTATCGAGTTATCCATAGATAAATCTTCCTAGGTATCGTAACGGAAGCTAAACTCTTTCGCATCACTAGTTTTGGTACCTACTATCAAACGGCGACAACTCAGATTGTTTGCCAGCCACTTGCCAGTAATGACTGGCATCATTACCTGTTGTTTCGCACTTGCTGTTTTGATCCACTGTGGACAATGTCGGACTTTCACTCTTGAAAATGAGACTTTGTAAATATGCCCAAGTATTTCAGATTCATTGTACAGTTAAAACCACATCAAGCTTAACGCTTTGGACTTTTTACCGTTCTTATTTCAACTGCATTTGAGAGCAGAGTTGCGCTACAAGTTTCTAGCTGACTGTACCAGAATAAAGATATACATAATACAGTCGATTCCATGAGAGAATATAGGATGTTTTCTTGACACAATTAGTTTAATTTTCAATGTGAAATTGAAAAAAAAAACGTAGATATTTGTGACTCATTAGCATTATAAAATCCCATGAAACGTCCGCTGAAAAACAGCGAGATCCATATAGAACGCCAGCAAAAACGCGTGGTAAGGGAGGAGAAGCTAGGGAAGTACGGATGGCACCATGTACCGCGGTTTTTGGTAAACGCAGTGTGAAAGATGATCTTCATAATATCCCATGAAACGTCCACTACAGGACGGGGAGCTTCCTCCATAATTCTAGCTTTTGCTGGAAAAATGTGGAGGGGAAGTACCATAGTCACCTCGCTTGTTAGCTTTACGGCTGGCACCATGGACCACGGTTGTAGGTGACCGCAGTAAGTAAGATGTTAGATACAAAGGAGGATGCTGCTGCCCATCCTCCAGTTTATAACCCTTAGTCGCCTCTTACGACACCCACGGGTATGTAAGGGCTGGTACTATTCTTTGCCGGCACCACACGGGGGTGTGAAAGATGATACGATACAAAAAAAGGAACGGGTTGCACTCCGGGAGTGCCGGCAGAAGTGAAAACTTGCAATCGCGCCATTGCTCGCGTACTTCTTTGATGTCACTGAATAAAAACCCGTATTGTTATATCAATACAGTTGACAGTTGACGCTTTTTCGATCAGGCTACGGATCTGACGCGACATCTGACGCGAGTTTAACATTTTTTACCCATCTAAAAAAGTGCAAAGCGCCGCTAAAGAAGTTTTCACTTCAAAAAAGTACGCTGCTGCCCATCCTCTGGTTCAAAATCCCTTAGTCGCCTCTTACGACACTTACGGGTAGAGATAGGTTGGACTATTGTTAGCCGGCACGACACGGAAAACAGAAAATTTCTGACTAATTAGTATTTTTCTGTGTCGGGGTTACAATTACAATACAAATTAGTTCCCCGTGTTATTCAAATTTTTTGTTTACTAAACATAATAGTATTAAACATAATAGCATGCAGCCGGATAGGTGGGCTAGACAAGCCACGGAATGGGTGCCAGAGGATGGTCGCCGCCGTCGAGGCCGACCCCGGAGACGATGGCGCGATGACCTAGTCAGCTTTCTTGGAGACTGGCAGGTGGAGGCTCAAGACAGAGAGGAATGGCGCAATGGAGGGGAGGCCTTTGCCCAGCAGTGGAACCTATTATAGGCTAGTAAAAAAAACATAATATTCTGTCGTGGAAAGGAATATGTATACTTTACTCCAATCAACGTATCTTTTTGAAAGTTTATACAGAAGTCAGTGAAAAAAATAATAATAAGAAACTGTGCACATACAAATAACTCTGAACTCCTGTGTTACAAATGTGTCCCCTAGAAAAACTCACATTTGTCCACTAGGTGCGAATTCCGTATATTCTCATTAAAATAAAATGTATTTTTTTAAATAACTCCCAAGGTTGTGAGAGATGCGCTTCATAATAACGATATTATTAGAATTAAAAGAAATTATAACCGTGTTCAATTTTTAGTTTTTTGTCTCCAGGACATTTGAAGATGTTTAATTTTCAATATTGGTTTGGGGGACATTTCTCACAAGTTCATCTGATCCCAAACTAGGCAGAGCCTTTACCATGAGTATCAGAGACTGATGTACATACATAAACAGTAACACACTTGTGTTCATCGCACAAAATGTTTGCCCTGGGCGGGAATCGAACCCGCGGCCCACAGCGGGAAAGGCAGGCTGACTACCTGCCACACCAACTTGTCCTAGCTTGTCCAAGATGCCTCAACCAATAATAGTGATTCATGTTTGCATTGCCTTTACCTTTTTCGGACACTTTGTTTCATGAATTTATGTCATATATGGGACACTGGGTAGATATTAACTTTATGGGCTTCTTTCTATCTCATGTGAAATATCGTCAAATGTGATTCATAATTATATCATAATATATTTTTTGCAAATCGGTTGATGGTAACATATCTTTATAATCATGATAACATCCCGTTGGCTTCGCCGGTAGTCGGGTTAAAAAACGCGTCCTGAAGAATGATATCCCTTAGGTTAGATTTGTCTGAACTTAACTTTGAAGCCTGCTAAAATTTATTTTGTCTTTTTAGCCCGCAGAAGCTTAAAAGCCTACTGTCTTGTAACATCTCTTTTTTTAGATGCGGGTTTAAAAAGCTATTCTCGGTGGACAAAGCCGTTGTTCACTAACATAATTAAATCTCCGATTCCCGCCCGTCGTGAGCAATCCCGTTCTTTTTAATTATAAAAGAAACGGTACATCCTTTAGTTGGACTCTGTTTTTATTTAAAAAAAAAATATAATAATGCACCTTTAAATTTCATTTAGTTTTCAATATACACTCCCTGACACATATATCGGCCCACCTTGCATATATGCCTTGCATTTTATGTTTGGAAAAACCCTAGCCAAAATAAATGTTAGGTTGATCAAAAAGTTTTAATGCAAGCCAAAGACTTGGCAAATGAGCCAGCTTCAATATTGCAGCATTATTGCATAAACATTTTTGATCAACTATGCATTATTTTATTTTAAGCTAGGGTCCATAAAAACTCAAAATGCTTAGTGGACCGCTAGATGTGTCTAAATACACTTAGTATTTCCCATGAAAAGGAAGCATTTTTTACTCGACATTCACACAATATAGTATTAAATGGTCGCCCGTGAGGCGACGGCAAAAAATAGTACCAACCCATCTTTCTTTACCCATGGGTTTCGTAAGACGCGACTAAGAGCTTATGAGCCGGAGGATAGGCAGAAACTTCTTTCTTTGTATCGCAATACCTTAAGCACTGCGGTCACTAATTACCGCGGTCCAAGGTGCCAGCCGCAACGCTACAAGCGTGGTGACTATGTTACTTCGTCCAAATTTTACCAGGCGTTTTGCTGGAATTTTGGAGGGAGCACGTCCTACAGTAGTCGTTTTCACGGGATGTTATGATGATGATTAAACGCGTGGCAGCTTGTGGTAAAGCAACTAGAGCGTTTTTCCAACTTCGAAAAGTATGTTTTTCCGGTACTCTCGTTTCCTTACGCATGTCATACTCTACTAACCTGATGATGTATTCACCATGTATATTTAAAGCAATTAGTAGTAATGTAGTTTAGCTGACGTCATTAAGAGATTTTAGGGTCGAATTGATAAATGCCGCTTAAGTGTGAGATTGTCCAAAGTGTTGCATTAATTAATAAACAGAAATTGAGTAGCTGTCATCGGAACAATTATCACTTGAGTGTTAAAAACACACTCACTAATTTATAAACGAAACTTAACTCAAAATTGCTGATGCTGTCAAATAGTGACGAGTATTATTTTGTTCAGGCTGTATATTCTTTGTATTAAAACAAAACGCAGACATAAATTCTTTTTGCTCTTTTGACGTTTGACTCAAATACGGACACTTGATATTGATATTTGGATAGTAGTTTATTAATTAGCAAGATCTTGAGATGCTAATTGTATCTTGATAATTAAGTCAGCTGATATGGTCTTCGGGAAGATTTTGAGAGGGATTGATCAATACGGGCCTTAATATCCAACAATAAATAAACTATTTTGAGTTTGAGTGCTCTGATATTCCAGCTAAACAGTTACAAAGCCTACTCAGTACAGTGTGCTGCAGTGGTTTCTTGCCGTTTCTTTTACGCTGCCATAGCACGATCCGAAACGGTAGTAGACTCGTTCTTTTTGCATTGTATTCTGCATTCTGCACGTTCTGTAAGTATTTTGTAAAGCATCTACATTCAATAAATAAATCTAAATTTTATTGCTTAGCTAAACTTCAAGTGTAAAACCGACGATCGACCAACCCTGGTCGCAAAACAAACATTCAGTTCAAACAGACGCTGGGTCCGAAGTTTGTAAATCTTTAATGACCCCGGCCACATCTATTGTAACACTATTTGACCACTTACCCTGAAGCTGAAATTACAATTGTATAGAAAATCCAACTCTTTGTTGGTACACGGTTAGTGTAAATAAAAGTAATATTAATTAGTGTGAATTTTAAAGTAATCTGTGCAGAAATTCCCTACGGGTTGTATTGAATTAGTTTTCGAGTTGGTTTGGAAACTATAACGTTTTCTTTTTCTTTCTGTTCATGTGTGAGAGAGAGGTAGAATGTTGTTAGTTGATTGTGTAGAGACTGGTAATGTTTATTTGTGCTGCGATAATAACATTATAAATGACAAGTTCTGATTGCACTTTACGTTGATGATATTTTAATAGTTTCTGAGAATGTCATGAGTGCCCGTTTTTGTTATTTAGTTGGTTAGTCAGACTTACTAAGTGATCGGTGGTAGATGTCTTCAGCATATTTGCGGAATAACTATGCTATTCTCATTCTTTCTTTCTTAGATACACCAGCCTAATATTCGTATGAATCTAAATCATAGATGTTGAACTGACCTTCCCGTGCTTACCCACACAATTATTTACACTCAAACACATTGCGCAAGATGAAAGGTCCAAATCATCAAATTACTTACCCACGTTATGTTTAATCATTTCAACAATTACAACGTCAAACAAAGGCTGAACTTCAAATTTTGATATCCCCTGTATAATCTCATACGGGCATTACTGGCGTGTTCTAAACATTGTTTGTACAGAACCAGTGCTTACAGTAGTGTTGTACGGTTCAGTCTTAAAGAATACGTTGAGATATAACTCATTTTGTTGAAGAAACTGTTGAATATCTCCTAAATGTATAAAACCATTGCAGTAATGTTTAATCATTTCAACAATTACAACGTCAAACAAAGGCCTAACTTCAAATTTTGATATCCCCTGTTTATACAGGCATAATCTCATACGGGCATTACTGGCGTGTTCTAAACATTGTTTGTACAGAACCAGTGCTTACAGTAGAGTTGTACGGTTCAGTCTTACAGAATACGTTGAGATATAACTCATTTTTTGAAGAAACTGTTGAATATATCCTAAATGTTTAAAACCAAAGCAGTATTTTTAATTACGTATTGCAACTATTTCAACGTCAAACACAGACAACTTCATAGGGTCTATTCAGGGTCCCGTGTGGTGCCGGAAAAGAATAGTACCAACCCTTACATACCCGTGGGTGTCGTAAGAGGCGACTAAGGGTTATAATCTTACATCTTACTTACTGCGGTCACCTACAACCGCGGTCCATGGTGCCAGCCGTAACGCTAACAAGCGAGGTGACTAAGGTACTTCCCCTCTACATTTTTTCAGCAAAAGCTAGAATTCTGGAGGGAGCTCCTGTAGTGGATGTTTCATGGGAAGTTATGATGTTATCGATATCGTTTATTTGCACAAAAAATCACAACGAATTAATATGTTTTACTAATATTTTGAATCAAGTACCGACGATATTACTGTATTGTTATAAACTAACCTAGAGTCGAAATTATGTAGCTTGATTAGAATGACAGAAGTGTGAGAGCAGGACAGAGCGATACGCTACACATTAGAGCGACAGAGACAAGTATCGATCCGACCTGTTCTCACGCATAGGTTTTCCTCTTTAAGCTACATTATTTCGACTGGTAATGGATCTTTACTGAGAACCGACAAGTCCAAACCAAAGTTGTATCTTCTTTACTTATAGAATAGATTGAAATTGAATGAACTAAATCCAATTTGTCGGTAGCCACATGTCCCGCCCCTAGCTCGGACCTTTCGCGCGTAAAATTACTATCACCTTCCTAAGGTAAATATGTCGGGCAAGAAATTTCGCTTTGAACCCAAACCCTTTGTTGTTCAACTAAAACTATTCTCTAATCCCTGGATAAACAGTACTTGTTAATAAATTAACGTGTTATTAATATATGCTACTGTGACCAGGTGTCCCTTCGGGGTATGTTTTCTGTTCTGTTTCCACAAAGGAGTTAAGAAAGGCGTGCGTTTAAATTTGTACGAATGACGCGTTTTGACGTTGTGAATAACAGATTTGAGTGACGTTTGTTGTTGGTGAATCCTTTGTATTGAGGTTTTTCTTTTAGTTTGAATGAGCCATTTGACAAAAGGCCCGACTTTGCTTACGAGTACTTTGCTCACCTTTTGCATAATCATCTGTTAGTTAGCTTAGTTTACACTTATGTCATTTGTTGGCCTGCCTTTATTCTAAGCTCATTGAGCTCATATGAAACAGTTTTGTTTTGATGTGACTAATCAGGCATACTACTAGCGCAGCGTATGTATGTTTTAGCATGGATACGTCTATGCTTCCGTTTTGAGGGTCATTTCGTACAAAATGGATTTATAATGTTTAGACGTCTATGCTTCCGTTTTGGGGGTCATTTTGTGCAAAGTGGATAATGTTTTGACGTAGACACGTCTATGCTTCCGTTTTGGGGGTCATTTGGGGGTGACGGGAACAAAGCGTGATATTATGTATGTATGTACTTACGGCCTTATCGAGGATACAGCCAATCAGGAATTGTTGTATTTTTTGAAAATTTTATCAGCTGAATGTCGCCCACGTTTCAGCCGTTGGTTCTTCAACCGATGTGCCCTGGCTGTTTGGCTATCATCATAGCTTTGTTCATTTGATAATCTGCTCATTTCTAATCAAAATTCGAGTTTTTCTCTGCGTTACCCTCAGAGTCACGACTTCCAAGATCCATTTTCGGGTAAAACTGCCTAAGGCAATTTGTGCCAGCCAGAATTCTACGTAAGTGACTTCAATTAAAGAGTAGGTAAACTAAAAAGAACCCTCCTCTTATGACTACATACCTTCAAAAACCATTGATCCATTCTTGCTCTTCCTCATAGACATTCTCCCCCACAAAATGATATCAATCACGAACACAATATACGTATTTAATCTCATCCGCTAAGACACTCGCAAACGGCGACCGCCGCCATATTGCAACCCGCGAAATAATCCCGAAAAATCTTCGTTTGATCCCCAAATATATCCTGAGCTAATAAATAGAACGGGAGAAAGTCGGTCAAAGGGAATCTTGGAAGAAAGAAATTCTGAAGTATTTTAAGGCGAAGTAGACTTTTATATGTATTATATAGCATCTTCAAAATCATAGTATTCATTGCGTTTTTCGTGGAATATTAAAGAGACCACTTTCGTGTGTATGTGGTCGCTAATGTTCTTGAAATACCTCGACACAGTAATGCTACAGACATTTGTGCGGTCGACCACACGTCAGTGGAGACATTTGCAGCTGTATTATCATGCCATAAAGTCCAAAGTTTTTCTGCAGACGTGCTGTTTGGTGTACTCGTATCGTACAGTCAACAGTTGGCAAACTAGAATACTGCTACGTATAGGTACAGGATGTTTGTTAAATGTCTGCAAGCCTCTCAAGTGACCTCTTTCCATAAAACTGAACGAAATTTCCTAAAGAACATTGGTCGAAATACGAAAAAATTTTTTAACGTCCCATAGAAACTGTATTAGCTGATAGCGTATTTTTATTATTTTTTTCATATTTCGACCTATATTCCTCAGAGGAAGTTGTTCAGTTTCATGGGTAGATCAAACAATATCAAATACTTACCCTGTATAATAGGGTGGTGTCATTTAAAGGTTAAAATGTTTTTACTGGCATGCCGTTGACTGAAAAAAATCGCAGCGATATTCCAGTTATCTGCGAAAGTATCTATCTCCTGTTATATTTGGATTTAATTTGATTATTAATAAAAATCTATAGTTCCAGTTCTTAGCGATTCAATAGTTATAAGCCAATTGAACTAATTGCCATATAAAAAATATAGAGCAGACAATCGATGCGGTTCGTCTTTTTGATTGACCATTATTATTTAAAAATAACAGTGTGACACATATTGTGACATTGTAATTTTAAACTGTAAAATCCTATCCTAAATTTACCTAGGTTGACGAATAAATAAATTTGATTTGAAAAACTCATGGGATTGAAACAGCCATAGAAATCCATTTCAAGACCTACAAAATCTTAACCATTACATTCGCAAAGATCTCCACCCGGGATGGCACTAAGTGAGTGCTTTACGTCATATCCGAAATCCCACTAAAGTGAGTCCGGTAAGCCCGGCAATGTTCGATGGTCCGCGGAATCGTGGCGATCTCGGTAATAGCAATAGCTTTGTATTAAAGCCGACGGGAAGATGCCTTTTGCGGGTGGTCCAAAATTTTATGGTCTATCATACTCGTATTGAGGAAAGTACCTGGGTGACCGATCTATGCTCTGTATAATGAAAATATCATCGAGTGAACAAGCTATGCTACTCAAAAACAGATGGCGCTGTAAGTTTCTTAAACGCACTAATAAGCGCAAAGAAATTTTATTTGAAAATCACTGTGAAAACGAATATTCCCAGACAAGAGTCCTAGCTAGATCAATTTTTAACCCCCAAATCCCCTGATTAGTAAATTTTATCGAAATCGTTACAGCCGTTTTCGTAATCGGTTATATATATAAACACAAATATTGCTCGTTGAATAGTATAGGATATAGACACTGATTCAGTTAATTAGGCTGGCTGATTGTGATGCTTTGAATGATGAAGTCGAAACTACTAAAGTCATAAATGTGATATGAGATTGTTATGTGCGCGCAATTGAATAGATAATCGAAGTTAAAGAAGTTTGTGTAATTAGGCAATTGACGAACTAGGGCCTAGTTACCAGGCAAATTGACGAACTAGGGCCTAGTTGCCAAGCAGTAGGACACCCTATAGGCTACATAGAAAAGCAATAAAATAAGAACTGAAACTTAAGTTTGTGCTTTCATTTATAGTATTTAAACTATTTCAAAACCTCTTTAACGAAATGTCAACGATGATCGTTTCCCCTTTGTCCAATCTTTTACCGTGCTTCAAAGAAATTTGTACCACGTTAGTCTTCTCCTTGCTCGTTCCCTCACTAATGAGGATCACGACCACAAACAGCATTCTTCCACTTGCAGCGGTTTGTTGATGTTTGCACAGCCCTATGCTGGCTGCTACCCACTTTAATCTTTATGAAATCGGATCATCTTGCGGGTGTCCGTCCTATGACGCGTTTTCCTTCTACTTGACCGAGTATTAAGAGCTTCTCTAGACTGTGCTTGGGAGACTGCATAATATGTCAGAAGAAGCTGTGTTGATACCTTTACAGCCCGGTGGTGGCTGCCACCTACTTTGAACTTAATGAAATCGGACCATCTTGCAAGTGTCCGTCTCTTGGCGAATTTTCCTTCTACTTGACCAAGTATTAAGAGCTTCTCTAGACTGTGCTTGGGAGACTTCATAATATGTCAGAAGAAGCTGTATTGATGCCTGTACAGCCCGGTGGAGGCTGCCACCTAATTTGCACTTAATGAAATCGGACCATCTTGCAAGTGTCCGTCCATTAACGCGTTTTCCTTGTACTCGACCCAGTATTGAGAGCTTCTCTATAATGTGCTTAGGAGACTGTGCTTGCATAATATGTCAGAAGCTGAGGGCTCACGCTAGTACTATTTTGTAAAACTGCATCTATACGCTGGTCGTTTCCTCCTTGTCCAGTACATCTATATCGGCGTGGCTTAGCGCTTTTTCATCAATCCTGGTTTATTAGAGCTGTGTCTCGCGCGCGGTCATTTAGCCCGTCGGTCACTATTACACCGACAGTACCATTCGTAACTGTCCACTGGAATCTGTCTTCGAGCGTCATAGACGGCTGGGATGTTTACTCGATTCACGCGATCCATTCTAATGGTGGGATTAGAGCTCCTTGTATTGGAAAGTTTGATTTTGTGAGACATTTCTTATTTTATTCCACTGGAGCGTGTGTGTCTTCGAGCGTCACAGACGGCTGGGATGTTGACGCGATTCACGCGATCCATTCTAAATGTGGGATTGGAGCTCCTTGTATTGGAAAGTTTGATTTTGTGAGCCATTGCTTATTTTACCTGTAATAACTGTTATCCAGTTCCTATATACAGTAAACATGAGAAAATCCTTACTAAATAATATACAGGATGTAAATTAAATTGCGAGCCGTTGCTCAGGGGCGGGTTCAGTATCTGTACCAGTACCTGAACAATTTTCCCCAAGGAATTTAGATGGAAATAAAATAAATTGCCGTCCATACAAAACGCGCTATCAGCTGATGCCAGTGTCTATGGGAAATTGTGATTTTGTGATTGTGAATAAGCCTAATTCTACAAAACCCAAGTTAGTCTCGTCCAAACTTCTTAAGATGATTTTCTCCTTTTTATTCACTTGATGTATATAATAATATCGTAGGTTTTTTCTCTGTTTGCCAATTTTTAACAGGATTAGTACGCGGACCCGACTAGATCACGTCTTTCTCATTCCATCTCTCTCTAACACACGCATTTGTATTTATGAGGTAATATTTCAAGGAATATCGAGTAAAGTGCGTTTAATCTGCTGATATAATAGTGGGCTTAATGTCCACCAGTTCAATTGTGTTCGGTTTCTTATTGTCGTACTTAAGACGGGATTTTTGGCACATGTCGTGGTCATAATGCTGGAGAGATAAGTGGCTTGAGGTTCGAGATAAATAGTATTGTTTTGCTTCATAACTAAACTGTGTATCTACTTATTATTGATGTCCACTGCTGGAACAGCCCCCTAAAATATTTTCACAACTAAAAGGTCCCATATTATTTGGGATGTTTTTTTTATTGTCAATTGATTTTAAACACCGAATTTACCGAAAAACTCTGGTAATAACATTTATTAGTCCCAAGTCACATATTTCTCAGAGAGAAAGATAAAAATTTCACGTTTTTAGAATTTGATAAAAATTCATATATTTTAGTATGGAGTTCCCTTGCAAGAAATGGATACACTTATGGCTCCATCTTTAGCAGAAAGTGCTGCTACTTAAACATCCTTGATTTAGACTGAAAAACGTACCACCTTCCTTTGTTTAATTTTTTTTGGAACTTCCTCTGTAACCTTAAACTCCCATTCAGGTCTAGCCAATGGAAACGTTGGAAGAAGAAGGCCTAGGCAAACGTACCAGGACCAAATTAAGGACGTTCTGAAGAAAGGCCAGGTTCAAAGTACCCTAAACTGACGAGCATGTATGAAAGGATTGATGAAAGTACAGGAAGCAAGGGAAGTATGTCAAGATCGTAGCAGGTGGAGAACTGTGGTATCTGCCTACCCGACGGGAAAAAGGCGTGATGTTATGTATGTATGTATGTATGTAGATCCAGCCATTATGACTGACGCAAAATTTTGACACAGCATTTAAAACTCCTCGTACCCTCCCGATACTTCCACTTCCACATAATCAAAAGGCCCTGGCATCGTTCCCACAGTAATGGGATTGAATCATGCGACATTAGCGCGAGGCTGTCCGCTATAAATAATCTCCTTTTATTAAACTCCTCGAGATAAATGATTATAGACTCCGCTGTCCCCTTGTTTGGTAAATTCTTTTCAGCTGGATAAGGCTATTATTTTGTGCAAGGATCTTCTATAGATTGGGTACTGTTTGAGGCTTTAGTGCTTTATTAAGATCGGGTAAAAATTCTCTTGTCTGAAGAATAAAGTGGCTCTTGTTTTCGCTTGGGTGATTTTGGGTTGAAATTTCATGTTTCTAGTGAACAGAAATATGTTTTATAATTGAATTGGTTCTAAAAACGATTGAAGTTCCTTATCATTAAACGAAGTTTCTTACCAACCCAAATAACCTGGTCAGCCCTTATGTCAGTGTTGTTGAGCCGCCAAAGGTCTTTGATATGGCTCATTGCCGACTGCTTGCGTAGAAAGTAATCGGGACCAGCAGCTTCAACAATATTTCGAAGAATAATTGTAGTTTTTGGACAATTAGGTGATTCATTCTGCAAAAACCTCTGGTATTGATCCCCTATTCAAGTTGAATTATTGAGCTGTTTTGCTTATTATTTTTTTTTGGAATCTATTAATTTCTGAATTGATCCTGCAGAGTCAGAATATGAAATGCTTACGTCCAATGTATTCACAAGTGACGAAACAAGCAGACAGATCGGCTGATGGGAAAAAATCGCAATCGCTTTGACACGTAAAAACAGAAAAACCGTATTGCCTACCCTGGGAATTAAGGTGGACTAGCTCTTTACCCGTGTAGTGCCGGCAAAAAATAGTAATCTGTCTGTACCCGTGGGTGTCGTAAGAGGCGACTAGGGGATGAAACGGAGGGTGGGCAGCTGCGTCCTTTTGTGTATGGTACACCAGCAACAACCGCGGTCAGTGGTGCCAGCCGTTACGCTGGCAAGCGTGGTGACTACGGTACTTCCCCTCCACTTTGTTCCAGTAGCTGTTATTCTGGTGGGAGCTCCTTGTCCTGCATTGGACTTATTATGGGATATTATGATGATGATGAACTCTTTGTACTTACTCCCTTATCCTTCTTTCCGAAACACAGCAGTGCTCTGCATAACTAGCTTTAATGGCGCGCGGTTGACTTTTATTTTGACCAAAAATGTCACGTCACTAACTCCATAAACCAGGGACCTCTTCCAGCATCCATACAAACACGGAGACGATATTTCCTCCGTCGCGTGACCATTGTCCTCGCTATTGGTGACGTGGCTTACCGTTTGAGTAATTACCCTTCCAGAGGACTAGATAGGTACTTCCACTAGAATACGACAGTCTATGTTGATGTCATTGTGATTGCAAGACAAAGCGAGTCATGCTCGACGTATCCGGTAAATACGTCTTGTGTTCTGTTTATACTGTTACTTATTAATTGCTTTAAGGAGTGATCACACCTAGCTGAATTCAAAGACTAATTCGGCATACATTGAGGCTTGGTTATGTTAATTGCAATATCCTTACTTCAACCAGCAATGAAGCTGAATTAGTCTTTGAATTCAGCTAGGTGTGATCACTCCTTTAATTAAAAAAAAAATTGTATCGGCTAAAATTAAATTTTGAGGAATCTTCCTTTTGCTTTCTTCAAGGTGAACTTTCAGTGGGTTGTTATGATTGTGCGATTTTTTGAATTGGAACAGCTCTCTCTTATTGATACTAAATTGCTCTTTTTACATGAATAAAATACGCTTACAGTTTTCCGAGTTTCTTTATTCACCTATATATATTAAAAAAAAAGTGAAATTTGAAAAAAAACATACTGTATTGATAGTGAAAATTACAGCTTCATTCTCTCAAACTTATGTCACGAGAATGAAGCTGTGTGTAATTCGCACGACCTTAAATTGTAATTTGGAATTTATATGTTTTAGATAAATAAATAAAAAATAAACAAAAAACATTTTCATGGATAGAAACGCAACCTGAAATGTTTTTGAATAAATGTTAATTAGCTTGATTCTGATAATTATCTCGAATAATTTTTTTATTTAAATCCCTTCTGATCTAAGTACTATAAAGTACCTGTTGTTGTTGTTGTATAGTCTTTATTAATAAAAAAAAGTACTAATTATCTGAGAGATTACATGCAAAGGCGGACTTATCCCTAGGACTATGACTTATACCTGTTATAGATATAGAGGCGTCTAGCTGATCCCACCAAAATCATTTCATGTAAAATAGATTGCACGTCAATTACAACTAGACGCCTAAGAAGAAGAACTAAGACTAGAAGTATTAGTACACGGGTCTGTCCCTTAAATCAAAATTTTATCTTTTTTAGGGTTCCGTACCTCAAAAAAAAAACGGAACCCTTATAGGATCACTTTGTTGTCCGTCTGTCTGTCTGTCAAGACTATTTATCTCACGAACGAGTAAAGGTATCAGGTTGAAATTAATACCATATATTAGGATCCATGTACCACACAAGACCTAAAAATTTCAATTTTTTACAACGACGCAATCAAAAGATATGGCTTTTTATGTCCTCATCTCCATACATTTATTCAAAAATGCAAAACCTACAGGGTACTTCCCGTTGACCTAAAATTATGAAATTTCGCAAGAAGCTAGGTCTCACAGTACAAATAACGGGAAAAGTCTGAAATAATTAAATATTACAACTTTTCTCACAACTAATGGTAACCAATTGTGGTGAGCTCCCGTTTCACGAAAACTCATATAAGACAGGGGTCAAGTTGGATGGTCGCAGAGGCGATTTTTGTTTTAGTTCTAATTTAAAAACTGAAACTTTTACAAACTTGAAAATTTAGTTTATAGTGCAAAAGCTATAAAATAACAACAAATAATAAAATTTGGTCAAGCGCGTGTCGGACTCAAAAAATCTAGCACATTAACTTACTGAAATTTCAACTATTACAATAATTATGATTATGTGGTGGTACGGAACCCTCGTTGCGCGAGTCCAACTCGCACTTGGCCCTTTTTTTTTCTAACTTTATGACCTCTTCGCATATTGAATTTTGAATAAACACTAAAAATGTCCATAATGTTGAAATGATAAAGCTAGCGCTAGTGTCTGTTCAGAAGTATCGAAGACGTTTTTGATGCTAATGATGATTCAATTTTCAGCTCTGATACCCGTACACAGTATTTTGGTATTCCCACACGACACATGGCTATTGACAAATCGAATGCGCCCGAGGCTTCTAATGGGATTACCTTTATTAATCATTCGACAGTCGTTCCTCGTGCCACTCAGATTGCGGTTCTCAAACTACATTTTCGTTGGATTCATTATTTAATTCTGTCCCTGAAATCAAACATATCTTAAAATGTTTTATGTTTGGTTTGGAACTTACATTAGACAAATAAAAATCAAAACCAAAAACCCGACTGCGTAACTTATAAGAGGAAACCAAGCTGGGCTCTAGGTATAGAATTTGATTAACTTAAATTTTATAAGATCTTGCAGGCGGCGGGGACGGGAACACGTTTTGTGATGTTATACATAATTTTTTTCGTCCCCGCCTGCAATATCTTATCAAATTCAAGTTAACCAAATCCTGAATTAGATCCTAGCTTATTTTCCTGTTTTCTGTTAGGCAGTTGGGTTTTTGTTTTCAAATATTTTCGTTTTAGTTTTCAGATTTCTTCCGTATTTACTTAAATATATGACACCCCAATTTATGGGTCTTACTACAAAAAAATTAGACATCTGTTGAACACTTGATTAAAGAAATGCGCATAAAATAACTGGCTATGTCAGTTGATGCGCAGAAGTCAAGTCATAAGAAAATAAGTCATTTTTGACTTCTGCGCATCAATGACATAGAATTATTTGGTACGATTTTTTTAATCAAGTGTTCAACAGATGTCTTACTTTTTTGTAGTAAGACGGTATATGTTTAGGGGAAAGAAAAAAATAAGAAAAATCAATTTGATCAACCATATAGATTTTTCTTAACTTGTATATACTCAGTGTCACTCGCGCTATTAGAGCAAACTTAACGATGTAAAACTTATCAAAATCGATTCAGCCGTTCAGTAGTTACGAGGAAACAAATAACATACATACATACTGGTCAAACACATAAACCTTCTTTTGTGTGGCGGTGACATTCCAAAGACGTATTTAATTTTAATGGTTATGAATATCTACTGTGTTAAAAAAAAACCAGTGAAATTATAACTGTGTAATATGTACCTATAGTGGGCGTTCCATGGGATGTTATGATGATGATGTACCTATATTTTAAAATTATTAACTCTATAATTTTCTTTTTCAGGTAAGTGGCCAGTGAACTTTCAAAACAGTGATCGTTTTGCTATCGAGGTAATTCTTATTTCATTTACCGGCTTCAAAACAAGGTATATAAGTCAGACTGGCCACTATTACGTAGTGTCATCCAAAGAAAAACACATGTGGTGAGTCATCGGTTTCCGCCGCTGGTAGCCAAGCCCTGTAACCAATCAGGTCGCTTAAAATTATAAATTCAAATGCACAATGACTAATGAGCAAACCGTCGAAAGAAGCGGTTGTTTCCTTTGTGTCTTACCAAAAAAACGAAAAAAAGAATATATATATTTTTTATTTAAACTCCATTGTGAATACACCTTACCCTACATTTGCACTAATTACTTTCTGCATTCTTAACGCGTATGAACAGTGAAAACTTACCACTGCTCCGAAGGCGGGAATAGCAGCCCCTCTGCCCTTGCGTAACAAGGCGTAGGGAATGTGGTGAGCTGCAGCAGTCAACAACACATCAAGCTCGACACTTGTAGCTTGATTCAAGCGCATAGAGCTTTTGAAATAAGAAAATTACAAAGTCCAATGTGTGAAGAATTTAAATTGTTCTTCATTGCTCTGGACTGCGCCTGATGTACTTAAATAAAAGTTTGAGAACCGCTGCGTCCTGTCGCGTATTGTCACATACTCGGCTGTACAAGAAAAGATATTTGATTAGCGGCCACTGGCCACTAGGGGGTGGAGAGATAACAATACATTGATCCCCAGCTCATTTTTTATCTAGAAGTGCCTGACTGTGTAGTTTATAATTTAATATTGATTAATTTACTGTTACATTAGCGTTAAAAAGACATATAACATCAATGTAAAATTCAAAGAATTCGGGATCCTTGCTCCGCTCAGAATAGAAGGAATACCTACAAATTTATTTTACTACTAGGACGTCTGCGACTGTGTCCCAAGTTGAAATTTCAAATCATTAAACGACATTTGACATCCTCATACAAAATTTACAGAACGACGCCTATGCCGTATTTACAATGACTGAATGAATGTCGGAATACCTTGTGACACATATTTTAATTAATCTGCCTTCTATAACTTTTATATTTCTATGGTAAAATTACTGATTTGACGTTCAATAACGAATAGCTTATTTGACTAGATTGAAAAATTCCGAAGTTCAGGAGTGTGTGTGGTTTGCTTATTTATTATAGGCAATACAATTGTAATGTTTGTTTACAAAACACCTGACTCTTTCGTGAACTCTAATATATTTTTAATTAAAATGGGGTCGATTCTAGCGTGGCCGCTAAATTTAAGGCTATAATTTGACAGGTCTAAAAATGTTGCTATCTTTGTTACCGTCTATAGGCTGAAAAAAGACAGCATCACTTTTAGACCTATCAAATTTTAATCATAAATTTATCGCCCCCAATATGCATCAATGAAACCTAAACACCCAGACTCTGATTGCTACTGCTGCAAATGTTCCTGCCTGTTCCAAACACTCTACATCCACAACTAAAACGTTAGTTCCGATACTCCCACAGTGGCTCGCCCTTACCATTTTTAAATAATTCGCCCGAGACGACCGACGACGGGTGACAGAGCTCCTGACGTGACTTGCAATAACTTGTCAACTATACGAGTACATGACTGATTGTTTCGTTCGTATTGTTTACGTCTGGAGGAGGGTTCTTAATGGGATATTTTTGTTGAGGTGTTTCCATTTGTGTGTTGCACCTGTTGGATATCTAGTTAAAACAGTATCATTTTGTCATTACTTAATAACTAACATATCGGAAAATCATTAATTGTTAAACAAACTTCTCCTCGCTTTCGCATTTTTTCCTGCGCTACCAATGCTGCTGTCTTCAAACGTCTTAACGCAACCTTTATCAGATCGTCCGTCTGCTTTGTAAGGGGCTGCTCACGGTACGTCTTCGTTATTCAGGTATCTTTCTATCTTATGTACGATAGTTACAAAACATGTTGCAGTTCTATGGCACCCCACTGTTGCAGAGGGCCCCAACAGTCTTCCTCACACCGGCCACGCAAACTCTGCTTCAGTTACAAAATATTATTTTCTACTATATCGTTTACAATATTATGTTGTTCAGATTCAGTCGTCCCTTCCAATAGACAAATGTGAAATGCGTATAAAAACATTCTGCAATAGGTCGTGTTTTCTTACATTACATTGGCGCAGCGGGTAGGATTCGAGCCAACACTACCAAATTCAGACTACATTAAATAGCCTGGGCGGGTAGCACTATCGCATAGATAAAAGCTTGGTTTTTAAGAGGCACAGCAGATGGCAGACTTTTTGTTCCGACAGTCCGCCAGTGTGGCCGTTACTGCAATTATTTTCATATATTATAGTCATTGACATGAGAAAAACGCTCCGCTTCTATGCGCGTTTTTTCCAAAATCTTTTGATTTGAAGGATAACAGCTTGAATAGTTGTTCAGTTCAAATTGTTATTTAGTTGAAAAGGTTGTTCAGATTGATTGTCATTGTGTAGATACGACTTATATCTAAGTGTTCATCCAATTCTACCACATTAATATTTTCGATGTTCTTATAACTAATTGAACCACATGGCATGACCTGTCCTTGCCCATCATTAATTATTGCACCAATATCACAATATCAACCACACCTTCCATATTTCAATTACTTCCACTAATAACTACCCACAAAATTGAATCCTCAGGGATTGGCTAACGATCGCGATACTATCGTTCATATGGCTAAAGTAAATTATTGTTGTTTGACGTAATGACATAGTGTATTTATATGGTGATTCAATGGGCGTTGACTTTTTTGTGGAACGTGTAAGTATTTTAGGGTTTCGTATTAAAAAAGGAACAAAATTGCAAAATTTGGTCAGGACTCCCAAAATTTTCTTAATATTTCTTGTTTTATAGAAAAAGGCGCCGTATAAACAATTCAGCGTAATTTTGTAAAATATTTGTTGTTTTGTTGCAAAGAGAATTAAAAAAACCGGTCAAGTGCGAGTCGGACTCGCGCGCCGAGGGTTCCGATATACCTATAGTATTTTTGGAAGCAATAAAGTCCATTTTCAGGACCGCAAAACTAAATTTGTTTGTAAAGGTTTTTTGCAGATTTCTGAAAAACTGTGCAACTTAGAAAGATCGTTTTATTTTTGCTGTAAAGTTTACATAAACCTCTGTCAACTGTAATTAATTCAGATTTTCCCTTACTCAAACTTCGGAGATAAGGGGGGGGGAATGGTATTTTTTTTGACATTTTTCATCATAACTTGAAAACTAAGAAACTTAAAAAAATACAAAAATATATTTTAAAATGTACAAGTAAAGCCCTTTCATATGATACCCCACTCGACCTAGTAGCGACAATTTGAAATTTGGCCCCCCCTATTTTGGCCCCCTTTACATTAATAATCATACTTTTTTCAAAAAAAATTCATGTGCAATTAAGTTGGGCAACTATATTCTAAAACTATTCCAAATTTCAGCTCGATAGCGTAAGTGGTTGCTGAGATATAGAGGTGTGACAGACAGACGGACAGACAGACAGACAGACAGACAGAGCGGCACCATAAGGGTTCCTTTTTTTTACCATTTTGGTATCGGAACCCTAAAAATATATATATTTTCCACTCCGGGTCCACCGTGATTCAAATTCCGAACTTTTGCTGACTACTCATATATGTATTCAGCTCGCAGAAGCCGATATTAATACGATATTTCTCATAAAAATATTGAAGGCAGTATCATCATGTCATCAATGTAGACAGGCGAAAAAGCACTTGCAAACAAGTCGTTACGCGGTCGCCAAACTCAATTAGCAGTAAAACGACCTATCCATACCCATCAATTAGGTTGGGGTCTCAGTTACAGCGGAAAGGGTATTTAATTATAAAAAAAAGCTTCCACGGATTCATCTTTCTTATTAATGAACCCATTTTTGTTAAATTTAGTTTTCTTTTAGTTCATGTCTTTTACAAATTTGTAAAAAAGTAATTAAATAAATAATGATATGGGGCAGTGTTAAACTGATCGCTACATGTAAACTCTAGTGATTTACTGCGATACAGGGCCAGTCAAGTTTAGCAATCACACACTGGTTGCACTATGTAGTACGTGTTAACTGGAATTATAAATACATTTTATTAGTGATTGTCGTAGAGACCTCCTTACTACAATGAAGTTGTTTATATTACCTTACATTCCAGACTAGAAGAATCAAAGTTAGTCCAAAAAGAAATTCAGATCGTTAAGTCGGACTCGCGTGCTTTTAATACAGTTCAGCAGAAAGCCTCCCCCCTGGACATGCACTGCCCAGACCGATCTGGAAGTCTTTAAACAGACTACGGACACAGGTCGGTCGGTGCAAAGACAGCATGTGTAGGTGGGGTTTCACCGACAGCTCCAATAACAAATGTGAGTGTGGTACCTCCCCACAAACAATGGAACACCTAACTTCCTGTCCCGCATGTCCCGACACATGTACGCGTGATGACCTTTTTAAAGCCACAAATGACGCAGTAAATGTGGCTACAAAAATTTAAATATTTGTGATTGATCGACACGCTAAGAAAAAGAATACAGTTCTGCGCAACTGCGCGTCCCTGACTAACACGGTAGTTTTACCGTTGGTGGGCGAGTCCGACTCGCACTTGGCCGTTTTTTTTTTAATCGCTGACATAGTCGCCCTACGTACAAACCACCTATCATCAAAGCGTCCACCTATTGCTAATTACTGGCCATACATTATCGCCCACTCCCACTGTTGCGTCAAAACGCAATATTAATCGACTCGCCAATTAATGCTTTTTAATCTACGAGTAATTGTATTGGAGGATGTTTTTTTAAGCTCATGTAGAAGATGTCTAGACTCTAATGGCGGATGTGTGTGTGTAATTGCAAGCTTGTGTACGGTCATGCAACGAAATGACTCGCCAAAGGGTTGAATATGTCACCGGAAATTGATACAGGTCTCGTAAGTTGATCAATTTACTAGTAAATTGATCCTTTCGAAAAATCATAAACAGGCAGTTGAAATGTGTGGTGCCGGCAAAGAATAGTACCAACCCATACATACCCGTGGGTGGCGACTAAGGGTTATAAACTGGAGGATGGGCAGCAGCATCCTCCTTTGTATCTTACATCTTACTTAATGCGGTCACCTACAACCGCGGTCCATGGTGCCAGCCGTAACGCTAACAAGCGAGGTGACTATGGCACTTCCCCTCTACATTTTTCCAGCAAATGCTAGAATTCTAGAGGGAGCTCTCTGTCCTGTAGTGGACGTTTCATGGGATGTTATGATGATGATGATGAGTTGAAATGCAATATAATAGGTCTTTACCTATGAAATTGCCGAAATTTTCTTACATATTAATGAGATCATAATTCCTATAATTCTAATGCTATTTTTTTTTCATTTGTCTTATATTTGAAAGTTGACTTCAAGGTTATTAATTTACGCATTTACGCATAAAATAAAGGAAAATTGTTCGTCTTAAATGTCGTCCGATTTCATCATTAGATTTGTTATATTTTTTTACAGATAATATTTTTCGAAAATTAAATTTAAGATTCTGTTAGCTTAATGTCTTCCCAATAATGCTTAAAAAAAATTAAAAAATTGGATATACAATTCCTAAGAAAAATGCAAAAATGTTAGTACTGAAAATTGAGTTTACCTAAAATTCGCCATACAAAACGGCAATTTCATAGGTAAAGACCTAATATAATACGTAACGTAAAGATTTTAGGTAATTGATCAATTTACAGTCTCGCGGTAAAATGATAAAACGAACGCGAGGCGTACTATGATTGGATTGTTAACTCTATGAATAAACACTTGCCACATGCTTGTCATCAATGCCATCGACCAATCAGAGAACCATAGAAGAATAATACACACTATTTTACGGGTGTCAGTTTAACGTAAAATTGTTCATTGAGATACTGAAATGTATTGCGTTAACATTAAATGATACATTTCAATTGCCATTTGTGATTTTTCGAAAGTTGATCAACTTGCGATTGTTCTAATTTTTCGGTGATAAATGTACGTTGCAAGTCGAGATTTTCATCATCATTATAAAAAAAATATAGCAAAAATTCGTGGTGCTTTTGGATGGACATTCCATAGTCACCACGATTGTTCCCGTTGCTGTTGGCATAATTGACATGGGGTTTGGTGACCCTAGTATGGTGGTACGAGACGCGGATGGATGCTGCTGCGCATCTTATGATTTAAAATCCCATTATTGTCCTTTACGCAATTATTAAATACAAAACCCTTAACAATCTCTTATCCTTATTATTTCTGAATTGCATACGAGGAAGACGATAGAAGCTCCATGAGTTTATTCCGCCATCCCCCTTCCACTTCTACTATCGGGACTCTATATAGACGCACTGCAGGATATTAGATTAGATTATTTATTTGCAGTAAAAACCATTACAAGTGGTATGCAAATCAATTTACACATAAACACCCACACTTGGTTCATAGACCCTGTCCAGAAGAAGATGTCCAGAGAAAATTCGCCGCGATTTACTCGCGCGTGTTTCGCGCGTTCAACTGGACGCAAACAAGGCGCTGCTAGTATCTCGACTCGCGCGAGCCGAGAAAATTCGCGCGATGCTTGTGGACGCGATGTATTGACGCCCAGTACCTCGCCGACGCGCGTAACAATTCGCGGCGAATTCGCCCTTTCTGGACAGGGTCATATCCCACACATTTGCAGAAAGCGTTTTGAAACATATTTTTGAATCATCATCATATCGTGTGGGTTGCAAGGTATATGCAAAGCTATGTAGTGGTATTCTCTACCTACGTCGATGTTCCCGAGTTTATGTAACCCAAATCTCATTCCAAGCTCGTTCCATCGTCGACCTCATCTTTGTCCTCGGGTGTTCATCCAATTCTACCACGCAAGATTTTACATTACCTTAAATTAAACTTTCTTTCTCCTACATTCGAAACATTTTCTTTGCCCCCAGCCTTATTCCTTTATTCGTAGTTGGCTACCTTACCTAGAGGATTTGACGAAAGCACAAATTTTTAAGTGAAAACTTCTTTAGCGGCGCTTGGCACTTTTTTAGATGTGTAAAAAAATTTGAACTCACGTCAGATGTCGCGTCAGATCTCGCGTCAGATGTTTAAGTTTTGAAGTGAAAACTTCTCTAGCGGCGCGTCAGATCTGACGAAGATTGTCTATATGTAATATAAATTGTCATGTTTGTCTACGATAGCGCAATAAATGAATATTGTATGTACTTTTTTATACTGATAAATAAAACAATTCGTGCGAAATTATTCCCTAACCATTCCAAAATATTCAAAAATGCGCAACGTTGCTTTCACTTCTGCCGGCACTCCCGGAGCACAACCCATCCTTTTTTTACACTTAGCTCATTTTAGCTACTGATATTTAACCACCGCTAGCCGCTACCCGGAGGGGAAAACTAGACCAAAACCTACGCTAACCTAACTGTAAGAGCTTTCAAGCCACCAATGGCCTCTGCCGCTCTAAAAAGCTCGAGTTGATTCAGCTCTAGCGGTCACCCATCATGACCACGGCTAAAGTTGTTTAACCTTTTGTGATCAGCCGGCTTAGCACGCTGCAGTTGTCAGTTTATCTAGGCCCATAGATTAAAGACTTTAAGCATGGTCACGTGTTTTTGACATCTGAGCAGTGCGACACATTTTGAAAAACAAGGATGGCTACATGTATTAGTGTATAAAGCTATCTCTATCTAAAATATCAAAATCGTAATTTGTGGATTTACTAAACATTTTCCTCCACTGACATTTCTTCGCGCTTGGAGGTAATAGATTAGATGACATAAGTCCTCAAATAAAGTGACATTTCTACATACATACCTACATACATACATAACATCACGCCTCTTTCCCGTCGGGGTAGGCAGAGACCACAGTCCTCCACCTGCTACGATCTGGACATACTTCCCTTGCTTCCTGTACTTTCATCAATCCTTTCATACATGCTCGTCGGTTTAGGGTACTTTTAACCTGGCCTTTATTCAGAACGTCCTGAATTTGGTCCTGGTACGTTCGCCTAGGCCTTCCCCTTCACGTTTCTATTCACAGTGACATTTCTCCGAGATATATTTTCTCTCGGGCAGCATGCTAAGCCGGCAGGAAGAAAAACAAATACGCAAAAGAGTCCACGCGCGCTTGCCAAATTTAATCCATAACTCTGATAATCAAGCGAACTGTTTCAATAAACCTTGGGTATTCATCCAGTGTGCTCGTTTCTCTGAATTTCCACATTACGGCTGCCGATCCGTCTCGGAACAGCATCGGCATCTCGACATAATATCCACCCGGAGACAAAAACCGAGTGTGACCGAATAGGTAGAGCTAGAGATGCCTATCATGTGCCTATCGCAACATATCGAGTAACAGCCTTGGTGGTCCAGTGGTTAGCCTGCTCGGCTCTCGATCCGGAGCTTTTGTGTTCAGCAGCCGGTGGGGACACTGTCAAAAAATATATATATAATTATGAAATATTGGGGGACAATTCACTAGGCAAAGCCTGTACTATAGGTACCAGAGACTGATGTACATACATAAATAGATAAATAACACCCATATAAAGAACAACCACTCATGTTCGTCACAGAAGCTGTTTGCCCTGGGCGGGGATCGAACCCGCGGCCCAAGGCGTATAGCCTGCCTTCTATTAATTAAACGGGATAAAACTAATAAAATATACTCACAACTCATTAATAAATAAATACTAAGAAAAATTTTTTTGAAACCTTCATGACAAAATTTTGAAAAATGGGGAGGGAAATAACAATAGATTCTTTAGACGAGATATTTTTTTTCATTACCGAAAGTTTTAACCCGAAATAAAAAAAAATTATATCTTCGACTGCTTTGAAATTATTTGTTTGTGTAACAAAAATAATGAAATGATAAATTTGGAAGAATCAAGGTTTTCAGCTATCTTTGAATCCGAAAACCTTAAAGTACTCGAACGTGAATGAAATAAAACGACCGTAAACCCTAAACAGCCACTAACTCTTCCTGCTATCTGGTGTCCACATCGATATTTATTTACACAAATCGCCCCCTCTCTAAAGACAAAGTGTCTGTACACATTAGCGGGCGGGCGCTTTATTGCCACCCGCCTTAAAATATTGTCTGATTCATTACAGAATATACCACATTTAAGTTTCCCGTGTGCACAAACTTTTGAGTGGCAAATTTCCGTGGTGATCAAGATTTCTGAGGGGGCAAGATTTCAACGTAACGAGCTGTTGTTACAATTTTCTAAAAGGATACCGTTACTGTAATAAGATGCTAAGATTCTGTTATACGCTTAATTATAGGGGGTCTGAGTTCGCCTCCTCGAAAGGTAGGGGGGTAATGACACATGTATGTAAATATTCGTTGGAACGACTGTAGGTGTCGACGCGTACGCCTTAATGGGCCCTGGGTTGTTTTCTTTGATTAAAGAATTTTATTACACGGTATAATTCACGATTAGGAGGAGGCAAGGGTTGGGGCCTTAAGATAAAGCGGTGTAATGACGCCTGCGTGATTCTGAATCTAATTGTTATTGTGGTAAAAATTTATGGGCGGATCGAAAGTGTTTCTAAGATGGCGACATTTGCTGGTGATCGGAGGAGGGATGTCGACAAATGGTGTCAAATTGAGGGAAAGAGAGGAAAGAGCAGACCGAGGAGAACCTTTATGTAAAAAATCAAAGAGAAAGTATAGGTCGAGTCCTATCAGGAGGTGAAGTAACTGGCGGAAAAAAGGAAACATTGGAGATTACTCCACTGACAAGAACACGGCTCTTAAGTCCAAATAGAGAGGTGTAGAAAGACGTCCTTTTTAAGCAATCTCGAGATCAACGTCTTTTGCTTTTTCTTACTTCAAATGACCTCTTACGTAGTCTGTACACTACACCACTTTTGCCTATTGAACACATTTGATTTTTTCAAAGCAACTATATCTTCTTTGATCTTCTTTATCGTACTACAGAACATCCTAACTTTAAATTTCTAAATAGCACGCCTTTGCCTCATCACAATATCCCATAAAACGTCCACTGTTGGAACGTGTGGTATCCTGGAGGGGATTTACCATAGTCACCACGCTTGTAAGCGTTGCGGCTGGCGACCGCTGTTACTGGTGACCGCAGTATGTTAGATGGTACGATACACTGAAAGATGCTGCTGCTCATCCTCCGGTTCAAAAACCCTTAGTCGCCTCTTACGACACGGGCACCGCCTTTGCCTAATCGAACATATAAAAACACATTATAATTCAACGAGATTATTCCACAGCCTTCTATCATCATTATGTAAAAAAAGGTCGCCCATACAAATCTTTATACTCTGTGGACATAAATATTTATAACCTACGTTAATAAACCTCGAGTTTATAATGGGAAGTAAACATAGAACGTAAAATGTAACCGTAGGTGAGCCTCCCCCGAATCTTATAACCAGCTCGCGTTTTAAATTTTAATGAATATAGATATCTTTATTCGCTTTGAGAGCGGCACCGGTTAAGCTAGGGGTACACTAAGAGATAAAAGCTGATTTAATGTGTGCACGTTATTTCGAAGCACGAAATTGACTAAATTGATATGTTATTATACATTTTGTTCGACCTGAGACTGACCGATCGAGTCATGAATACTATGCTGGGCTCTAAAATAATGCCCATCTCACCCATGCCGCTGTTAAACTTAAATGGAATTGGGTCGGCCATGTTTGTCTTGCACGTGGAATATACCACTTAGTGGATGACCAAAACATACCAGAAGAGAAACGGCTTTGCCAAAAACTTGACCAAGACAAAGATTACTGGTGCGCGATACGTTTACGTAGCGTGGGCAGACGGTCCCACCACAAGGTAGATCATCGATCTAGTCCAGCTCGTGGGAAGCCGCTGGATACGAGCACCACAGGACCGGTCGTCATGGAGATCTTTAGGGGAGGCCCATGTCCAGCAGTAGACGTCTTTCGGTTGTTATGATGATGCGTTTTCTATATATGCAAAAAAAGTATCAACATAAAACAAAAAAAAATAAAAATGCTTGTCCCGTCGAATTGTGTACTTAGTTGTAAATAATGTGTAAAACAGTGCAGTTAATATCTCTACATAATTTTAAACTATGACCACAGGGTCTATGCCTACCCCGACAAGAAAGAGGCATGATGTTATGTATGTATTTAAAACTCTTTCCTCCCAGTGTGTTACTTGTCTTATAGTGATTAAAACATTCGGAGCAAACCATTAAATCTAATATGCAGCGGAATCAGCGCTGTACGCCCGGCTGCAGTTTTTCGTATAATTGTAATCAGCGGTAATTGTTATACTCGTAACAGTTATTCTAGCCTCACAAATACATGTAACTAATGTTTCGGCGGATTTCACAGCACTGATATTTGCTTTAATCCGTTGTTGGTGTAAGGTTTACGTGAAGTGGTTTTTGAGAAGCGTTTCTAAAAGTACATTTAGACTCGAATGGAGTACCTAATTAAATTGGGTTGCAATTTCAATTCTGGTACAAGACAGATTTCTGAATGATAAAGGATGTACGTTTGGGTATGTTTTTGTGTGTCTTCTATGTCATCATATCGTGTAGGTATATTGTAAGATCGATGACCGACCTCACAAACCCTGAGTCAGAGTTGTTGAGCCGACTAAAGCCTCTGACATGGCTCATTTAATGACTACTACCGTCAATAGTAGCTGGGACCAACGATTTAACATGCCTTCCGAAGAACGGAATAATTTTACTTATCGGACAATCAGGCGATACTAACCAATTTGGGGAAGCATACAAACTGAAAGAGGCGTGATGTCATGTATGTATGTATACAAACAGATTTTTGTTTGACAGTGTCTCTTACCGGATAATCGCACCCATAACCTCTGGATCGAGATCCGAAAGCTCTACCCACTGATATAAGACACGAGCCAAATAAAAACAAATTTTCTAAGTTGCTTAAAAAGGATACTCTTTGGTGTTCGTTCTTAATTCAAAATCTTTACCGCGGGTTGTCGTTCCCGCCAATTTATTGTGTCAAAATAACCTTTTAAAATAAGGAAACTAAAACCTTACTACTAATCTCATACTAAATGTTTGGTGTTTAAAGTCAAAATTATGGATATTTCTAGGTTTATTTTTAAACGTTATTCATGTCATTTTACTCATTAGGTAACGTACTTTCGATATCAGTTTAAAGTTTTTTGATATCTGTATTAATTACGGAATAATCGCCTGGACACACTTATCAATTACACCCTGTATACTAGCCTACTTAAGTATTAACTTTTTAATAAATAATTAATGTATGGCAGAAAAAGCATGAAAGTAGGATTAATGCAGTAGAAATGAGAGCGTTGAGGAGTATGATTGGTGTGAAATTGAGTGACAGGATTAGAAATAGTGTGATAAGAGAACGTTGTGGCGTAAAAGAAGACGTAGTGACTAAAATTGAGAAAGGGATGCTGAGATGGTTTGGTCATGTAGAGAGGATGAATGAAGGAAGATTGCCGAAAGAGGCGAGAGTGAATGGAAACGTTGGAAGGGGAAGGCCTCGGCGAACGTACCAGGACCAAATTCAGGACGTTCTGAATAAAGGCCAGTTTAAAAGTACCCTAGACGAGCATGTATGAAAGGATTGATGAAAGTTCAGGAAGCGAGGGAAGTTTGTCAAGATCGTAGCAGGTGGAGAACTGTGGTCTCTGCCTACCCCGACGGGAACAAGGCGTGATGTTATGTATGTATGTATGTGACTGAGGATCCCACAGTCAAACTTTGTACTTAAATAGTTTTGTGGGTCCATAATAAATAATAACGAAGGCTCTAAGAAAACCCAACTCAACAAGCAGGGATCTTCTGAATGCTGCGATGGCCTCCCTTTTCCCAATCGAAAAAGGGTTGTTCCAATCCAATACAACCAAAATGTTAATATGTGCTTTAAGGTACTTGCAGCAAGAAATTTCTAGGCAACCCTAGGTCTTTGTATGATCCCATGTGTAACCTTCCATACAGACCACATTTCGTTCAAATAACAGATAGGTGCATAATCTTGCTGTAGAATCTTATACTATATGTAATACTGTGAGTTATATGATATACTAGCTGGTGCCCGCGACTTCGTCTGCGCAGGTTTCTGATGTATAAGCTATATTATTGTAAAGTTTCATTAAAATCCATTCAGTAGTTTTTACTTGGAAGAGTAACAAACATCCATCCATCCATACTTACAAACTTTCGCGTTCATACGAGTAATATTAGTAGGATCTTCTAATATATCAATACGTGTATGCTAATACGGTCGGCGCGCGAGGAAACGGTCCCAACTGGGCGTTTTGTGGTTCGCATCTAAAGTGACTGCGCCTACAAGAGTTTGTTAAGATGATGTGTTGCTGACACACGGTCATGTAGAAAAGCATACTGACTGCTCTATTAAATATTTAAAGTCAGGTGTTGGGGCAGCGTAAACCCAGTCCCAGGACATACACCTTTCGGCTTCTCCAGGTAGTCATCCGTCAGAGTATCTCTGTTGATCGGGTGTCTTTGGAATGAAGGATATTTTATGGGTCAAAACCGCCACACAGAGGATCGTCGTCATCATTGTAACATCTCCCTACAGAACACCAGCTAAAACGCGTGGTACTTAAGAGGGGATTTACCATAGTCATCACGCTTGTAAGCGTTGCGGCTGGCGACCGCTGTTGTTGGTGACCGCAGTATGTAAAAAGATACGATACACAGAAAGATGCTGCTGCCATCTTCCGGTTTATAAGCCCTTAGCTTAGCGCATCTTACGACACCCACGAGTAGAGATGGGTTGGTACTATTATTTGCCGGCACCACATGGACATTAAATGCCATCAACAAATAGAAGGCGACGCGGTTGACTTGACTTGTATTTGAGGTTACCTAATAATGGGTGGGGATAAGAGTTCTACTCAATTTTATTTGAGAAACTTCACCTAAAATGTCTGTTGCGTTAAGTTTATTTTACTTTAGTTAGTCGCAGCGTTGTTATACGGACGCAGCTAAGACCATGTAGCAAAACTAGCCCTGAATATACCTGAACAAAAGAGAGTCAGAAGCTGCCCACCGATGACCTGGTGGTCAAATATTAAGAGAGACCTCAATAAATCCCAATTCCCAGAACAGATTGTCTTGGCGCTTAAAAGTGAGGAAACCCGAAGAGGGAGTATTTGTTGACCATCCGAACTATCCGTATGTACAAATCTCAAACAACCGCGAACAGTTAGAAGACGATGATTTATCGATTCGAGAAACGGTTGTTTTGCTCCCGATAGCATCCCGGTTTCATTATCACAGAACTAATTGTGTGTACGTCTGTTTGTAAGTTATGGGTGTAAATTGGTACACGTAACGCCTTTCAGCAAGATGGTACGTAATTTATGACGTTTGAATTTGACCTGATTGATATACCGAGAAACGTGGCCCTAGCCTAATTCCTAGAGTGGAATTCTATGCCTGCGTCTGTGTTCCCGAGTTCATATAACCCAAATCTATTCATGTGGCGAGTGAATAGGCTTCTTCTAGGCAAGCTCTTCCCACGTCGACCTCATCTCTGTTCTCAAGACTAGATCAAGGTCAAGAGTAAGTGTTATTCATTCATTCATTCAATAGATATAAACAAGCTTTAACTTTGAATACGCTTTCTACAATTGGCGGTTAGGATTGTATGGATTTGTTGTTATTAAAAAAAATCTATATTATACTTATGATTTATGTTTAAAATGTGTAAATAACTCTTTTGATTTACAACATTTATCAACAATACCTAACAAACCTTCGCTTTTATCTATTTTTTTTGTATTTTCAGTCTAATTTCAGTTTATTCTTAGACAACTTTTTATAGTTTATTTTAATACGAAATCTTCAAATTTCATCACAATCGTTATCCCTTCCACATTATCGTCCGCCATTTTATTAGCCCTACCGCATCGGCATCAAAATACAAAACAGGATACAATATGAGTATTTATTATCAAAACCACTCTAAAATCCAACCATAAAACTTATCTCCCTATCTTACCGCCGCGGCGTGAGGAAAAGTGTCGCAACTCAAAGTAATTAATATTTTAATTGGGCATTTCGTGCGTTGTTCTCTCCTGATATTGCACGGTAAATTCGGCGCCGCTAATAATGTCCCCCACCGGGCTTTTGATGTGGTTTACGCGATTTTCGTACTTACTGCCTTTTTGGATTATGCCAGCGTAAACACTTCTTCTTATTCACTCATTTTTACTCTCTCGACATCCATTGCCTTTTCGCTTTTGACATCGTACAATTTACTCAATTTGAAACAGCAATGGATTGTGAAGTGATGTAAAATGAACTACGTGTCAGATGTGGAATAGCAAATGAAGGAAGCAAGGAAGTTCGGTGGATTAGTAAGTTCAATAACTGGGGAACAGAGGTGCGTCAATTAGGTGGATCTTGCCGCCTATGTCTTTAAAAATTTTGTAAATAAAGGGCTTTCTTTGAATCAATTTCTTTGTTACCAATAGGGAACATACATAATTTTTTTTAGTCGCCTTTATTAAGAAAATATGAAAATACCGTAGTAGAGATGACAAAAAGCGAAATTAAAATTTAGATCGGCTAAGAAATACGGCCGATATAAGCATTTAAAACTACTAGTAATTACGCGCCGATTAGACAGAGAGATCCGACATGAATAGTGATGTCACAATCCACTACGTCCATATAAACTCCGAGACAGAAACAAATGTTCAATGGCTTATAGTTATTCGAAAAATAGTTTTACTAGACTGTTTATTACATTAATAAGAATAAATTTTTAAATTTAAAAAAATCGTGCATGTTCCCTATTATTTTTACTTGAGTAAAGACAGAAAACCATTTTCAGAAGGTCCATTCAAAACTTTGCTTAAATGTATTTCTAACACTGTCTTTGTCAATAAAGCAGAAACCGTTAGAGCTGTATGTACACACGGCTGCTCGTCGGTGGAAACGCTTCGACCTTGAGCGGGTCTCTGGTTTCGGGCGTTTCTAGCGTAGCGCTGGTTCAGCCTATACTGGTTTTGTTTCTACATGCTTGCTTCCGTGCGTACTATCATTATACAGTGTGGGTTTCTCAAATGGGACAGAAAGGGTAGGTACGGTCAACCGCTTGTCGGTATAAAATTTTTTCAACTCTATTACCACGCCATAAGGTCCAAAAGTGTTTCTACTGATGTGCGGCCGTGTGTACCTTGACCGTTACAGCTACACGAAAATGGACTTAGGAGACTATCCATATCTTTTCGTAACATCTTGATCCTTATTCGCAGATTTCCAAAAAATTACAGTTAGCAAGAAAATGGCCATTTTACACTAAAAGGTTTTTTGATGCCAATCGATCTTTTTTTTTATCGTCAATGGGCTAACTCTTGACCTTGATCTTGTCGTCAAGACAGAGATGAGGCCGACGATGGAACGAGCTTGCCCAGAAGAAGCCTATTCACTCGCGACTCTCTATCTTGTTTCTAATAATGATCCAAGAGTGATTTTAGTACTAACAAGCCAGATTTTGCATTAAACTTTTCTCATACAAGAGCAGTCAAAGGCCTCTAGCCTATAAACAAGCACTTCAGTAAATATTACACTCTATTCACTCGCGACTCTCTATCTTGTTTCTAATAATGATCCAAAAGTGGTTTTAGTACTAACAAGCCAGATTTTGCATTAAACTTTTCTCATACAAGAGCCGTCAAAGGCCTCTAGCCTATAAACAAGCACTTCAGTAAAAATTAACAGGAATTAGTGGCTTAACTAACGTGCCTTCCGAAGCACGGAATCATTTTATTACTTTTCGGTCAATCAGGTAATTCATCCTGCAATGTTTTCGGGAATCGAACCCAAAACCTCCATATCGAGAGCTGAACACTCACCACTAGACCACGAAAGCTGTCAAATAATGGCCTTACTTACCTATATTCAATCAATGGCCTTACTTACCTATATTCAATCAAGCCTAGTTTTACTTGTTTTCAATACAGGCTATTGTCTCCACCCCTTTACAGCAAACGATCTATTACGAAAGGTTTTCATATGCAAATGATCAGGAGCAATTTTAATTGGCTGTTTTGATTGCATTACGTATTGATCTACATGATACAGAGTGTTAAAATCAACATTACAAACCTATTCACGACCTATACGTGGGACACTCAGAAATATTTGCGACACTAAAAAAAATTGTTCTACAGGTACATATATTTTTATTAAATCTTTTCAAAGTACTCTCCACCAGCCTCTATACAAAGATTCATGCGTCTGAACCAGTTTTCAAAACACTTTTTCCAGTCCGCCGTAGACACCTCGTTTACAGCCTGCTCGAACGCAGCCAGCGCATCTTCCGGCGACGAAAATTGTATCCCCTTGAGCTGATTTTTTATTTTTGGAAATAAAAAGAAGTCACACGGTGCTAGATCAGGGCTGTAAGGAGGGTGACCCAGGAGTTTGACTGGTGTGCTGTCCAGGAAGTCCCTCGTTTTGAGCGCGGTGTGTGCAGGCGCATTGTCGTGGTGGAGCAGTAGTCCGCGGAGCCCTGTGTTTGGTCGCTTGTTGCTCACAACAGAAAAAACTTCTGGTAAACATTTGGTAGTATACCATTTGGCGTTGATGCTTCTTTGATCTCGTAAGGGAATTGAGGCCAAGTGGCCAGTCAAATTAAAAAAGCTGGCGATCAAAATCTTCCCCCCGCTTTGAGATCGCTTCACTTTGGTAGGCGTTGGTTCATTTTGAAACACCCAAACTGTCGACTGGCGCTTGGTTTCTGGATCGTATTGATAAATCCAGGACTCATCACCTGTTATGATGTCGTAAACACGCCGAGACGAGCCTGCTTCAAATTTGTTCAGCATATCACGGCACCATTCCACCCGGGCCTGCTTCTGAGCGTCGGTGAGGTAGTGCGGCACCCAGCGCGATACTATCCTCCTCACGCGAAGATGCCCGTGTAGAATCTCGTGAACGCTTCCCGATCCAATCTTTAATATGTGCTGAATCTCCTGATATGTAATTCGCCTATTATCTTGGATTAAATTTTTCACTGCTAGCACGTTTTCTTCCGTAATAGCCGTCAAAGGGCGACCGCTTCTTTCTTCATCCCCCAAGGTTGGTCGACCGCGCCTAAATTCGTTATACCAACGATACACGGTTGCCTTGGAGGGGCCTTCATCCATAAATGTCATTTGAAGTCTATCGAACGATTCATCCGGTTTCAGGCGACACTTGAAATCGTAAAAAATCATAGCTCTAAAATGTTCCCGGCGCAGATCCATTTTTCAGTAAGACACGATACTTTGAATTGGCTCGCAAAAAATGTGGAGGGAAATTTTGAAAATGGAACACACATATTTTTACTTACAAGTAACCATATTTTCGAAAAAGATTCTGACCGGCCAGTCTCCCATATATAAAAACTATTTTTCGCAATACTTTCTGAGTGGCCTGGTACATATACGAAAATTCTGTCTGAGTGTGGAATATCTGCAATGAAATAATTTCTATATCGCTGCAAAATCGACTCGAGTAAATAGAATACATAAAAAAATTCAATATCTGCATGATAGCATTTCGATCTTAATCAAAATTTGTTTTGTTTCATGAGCAGATGCAATGTTGTTCTACGCTTTTGTTACATTGTAGGGTTCCGACTTGGATTATCATATCAGCCGATAGAGGTCCACTGCTGGTCATAGGCCTCCCCTACAGATCTCCACGAAGGTCAGCCCTGCGCTGCTCGCATCTAGCGGCTTCCCGCAACCTTGACTAGATCGTCGGTCTACCTTATAAGGGACCTGCCCAGATTACATCAAACTATCGGAACAGTAAACTCTTGGCCGATAATTAATGAGAAAGAAATATGGAATTCCAACTATTAGACATAACCCTCCCCTAAAGATCTCCACGACGACTGGTCTTGCGCTGCTCGCATCAACCTTGACCAGATCGTCGGTTCACCTTTTAGGGGGCCTTCCCACGCTACATAAACCAAGCGGAGCAGTAGACTCTTGGGCGATAATTCCTCTTCTTCTTTCGAGTCGATTCTGGCGTGATGCGTTTATAATTTATTGGACCAATACTCCGCCACATAGACAGCACTATCGGTAGCATTGTAAAGGTCCTCAAGTGAAGAGGTGGAAGGGCACGCAGGGCAGGTTAAAAGGTGTGCCATCATTTGCGGAAAAAAGCCACACAAACAAGCAGAGTTTGCGCCAAAGCTCTACTTCCACATGTTTTCGTTACTCCGACGACTTCCACGACGGCCATGGCAGATGGTGTCCAGGGGGCAATTGCTTGATGAGAAGAATGTTTTGACTTCCAAAAGACCCTTTATATTGGAGATGAGGAATAATAATGAATTTTGTTAGGGAGTCGGTTGATTAACAATTCTGGGGCGAAAACAAGTAATTTTAATACATAATGATTGTTTTGATCACGCCGGTGGTATTGATCAGTTTGCTTTTGAGTTTAAACCAAATTCTTCTTCTTGTCGTGTTGACTGCAATTCCATTTAAATAAAGGCTCATTTAAGCCTGTTGCTTGCTATGTGTACCAATAATTGACATCTTTAAATAACTTACACTCATAATTTTATTAGTCTAAATACCTAAGTTCATCTGACTTGTGCTTATCTCGGGCGGATATACACTGTTATTTTTTTATCACCCCGGATATTTTAGGAGATGCTTCTGTCCATGAAACTGAACAACTTTTTCCAAGGAAGATCGAAAAGCTCGAAATACGAAAAAAAATTTTTGACTTCCCTTACAAACTGCATCAGCTGGGGTCGATAATATTTTTTCGTTTTTCGACCTATGTTCCTTGGGAAAAGTTGTTCAGTTTCGTGAGCAGAACCACATCTTAAAATATTCGGAGTGATTAATATAATGATGCTATAGAACCCGCCCTTCCGTACAAAACACGATATTAGCTAATGCAGTTTCTCTGATAGCGTTACTATAGGCAGTCGTATTTTTTTGCGTGTTTGTCTATGCTGACACAGACCAGTCTTCAAAACTCTTCACAACTCGTTTGCTTGTAGCATAGGTGTAGCTAGAATATATCAATGTAAACCTGCCAACAGGATCCGTTGAAACATTAACTTCTATGATTGGGGTTCGGCTCAACCCTTCGCGCGTAACGAATCTGTGAATTTTTGATCTTAACACCACCGCTGCCGCGACAATATTAACGCTTAATATTTAGTGCCGGGGGGTTCGAATGCGTTTACTTAGAGCTTCGGTTCGTTTTAGCTGTTCGAGCTGTTTGTGGTTCATTAGAAAGTTTGACTTCTGTTTCTATTATAAGTGCTTGAGACGTTTAAGAAATGTGATCTCCCTTGTGAAATTCGAATGTTAAAACCATTTTGTTTGTTGCGTCTCGATCCATGTGTCTTCAGAAAAGTTGACCAGATTTTTCTTTTTTAGGGTTCCGATACCAAAATGGTAAAAAAAAGGAACCCTTATGGTGCCGCTCTGTCTGTCTGTCTGTCCGTCTGTCTGTCACACCTCTATATCTCAGCAACCACTTATGCTATCAACCTGAAATTTGGAATAGTTTTAGAATATAGTTGCCCAACTTAATTGCACAAGAAAAATTTTTGAAAAAAGTATGATTATTAATATAAAGGGGGCCAAAATAGGGGGGGCCAAATTTCAAATTGTCGCTACTAGGTCGAGTGGGGTATCATATGAAAGTGCTTTACTTGTACATTTTAAAATATATTTTTGTATTTTTTTAAATTTCTTAGTTTTAAAGTTATGATGAAAAATGTCAAGAAAAATACCATTCCCCCCCCCTTATCTCCGAAGTTTGAGTAAGGAAAAATCTGAATTAATTACAGTTGACAGAAGTTTATATAAACTTTACAGCAAAAATAAAACGATCTTTCTAAGTTGCACAGTTTTTCAGAAATCTGCAAAAAACCTTTACAAACAAATTTAGTTTTGCGGTCCTGAAAATGGACTTTATTGCTTCCAAAAATACTATAGGTATATCGGAACCCTCGGCGCGCGAGTCCGACTCGCACTTGACCGTTTTTAGGGTTCCGATACCAAAATGGTAAAAAAAAGGAACCCTTATGGTGCCGCTCTGTCTGTCCGTCTGTCTGTCACACCTCTATATCTCAGCAACCACTTATGCTATCAACCTGAAATTTGGAATAGTTTTAGAATATAGTTGCCCAACTTAATTGCACAAGAAAAAATTTTGAAAAAAGTATGATTATTAATATAAAGGGGGCCAAAATAGGGGGGCCAAATTTCAAATTGTCGCTACTAGGTCGAGTGGGGTATCATATGAAAGGGCTTTACTTGTACATTTTAAAATATATTTTTGTATTTTTTTAAATTTCTTAGTTTTAAAGTTATGATGAAAAATGTCAAGAAAAATACCATTCCCCCCCCCTTATCTCCGAAGTTTGAGTAAGGAAAAATCTGAATTAATTACAGTTGACAGAAGTTTATATAAACTTTACAGCAAAAATAAAACGATCTTTCTAAGTTGCACAGTTTTTCAGAAATCTGCAAAAAACCTTTACAAACAAATTTAGTTTTGCGGTCCTGAAAATGGACTTTATTGCTTCCAAAAATACTATAGGTATATCGGAACCCTCGGCGCGCGAGTCCGACTCGCACTTGACCGGTTTTTTTTTTTTTTTGTATCGTTTTCGGCGTCGTTTTTTGATCCACCACACAGACTGCATTATCAGTGGTGTTGTAAAGATCCCCGTCGCGTCAGCAGATGAAGGGATCAAAAGTGTGCCATCGAATTTGGCCCTACTTGATAAGATACGATGTCAAGATTGTAGCAGGCACAAGGATGTAGTCTCTGTTTACTCAACGGGAAAAAGGAGTGATGGTTCATGTATATGTTTCAGAAAATAAACTATCTTCAAGTCCAGACGAGATCCGTTGAAATGAATTGTTTGCTTTCATAGATATATAGCTATTTTCTAATTCGCAGTTATTATCATATTATTTGTCTATCTTACACAATTTTCCGTGTGGTACCGGCAATGGATAGTACCAACCCATTTCTACTCGTAGGTGTCATAAGAGGCGACTAAGGGTTTATGAACCAGAGGATGGGCAGCAGCATCTTTCTGTGTATAGTACCATTTTACATACTGCGGTCACCAACAACAGCGGTCGCCATTCGCAACGCTTACAAGCTTGGTTACTGGTAAATACCCTCCAAAGTACCACGCGTTTTTTCTGGAGTTCTAGAGGGAGCTCTCTGTCCTGCAGTGGACGTTTAATGGAATGTTATGATGATCATTTTATCTGCCATAAGACGTTCATTTCTGGACACAGGCTTCCCTGAACGTCACGTGTCGTGGATATCTTTAGGGGAGGCTCATTCCCTGACCGCAACCTCTGTACTGCGCCTTAGGTATGCTAGCGGCGAGACGGGGGAGCCATCGCTCGTTAACGCTGACGGGGGTAACTTTTTCTTGCTTTTTCCTTCCCACTCCCCTACCTCCCCGCGCATACCTTAGGCGCGGTACAGCGGTTGCGGTCAGACTATACTAAGGCCAGACTCTGTCTCAGCTTGGCAACAATATTTCTCCATTTATTTCGGTCAGTCGTTTGGAGGGTAGCACTGACCGGTATCTCCAGCTGTTCGGTAATCTGGTACGCACATATTTTTGGGATTTGTCCTTTGGGTCGTTTTCGCTCAACTTTTCCCGTAACTATCAGTCTTTCCAAAGACCTCTGCGAGCAATGTTGCCATGTCAAAAGAGAAGCAATTAAAAACCCAAAAGCAACACTTATAAAATTAATCACCGCGTAAAGTGTAAACCCAATCGCTAAATTCAAAGTGAGAAAATCAAACGGTTTTGAAAATGGAATCGTTGCACAAAAAGCCACCTTTGACTGTGACGTCACGCCTAATGAGGCACCTGGAGTGAGCGAGGGGTGGTATTTAAGTGTTTACGATCTGCATTTAAAAATGCTGTAAAAACTGCACGGTGTAAGAGCAATCGTTGAAAAGTTTGGGTTGCTGTAAAAACGCCCCTTTGTCTATGGGTATAAGGGTCAGGTAGGAAGAGAATTGTCTATAGTGTAAGGGACAAGTAATCAACGAAACTGAATAACCTTCTCCAATACACATACTCGTAATACAAGTCATCATCATCATAACATTCCATGAAATGTCCACTGAAGGACAAGGAGCTCTCTCCAGGATTACAGATTTTGCTGGAACAATGTGGAGGGATAGTACGGTCAACCGTATGTCGGTAGAAACTTTTTCAACGCTATTACCACGCCGTAAGGTCCAAAAGTGTTTTTACTGATGTGCGGTTGAGTGTACCATAGTCACCACGCTTGTTAGCGTTGCGACTGGCACCATAGACCGCGGTTGTTGGTGACGGACGGACAGACAGACAAAGTCGCACCATAAGGGTTCATTGTTTTACCATTTTGGTATCGGAACCCTAAAAATGGATAATAATAAGACTGTCTAGGGAAAGTAAGACAATTTTTACCTACAACTTTTATCGATCGTTTTATAACATTTCCTTCTTCAAACAACTAGTCTGGTACATTTTGTATCCCTTTTCAGCTGTGTCTGCATTGGCGACTGTTTCGCCCGCGGCGCAGAAAGCTCACATCTCACTGCTTGAAAAATTAATATACGCTCGAGACTTCTGTGAGCACCCGTCCTTATAGACGCGCCTGTCTGACAGGTCGGGATTTTGTGATGTTGTGTGTGTGTGTGTGTGTGTGTGTGTGTGTGTGTGTGTAGATTTCGCTGTTTGCATATTTTTATACAATGTGTTAATTTGATTGCGTGCCATAGTTCAGGGGCGGGATCACCCAAGGAACATACCGTAGGTCGAAATACGAAAACAAATTTTTGACCTCCCATAGAAACTACATGAGCTGATAGCTCATTTTGTATGGAAGGTCAAATTTGGTTTTTCGGTTTACGACCTATGCTCCTTGGAAAAAAGTTGTTCAGTGACTGATACTGATTCCGCCCCACAGCTATGGCACGCAATCAAATTAACACCCTGTATAGTGCCGGCTAAGAAGAGTACTACCCTAGCTCTTCCTTGTGTCGTAAAAGGCGATTAAGGGATCTTCAACCGAAGAATGGTCTGCAACGTCCTTCTGTTAAACTTACCAATGACAAAGATCCCGGACATACATCGAGCGCGAATTTGAAATTTGAAATTGGAAGGTCGCGTAGGCTCCCATATTCATCAATAAAAAACATCCTCAGAAGGAGCACGAGAATCTCGCGGGCGGGTGCGCGCGGGGGTGCGGGGTAGATTGTAAGGGGGGCGTAGAGTGTCTGTTCTGTATGATAGTCATCCTATGATCTGTTATGACTACGAGTATTCATAACATCCCATGAAACGTCCACTACAGGACAGGGAGCTTCCTCCAAAACTCTAGCTTTTGCTGGAAAAATGTAAAGTGGAAGTACCATATTCACCTCACTTGTTAGCGTTTCGGCTGGCACCATGGACCGCGGTTGTAGGTGACCGCAGTAAGTTAGATGTAAAATACAATGGAGGAAGCTGCTGCCCATCCTTCAGCTTATAACCCTTAGTCGCCTCTTACGACACCCACGGATATGTATCGGTTGGTACTATTCTTAGCCGACACCACACGGGACATTACTTCATTATTGTATTATAGCTATACTTTATTCTTTGCCAATGATCTTATCACCATATTGTGCCAGCTGTATCGCTAACAAGGGAGTTACACTTGTTACAATAGATCGCAGTTGTTGGCTACTACAGGAGGTACAGTCAACCGCAAGTCAGTGGAAACATTTGCAGCTATTGCCATGCCATAAAGTCTACTACTGACGTGCTGTTGAATGTACGGTCAACCGCTTGTCTTTAGAAACTTTTTCAACTCTATTACCACGCCATAAGGTCTAAAAGTGTTTCTACCGATGTGCGGCCGTGTGTACCTATGATAAATTCATTTGAGTTGCTATTTTTTTCTGGAGACCTGTAATACAGGGATGACCTAGCTCAGGCTCCAGTCTCCCACAACTTAATTTACTTCTAGCATTGTACTTACCTAGTATGGAAAATGTTATGTGGCGAAAAAACAAATAATTATTATTATTTAAGATAATAACACTAACCTTACAAGTAAATTAATAAACTACCCTCCAATCTAAGAACAAACCTGTCGACAGGAAAGATCTATGCTGAGGGCGCATTGAAGGGTGCCTATTAACTGGCTATAAATTTTGCCAAGGGCCCCCGATAACACGTTATCGGTTAGTTAAGGGCAATATCGGTCTATAATAGTGGCCTGCGGGTAGGTGGTTAATGAAAACCTATTATGAGAGGCCTTGCGGGCCAGTGGAGGCAGTTATTGAAGATTTTGAAGGTTACGCCGCAATCACACCTTCCTAAAGAGAAATAATATTATGCACATCAAAATTTATGATTGTGCATCAAAATTACTAACTGTGCATCAAAAAGTTTTAGGTTGTCTTGCGACCACAACGCTCCAGCGAAGCGAGCCTTAGGGCATGCTCCCGGGATTTCCCGGTACCGAAAATACCGGGATTTCCCGGGGTTTTTTGAACAACGCAGTACCGGTTCTTCGGCGAAAAAATCCCGGTTCTTCGTTTCTTTCGGTACTGACTTTGCAATTTCTTTCGGTCTATATTATCTCCTGCTCACGGTCTTAAACAAATTGACGTGCATTTTATTATCCGAAAATTGATTAAGTCTATAACTCTTCAAATATTAAATTAAAGTTTGTAAATAAATAAACAGATTTTCTGTTTAATATCGTGAATTTGCACAATGTTCTAAACACATAACTTCTGTACGTACGTTAAAATGTAAAACGTGTATCGGAAAGATGTGATAATACTGCAAGGTGTGAATCTTCCCATGGAACTGAACAGCCTTTCCCGAGGAACATAAGTCGAATAACAAAAAAAAAATTTGACCTCCCATACAAAATGCGTTATCAGCTGATGCGGTTTCTATGGGAATTTTTTTTTTTCAGTTTTATGGGCAGATACGCATACTTCAGTATTAGCACACCTTCGTTACATTTTGTATTTAAATTATCGCTTTAAATTTTGTTTTTATTTCTAGTTAGATATCTGGAATTAAAAATCCGAAAATCTAAGATGGTGTAATATTTATGTAATATATTTTTTAAATAAGTTACTTTTCGATAATTAAGTTAAAGCTACTATTAGCATATAATATTATGTCATTTATACTCCAAAAATTTAAATAATTTGGATTTACAATTACAAAATTCAGAGATGTTCTGAATTGAGTTTTCTTAAAATTTTTCCTAATTTTATTATCAGTACAGTAGTAATTAAATAGTTAAATACTTTGTTTACACACACGAAACACTACTACGCTTTCCAGACGACAGTTAAAAATATTGCTATAGAAAAGAAGAAACTTGGTTTAAAATATACTTAAAATCATTTGCAAGATTTATTAATAAAAACGTGTATCCAAGTGCTAATGGTATTATTAAAAAACCGGTCAAGTGCGAGTCGGACTCGCGCGCCGAGGGTTCCGATATACCTATAGTATTTTTGGAAGCAATAAAGTCCATTTTCAGGACCGCAAAACTAAATTTGTTTGTAAAGGTTTTTTGCAGATTTCTGAAAAACTGTGCAACTTAGAAAGATCGTTTTATTTTTGCTGTAAAGTATATATAAACTTCTGTCAACTGTAATTAATTCAGATTTTTCCTTACTCAAACTTCGGAGATAAGGGGGGGGGAATGGTATTTTTCTTGACATTTTTCATCATAACTTTAAAACTAAGAAATTTAAAAAAATACAAAAATATATTTTAAAATGTACAAGTAAAGCCCTTTCATATGATACCCCACTCGACCTAGTAGCGACAATTTGAAATTTGGCCCACCCTATTTTGGCCCCCTTTATATTAATAATCATACTTTTTTCAAAAATTTTTCTTGTGCAATTAAGTTGGGCAACTATATTCTAAAACTATTCCAAATTTCAGGTTGATAGCATAAGTGGTTGCTGAGATATAGAGGTGTGACAGACAGACGGACAGACAGAGCGGCACCATAAGGGTTCCTTTTTTTTACCATTTTGGTATCGGAACCCTAAAAACGGAGGTATCCATGGGTGCTATATTTCACTAGCTTACTACACGACTGTCAGCAAACTACCTATAGCCAAGCGTGGGTCTAGAGCGAGTCTTCACGTCATATAATGTATCAAGTTTAAACAAGATTGAGTCACCAAACCGTAAAGGAATGAAATAGGTTTTCTCCGAACCCTTTTTTTTAATGGAAAATCCGAATTCATTTGTTTATTTTGATTTGTTTTAGTCATTCAACTTTTTGGAATTCTATTTGTTATGTTATTTAAAATTCAGAGCGTAGCTTTAACTTTATTGTGTTTGATTATTTGTAATATCGTTGATCTTGAAAAATATAAAAGTTTGGTTTTGCTAAATTACAATAAACATAACTCCTTTTAAAAGTTTAAGTTTTAAAAAGAAATGCTACCAATTGTGTTCTGCTGTTAAGCGTCAGATTAAAATTTCATATTAAGATTAAGTACGTACAGTTTCATTAACTGAACCATGTTTTTAATGACCCCATTTTTAACTAGATATTTTCATTAAAACAAGTGAATACATTTAATTCTACAACTTTATAGATAATTTACTATGTAGGTACCGAAAGTACCGAAATTCCTAGGAAATCCCGGTTCCAAGTCCAGTACCGAAAATCTAGTCCCGGTTCTTGGGAGGGCACCGGTTCTGCACCCCCTAGTGCCGAGGCAGCGGCCGGCGAGTGCCAGAAAGAAATTAGTGGCTAAGAAAGTTTTATTTAGTTGCACGTTGTTTGTGGCTGAGTTAGTAATTTAGAATGCAATATTGCTATTAAAAAGAAGTCTAATGGTATTAAAAAATTCAAATATTAATTCGGCATACACTGCTGGGAGGTTTGGTTTTATCAATTTCAATATCCTTACTTCCACGAGCAATGTATGCCTAATCAGTTCCTGAATTAAGTGTCTGAGTTTTTAATATAGCGGTTTTAGGCTCTAGATTTGGTGTGGTTGAGCTGTGTACATACATACACACATCGATTATATCTCGCCATCTTGCCCTGCGGGGTAGGCAGAGACCACAGCCCTCCACCTGCTACGATCTTGACTTACTTCCCTCGCTGCCTCTACTTTTATCAACCCTTTCATCACACTCGTCGGTTGAGGGTACTTTTAACCTGTCCTTTATTTAGAACGTGTTGAATTTGGTCAAAGTATCCTTTATTCATAATAGGATTTGATCACTTTATAATTTCTTGGAACGTCGACTCCTTCCCTTTCTAATGTTTCCATTCACTCTCGCCTGGTGGATCTCTTTCGTAAACAAGAGACGACTACGAAAAAGACGACTAAAAAGAGTTGTTTATTTAAATATTTATCGTGGAACAGTAGACTAAGAGCGGAAAAATCAATTCAAAAATCATTTATTACTTGTTGCATATTAAAATCTCTTAACGACGTCAGCTATACTACATCGTTTCTCAAAGAAAGTGGCGACGTGGTGGGAAAAAAGAAGCGACAATAAAAACCAGTCAGTATAATCCTTTCTCGTCAGATACTAAATGGTAACTGTCCTAAAGTAGGTACTCGTACTGCAACTTGGAAACGAAAAAGATTTCAAAGATACTTCAATACGTACATCAGGTTGGCTGGCACGTTGTTTACAGTCGGCAAAATAACGTTTTTTTGACGTCATCGAATAAGCGCCAATTCAATATTTTATTCAAGGCTTCATAAAAGTTAAAGTTTTTGTTAGTTTCATCCATACATAGAACCGTATCATATTTGTCTCTTATTACAATGATTGTATCCAAAAGTTCTTTAGCTATAAAATATCAAGTTTTCGCCTTTGAACATCGCTTTCTGTCGTCTCATTCTTGTCGTTAGTCTGTATCTCCGTCTGTTATAAATAATTCCAATAAATCTTCTTATAATTACAAATCTTCAAAGTAGATATTAAATAAACCGATAACATAACAAGCTTTTGACTATTGACTAGCTTACAAAAACATAATCTTCGGCACGCGCCATATATTTAATCAACCAGTCGGACATTACCGCAGAACTTCAAAGGTGAATTAAACCGAATTAATAAGACACGCGCTTTGTATGTATGCTGATCTATTTTGTGTGTCTAATTGTTTTGGTGGAGTAATACGCTTAAAGGCAAATCGCCTTGTCCCAGATTGACAAACAGACCCCATTGCTTCCCAGAGGTGTTTTAGATAGTTCAAAGGAGGGCTATAACGTGCTCTTTATGTAGTTATAAACACTTATTATGGTCGTATTTGCCATAAGCATATTGTACAGAATATTCATCATGGACCTAGTCTGATGCCGTACCTACGGAAGGGGCTCCGCTAACCAGAGGGAAAACTCTCCTAAAAGTTTCATTCACTGAAACTTGTTCAGTTTCGTTGACTGATCATGCGCTTTCAATTTACGGAAAGCTGTCCCTTACACACTGTGTATTTTTTTGTTGGTTGGACCAGACGCAGCGCATTTTGCGCCGTGTATTAGCGTAAGATACGAGTACGCGGCTCGCGCTATCAAAAATCTTAGAGTACCTTGCGCGCTGGTGTGAACAGTGCGGTGTGTCGAAATTGTATGAAACGCACTGTTGGCGTGTAACGCTGAGCAAGATATGTTACGTCTGGCCCGACCCTTATTTCAATGACAATCAATAAGTTCCTACTGTAAAACAGCCTTCATGCACTAGGATACAAATAAACACCCCGGGAACCTTAACTATTAACCGGAGAACGCCCGAAGGCGAACCTATTACTGCTGCCAGTGTCGTATCATTCCGACCAAAATATTGTGTACTAGCTTTAGTCGCCGACTTCGTCTATTTTCTTTTCGCTATTATGTTCTAAATATATATTCACTCGGTACTGTTTTCAAAAAACACATCGAATTTCTTAGTACGTATTCCTAAAAACAAGTTTTCGATCTACAGTATGACAGTGCCATGCCAATATATTTATGAAAATATTATGTACGCTAGGAAGAACATTCATCAATTACCTAAAAACTGTGACAGACATAATTTGAATACTAGAAATACGAGTAAGTACAAACTTCATCAACCATAAGTCAATACATCTTTCGTTGGTCTGTCTGTAGGTACGATACTACAACAAAATACCTGACGAGAAAGTTTAAAATGTGTAAAGCAAACGTTATGTAAAAAAGCTTACCATAGATTAGATGACTATATTAATTACAAAGCGGTATGGTGCTCTGTTATTCCAGCGAAACACAAGAAACACATTGTAAAAAGCCGACTCTTAAAGTTGGCCGTGTTGCAGTAGTTTCTTGCCGTTTCTTTTACGCTGCCATAGCCCGATTCGAAACAGTGCAGACTCGCTCCATTTGCATTGTATTCTGCATGAAATTCAATAAGTATTCTGTAAAGAATCTACATTGACTAAATTATCTAAGTCTGAATCTTTTTAGCCAGCCTAACTTATACATTATTACTGTCGAAACAAACATCCAAACATGTCCCTGCAACATTAGTAGTACCTAAGTATTTCTTTGTGTTGTGGTGTAAATTAAATTCTCCATACTGTTTATTGGTCAGGGGTAGCCGTTAGTTTGTATGGGGGTTCAAATTTACCTTTTGAAGGGAGGATTGGTGATCAAAGTCGGCAGTTTAGAGGACGTGGAATTATTTTATAGTTATACTTCTAGATTGTCTTAGTGTTTGGCTGTAGAGGTGGTATTTTCTTTTTATTGTTTTTTTATTTTTAAAAAACATCACTTTGGTGCAATCCGGGAGTTTGCAGGGTCAAAAATAAAATAAATTGATGGTTTCAATTCGCACCTAAGAAATAATCATTTAAAATTGTGTGGTTTTAAATTTTTTATAATTATTTAATTTAGTGTTAAAAAGTGACTAAACGACGACAAAAAATCTTCGTTCAAAATTTATATTTTGACGAATGCGCATTCGTAGAAGACTATCAACATTAAACAAATCGTTGTCCATTTAAATTTGATACCAAGGCTTGTTTAACTGAACTAGTTAAAATGTCAAATTTTCAGTCGAACAGGTATTAAACTTGGTTTTTAAGGGCAATGTTATCGTTTTTAGGGTTCAACAAGGAACCCTCATAGTTTCGTCATGTCCGCCTGTCTGTTTGCGGCTAAGCTCAGAGACCCGTAGTACTGGAAAGCTGTAATTTTTTATTTGAATTTGTGATTTTATAAGTAAATAAAGTTCTTAAACTATGATAACAACTAAGGGATTAATTTGGTACAAATTTCCTGCAATAATTGAAATGCCCTTTGTTAAATTAAAAGACATGTTTTAAAAACTAACAAAAACTTCTTTGTAGGAATTTGTTTTACTTCATCATGATAATTTTTCTCATGAACGGGTATATGTCATCATTACATCCCAAAAACGTCCACTGCAGGACAGGAAGCTTCCTCTAAAATTTCGATCAAAAACGCGTGGTATTTTGGAGGGAAATTACCACAGTCACCTCGCTTGTAAGCGTTGCGGCTGGCGACTGCTGTTGTTGGTGAGAGATGGACGATACACAGTGAGATGCTGTTGTCCATCCTCCAGTTCATAAGCCCTTAGTCGCCTCTTACGACACCCACGGGTAGAGATGGGTTGGTACTCTTCTTTTCCGGTACCACCACACGGTCGTCTTTTACCTACCTTAGCCTTATTTATCAAGTTCATTGAAAATAAACATAGGATACACATCAATTCTTGCCATCGAACAATCAAATCCCCATTTAACCTGTCACAGGACACGAAAAGAGAATCAACCATCAACAATACCCTACAGTTCTATTTATGGCACGTGAAAAATAATGGACCCAATCGGTTCCTTCAACACTCCATCTGCCAAAGAGCAATTGTAGGCGATTGAGTGATGGAGGAGCCAAAAATGTGTTCGGGTCGACGCGTGATCCATCATAACGTATCTTTGCCAGTTTTTGTAGAGCCCTGATACATCCGAATTGGAAATATTTTGTCTGCAATGATAAAAATAATGGGTATTTAGGATCGAAATCCTTAATAAGTTACACTGAACCGAAAATTTTTGGGACTACTTACTTGAACTGACATAGCCCTGAGAATGGTTAAACTAGCGTTAGGGTTCTAGAGTGGCGACCACGTACCGAAAGACGAAGCGTTGGTAGGCCCCTCACAAGGTGGACCGACGATCTGGTCAAGGTCGCTGGAAGCCGCTGGATGCGAGCAGCGCAGGACCGGTCGTGATGGAGATCTTTAGGGGAGTCCTATGTCCAGCAGTGGACGTCTTTCGGCGGATATGATGATGATGACTTTACCTTTGAAAAGTTTAGGGTGGGCGTCCATTAGCCGCTTCAGCACCAGATCAGCACCGCCTGGCTTCGCCACAAACAATAAGTTTTTTTTATTTTTTATGTTAGAGCAGGCAAACGAGCAGACAGCTCATCTGATGGTTATTGAAAAACTGACTTTTCTGTGGTCACAGATCATTTTAACAAAGTGGACCGAACGGAAAAGTGGACCGATCGCAACGGAGGGAGATTTTGAAATGAAAATAGTGGTCAACACGGGGGACCAGTGGCAGTGGACAATTAACTACTCGTATCTTCGAATAAATGTGAATTTGAGTAGCTTAAAGTGGGTAGAATCCTGAAGCTAAACTATTAATTCATCTGTACTAAATCGGTCTAACTCTAACCTAAGAATAACTCATCAAGATTTGAAACTACAAGTCAGTGCAAATCCTGAACTTTTAGGTAGTTTTTAAAGATCCCAGAGTGAGTATTTGAATATGTCATGCATTATTTTACGTATAGATTTCAGGTAATTGATTAATTTACGAGTCTCACGGTAAAATAATCCGACGAACGCAAGGTGTACGCTGATTGGTTGAATGTCTCACTTGCTTCAACCCTGCTCCCCGCCAGCCAGCCACATTATTGACATCAATGCCATTGACCAATCAGAAAACGGTGTATTATTTTACGGGTGTCAGTTTAACGTAAAATTGTAAACTAAGCAGCGATGGTCCATACGTGTATGATTTGACGTGTAGCAAAATCGTTAGTTTATTAACTTAATCGCCATTGTTCATATTGTTTCCGTATTCATTTCTTAGGATTCTTAAAACTTTTTCTTTACTATACTGGGAAGTCTATAAGACCAAACTACTATTACCAATGATATTATATACAAACTATTACTATTTCGTAGACCTCTTATTAAACAGTAAACTGCAGCGCCAGAGCTCAAATTGAACTGGTCGATGTTAAAGATGAAATTATTTTCACTACTGGTAGAGCTGACGTTTCGATCAGTGTCCAGATGGATTAATTTGATTATCGTCCAACAGATGGTGCTGGGGGATATTGGGCGTGAAAATTGGTATTTACTTGCTTTTGGAAACATACACAACGTATATACATCTTAATTTTATTAGTCAGTTTCTTCAAGAAGTTTTTGATAAATGTTAACTTCTAGCATTTAAAAATATTTATAAAATCTTTAGTAGCAAAAGCAGACGCCGAGCCTCTGGAAAACATTTTAGAACTAATCTCTTTTCTTATCTAAGCACCGAAGTTCAATGTTTCAATTCCGCGCAGAATCCCAATTTGCAATAAAATTAATGAATTCCACAATCCATAATGGAGAGCACATTCTTCGGTGGATCTATTAGTGTGGCCAGCTTTTGGATATTGACTAAAATCTGTTTAAAATTTTGGATCTCAAAATGTATTTGTACATTATTCGTTTTGTTTATTAAAAGTTGTCTTGCTTTTGACTTCAATCTAGCTATAGGACACATATAAAGTCTGCTTATATTTACTTATGTAACGACTAAGAATATTTATTTAAATGGCCAGGATTTGTTTTCCTTAACTTTACTTCAGAAGTTTTACAAACTGTGTAGATTTGTGACCTAGATTTGTATACGATTGTACATGACTAATAAATTGACTTACAAACATAAAATTTTTGGTCTACGCTTCCTATAATGTTGATTGTAGGTTGCTAGTGGCTACCGATCCAGCAGGCCTTGATGCCTGGAGTGCTTACTATCCTATGTTATATCCTGTTGTTGTTTTTGTTCCTATGTAGTGTTGTTGCCTATCCGCCTATGACCTGTCGGTCGCTTGCTCTGTGAAACTTATATAGGTTGATTAGATTGAAGGCAGTGTGAGAGCAGGACGGAGAGATATGTTAGATATTGGAGCGATAGAGACACGTATCGCTCCACCCTGCTTTAGTACTTAACTTTGTCCTGTTGTTATTCTAATCAAGCTAACCTATTTCGAATGTACATACATACATTCTCGCCATCAAACTGTGAAGTTTGGCGAGTAGTTTTTAAGAAATAAATTGTATTTTACCTATTACATTAAATAATAAAAAAAATACAGGTCAGGGTAGGCAGTGACTACAGTCCTTCACCTGCTACGATCTTGATATACTTCCCTCGCTTCCTGTGCTTTCATCAATCCTTTTATACATGCTCGTAGGCTAAGGGTACTTTTAACCTGATATTTATTTAGAACGTTGCTCGTTTGAACGCCGCAACGTCATCATAACGTCCCATGAAATGTCCACTAAAGGACAGGGAGCTCCCTCCAGAATTCTAGCTTTTGCTGGAAAAATGTGGAGGCGAAGTACCATAGTCACCTCGCGTGTTAGCGTTACGGCTGGCACCATAGACCGCGGTTGTGGGTGACCGCAGTAAGTAAGATGGTGTAATACACAGGAGGATGCTGCTGCCCATCCTCCAGTTTATAATCCTTAGTTGCCTCGTATAACATCCACAGGTATGTACGGGATAGTACTATTCGTTGCCGGCACCACACAGGACGTCGCAACATAGTTGTGGTTTTTCTTATAAGTTTCTATCTGGCATCACTGCCTACTTCCACAATCCATAATGGGGAGAATTCTCCGCTGGATCTATTAGGTTTTACGGCGGTCCGATTTCGTCGTCTTCGTTCGGTTCAATTTTCTAGCCCATTTCCGAATGCTGTAATTAAATTTGTCCAAACCACTTTCCGGCTCGCCAGTTGGTAACTGATAAATTGGGATTGAGGGTGTCTCGGGTGATATTAGGAGCTGGATGAGTTTATTTAGATCTTTGCATTTTCTGTGAGCCCGTGTGGTGCCGGCAAAGAATAGTATCAAAGCCATCTCAATCTGTGGGTGTCGTAAGATGCGATTAAGGCATTATGAACTGGCGGTTAGGTAGCAGTGTCCTTCTGTGTATCGTATCATCTTACATACTGCGGTCACCAGCAACCGCGGTCCATGGTGCCAGCCACAATGCTGGCAAGTTTAGTTAATATACTTCTCCTCCACATTTTTTCAGCAAAAGCTGGAGTTCTGCTGAGAGCTCCCTGTCCTGCTGGTGGAAAACTGGTGAAAATTTAACCTGTAGCTTGACCTACCGCGCGCCGTAAAGTTGCGTCACGTCACCGTCGGTCTGTTAGTTCGAAATCAGGGTTATTGTTATTGGTGATCGCCGTAAGTAAGATGGTATGATACACAGGATGATGCTGCTGCCCATCCTCCAGTTTATAACCCTTAGTTGCCTGTTACGACACCCACGGGTATGTATAAGATGGTACTATTCTTTGCCGGCACAATACGGGACCCTGAATAGACTTTATATGATTACTTGTGAAAAAAGATTCGAGTCTAACACAACGAGAGAAACTTCCCTCAATTTTTATCAAAGTCAAAATCAGAAACACTAGTGTAGCTCTTAAACTAGTGAAACACGTAGACCATCAATCTAAATTGAAGTCAAATATTAGCCTTAAGGAATGGCAGCCTCGCAATCTCAAGACGAGGTCGGAGCGATTGCCTAATAACTCGCTCTGCGGTCGCCGGCTGCAATCAAACGCATCCCAGCCTCAAGCCTCAGGGTTCAGGGTGCTGGGTGAGGAGTTACTGTCTGGATTTAACGAGTAGTATATGTAGATGACTTATTAATTGTTTATCGTTTAGATTCTAAATTAGTTGTATGCAGATGACATCTTGATTTTTTTGTAGATAATAATAAAACCGTGAACATAATTTCAGCATTTTGCTTAGGCCATCAAACTGAACAACTTTTCCCAAGGAACTTAAATCAAAATAAAAAAACTAGCCTCCCATAGAGCTCTATTTGCCAAGTTTTGGTTATTTGTCAAATTAGACTAAGCATTATTTGACAAAAATTTTTTTCGTATTTTAACATAATATGTTTTTGGGAGAAGTTGTTCAGTTTCATTGTAAAATTATGGTTTACACTATAAAACATAGAAACTAAGAAATTTTTAACAATGTACCCTCGTGTTTATCTTAACAAATAAAGTGTGTGTGGGAGATGATTATCGATTGTGTTGCTCAGTTTACAAGTCGAGGAGCTTGATAATACGATACCGGGGCACAGGTAGGCAGATATCTGTATAGAGTTGCGGTGTGATGTGACAGAGGTGAACTTAGTGTGCCAATTATTCTTACTGCTTTTGCAGTGAAATTTGTACGGGAAATGATAATCAGTTAGGCTGCTCAGTTTATAAACCGAAGAGCTTGATAATTCGATGCCAGGGCACAGTAGGAAGGTGTTTGTTGTTGTCATTTCTGAGAAGAATTTTATTCAGTACGTGTGATAGTGGCAAACTACTTAAAGATGAAAATACAAAAGCTCATATTTTTGTAAAGAATACTTCTTGAGTATTTTAGAGTTGACGGAGCGAGCTAAATATTCGAATCAACAAGCAGGAAATAATAACTCAAAACCATATCACCCCATTAATAAACTACATATTTATATGAGGCTTTTAGTTTGATAACGTAAAAATATTCATTACTGGTACAGGTCGGCCTAAAAATGTAGCTTGATTACACGTCACATTACGGTGTAGTGTCTGAGAATCACACTGGGAAAAAACCTGACACTCTTACAAAACTATACAAACGCAATGTATGAATAAATATTGTATTCGCCGATTTTTGCAATCCGAAGCGGTGTAGTTTATGTGCATAGTATTCGTAATAACTAAGTACTAGAATAAATTAGACAGAGCATTATTTGACTTGTAACGCGCATCGTACATTTAAGATAGACTTAATTTGGAACCCATTCTGTAAGGACGTCCTACTGAATAAATACTTATCAACATGTGACGATTTTCTATTGTTTCTACCACCATCTTCAATCTACCTCACTGATACATCCCGACGGCATCCATCCTGATGCCACAGCGGTAATAACACCTCTATAGAGTTGCTCTATCCCCCACCCGTACGTTTTTCGCGGGGTATTATCAATTATTAAACATCAGCATGGAAATAGCACCCCGGAGTCCGCGGGTATCTGCCGCCCCCGTATATATTGCGTACTTGTATTAAATATTCGTGGATTACGATAGGGTGGGGTTACATAAGTATTTGACGAGTATGTATTAGCACAGACTAAAGTAACAGTACTATCATACGGAACGGACACTCTCCGCCCCCCTTGCAATCTACCCCGCAACCCTCGCGCACCCGCCCGAGAGATTCTCGTGGTCCTTCTGAGGGTCTTTTGTACTGAATATGCGAGCCAACGCGACCTTCCAAATTCAAATTCGCGGTCGATGTATGTAGTGTCAGGGATGTGGTATTAGTGTACCTTAAGGTAGAGATCAAATACGTTTGAACCTAGATAACGGTTTGGATGGTAAAAAAAAATAATTCTGCGTGGCAGTATGCATGGACCAGCAACTGCCTGTCCGTCAAAACTTTTGGATCGTCTATGATACTATATATCCTGGGTAAAGGCCAGGTTGCCAGGCGAAGCGTTGGCAGGCCCCCCACAAGGTGGACCGACGATCTGGTCCAGGTCGCGGGAAGCCGCTGGATGCGAGCAGCGCAGGACCGGTCGTCATGGAGATCTTTAGGGGAGGCCTATGTCCAGCAGTGGACGTCTTTCGGCTGATATGATGAAAGGCCAGGTCAAAAGTATCCCAAACCAACGATCGTGTATAAAAACGCTGATGAGAGTACAAGAGCAAGGAAAGTATATCAAGATCGTAGCAGGTGGAATAGAAGGCTTTGATCTCTGCCGTCGCTACGGAAAGAAGTCCTGATGCATATATGTTATATGACATACATATATGTTAGTATTGCAGAATATTAAACCTAAACGTAGAATGCATGGTGTTACAAAACTGAAAATCTTGAATTTACTCTTTTAAAATCTACAGTAACCCATTCTGCAGTTTTTGAGCTATTTATGTGGCTAGTTTTTGAGCTAAGCTTATAAAGTCAGTTTTGCCATTGACTCGAAAAGAAGAAGAAGTTTTTGAGCCAAAAGTTACGAAATGCCTTTACACCTAATAAGCAACTCCGATGCAAACGCAGCAGAAGTCGGGCAACAGAAAAGTATATCTGTTCTTCAGAAAAACATATATTTTTTTAAGAACATATCTGCTCTTCAGCTCAACAGAAGAACAGATACTACAGCAGATAGTTCGTCAGATTCCTCAAAACAGAGTGGCCGAAGGAATGTAAGATATAAAAGGGTTAGCTAGAATATACATCTTTACAGATCACATCTACCGTTGTTGCATTGGGAGCTCGGAAGGCCAATTTCATATTTCATATTTATTTTTCATAACAATCTTGATTTGTGTCGAAATAATAGTTAAGCTACAAATACAATCAAGTAAAATTTAATTTAATTATATGAAAATTAATACTAATTAAATTAAAATCAAATTAAACTTAAAATTTACATTAACATAATATATGGTCCCGTGCGGTGCCGGCAAAGAATAGTACCGACCCATCTCTACCCGTGGGTTTCGTAAGAGGCGACTAAGGGTGAACCAGAGGATGAGCAGCAGCATCCTTCTGTGTATCGTAACGTCATACATATTGCGGTCACCAACTACACCAGTCGTCAGACGAAACGCTTACAAGCGTGGTGACTATGGTAAATCCCCTCCTAAGTACCACGCAGTTTTGCTGAAGTTCTGGAGGGAGTTCCCTGTCCTGCAGTGAACGTGTTATGGGATGATATGATGATGTGCATTGGTATATTGTTTATATCTTTTTATCTAGAAGCGAAAGTCGAGCAGTTGGAAGGATGTGGCCTTTGCCACACCTACGGGGAAACACCAACCTAAACAGAATGGTTAAACTAACCTGAAAAGATAGTCAGATTCCTTGAAGCTGGTAGTCATAGATTTTAACAGATAGCAGCGACCAATTTTACTCCCACAACAATAACAGCTCCAGTATCAGTAGCAACAAATCTGCTACCACATCACTATGTTGCGTTGAGGCGTCTTCGGCACCCGTGAAATGGCTTTCGGTTTTGTGCAAGTTATTAGCTGGATTTGCATGTTTCTGATTTATTGTTTTTTCTGCAAACCCTCCGCGGCTTGTTTTGATGAGAATATTGACTTCGGGTGTTAAGAAATTTAAAATTCAGACGAAATTCCGATTTTATTCATAATTTTTTATGTTTTTCTTTGAAACCGGTATAAACTTATAAAAATTATGATTTGTTAATTGTTCTAGTTTATTTTTATAGTTCTATTTTAAGCCGTTGGTCCCGACTACTATCTACGGATGTAGTCGTTAATGAGCCATGTCAGAGGCCTTTGGCGGCTCAACAACTCTGACACCAGGGGTCGGTCATCGACCTTGCAACCCACACGGTATGATGATGATTTTATATGTAAACCTGTCAAAGTCCAAATTTTTGTAAAAATTTTAGGGCCTTATTTTCCACATAAGACGCTCCTTCATACTGCCATACCGTTACTTGGTAGCAAATTGGAGACTGACAGAAAAGTGCTGCAAAAAAAATGACCTAACCATACAAATTCTCACTCTGAGCGAAGAGTTTGGATGTTTCTTTGGGGAAGTTATTCAGTTTCGTTGAATGAGCACGTCCATTCAGTTGTTGGTACACCGTCCCTTACACCCTGCATAAGAGCTCCCGCACACGACCGAGAATCGGTGGCCGATTTTTTGTCGGCATCCCGCTCTGACGTGTTATCACCTGAATCTTCCGTCCTTGTCCTGGCCGATAATCGCCCACCGATTCTCGGTCGTGTGCGGGAGCCCTAATTAAAATTTTGAAAATAAAAAGTGATATTAAAAATATCATGACATCGTATGAAACGTCCACTACATGACAGGGAACTCCATCCTAAATTCCAGCTTTTGCTGTAACAATGTGGAGGGGAAGTACCATAGTCACCACGCTTATTAGCGTTACGGCATGGACCGCGGTTGTTGGTGACCGCAGAATGTAAGACGATATGATACCCAGAAGGATGCTGCTGCCCATCCTCAGGTTCATTAACCCTTAGTCGCCTCTTACGACACTGACGGGTAGCGATGGATTGGTACTATTCTTTGCCGGCACCACACGGGACCATATATTATTGTATGTTAATGTAAATTTTAAGTTTAATTTGATTTTAATTTAATTGGTATTAATTTGAATTTTTATATAATTTAATTAAATTTTAGTTGATTGTATTTGTAGCTTAACTTATTTTGACACAAATTATAATTGTTATCAAAAATAAATATAAAATATGAAATTGGCCTTCCGAGCTCCCAATGCAACAACGGTAAATGTGATCCGTAAAGATGTTTATTCTAGCTAACCCTTTTATATCTTACATTCCTTCGGCCATTCTGTTTCAAGGAATCTGATGAACTATCTGCTGAAATACAAATAAAGAAATCTATTCTAAATCTCATCAATATGATTGTCAATTGCGTCATTTTTCGCGACTCTACAACAAAATCTACACGTACGAGATATTCTATCGCGTATATACTTGTCCGAGAATGGGTGGTCATTAGCGTGTGGGCTTCATTAGTTATTCAGTCGAGTCGGTTCACAATTTTTGCAGTAACGAGGTCCCTTTCAGTATGAGACTTATGTATGGATAAACCATACATTCTGAGATACTCCACTTAGATTTATATATATATTATAGCTTCTATGAATTCAGAATAGGTCCTTACCTATGAAATTGGCGTTTTGTATGGAGAATTTTAGGTAAACTCAATTTTCAGTATTCAATTCAATTCTTTATTTCTTAAAACAATTTTTACATTGTATTAGAAAAAGCTTACAACTAATTTAACGCAAGTACAATTACATTTTTAAACTAATAGGTAGATAAATTTAACAGATGAGAATGTCAAGTAGGTAAAATTAAAATTTAAAATTATTAATATAAACTAATACCTGTCTTTCATATACTCGTCAATCGTGTAGTAGCATTTTTCCGTCAAAAATATTTTCAATTCTTTTTTAAACATATCTATATTTGTTATAGTTTTTAGGTGCAACGGAAGCTTGTTAAAGAGTCGTACCGTTTGATGTCGGACACTGTGGCAAACTACTCTAAATTTAGGTATTAAAGTAAATGATAGGTCTTTCGTACGGGTAGCATGCCTAGAAATACGCTTCTCTTCGTCTTCAAAACGTTCTGGATTTTTTACAAAGTTAGTAAGTAGTGCGATTAGGTAAAGACATGCCAGGGTTAAAATTTTTTGTTCACGAAAATGTTCCCTACATGAAGTCCAAGGTGGAATGCAATACATTGTTCGGATTGCTCTTTTTTGAAGAGTGAACGCCTTTCTGAAATTATAATCATAACTTTGTCCCCATATCTTAATACTATATCGTAATCGTGACTCTACAAGGGCATGGTAAACAATTTTAAGCTGTTGTTTTGTCGCTACATCACGTAAACTTCTTATAGCATAACATGCCGAGCTAACTTTATGTTCTAATATCTCCAATTCAGCTTGCCAGTTCAGCCTAGAGTCAATTGTCACACCCAAAAATTTTACATTATTTACAACAGGAATAGTTTCGTTGTTCAACTTAATTAGGGGATGTGTTTTGTGTGCATATGTATTTGCCGTTTCAAAAATAATAACCTTAGTTTTCTGATTATTTAGTATGAGGTTATTGGCAGCGAACCAGGTTGAAAAAATATCTAATATCTTGTTTACCTTAACGCTCAAATTTAAAAGATTGTCAGCAGAAACAATAGCATTGGTGTCATCTGCGAACAAAACTAATCCCACATTTGGCATAGTACTATTTACATAACGCTCAAGATCATTGATGAAGACGACGAATAAAAGGGGTCCTAATATCGAGCCTTGCGGTACTCCACATTCAATTTTTGTGAGCCTAGAGCGATGATTCTGCTCATTGTCTTTTTCAGTAGTCTTTACCTCTACATATTGGTAGCGATTTTGAAGATATGATTGTAGTAGCTTAATACAATTGCCTCTAACTCCGTAGTGAAACAATTTTTTTATTAATATACCATGATCGACCAAATCAAAAGCTGATGTTAAGTCTAGGAACACTCCCGCCGTTTTTTCTTTATTATTTAGTCTCACTATGACGTCATCAAGCAACAGATCTATGGCCTCACTTGTGCCTTTACTTTTTTGGTAACCGAACTGACACTTACTCAGTAATTTGTTGTCATCAAAATGATCAGTGAGCCTATTTTTGATATTTTTTTCAAAAATCTTAGATATAACAGGCAACAACGATATTGGGCGATAATTCTTAATATCATGTTTCGAGCCCTTCTACTAGTACTATTATTATTGCATTTTTTGTAGGATGTCAAAATCCATATTTTTTTTAAGCATGATTGGAAAAACAATTACAGAAACTACAATGTGTAAAAAAATGTAACAAATCTAATGATGAAATCTGACGACATTTAAGACGAACAATTTTCGAACCTTTAATTTTATATATCAAACTAAAAACTAAAACAATATTTAATGCGTAGATTGATAACCTTGAAATCAACTTTCAAATATAAAACAAATAATGAAAATAGCTATAGAATTATAGGATCTATGATTTCATTAATCTGCAAGAAAAATTTCGCCAATTTCATAGGTACGGTCAACGGAAACTTTTTCAACTCTATTACCACGCCATAAGGTCCAAAAGTGTTTCTACCGATGTACGGCCGTGTGTACATCCACCTGCTACGATCTTGACATACTTCCCTCGCTTCCTGTACTTTCATCAAATCTTTCATACAAGCTCGTCGGTTTAGGGTACTTTTAACCTGGCATTTATTTAGAACGTCCTCAATTGGTACCTTAGCTGAGGCCTTCCACTTCCAACGTTTCCATTCACTCTCGTCTTGTAGACCTCTTTCGTCAATCTTCGTTCATTCTTCTTTTCTTTGTTCATTCTTCGTTTCTTCTTCTTCAACTTCTGTGACGCCGTGAAAAGCTCTTTGCCTATATGCCATCCAACGTTTCTATTCACTCTCGCCTTGTAAATCTCTTTCTTCAATCTTTGTTCATTCTTCTAACTTCAACGGATTATATTTCATAATTCTAGGTCAACGGGAAGTACCCTTTAGGTTTTGGTTTAGTTCATAAATGTATGGCGATGGAGGCTGACCGTATGTTTTGATTGCGTTGTCGTAGAAGCTTGGCATTTTGACAGCTTCAAGCGTTTATGGACCTTACCATTTGATATTAATTTCAGCTTGATACTTTTGTCTTTTTCCCGTTCGGGAGAAAAAGGATCTTGACAGACAGACAGACAGATGGACAACAAAATGATCCTATAAGGGTTCTGTCTTTTTTTCCTTTTGTGGTACGAAACCCTAAAAATTCCTGCATTTGGAAAACAGTCTTTATCGGACGCTGTATCAACATCCAATTCATTACTTACGTTGTCATCCACTTACATACCTTCCTTAACCTTAAAATATACTCAAAACACACAAATAAAGTCTCGCAGTCGCAAATAAGGGGCATTTCAGACTGGAGGGTACCGTGAAACAAGGGTATACCCGGGTAAAAATAAATTAAACACCACCTTACCCGGGCGGAATTGATCCGGGGGCATTATTGTATCTATAAACATTTCAATTGCGGTGGGAGCCGGTTATCCGGAGGCAAAGATTAGGGGGTTGGGAAAAGATGTGGATAATTTACTGCGTGTTACACGTAAAGAAACGAGAGTCCAAATTCTTTGGTTACAATAAGAAAAATCGAAATGTGATCTTGGTCCTAATATGTTCGTCTACTCAAACGATTATATAACTTGTAAAATAATTATACCCTGAAAGATGTTAATTTATGTCCATGAAATTAAACCACTTTTGCCATAGAAGGTCGAAATAATGAAAAATAAAAATGGATATCACTATAAATGAATAGAAATAAATAAAATAAAAATACACAGTCCGCGGTGATTGGGTATTGGTATAAAAATACGGTACGCGAAAAGCGCGACCAAAGCTGTGCTATAAACCATTTTCCAACGGTTACCAATCTATTTTGCAGCCATGACACTTAACCAGAGTATATTTGACGGAAAGAATAAATTGTTTAACAAACTTGTTTTTTTCTGACAGCTTTAGCCGATTGATTTTGCAAAATGTGTTGGTAACTGTTGGAATAAACGAAGAAATGGATCATAGATAACCTAACCTAACCTGTACCTAAGCTGAAAAAATCCAACCAATAGAAAGGCACCCTCAGCCGCCTTTATCGACACCCACTCACGATACAGAATTCTCTAGTGTGGTGGTCTTTGCTTATTAAGATAACCTGCGCAGTTAGCATGCGCATCACGACTTTTAACGTCAAGGGTGCGAGAAGACATAGCCGGGTTTTCTGTGAAGGCAAGTCAAATTGCGGTGCGCATCCCCAGTTAGCTAGTCAGTTCTTAGCGTCATATTACCTCAACCTACTCGATCTTTTTTTTATTGTCTATTGGCTTACACTTGACCTCGATCTAGTCTTGAGGACTAGCTTGCCCAGAAGAAGCCTATTTACTTATATAAACTCGGGAAAACAGACGCAGGTAGAGAATTCCACTCTTTGGCCGTGCGTATTATAAAAGATATTTCAAAGCGCTTTGTGTGAATGTGTGGAATATCAACCAAGTGTGGGTGACATCCTGCGGTGCGTCTGGACTCCCGATGGTAAAAGAGGGATGGTGGAATAAGGCTCATAGAGCTCTTGAGCACACTCTCCGAAGTACAATCTGTAAAAAAACGACAGACATGCAACCTTGCGACGGTGGGCCAGTCTTTTAAACTTGGAATGCGACCTACGTTCCTACGAACTCAACTCAAAAGTGGTGTAGATTCTACAAACTCCCAGAATATTCTATGTCACATCTTTGGTCCCATCACCGATATACATGCAGATGGATACATTACGAGACGCTGAATGAAACTCCGCCGGCGGATTACGCGCAGTGATGAAAAAGGGAAAATCATTTATTTTATTACTCAAGAAATAATAAGGTGAAAATTCTTGAAGGTAAGGAAGACTGTTTGTCGGATGAAAATGTTACTCCAAGTTCATTGGGATTAATCTAAAGGAATTTTAGGTGTGAACCTTCTTGGTTCTGGCGTTTTGTTGTGTAACATGAATGCTAAACAAACCAGTAACAGGATTGTTTTAAATAAATGAAATTAAATATTAAATATTTATTTATTTCAATGGATTTGTACATCAGCAAAGTAAACTTAAGCAGTACAGTGGTTATTACACAAGTGGTGTACAAATTAATTGCTAAACCCTGATTCCCAAGCTAAGCGAAAGCCTGTATTTTGAGAGTCAGTGTTCTACTAGGAGCTATTGAATGTAGTGTAATTAACCAGTAACAGCAATTTATTTGAGTAGAGTAATACTAGGATACTGACTATAAACAAACATTGTCAAACAAAATACAACCTTTAATGATTTTAATTGGAAATTGAATGTAGTTATCGCTAAGAATTGAATTACATTAGAACCAACCCATATTATACCCCCATTTTAACCATTTTTAATGCAGAAGAAACAACAAAAAAAAAACTTGATGATATTTTAAACACACATGTGAAGTGCCTGTCTCGACGCTCGTAGTGTCGAGTCCCGCTTTGCGCCGCCATCTTGAAAACTGAAGTGCTTACAGCGCCCTCTATATGTCCTGTTCCAGATGTATGAAGCCTCTTTGAGATTAGTCAGTGGAAGGTTGTCTAGTTATGTTTACAAAGGTAGAGAACACGTTATGGCTCATGTTAAGATTTGATGTAAAATCGTTAGTAACAGTAACGGCAGCCATTTTGAATTTGCTTTACAGTTTTTCTTTTGTACAAAACAGGTTATTTTTTGTATCTGATCTCACCTAGTGCACAAAACAAAGTAATACTATCATACAGAACGGACACTCTGCGCCCCCCTTGCAATCTACCCCGCACCCCCGCGCGCACCCGCTCGCGAGATTCTCGTGGTCCTTCTGAGGGTTTTTGTACTGAATATGCGAGCCTACGCGACCTTCTAATTTCAAATTCGCGCTCGATGTATGTAGTGGCTGGGGTGTGCCTATCGGTAAGTGACGATGGGGTCCAAGCGAATGCGCACCTTCCATGCTATACTTTGCTTCATGGATTCTTACCAGAAATTAAAAAACTACAAAATTTATCTTATTATTTATATTGTTTTACGCAAGTTCCTTCTTTAAATTAATATTCCTATGACAATTTACCAAATTCATATTTATCTACAGCGTGAATTTGTATTAGTTTCGCTACCCAAATCTAGTGATTCTACTCATGAAAACAAGCAACTTTCGCAAAGAATAAATTTTTTACTCGAATAAAATTATTCGACTCCCCATAGTAAAGTGGTCACGTGATCGACTGATTTTGTATGGGTAGGCGAAAAATTTGTTTTGAGTAAAAAATTTTTTTCTTCGGAAAAGTTGCTTGTTTTCATGAGTGGAACCACTGGGCTTCGGGAGCGAAACCAACACAAATTCACGCTGTATACTTAGTTTCTCAACAGCCAATTCTCATAATCCATCCTATAGACACACTGCATCACAAAATTCTCTCCATGGATAATAAAACGAAAACATTGTGCCAAGACTCGATATTTCATTAAGTTGAGCAAGTTCCTTCGCCGAGTTTAATAGGAGCAGTCCATCGAAGTTTCAGCGTCAATATAAGCACCTGAGATGCGAACAATTTAATTTAGTACAAGGTGCTAACATCGCACCGATATTGTACTGGCGAGAAGAAAAGTGTTTGCAACCACAGGCGGCTCGTGACATTTTTAATGGGTGTGCACAAAAAAAATTAAACACTTAAATAAATTTACTTACCTACCATTTATTGATGAAATATTTTTTTATGGCTTTATTGTTACCTACATATTATGCGCGCCAGCGCCAGCTCCAAATACCAGACACGGGAAACAAAACAATTTATTTATAACCGCACATCCAAGGTGTTTTTAAATATTGTTCTGGTTTGAAAACACGATTAAAAGTGAATTTTTGTACTACATTTTTGAACTAGCGCGATTTCTGGTTGTGGCGGCCCCTTTTCATTGAGTTCAAGTCGTATTAGTAAAGTCTTTTTCGCATTTTTTTATGTAAATGACACTGTATTCGTCCATTTTTACAGTAATTAAGCACGTACACTATTAAAAACAATTATTTCTAAATTTTCAAGCAAAATTGCGAACAGTAACTGAAAGCTGTATACGAAAAAGCAAAGCGCCAACAAACTGCATGTACAGTTTGGCGCAAGATAAATATGTAATCTGTACTATAATTTCTATGAATAAATGCTTTTTAATTAATTTTTTTTAATTAATTAAAATTTAAATGTTTGTTTACGTATGATCGGCAACAGCGCCTTGTCACCGAACTGCATGCGCATCGCGCGCAACCTGGCAACGTAGCATTGAACAGCGCTCCTGATTAGGCTAATTTCTCATAGAAAATCTTTTGTTTCACGCGCTCGAGCGTGTTGATGTTTCTCTTTCACACTCATTGAATTCTGTATAAGGAATTGTACTGAAGATTTCCGGAATCGCTGGCGCGCCACTTGGTACAACTTGACTACTTATTTGTCGCGTAATTATTTCTTAGGCTATTAGGAATATAGGTATGTAATCGAGAAAGAGGGAGTGCACTGCACCAGTGCTCTTTAGGACGAGCCGCCTCTGTTTGCAACATTATTATAATGTAATCCTGACAAAAAGTACACGTTCGGTATAGTTAAGTACATTAATAAAATGTACATACACGCCTATTTTCTATAGGGGTAGGTAGATACCACATATTAAACCTTTGATTAGACTCTTGTCGGCTGACTGATCAAATTATCATTTGTCTATTGTAATTTTTTTATCTTACTTGAAAATGATAATTAAGTAGTCATACGTCGGTGTGGTGCCGGCAAAGAATAGTACCAACCCATATCTACCCGTATGATGGAGGATGGTCAACAGTATCTTTCTGGGTATCGTACTATCTTACATACTGCGGTCACCAACAACAGCGGTGGCCAGCCGCAACGCTTACAAGCGTGGTGACTATGGTGAGAGCTCCTTGTCTCAGGTATGTTACTTACATAGTTACTAAAAATAATAAAAGTTTTTTTGTTATTAAAAATAATAAAAGTTTTTTTACGATAAACGGATGTAAATATTGGTAAGATGTGAGTTGAAAAATTCTAGAGTGCACGAAACTGAAGAATTAAAAAACTAAAGAAAAAAACTAATCTTAGGATTTTTTAAAACTAAATGAGTTAAATTATTTTAAGGTGTAAATAAAACTTCTTCAGTCTTCTTACGAAGGTGTCGATTATCCAAAAACTTCTCTCTTCGCCAGTACATTCCCCTCGCTAATATCTAAGGAAATTCTCGCCGTCGAGAAAAAACAAATTACGCGACAAAAAATCGCACGGCTCACTAATAAACGCGATGTTCGCTAATTCATCATTGTTTTTCACTAATAAATGAATAAAACAGGCAGGAACACGTCTTTTAGACAGGGGGGTTGAGGGGGTTGCCACCCTCAAAGGAGACAAGTGTTTATCTTTTGGTTTTTTATTATAATTATCAGTTTTTTCGGTATAGCTAGATAGGCCAGACGATTTAGTAAAGGCAGAAACTGGATGAGGCTTAAGCTGATAGCGTTATCTTTATCTACTACAGGTTGGTCCCGTGTGGTGCCGGCAAAGAATAGTACCAACCCATACATACCCGTGGTTGTCGTAAGAGGCGACTAAGGGTTAACTGGAGGATGGGCAGCAGCATCCTCCTTTATATTTTACATCTTACTTACTACGGTCACCTACAACCGCGGTCCATGGTGCCAGCCGTAACGCTAACAAGCGAGGTGACTATGGTACTTCCCCTCCACTTTTTTCCAGTAAAAGCTGGAATTCTGGAGGGAGCTCCCTGTCCTGTAGTGGATGTTTCATGGGACGTTATGATGACTACAGGTTGACTTTGAAGACATTCGACAAATTTTGAGGGTAAGTTTAAATTAAATTTGTATAGGCCTAAGGATTTTTTTTGACAATTTTTTTTGCAGGTATTGAGTTAAATATTCTTGATACCGATACACAAACGTACTTACCTTAAAAATATAAAATAAGTATTACTTAATAGAATTTTTACTTTATTAGCATAACTTATTCTTATTTTATTATCATTGTTTCATGCAAGTACTTAAGTGTATCGATTTCAAGTATGTATAACTTAATAAAAAAAAAATTGACAACTCCAAATATCCATAGATCTATACAAAAATATTCTTTATTGATAACAAAACTTGTCCTGAATGTTTTCAAAGTCACCCTGTAGTTTTATCATAGAAGCTGTTTCAATGTCAAATGATAAATAAACAAATAATAAATATTGGGGACATTTCACACAAGGTTAAGTGGATAACTATTATTAGCTCATATTTGTAATTACATAAATTTATATCATAAGGTAAAGTAAAGCCGTTGTTATCCTAAATAAATAAAAATAAAAAAAATAAAATAAAGGTCTTCTGATCCAAAACTAGGCAAAGCCTGTACGGTATCAGAGACTGATATACATACATGCATAAATAGATAAATAACACCCAGACACAGAACAAACACTCGTGTTAATTACACAAATGTTTGTCCTGGGCGGGGATCGAACCCGCGGCCCGCGGCGTGAAAGGCAGGCTCACTACCAACCACACCAAAGGGCTTGTCAAATGATTTTTGATTTCTCGACATTCCTAATATTTATTTTCCGATTCTCAGACATTAAAAAGGAGGAACTTCCTTGGTATTTAAAAAGTTAAAAAATCTAAGTGCTTAGAGGTAGGCCGTAGGTAGATTAATTTCGCCTGTTTTGAATTATGTATTACACGACTAAATTTCTTCCCGTAACTGTACATCAGTGTACCATCTGAAAAACCTTTTTTACTAAAAACTGATCCTACATGTCGCGTATCCTATTTATCAATTCTTAGGCATAGTTACTTAAAAGTGCTACTCGTTCGTAGTAATTTGCTACAACACAACGTAGCGACATAACGTAGAATTTCGTAGCAAAGTTGTCGTAGCAAAGTTTATGTCGGAGAAAATTTGTAATTAGCATAGTTCTTTTCTATATTATAGATGTCGGTAAAATGTCTGCTTTTTGAATTTTCGCGCGATGCTTAGCCAGTGCGGTCTCGGTGACGTAGTCTTTCCTGATTGGCTATTCGATTTGATTGATGCTAGCTCCCTCTCATGCTCAGCTCATGGATGTAAGTTATCAATAACCACTACCTATAGTTCGGCGAATATTCTGTTCTCGGCTTTCCTGAGGCCGTCTCTTTTACACCTATTGTCTCTCTTTCCCTCGTCTTCTCCTTTATTTACGACAGTATAAAACATTATTGGCTAAAGAAAAAAAAAATAAGTTAGCGAAGATCTAGCCCATCTATTCTTTGACACACGAAGCAGTATCACCTTGTCCGTACAGTTAAGAGCACGTTGGGCTTTGTACCGGGCCTATCTTAATCAGCTTAGAGGCGAAAATCGCACTGCGAGTGTCAAGCTTATCTTGGTCCTGACTACTCATAAAATCCCAAGAAACGTCCACTGCAGGACAGGAAGCTACCTCCAGAACTCTAGCAAAAACCTGTGTTACTCTGGAGGGATTTTACTATAGTCATCACGCTTGTAAGCGTTGCGGCTGGCGACCGCTGTTGTTGGTGACCGCAGTAAGTAAGATGGTACGAAACACAGAAAGATGATGCTGCCCACCCTCCGGTTCATGCTAATGAAATATAGGTACACTCAACAGCACGTCAGTAGAAACACTTTTGGACCTTTTGGCGTGGTAATAGAGTTGAAAAAGTGTCTACCGACGAGCGGTTGACCGTACTTAACACATACTAATAACTACTAACGTACATAAATTTTATTTTTATTATGGCAACTAGTCCTCTCATGTTTGCTGTGCCCTTGCAGGTTGTCACCTGTACTTATTTTATATGTTTAACATCTTTTATACCTGTGACTGCATTAAATAAATGTGAATAGCCCTTAGTCGCCTCTTACGACACCCCCAGGTAGAGATGGATTGGTACTATTCTTTGCCGGCATCACTTAGGGCTACTCAATATATTTGACACTAAGTATTGTGCAGTCGATCATCGACCTTACTAACCACATTATGTAGAATTTTTTTTTCTTAAAATGTTACCTGTCACTTCCAAACTGAGTCAAAAACAAAACCGTTACAAAAATGTTTTCCTTCGCCATTTCTACTGTCATTTTATAGATTAAGAATATTTCAAACTGATGTGCTGCCATAGACGTTGCAAATAATGAAATTATGCTGTTAGGGGGTTTGGGAGATCGTAGTGCTGTGTAGTATCGATGATTTTGTTTATCGATAAAATGTAGCTTTGTTTAAAAAAAGTTAGGTAGTTATTTATTTTTATTTAAGTCATTCGTCAAAGCTTCTTACCTAAAAACAATTTTATATTACAATAGCTTACAGTATGGATGGACACGACACTCCTTGCCCATGTATAGATTTAACCTCACTCACCGCGTCGTGCAAGGTTCCTTTTTCTTTGGCTGAATGTCATATACTCACATAATTTTTCGCATTTTAATCATCAACATCATAACATCCCATGAAACGTCCAATGTTAGACATGAATCTTCCTCCACGGCTCCATGAAAAACGGGGTTACGATTTGGAGGGAAAGTACCGATACATATTGTTTGAGAGTTTCGCGGTCATTGACTATTATGAAACAGTATGACGGGTTCTTATCACGATATGATTCAAAAACCCATATCGTTGTAAGAACACGTCATACTGTTCTCATGATAGTTAAAGTACTGTGGTCATCACGCTAGTATGCGTTGCGGCTGTGCGGCGCATTAAAAGAACGCGTGGGTTTTTATTGTCGCTTCTTTTTTTCCCACCATGGCGTCAATTTGTTTTTGAAGCGATGTAGTTTAGCTGACGTCATTAAGAGATTTTAATAACCAACAATGAATAAAATAGTTTGAGTTTGCTGGCACCATGGACCGTGGTGTTTGGTCGCTCCTACTAGTGGACGCTACAGGCGCTACAGCCCGGTTCATCGTCACGAAAAGTAATGGAGTGCTACTTTTTTATTATTGCATCGACCTTATATGTACCTCCCTAAGTACAACACTAGTCTAAGAAGGCAAATGAGGGCTTCAGGGGAGTTTTTTCCTCCTTTTGTTTGTTGATTCGTTATTTATCGGAGATCGGCCTGCATTATAGATAACCATCAAAGGCACACCGTTAAAATTAAATACCCACTTAAAATGGGACGAGATGGCTTTATTGACTATTTATTTTTGAGTTGAGTGCTTTTTTGCAGTGACGACACAGGTGAAATGGATCTTAAAGAAGTGTTCTGTAATAAAGATGTTTTTGTTACTTAAGAAGATAATATTGCATGTAATTAGGCTTTCTATGATTTTAATGACCCTATACTATTAAACGAGCAATATTTGTATATATACAACGTGTTAATGGAATAAGCGAAAGCCTCATACACCCCAACTGATTTTTATTAAGAAAAATCCATACATACATACATACATAACATCACGCCTCTTTCCCGTTGGGGTAGGCAGAGACCACAGTCCTCCACCTGCTACGATCTTGACATACTTCCCTTGCTTCCTGTGCTTTCATCAATTCTTTCATACATGCTCGTCGGTTTAGGGTACTTTTATCCTGGCCTTTATTCAAAACGTCCTGAATTTGGTCCTGGTACGTTCGCCTAGGCCTTCCCCTTCCAACGTTTCCATTCACTCTCGCCTGGTAGATCTCTTTCGTCAATCTTCGTTCATTCATCCTCTCTACATAACCAAACCATCTCAGCATCCCTTTCTCAATTTTGGTCACTACGTCTTCTTTTACGCCACACCGTTCTCTTATCACACTATTTCTAATCCTGTCACTCAATTTAATACCAATCATACTCCTTAGCGCTCTCATTTCCACTGCATTAATTCTACTTTCATGCTTCTTCTGCCATACCCAGCTTTCACTGCCATACCATGCCATTGCCATTTCAGTGTTGGTACTAAAACACCTCTATGAACAGCCAAACGAGCCTTGTGAGACACCTTGTGACTCCTCATAAAGGCGTGCAGGGCACCATTCACCACGTTTCCAGCATTCATTCTTCTTTCAATATCACTTTCACACTTTCCATCTCTCGTAAACTTTGAGCCCATATAGGTACACAAACTCCTTCACTTGTTCAACTTGTTCACCACCTATTAATATAGTACACTCTGTCATACATTCTTCTCTTTCAAGTACCATTACTTTCGTCTTGCTTACATTTACTTTCATTCCTTTCCTGTCCAAAGCCACATTCATCATTTTTACCATCTCCTGCAACTCGTCAGCAGATGACGCAAGTACAACTTGGTCATCAGCGTAGAGAAGACATTTGATGAGTAACTCATTCATTCTCAGTCCACACAGACTCTTTTTCAGATCAATCAAACAATTATCCATGAACAGGTTAAACAGCCAAGGTGACGCTACACATCCCTGCCTAACACCTTTTTCGATGCTAAACCATTCAGTGTACGCCCCGTTTATTCTGATACAAGCACTGGAATCCTCATAGAGAGATTTCAGTGTTTGAATCAGATGACCGTTTACCCCATACATAGACAATGCTGACCACAATTCATTCCTCACCACTCGGTCATAGGCCTATTCAAAAACCACGAACGCGCAGTAGACTTTTTGGTTTTTAGCCAAAAACTTTCCCGTAAATATTTAAAGAAAAATCCATTCCCGTAAATTTTTTTTTTTAGCTATTGTTATTTTAAAGTTTCATGATTGTTCTCGTTTCATAATTGTTCTAGTCCGCGCACTCCACGCACGCCACGCCCACTTCCTTTCCCTCCTCGCCGCTCATGAACCACGCCGCGCCGGCCGCCGTCGCGCGTATCCACAGAAATATTTAGAATAGAAGCGACAAAAATTAAAACATTTAAAAAAATACCCCTATCAAAAACCCGTATAATTGATTCTACTCTCAATTCTGAGCAAACTGTTTTCTCAGTTTCACTTTTTCCATTAACACGTATATTTGTAATCGGTTTCTCGAAAACGGCTCTAACGATTTCGATGAAATTTACCATTCGGTGAAAATCGATCTAGCTAGGTCTTATGTCTGGGAAAATTTGTTTTCGCTGTGTGAAGGTGATCCGTTTTCCATACAAAAATTCAAATGACGTGCATTCTTACGCGGGACTTAAAATTCTGTTGAAAAACGAACGAATACTGCTATTTTTAGTTAAATTTTTCGCTAATTAATACAAAAATACAGTTAATGTACTGAAAGTACTATTTTTGTTAGCAATTTTGGTTCAATATTACGATTGTGGGCGTGCGGTCAAAACTGTACGGTTGTGCTTTGTGTGCATGTGTGAGTGATCGTACTCATGTAAACACGGACTGACGAGAGTAATTGACTTTAGTGGACATATGGAGATATTTTTCTTATCGAAATTGTTGTTAGGCGTTGAAGTTGCACGATGAAATTTACGCGAATCAACATTTTGCACATGTATAGTTGGTACTTATTGCATAAAAAAATAAAACCTTATATTTGCAGCAGTGGCTCCATCTAGTTGCGTTCGGGGCTAAGCTGGCCATTACAGATCACCTAAAAGCATTTTTTTTATCTTTGCAGTTGTATTGAACCTGTGTATCAGTAACCAGCGATATATCGTAACCTTTAATTTTAGAAACTTTTCCAGTCAACGCGTAATTATCAACGTCATTAGTTTACAAACTCATTTTAAATACCTCAAAAACAGTCATAAAGAACCCCAAGGCGATCAAAATCGTGATCCAACCCAAAACACCCGTTACTCAGTTATTGTTGTTTTTAATGAAATGTGGCTGAAGTGGGCCGAAGTGATGGCGAATCCTCATTGTATCCTGGATCGGTCATTATCCCAATGCGAATAATAAGAGGGTAGTCGTAACATTCCCGCGATGGTCACTTGATCGACTATCCTTTTCTAATGTTTAGGTTGTTGTGGGTCGAGTTTTGAATAAATCAGGATTGGGAAAGTTTTTCACAAATAGCTGCCTTTTAGTGATCAGGGTTCGAAGTGATAATAATCACTGATAATTATTTTAATAATTAAGGTGATATTTATCTTGGTAATTATACATTGATATAATTTATAAATCAATAAATAATAAACGTTTTCAGCGCCGCTTTACGCGATTTGCCTATCCAAACATGTTAACAAAAAAAAACTGTCACAGATATTCTGTTCATCACAATTTTTAAATAAAAAAACGGAATATTTGTAGAATTTGTCATAGTTGCCAAAAAATAAAGATCCTGTTTTTTTGTGAATTTGTCTGCATTAAAACAAAAAATAGCGGCTTATGGGCGATTTTCTTTGTATGATCCATTTTTCTGTTTGTTCTAACACTTACCAAAACATTTTGCAGCTATTTCAAAGTAATCGGCCAAAGCTGTCAGAAAAAACAAGTTTATTTGTGTTGTTTTAGACTCCTACCTACTCTGGTTTTAGCGTCATGGCTGCAAAATAGTTTGGTAAACCAATAGGTGTCTTTTTGTTTGCGCTACTCACTCCGGTCCTGTGCAGTTTTTAACCAGCACTTTCCCGCGACAAAGATAATACTGGCAGGTGGTTGGTCTACTGAACGCTTTCTATAGGTTGTCATAGGTTAAGCATTTAATGCGCCCTGTAGACCCTGGCTTTAAATAGGGCTACAGTCTTCCCTGCCTGTCGTAACAGGCGACTAGGAAACCTTTGGAGTCGTGTTTATTCAGAGCGGGGGCTTGGAAATAACCAAGTAGCGACTCTAAGGCGGACGGTAGCGCACAGTGGCCGTGTGCTATCGTGGCACCGAGACGGTGCTAGGGGGAAGCCAAAAACTTCCCCGAGGTGGGTCTCTTCTTTGGCAGCGACAAGGCACGGAGAGTACCGGCCGTATGCCTGTGGCGATTCCCGGGACCTCTCCAAATGTGCCAGAGTTGGCCACCACGGGGTTTTAGTCAGTATAGCTTAAGCAACGAATAATTTGTGGATGGAAAAGTCGAAAGCAGAAAGTTTGACCTAGGAACTTTGTTTGGACCAGTTAGGAGATAAACATACTAAAAGTCCTTGCCCCTCCAAAGTCCGCTCGAGGGGGAGGGACACACAAAGAAGGTCACGTTTTTTTGTTTTTTGCTTACATCTCGAAAATGGTGCGTCGTATGAAATTTTGTTGTATTACTTAATGAAAGCTGATAAAATTCTCTACAACTTTGCCTTCCACACTTTTAATCTATCTCCAATCGTTGCCTAGTTATGAGCTCCGAAAAACGGCCAGGAAAGAGGCTGAGATTATGAGACCGGACATACAGAATCAACATTTTTTAATTTAGATGTGTATCCTGAAATCTACGGTAGCACTTGAGAAAAGGTATGAAGCAAAAAAAAACGTAAGACTATAGAAAACATTTTTGAAAATCGACCATTTGTCGAAGCTCATAGTTAGGCAAAGATAAGATATAGATAAAAAGTGTGAAAGCCAAAGTTGTAGAGAATTTTATCAGCTTTTATTATGTAGAAAAACGGGACCTTCTTTGTGCCCCCCCCCTCGAGTGGACCTCGGAGGGGCAAGGACTTTTAGTATGTTTATCTCCTAACTAGCCCCAACAAAGTCCCTAAGTCAAACTTTCTGCTTTCGACTTTTCCATCCACATACCCCTTGTGATCACTCATTGGCCATACTAGTAAGACTCTGAATAATAACACTGTCGTTCCCCCGGACGTCATTAATATGGAAGGTTATTAAGAATATTTGTAATCCAGCCATATCAGCATGATAAATATGTAAGGTTAACAACTATTTTATTGGATCTCAAATTCTTCTATATTGCCAAAAACAAACAACATTCCCTTATAAGGAAAAGTGAATGGAAATACGAAACCAATTCCAACAAATCTGTTTTTGACTATAGGAAAAAAAACGAATGCAAAGCAGTAGGCAAAGGGAATTAATAAAACATCCACTAAATCGCCAAACAGGCGGAAAATCGGAGGGAGGCGAAAAAAAACTGAGCAAAAAAAAAAAACTGTCTCCCGCTCTTCATTACGCCGTAACAGAAACAAGGAATGAATTGATCAATCAGAAATTTTATGGCCAAGAATCACTCAACGGAAAATAATTCCCCGGCCATTTGGAGCGGCTCATCGCGGCCATTTTAATTTTACTCTCCCAGGGAGATCGAGTGTCGCCGTCCAATTTATCTGACGCGTTAAAAAAACGCCACCCGGAGGGCGCCTTAAAGACTGGCGATAATATCCACCGAGGGACTGTTTTAACGGATCAATTTGGTTAAGTATTTTCAGTTTTGGCGTCTATAATTATATTCGGGGGCGGAAGTGGAACGGCGTCGCTTAGAAAGACTTAAACAACTGTTAGGTGACTACGTAGTCAATATATGGAAGTAATGGAAGTAATCGTATGGTGCCGGCAAAGAACAGTACTAACCTACCAACCCATCTCTACCCGTGAGTGTTGTAAGAGGCTTCTAAGGGCTTATGAACCGGAGGATGGGCAGCAGCATCTTTCTGTGTATCGTACCATCTTCCATACTGCGGTCATCAACAACAGCGGTCGCCAGCCGCAACGCTGCTGTTTTTGCTGGAGTTCTGTATGAAGCGCCCTGTCCTGCAGCGGACGACCATGATGGTGATGGAAATAGTCATCACGACAACATCAAATTAAATAGCTTTCTGTGGTCTAGTGGTCAGAACGTTCGGTTCTTGATGTGAAGGTTTTGGGTTCGATTACCGGTAGAGACGTTGAAACAAAATTCACTTTTTGAGACTCCTAGTTTGGTAAGGACGTTGCAGGATGAAAGACAGACGAATTTGCACCATAAGGGTTTCGATTTTACCATTTTGATTCTGAACCCTAAAACCTAGAGCTTGACAGTGACAACTTTTCAAGTGCGCACTTTAATTCATTAAAATCATATTAAAAAACTAAATTCACACAAAATCTGTCAGTGCACTTCAGGGCTTTCATTTTCAAGTGATAAAAAAGAACTGTCTTATCAAACTGATAATTGAAGTCGACTTCGTTTTCCGTTACTTTTTCTTTTATTTCTGGGTTCTAATTATTTCGTTTCCTCGATTGAGTATGCTCACCAACCTTAGAAACGACCCCTGAACCTTCCGATTCTCCAATTACCTTCGGTTTGACGAGTAATTACATCACTAAGCCCATCAACACCTTATAATCTATTCCGTTTGGATACAAATTAATCAACATCAAACGAAATAACAACAATCATCTGCCTTCATATCCATCAAAATTATAAAAGAAAAACTACACAAAATAAAAGTTTGAACAATAAAACACCTTTGAATAATTGAAACGTGCTGGCCAGTTAGAAAATTTCATAATATTAATTTTCTTTTTCGAACATAATAATCCTAGCAAGTCGGAAGCGGGCATTAAAGCGGCAATCAAACTGCCAATTTTGTAGGGAGTTCGAAATTTAAATCTAAAAAGAAACTGGCTTCCGATTTGTAATTCAAACGTGCAAGAAAATGGCGTTATATCCGATTTGAATAAAGAACGGCATCGAGTCCTGGGCAGGCTACCAACAGGCTACTTCCTTCATTCTGTCGAGCTACGGAAAAATTTATTCTTGGTACATACATTTTGATTCCTTTGGTTGGGTTACTGTAACTGTAAATTATTTTTTGTCTTTGTATGTTATAACGAAAGCACACTTGTACGAGTATTTACTGTGATTTTTTTTCTTTTCTGAACAAAAATATTGTTTTGAAGCATTAATCAGTTTGTTTCATTGTCTTGCAAACTAGTGGGCATGGCCTTAGCGTAATGGTTTTAGCAATAATTTAATTAATTGGTATCACAGAAATAAACTTAGCGTGTTCTCCTGGTACACACGGCCGCACATCAGTAGGACTTATGGCGTGGACTCAACTTTTGGACCTTATAGCGTGGTAATAGAGTTGAAAAAGTTTCTACTGACAAGCGGTTGACCGTACTCACTTGTTTTCTACTCACAAATTACCTTGCTTTTCTTGAACTTACGTAAATTGGCCTAAGTCAAGCAGCTTTTTTCATTTTACTTTACTGTACACTGTATTTATACCTATATGATATCTTTCTTCAGAAGTACTGTTTACTTCGTAATCAATGGCAGACTTCAAACCCCCAAGGCTACTTATTAATAAACGCAGCGCGAGAAAAATCTTTAAAACACGACAGACTATAAAATTGAAAGTCACCCCATGATCAAGGCCCTGATCAGCCCTAAAGCTATCTTCATTAATGGAAACCATAAAAAGAGGGGTGAAGGGGGGCATATCCGGCTCGAAGGACCAGCCTTATTTCGCAGGTGGGGAAAAATTCTTGTAAATGTAATGGAGTTAGTTATTGGAGTTGGATTGGAGTGCTTAATTGGGTTGAAAATAAGTGTTAGATTTTTTAATATTTAATATTATTTGTAGTCTTTGTCGTAAATAAATAAATATAGGGGACGTTTCACACAAGGTCTTATGATCCCAAACTAGGCTAAGCCTGAAGGGTAGGTATGTACTAGGTATTACTGATTTGCGCTGGTTGGCTGCGAAATTAGAAGACGGCTCCTCAGATTAATAAAAATATAATTAAAAACAGTAAAACACACAGTATTTACAAGTAAACCAAGTAGAGACCGAGAGACTGCCAAAACTAATCAATGTCGTTATTTGGAATTTGCTTACGTCTAAGTTTAAATATACATATTTACAGAAGCCTGCCAGCATCAGGCTAGCAGGCAACCTACGTCGTCGACACTAGGTATCAGATGCTGATGTATATACTTCTATAAGTATGCGACCTATGGCGTAGAAGGCAGACACACTGCCAACTACAGCAACAGGTCTGTCAGTCACATTTTTTAAAGCTCATGCCTTTTCAATATACTTTTTAGTCTGTAGTAGGAAAATTCATGGGATTAGGCTTGGGTTATAACAGGTTAATTCAAAATTCAAATTGACTTATGTTTATTGTATTAACCCCGTACGTTCGAACATATGTAAAAGAACGCTTGGTTTTCTGTCGCTTCTTTTTTTTCAGGCCATGGGGCCACTTTGTGAAGCGATGTAGTTTAGCTGGCGTCATTAAGAGATTTTAATGTCATACAATGAATAAACAATTTTGAGTTTGATTTGGTTTTATATGTTGACGATATATTTTTATAAGATGAAAATACTTACTTTTACTTAAAAAACAAACACATCACATTCAATGTTAACTACTCGTACTCTACGAATTTATTGTCATTAAAACTCTCTGCATAGTTCAATACCTGATTAGTTTGTAGCTAACCCTAACACAGGTTATGGATTGCTACTGCAGCACCTGTTGTTTGAGCGCTTTGTGTATCGAGATTTGGGTGTACACACGGCCGCACATCAGTAGAAACACTTTTGGACCTTATGGCGTGGTAATAGAGTTGAAAAAGTTTCTACCGACAAGCGGTTGACCGTACTAACTGTCATGTATGGCGTAGATCTGTAAGTTCCATGCTTTACTATTATACATAAGAACACATTGGCGAATATAAGTCTAATTTTAAAATGATTCTACATTTCACACATGGCTGATTTGACCCAGTGCCTTTAACATCCCAACGTTCCAATGCCAAAATGTCTTAACCGCCACATATCAAAATATGAACTTACGACTTTTGCTTTAACCGTTCCAACGCTGTGTGGGCCTCAAAGACCCATGTCACTGCATCCGCAACTATCAACATCAAAGTGATCCGTGGTCTAATTGACCGACTCTGTTCCGCTCCACTGCCGACCCACTTGGCTTAGGGCGCGTTCGTACTTGCGCTCTTGACTTATTGGCGATTGGTCGTTCTTTCCGATCACAAATGTTAGCAAATATGGTAGTGGTTGAGAACCTGGTGACGGTTCATCATCATCATAACCACACTTAACTAAGACATAGTAGGTTTTGTGAAGTTCCCTTTTAACCCTCTCACTCAGAAATAGCGGGTCTGCTTACGGGGTTTCCCCGTTAACTCCCACTCAAAGCCATTTTTCTCCGCCCTTAAGTATGACCAATATTTAACCAGAAAGAGTTTTGACTAATTTCCACGGACAAAACGATACAAGATGTAAAAAAGCTCCTCACTCAGAAACAGAGGGTCTGCTTAAGGGGTTCCCTGTCAACTCCCACTCAGAGATGACCAATATTTAACCAGAAAAAGATTTGACTGATTTTCACAGACAAAACAATACAGGACTTTTATATCGAAAGCGAATCTATCAAAAATACATTTTTTATCGGGACTCTAGTTTCAAATCGCATAAAAATACTTCCCCATTATACACAACCCTTTACCTCAGCCTATGCGGATCACTCGCATAGATAGAGGAATTCAAAACGTCAAGATCAGCCAACTTACGATCGCGATCAAAATACCCACGTTTTGGAATCATTTGATCATAGTTCGCTCGCGGCTGTCATTAGCGTGGTTTTGATCATTTTGTTGAAGTTTCTCTGCTTAACGGGATTCCCATAGTCCAGTAGTGATTGTAATATATTGCATGGAACAACTTTTCGGAAGCATTGTTAGGTTAAAAACTTAAAAGTGTTAGGTTAAAAACTTAAAGTACTTACATCCAGTTGTAAAAAGCTTCTTTAAAGCCAATTTAAATCTTTCTTTATTAACAAACAAAACAACAGTGTTTGCAAGAGCTTTTACTTTTAAGATAATAAAAAAATAAAAAAACCGGCCAAGTGCGAGTCGGACTCGCGCATTGAGGGTTCCGTACCACCACATGTTAATTGTATTAGTTGAAATTTCAGTAAGTTAATGTGCTAGATTTTTTGAGTCCGACACGAGGCGTGACCAAATTTTATTATTTGTTGTTATTTTATAGCCTATGCCCTATAAACATAAGAATTTTCAAGTTTGTAAGTGTTCCCGTTTTTAAATAGAACTAAAACAGAAATCGCCTCAGCAACCATCCAACTTGACCACTCTCTTATATGAATGTTCTTGAAACGGGAGCTCACCACAATTGGTTACCATTAGTTGTGAGAAAAGTTGTAATTTTTAATGATTTCAGACTTTTCCCATTATTTGTACTGGGAGACCTAGCTTCTTGCCAAATTTCATAATTTTACGTCAACGGGAAGTACCCTGTAGGTTTTTCATTTTTGAATAAATGTATGGAGATGAGGACATAAAATGCCATATCTTTTGATTGCGTCGTTGTAAAAAATTTAAATTTTCAGATCTTGTGTGGTTCATGGATCCTAATATATGGTATTAATTTCAACCTGATACCTTTACCCGTTGGTGAGATAAAGAGTCTTGACAGACAGACAGACAGACGGACAACAAAGTGATCCTATAAGGGTTCCGTTTTTTTCTTTTGAGGTACGGAACCCTAAAAAGAAGCTTTCTGCAACAAACAGTTTGTAACAATGGAGGCTACGCAATGACAAGCAAAAGTACGCTGTCCTATCCTCTGTTAAGGTACTCTTAGTCGCCTTTTACGACACCCACGGTATAAGATGTGTTACTATTACTAGTCGGCACCAGAAAAACGTTTCATCGACAACATACCTTCACTTTAAAATATATAAAAAAACATCGCAACCTGTCAACCGGTAAACATGGAACTTTGTCTCGAGGCCCTCAATTTTTTCCCGCATCACCCCCTCGCACCTTAATGAGAGGGGGGTTCCTCAACTGCCGATAACAGAGCAACATTGAATAATTGTCGTCATTTAGACTCCTTGTTACTGAACATGATATTTGGAGGGCTCGTTTCGTGATGTTGTAAAGATTTTTTAAGTACCTTACTTATTGTGAGTTCGGTGTATTGAGCGAAGTCAGAAGAGTATCATACAGGATGTAAACGCAAAAGTGCACCAGCTCAAGGGTGTGCTCAGCCCACAAAACCGAACAACTTCCAAAGAAACATGAGTCGAAATCGGAGTTTTTTTTTGCTTCTCCATACGAAATGCACTGTCGACTGTTAAAGATTTTATATATATTCTTTATTGCACACAAACTTAAAATAAAATTACAAAATTAAAGGACATATACAAGGGCGGGCTTATCTCTAAAAGAGATTTCTTCCAGCCAACCTAAGGCAGTAAGAAAGTTAATAGCAGCGGGACACAAAAGTGCAGAAAGTAAAATTAAAATGAAAGTCCATAAATATACCTACAATTATACATAAATAACTTATAATAAACTAAGACAAATACAGATAAGAATATACTACTTACATAATAATTACATATATGTACTTATAATACAATATATACTTAGATAGATGAAAGTTAAATAGATAAATTAACAATGATGATGACTATGAAGCGACTTGCGAGAGGAAATGCTCCTTCACTCTTTTTTGAAGGAGTTAATGGAGGGACTTTCTTGGACACTTTTCAGTAATTTATTCCACATCAGAGCAGCACGAACCGAAAAAGAGTGGAAAAGGAAATACGTATTGCTTCTAGGCACCACCAACATCTCAGTGATGCAAGGACGCCTAGAGCGAGTGGGAGGGGGAAGGAGCTGGAATCGGGAACGAAGATAAGAAGGGGAGAAGAATGGAGAAGCCTAAAATTCTTTTCCGATTTTGACTCGTGCTTCTTTGTAAAAGTTGTTCAGTTTCGTGGTCTGAGCAAATTCTTGAGCTGTCGCACACTTTTTTAATTTAGACTAGTTCTTCCATGCTTCAGGAGGCTAGTGAATCTATTGATCCGGTTGCTAAAAGTGAGCTATTAGTGTAGGCAACGAAGCAGTTGACCCCAACATAAATTTCTCAGGCAGATTTTGTTTGACAGGTTGATAAAGAATCATGAATTAAACGTAAATACAAAATCCAAAAAAAAAATTACAAAAAAAAATTTCATTCATTTTTTGTAATTTTTGTATGGAAAAATTAAAAGTACCGCTTTTAGTTTAGATTTTTTTATATAAAGTTTGTCTCATATAGTCAGCAAAGTTTCATCGACTGAGGATTTAATGCCGGTCTTCATACAACGATCAGCTTCGTCGCCTAGACTATATAGGGTGATTTTTCATTAGTTCTTGATAGCAAAAGATATGCATGTACTCATGATACTGAACAACTTTTCCCAAGGAACATAGGTCGAAAAACGAAAAACCAAATTTGACCTTTCATACAAAATCCGCCTTCAGCTGATGCAGTTTTATGTGAGGTCAAATCTTGATTTTCGTATTTCGACCTATGTTCCTTAGGGAAAGTTGTTCAGTATCATGAGTACATGCATACCTTTTTCTATCAAGAACTAATTAAAAGTCACCCTTTATGTCATCACATAACACACATCAGTTAGGCTACCTTTCCACCGTACGAGGGAATTCAACTGTGAGCAGAAAAATTCCAAGCAATAGTATTACTTGATTTGACAAGCTTGGAAAATGACGCAATTATATTGGTAGGAATTTTCCCAGCTTACTGATTACCTCCCTCGCACTTCGCAGAGTACTGGAGGCCAATAAAAAAAAATATAAAAAAAAAAAAAATAATAAAAAATCACTTTATATTTATTTATGCAACTGTTGCGTAATGAGAGTAATTTTAACACGAGATCTGGTTTTTGATACGAGGCGCAGTCGAGTATCAAAATAGTTTAGATCGAGTGTTAAAATGACTAATTACGTATAGTTGCATACAAAACTTTATCTACGACCGACAAAATAAAATTAAATTTTAAAGAGTAGTGATCAATTTATTGAACTAAGAGGACAGTTAGTTAGTACAGTTAATTAAAGTTATTCCCGAAGTTATTCCAGATCCAGAGCTTGTGGATAGAGTTGCTTTAACATTAATTTCATGTATATGGTTACTGACAGCCTCTTGTAGACTCATGTTCTCCTGGTACATACTTTCCATTTTGTTCAAATCACTTCTTTTGTTGCTACGGTCACTTTATATAGAAGCGAGCCAACTGTTAGCCTCTTGTCGATTTATGTACTCCTGGTACTCTCCGTTTTCTTTTAAATATAGGTAGGCAGTCGTCACCCCAGTAAAAAGTATTTTTACAAAATTACTTTAAAATAGGCTGTATGTGGTAGTATTGCCTTAGCCTATGCAGATTGAAAGTTATGTATTATAACAGTTGCGGAATGAAAATCCATACTCCATTTCCGTACTGCTCGTAGTATGGAACAGTGTGGAAATGAAAATTATAGTGGAAAATGACCTCAATTTCGAATCTGTCATTGGTTTCGAATTTGGAATATTCCGGTACGGGAGTAGATAATAGTTATTTATGCAACTGTTGCGTAATGAGAGTAATTTTAACACGAGATCTGGTTTTTGATACGAGGCGCAGCCGAGTATCAAAATAGTATAGATCGAGTGTTAAAATGACTAATTACGTATAGTTGCATACAAAACTTTATCTACGACCGACGAAATTTTTTTTTTTTAAAGAGTAGTGATCACTTTATTGAACTAAGAGGACAGTTAGTACAGTTAATTAAAGTTATTCCCGAAGTTATTCCAGATCCAGAGCTTGTGGATGGCGTTGCTTTAACATTAATTTCATGTATATGGTTACTGACAGCCTCTTGTAGAATCATGTTCTCCTGGTACATACTTTTCATTTTGTTCAAATCACTTCTTTTGTTGCCAATGTCACTTTATATAGAAGCGAGCCAACTGTCAGCTTCTTGTCTATTTATGTACTCCTAGTCACGCCTAGTACTCTCCGTTTTCTTTTAAATATAGGTAGGCAGTCGTCATCCCAGTAAAAAGTATTTTTACAAAATTACTTTAATATAGGCTGTATGTAGTACTGTGGTAGTATTGCCTTAGCCTATGCAGATTGAAAATTATGTATTATAACAGTTGCGGAATGAAAATCCATACTCCATTTCCGTACTGCTCGTAGTATGGAACAGTGTGGAAATGAAAATGATAGCGGACAATGACCTCAATTTCGAATCTGTCATTGGTTTCGAATTCGGAATAGGTACCTTCTATTTCTACGAATATATACAAGTAAAAAGCAACAGGTCTGCCTTGCATCCTCTTGGCAGTTTCGCTAGTTGGACCACAAATGTGGTCGGATGTGATTGGACCACAAATTTGGTCGGACTGGCGAAACTGCCAAGAGGATGCAAGGCAGACCTGTTGCTTTTTACTTATATAGGTATCTTACATTTCTAAGAATTCATTTCATTCGTGTAATCTGTCATTTAACCACTTTTCTCTCCAACTGTACAAAACCTGCCAGGTTTCTGATTGGCAGACCAACGTTTTGTGGACCTAGTAGGCCACTACTATCGCTACAAAGTTGCAAATTTCGTGTACTAGATGACGTAGGATAACATGCAGTGCCCTTACGGTCTATTAATTGTGTTAATTAGGAAAAAAATTTAGTTTCATGATCAGATTCACATCCTTCAGTATTTTATAACTATTCTGTTACACTGAAAAATATTGAAATATGTACAAATAGATACGCGACCTCTCCCTCGTCTTTCCTGGTCACTCCTCTCGTGTCTACTCTAATTCCTTCTCCGTCCAAGCGGTTAGACTGTGGAACCTGCTTCCTGAGAATGTGAGAAGGTCACCCAACATAGCCGCGTTCAAATGTTCACTGAGGAAACTCTGGGGTCACAATACTGACACTTGAGCTGCAAGTTGATTTATATATTTTGGTATTTATCTCATTACTTTATACATTTTATTATAATATGTTTGTCATATATATTTTATTTATTAATAGGTATTATATATATATATATATATGAATGAATGAATGAATAACACTTACATATATATATTACACTTATATATATTATTATCATATGTATCATAAGTATTATTATTATCATAAGTAGGTAGGTTATTTTATTTTTTGTGTTTATGCATTAATTTATTTATTTATCCGTTGTACTTAGTAAATAATATTAACAATTCTAGTATGTAGGTATTCTGCAAAAATATTGTCAACTCCTTTAGCCTCTCTAAGGTTGGCTGGAAGAAATTCCATTTAGGGATAAGTCCGCCTTTGCATAGGTGCTATTCTCGTTGGTAATTTGTCTCCTTTTATTTGTGATGCAATAAAGAATATATACATACATATACAATAATACATTATTTCAAATTATGGCATTTTACAACTAATAAGGCGATGTAACTTTAATATTTTTAATATTTAATTTGGCAGCGATTTCCGCCGTTCCATGCAAAAATACTTGTATCCACTAATAAGCCACTTGTATGCTCTAATGACGAGAATGTTACGTTTACGAGATATCATTAAAAATCAGGAATTACGACGGTGGAATCGTATTTTTTTTAGAAACATACGACTTTTTTATCGTAATCGGTTGGGACATGTAGCTAATTAAAAATTTACATGATCTTTCAAGAGGCTTGCTTAGTCTATGTATGTGTTCATTATTGATACGAGTGAGCCGTTTGCAAAATGTTGTTGACAAGTTTCATTCCATAATAAGTGCCATAGTAGTTAAGTACTTGCTTATTCCACGTCATCTTCAAAGTTGTTGTAAGGTATATAAGTAACCAGTTCATACAGGGTGTAAAAAAAAGTAAGATGATCCTTCTACGTTGTGATTCTATATCACTAATAGATTGTATAAAAAATATTTAAAAAAAAATATTTAATAAAAATCTTTAAAAAATTAGCATTAGCTCAAGAAGAAGTCCCCCCAAGAAGTCCCCCCAAGAATTTAACCCTCCAAGCCCTTCGGCTTGGAGGGTTAAATTACCTCTATAATCAGCTGGAGATGCAGACAAAGATGTTTTTTGTTATAATATCCAGTCAATAGATGGTACCTATTCATTTCAATAAATTACTGTAATGTAATTCGAAGAAAAATCATATTTCATGATCACCCAAAATAAAATAAAGAAAAAGTATTTTTTTTGTATTTCTTTTACAATCTATATGACGTAGAACCACCCTTTAGAAGGATCATCGTACTTTTTGTACACCCTGTATATTGGGAGTTTATATTCTTTTTCAAATGATCTATGTTCCCATGCAGACTTATATCCGTTAGGCTCCAAAGTACTTAGCTAACACACTGCATATCTGATTTCGGTGATACGTAAGGTCTACTGTCCATGTAAATCATGTCCACAGATTCATGACAAAAGCATGACGATACGTAAATGCGACTTTGCCACTCCGTGGACACAGTTTCTTTTGTTTCTGTTATAGAATGCAAGCAAGCGTAAAGTTAAGAAGACCACCATTTACACAAAGTATCTCTAAAGTTTAAGCTCCTTTAAATCTATTGCTGGCATTTTGTTGACATAGATTTAGTTAATTCTTCATTAATGTTCCTACTGATGAACTACTTTCTAACAACAGTCTAAAACTATATTATCCAAATCGTCACAACAAAATACAGTATAACAGAATAACGTATGCACATTTTATTATTCTGCGCTGTTCTTGGAGAGTTTTCCTGGGGGCTAGACACGTTCGTTAATATGAAAATTAGCGGGAATGTGCTGCAGGAAATTGGGTAGTGCACCTAGGGCATCCCCGGCTATTACTTTGTCTTGAAATGAAATGAGCTGCCTTGAGACGGGGATCATCTTTCTGTCTGGGTGTCTTAGAGTACCATGAAAGACTTTTACTGATAGTAGTTTAAGGTTATCGTTTTTTGAGGAGGCGCATCGTCCATGAAATTTTAAAACTTAAATACTATATTTTGTTAACAAGAAAAAAATTGGCTTTTGTTTACACAAATAAATGAAACTTGACGAACTACTTAGAATGGATCCAGATTTTTCATGGTTTAGAACACTCTGTAGCAAAAAAAGCAATTAAAAATATATCGCGCATTTGCCGTTTAAAATATTCTTTCTTTCATTTCGGTTTCTTGGACCCTAAAATTGAACATAATTTTCAAAGGGACATGGATCGATAAACAAGAAAATCCTCTATTAGCTTTCATTCGTATAGAAGAGCAATTCATGTATGTTTCTTAGGGAAAAAAAATATTTTTTATGTTTTTAGTAACATACACAGATATTGTTACATCCGTACCAACAGTCATAGAAATCTGAAATTATTATCAACTCATTCGAAAAAGCCTTCTTTTCAAAACAAAAAGTAACAAACAAACATTTCACCAACTCGCAGACTCCACAAAGGAACTTTTCATAACGATTTCCATTCCCAAACCACCTGTCCTTTCATTCCTTACCATCGAACGGGATAGTTGCCAACTGGGGGCATAAATCAACCAAGTCCCGCGTCCCGCGAACCATTAGCATTTTTTATGCATAGAAATCGATCCGAGCGACCGTCTAATGCCTCCCGCGATACATTAATATCTTACTTTTTATGACTCTTCCGTAACAATCCATCTTTCAACAAACGACGTAAGCGCCAAATCCAAAAAATCCAATATTCAACCCTAAGACGCACAAATAATGGTGTTTTTAGATTTTTGGCGCAGTCGGTAGGATATAGGTCGCCGTACGAATTATGAGAGTTCCAGGAGTTGATAATAGGTGGCGCTGGCGATTTTCGGAAGGCACCATTTTTCTTTCACGGGCACTTTGAGATTAAAAGTTTGGAAAATGAAATGAAAAGTTTGGAGGTAGTTAGGTGCGTCGCTATCGGGAGTATTGGGGGATTGTTACCGTGGATAAAAATGAAAAGTGTCCTCTTTGAGACGTTATTTCAACTTTCTTGTTAATCTATGAACCATTTTGTTCTTTTGATTTAGCAACTGCTTACTATTAATTGCTTACCCCCAGCCAACTAGCGCCACCATCAGTTAAAAAAATATTATTCGCTAAATTAAAAAACTTATCGAATATCTGTCTTACCAGATTGAAGTAAAGGCACCCTAGTTTATTTAGAATCTATCAATCCTGAAAAATATAGTTCACTGTAGTTACAGATACAAAAACTGGTAAAAGTGGCTGTTTTTCGCACTTTTTGTATCTGTATCTACAGTGAACTATATTTTTCAAGATTGATAGGTTCTAAATAAACTAGTACCTTTACTTCAATTTTGTGAGATAGATTTTCGATAAGCTTTGTATTTAGCGAGTAATAATTTTTTAACTAATGTGGGCGCTAGTTGGCTGGGGGAAAGCTCTTAAGTGTCTGGTCGTCATTTAGAAAATGAATTACGGTAGTCAAGTGTCAAGAAGTTGTAAGTTGAATAACGTTGACAGGAGGGCGCTGGTGTCATGTATTTTGCTCGTCAAATGTCAAATTCCCAGGGAAGCGGCTTATTTCCGATTTTACTCATGTCAACATATCTTGTCGCTCTTTAATAGGTTTTCAGTTATTTGTTTTTTTTTTTTAATGAAAACTTCTTTAGCGGCGCTTGGCACTTTTAGATGGGTAAAAACAATTAAACTCGCGTCAGATGTCGTGTCAGATCCATAGCCTGATCGAAAAAGCGTCAAGTGTCAAGCGTATTTTTACGGGTACGGGTTACGGGCAATACGGGTTTTTATTCAGTGACATCAAAGAAGTACGCGAGCAATGGCGCGATTGAACCTTTACAAAAAGCATAATATTCAAAAATGCAAGTTTTCACTTCTGCCGGCACTCCCTGAGTGCAACCCGTCCTTTTCTTTTTTTGAAATGTAGGTACTACAAATAAGATAATTTTTAACCTGTGGATGTAAAGCACTGTTACTAAGAGATAAAAATTTAAATCACCAAATAAATTCAACTTTTCTCAAATTGTAGCCAAGTTACGTGTTGAAGATAAATGAACAGCTCTGTTTTTAGGGTTCCGATACCAAAATGGTAAAAAAAAGGAACCCTTATGGTGCCGCTCTGTCTGTCTGTCTGTCTGTCTGTCCGTCTGTCTGTCACACCTCTATATCTCAGCAACCACTAACGCTATCGAGCTGAAATTTGGAATAGTTTTAGAATATAGTTGCCCAACTTAATTGCACATGAAATTTTTTTGAAAAAAGTATGATTATTAATGTAAAGGGGGCCAAAATAGGGGGGCCAAATTTCAAATTGTCGCTACTAGGTCGAGTGGGGTATCATATGAAAGGGCTTTACTTGTACATTTTAAAATATATTTTTGTATTTTTTTAAGTTTCTTAGTTTTCAAGTTATGATGAAAAATGTCAAAAAAATACCATTCCCCCCCCCTTATCTCCGAAGTTTGAGTAAGGGAAAATCTGAATTAATTACAGTTGACAGAGGTTTATGTAAACTTTACAGCAAAAATAAAACGATCTTTCTAAGTTGCACAGTTTTTCAGAAATCTGCAAAAAACCTTTACAAACAAATTTAGTTTTGCGGTCCTGAAAATGGACTTTATTGCTTCCAAAAATACTATAGGTATATCGGAACCCTCGGCGCGCGAGTCCGACTCGCACTTGACCGGTTTTTTTAATGTGAGTGTTCACCCTATTGTAAAAGTTATTATTTTTTAAGGCTAGAATCTGACAGGTGTACAGGTATTGTTGTCTGAAATAGAGCAGGATCACTTTTAAACCTTTCAAAACATTAGCGGCCGCACTATAATAAACCCCATTAGCTCTAAGAAACCATTGTTACCTACTAATTAAAGCATTACTGTACAGAAGTTCTAACCGAACAGATAGGTTGTTCAAAATCTCTGTCACCAGTATGCTGGGTCAGTTGTCAACCTGCAAATCCAAACTCCAAAAGTAATAAAATAAAACGCTTATCAAATCTTAAATTTCCACTCAACCTATACACGATCAATTGTATTTGTAGATTTCTGGCGCAGTCGGCAGGATGATAAAAATTATCTTGCAGGGTGTAGTAAATAAATAAAAGATTAAAAAATCTTCCAGCACTTGATGCGTCTCATTCAATTACCAAGATCTCAGTTTCTCTAAGAAGCGAGACTCTAAGATATAGCTAATATCTAAATAGATATCTATGTACCGACGTTCCGAGCGGAGATTCAAGAGAAAAACGGATTCCCATAACGTTTACTGAGAAAAATTATCCTCCAACAAAGTAAACGACGTATCTCACACTTTCTTACTGGCTTTTAAGACATTTTCCAACTAACGTGCTTCAATCTTCCAAGTTTAAAAAGGTGAAAAGAAAACGAGAAAAAATGGCGTTTAAGACGTTTTACTGTTGATGTGGTTTGTGTGCCAGCCATAATGGCTCGCTTTGACTTACTAGATGGAATTTTTAATGCAATAATTTCGATAATTTATCGCTAGATAGCGCTCCTTTGTGGTGCTGGAAGAGGGGGTGGGGGGAACAAATTGGTTTTCTTTTTATCAGTAAACATTACGCTGGCCAACTCGATTGACCTCAGGGTATTGCTGTATACGGCTATTTGGAATGAGCAACAATGAAATTTTGACGATGATAATAATAGTTTGTTTGTAACTGTAAGTTTGTTGTTTTGTTTTGTTTTTATTTATTTATTTATTAATTTTGGTTCGCGTTTCGCTTCATTATTTTTTTTAATCGTTTATATCGTTTCCGTGCTTTGGATGGCATGCTCGCTTAAGTATGATGTTAGCTGTCGTTAAGATAAGGTCATAGAATGGCCTCTTAGAACGGTCTTCAACTGTTGTCGTCAGTCAAGTCGGCATTTATGTCACCGGTGTCACTGATTAAATTATAGTAAACTAACGTTTACGTATCCGTCACTCCCAGGTGGCCGGTGTTTAGAAACGTTTCCAAACAATTATAAACCTCCGGTGTGGGAGCAATGGTGTAAATGTTGTTAAACGTTTGGAGACGTTTAGAAACGTTTCAGATACAATCCAAACCATAAGGAATGTTTAGAAACGTTTCCAAACAAAAACTTTTCCTAACAGTTGACGAACGTGTGTAAAAATTTATAAACAAAATATTTAATAACATTTAAAGACAAAACAAAACTGTTTGAAACTGTTTGCAACAATAACAAACACAGGTGCGGGAGCGCCTTTTCACGTCTAGTGATAATTATTAAGTCTATTGATATGAAGTCCTTTTTTAGTGTCCAGTTGCACAAAGAAGCAACTTCCAGTAGGTGTAACAAAAAGCATATATCAAGCTTAAAAGGTGTGAATTCGTCTACGAAATCAAAGGACTAAAAGTTTTGTTAACTTGATACAAAATTCGCTATTAATTTATGTGTTACGGAATTGTGTTTCTTTGAGTATGTTACTCGAGCCGTAGAAATGAACTACTTTCCTTAAAGAACATAGGTCGAAATACGAAGGAAAAATTGTTACTTCCCATACAACGCAACAACTTTGCCGTGCGGTGCCGGCCCAGAATAGAATAGTACCGACCCATCTCTTCCAATGGGTGTCGTAAGAGGCGACTAAGGGAATGAAATCCAGAGGATGGGCAGCAGCGTCCTTCTGTGTATTATCCCATCACACTGCGGACGCCAACCCGTCTGCCAAGCGTGGCGACTATGGTAAAACCCCCTAAAAATCCTATGAATCACGTCAATAAGCACCGGCCCCTAGTCCCCGGCGGCCCCGCTATTCCTGGCTCTGGTAGCGGTCATGGTAACGGTGGGGCAGGGGGTGCGAAGAATCCCCGGCAGATGCCAGGCTACCAACAACGACGACCTCTGGCCCTGGCAACGTACAACACGCGCACATTGCGGACCGACGAGAAGGTTGCTGAACTCGAGGAAGAATTGAGCAGGTTACACTGGGACATCTTGGGTCTATCTGAAGTCCGAAGAGAGGGGGAGGACTTGATAACCCTAAAATCAGGTAACTTGCTCTATTTCCGGGAGGGCGACCAACTGTCCCAGGGAGGTGTCGGGTTTATGGTCCACAAGTCTCTCGTGAACAACGTCGTCATGATCGAGAGTGTGTCGTCGCGGGTAGCGTACCTTATACTCAGAATCACCAAACGGTATTCGCTGAAGGTCATACAGGTATACGCCCCCACATCGACACACTCTGATGATGAAGTCGAGGCTATGTATGAGGATATCTCTAAAGCCATACATACGCCTAAGACCCACTATACCGTTGTCATGGGGGACTTCAACGCGAAACTGGGCAAGCGAGGCGATGGTGAGCTGAGGGTGGGGCAATTTGGTGTTGGATATCGGAATTCCAGGGGCCACATGTTAGCCGACTTTTTGGAGAAAGAAGGACTCTTTATGATGAAATCCTTCTTCAAAAAGTCGGAAAACCGAAAATGGACCTGGATCAGTCCCGATGGTGTTACAAAAAATGAGATTGACTTTATCATGTCGACGAAGAAGCAAATATTCAATGATGTCTCTGTGATCAATGTGGTTAAAACCGGAAGCGATCACCGGTTGGTAAGAGGCACATTGAATATCAACGTAAAGCTGGAAAGAACTCGACTGATGAAGTCTACGCTCCGACCCGCACCCACCAATATCCAAAATCCCGACGGCTTTCAGCTCGAACTGCAAAATCGCTTCGAATGCCTCGGTGAATGCATAGATGTGGACGACTACAATAACGGGTTCGTGGAAACTGTCCATACAATTGGGTCAAAGTATTTCAGACCCCACCGTACTAAAAGAACCAAAAAGATCTCAGATCATACCCTCAAGCTAATGGAAGAAAGACGCGAAATGGTTCTGCAGTCTTCAGGAGATGCTTCTCAATATCGGCGGCTCAATAAACAGATCTCTAAGTCTCTGACTCGCGACATTCGGCTATTTAATACTAATCATATTAAAGAAGCGATTGAGCGGAACAAGGGCTCCAAAGTGTTCGCAAGAGATCTGTCTATTGGGCAGAGCCAGTTGACGAAGCTGAAGACCGAGAATGGCAGAACCGTATCGTCCAAGCCTGAGCTACTGAGGGAGGTCGAGAAGTTCTATGGACAGTTATACACGTCAACCGGCCCACCCGTTAGCAGTCTGGCCAACGATCCAAGAGCTAGACTTACCCGACACCATACCGAAGATATCCCGGACGTCAGCTTGTACGAGATTAGAATGGCTCTCAGACAGCTTAGAAACAACAAGGCACCCGGGCACGATGGAATTACGGCTGAGCTTCTGAAAGCAGGCGGAAGGCCAGTGCTAAAAGCTCTTCAGAAGCTGTTTAATTCTGTCATACTCGAAGGGAAAACGCCACAGGCATGGCACAGAAGTGTGGTGGTGCTCTTCTTTAAAAAGGGTGATAAGACCCTGCTGAAGAATTACAGACCCATCTCACTTCTGAGTCATGTCTATAAGCTGTTCTCGAGAGTCATTACGAATCGTCTCGCACGCAGGCTCGACGACTTCCAGCCTCCCGAACAAGCCGGTTTCCGTAAAGGCTTCAGTACCATAGACCACATACATACGCTACGGCAAGTTGTACAGAAGACCGAAGAGTATAACCAGCCACTTTGCCTAGCGTTTGTGGACTATGAGAAGGCCTTCGATTCGATCGAGACGTGGGCTGTGCTACGATCTCTCCAGAGGTGCCAAGTCGACTATCGGTACATTGAAGTGTTAAGGGATCTGTACAAAAACGCCACTATGTCAGTCCGTCTTCAGGACCAGGACTCGAAACCTATCCAATTGCATCGAGGAGTGAGACAGGGAGACGTCATATCTCCTAAACTGTTCACCGCTGCATTGGAAGACGTCTTCAAACTCCTGGACTGGAAAGGACTTGGCATCAACATCAATGGCGAGTACATGACCCACCTTCGATTTGCCGACGATATTGTCGTAATGGCTGAGACCCTGGAAGATCTCGGCACGATGCTCAATAACCTCAGTAGAGTTTCACAACAAGTGGGTCTTAAAATGAACATGGATAAGACGAAAATTATGTCTAACGCCCTTGTTGTACCCACTCCACTCAAAGTTGGAGACTCTACGCTCGAAGTTGTCGATGAATACGTATACCTGGGACAAACAGTCCAGCTGGGTAAATCCAACTTAGAGAAAGAGGTTACTCGTCGAATCCGACTCGGATGGGCAGCGTTCGGGAAGCTCCGCAACATCTTCACGTCCAAAATACCGCAGTGTCTCAAGACGAAAGTCTTTGACCAGTGTGTGTTGCCAGTGATGACATATGGAACCGAGACGTGGCCGCTCACGATGGGCCTTATCAGGAAGCTCAAGGTCACCCAAAGAGCTATGGAAAGGGCTATGCTCGGAGTCTCTCTGCGAGATCGAATCAGAAATGAGGAGATCCGCAGAAGAACAAAAGTAACTGACATAGCTCTGAGAGTCGCTAAACTAAAGTGGCAGTGGGCAGGGCACATCGCAAGAAGAACTGATGGCCGATGGGGCGTAAGGGTTCTAGAGTGGCGACCACGTACCGGAAGACGAAGCGTTGGCAGGCCCCCCACAAGGTGGACCGACGATCTTGTCAAGGTCGCGGGAAGCCGCTGGATGCGAGCAGCGCAGGACCGGTCGTCATGGGGATCTTTAGGGGAGGCCTATGTCCAGCAGTGGACGTCTTTCGGCTGATATGATGATGATGATGATACAAAATGCGCTGTTAGGTAATTAAATTTCTAGCGGACCTTGAAAAATATATATTTTTTTCGTATTTCGTCCTATGTTCTTCAGGGAAAGTTGTTCAGTTTTATGGTGAGAGACCGATGGCCGATGGGGCGTAAGGGTTCTAGAGTGGCGACCACGTACCGGAAGACGAAGCGTTGGCAGGCCCCACAAGGTGGACCGACGATCTGGTCAAGGTCGCGGGAAGCCGCTGGATGCGAGCAGCGCAGGACCGGTCGTCATGTAGATCTTTAGGGGAGGCCTATGTCCAGCAGTGGACGTCTTTCGGCTGATATGATGATGATGATGGTGAGAGAAACATACTCGGAACGCAGTTGATTAGAAAGCACCCTATATATGGGAAGTTCTATGTACCAGCAGTTATTTTTCTGTATACGTATAGGATATGATCCATTTTTCCGTTTATTCCAATGCTATGTCATAAGCAATCGGCTAAAGCTGTCAGAAAAACAACTTTATCTACTCCCGTACCGGAATATTCCGAATTCAAAACCAATGACAGATTCGAAATTGAGGTCATTGTCCGCTGTCATTTTCATTTCCACACTGTTCCATACTACGAGCAGTACGGAAATGGAGTATGGATTTTCATTCCGCAACTGTTATAATACATAATTTTCAATCTGCATAGGCTAAGGCAGTACTACATACAGCCTATTTTAAAGTAATTTTGGAAAAATACTTTTTACTGGGGTTACGACTGCCTACCTATATTTAAAAGAAAACGGAGAGTACCAGGTGTGACTAGGAGTACAGCTTGACCAACTTATCTGTAGAATTTTACGATGGCGCTACGATCGAAAAAGATTGCCACCTATTACAAAAATAAACAACTTCTGGCTTTTTAGTGTTCCGATATCAAAACGGTAAAAAAAGGAACCCTTTTCTATGGTGCGACTTTGTCTGTCTGTCCGTCTGTCATACTCACACCTGTATTAAAGCAACCACTCATGCTATCGACTTGAAATTTGGAATAGTTTTAGAATTATGGTTACCCAACTTAAGGCGCTACTAGCGGTCAAATGCCTAACTTTAAGTTGAATAAAAATAGTTTTAACAAAAACTTCACACCTCCTTCAATGTTTTGCAAGGTTTCTATTAGCAATAAAAAGTATAAAATAACTATAACAGTTAGTAATCAGTAACTAAGTGAAGTAATAGAAAATAACCAAGCCTGTTATTTGTTTCAATCATAAATTTATAGGTACACACGGCCGCACATTAGTAGAAACACGTTTGGACCTTATGGCGTAGTAATAGAGTTGAAAAAGTTTCTACCGACAAGCGGTTGACCGTACATTACAATAGTTCATTTTGAAGTCGGTGCCAGCCAAGAAGTTGCATTGCTGGTAACAGTATTTTGTTTGAGAAAAAAAAAGGACGGCTTGCACTCCGGGAGTGCCGGCAGAAGTGAAAACAAATAATTTTTAGTTTGACAGCTGCCATCCGAAATGTAGATCTCATCGAGACCTATCATTTAACTCGGCACATGAGTAGTCTAGGGTCAGTAGTTTTCGAGTTATAGCGATTTTTAGTTTGACAGCTGTCATCCGAAATGTAGATCTCATCGAGACCTATCATTTGTCTCAGCACATGAGTAGTCTAGGGTCAGTAGTTTTCGAGTTATAGCGATTTTTAGTTTGACAGCTGTCATCCGAAATGTAGATCTCATCGAGACCTATCATTTGTCTCCGCACATGAGTAGTCTAGAGTTAGTAGTTTTCAAGTTATAGCGATTTTTAGTTTGACAGCTGTATTTAGTTTGACTGCTAAAAAAAGCCGAGACTATGACATAGACAAAAAATATGTTTTGGTCTTTATCAAACTTAAGAACTTTTGTATGTATAAATTGAGCCTGCTTTAACTTGGTATGATTATTTGCAAATCCATTTCTATACTTCATCCGAGATCTGAAGATCTGACGCGACAAAGACAAAATAGATGTTTTGATCTGTATCACACTTTAGAACTTTTGTATATATTGAGCCTGCTCTAACTTGGTATGAGATCTGACGCGACAAAGACTCGACATCTGATGCGAATTTATAATTTTTTTCCTTATCTAAAAAGTGCTAGGCGCCGCTAAAAAAGTTTTCACTTCAAAAATCCCCAGCAGCACCTGTTTTTGTGTGAATAAAAAAAAAGAAAAGTGGAAATGTCTAAAAAGTGATTGTGGCACCGTTCCTATCAAGTACAAGTAAATCTACGGAATTTACGGAATTACAGCATGTTTTTACAATTGGCAAAATTTGAGATTTTCAAAATGCTCTAGTGCTTAGAGTTTTAAACCTTGGTTAATGAAACTTTACACAGGTCTTTAACTAGTGCTTCTACTTGTTACTGCAATAATAATCTGGGTCAATATTGGATTTGCGTCGACACGAAAAGAAGAAGATCTGGGTAACACTGAACTGTAGCGGCAGCAATGCGTTTGTATACATGAACAAATGGTGTTATTGAAGATTCTTGCTCCTTTTCTGCATCAAAGAACGATTTCATTATGAGAATCATTTCTCGCACACCACTTTTGATCGCTTTTGGTATGACTTTCTCATAAAATAATTGGAAATATGCAGGAAAACAAGAACAGCACAGGCAACACTGACTGACACAAGGAGGTTTAAGTAGCAGCTCTTTATGCTAAGGAGGGAGCCATAACCGTATCCATTTCTTGCGAGGGACGTCCATACTAAAATGTATGATTTTTTTTATCCTAGAAACGTAAAAGTTTTGTCTTTCTCTTTAAGAAATATATAGCTAAGAACTAATAAATCTTGTTACTACAGTTTTTTTGGTAAGAATACTTACTATTCAAGAAAAAACCGGTCAAATGCGAGTCCGGTTCCGATGTGCCTATAGTATTTTTGGAAGCAATAAAGTCCATTTCTAAAAAATTGCAACTTCGAAAGATCGTTTTGTTTTTGCTGTAATATTTACATAAACTTCTATCTCCTATAATTACTTCTAATTTTTCCTTTCACAAACTTCGGATATAAGGGGAGGGGAATGGTATTTTTTTTTTTTAAACTTTCAACATAATTTGAAAACTAAGAGTTGTAAAAAAATATAAAACTATATTTTAGAATGTACAAGAAAAGCCCTTTCATATAATACCCCACTCGACCTAGTAATGACAATTTTAAATTTTGCCCCCCCACCCCTATTTGGGCCCCCTTTACATTAATAATCATAACTTTTTGTTGATTCTCTCATGTGCAGTTAAGTTGGACAACCATATTCTAAAACTGTTTCAAATTTCAAGTCTAAAGCATCAGTGGTTGCTGAGATATACAGGTGTGACAGACAGACAGACAGATAAAGTCGCACCATAAGGGTTCCTTTTTTTACCATTTTGGTATCGGGACCCTAAAAAACTCTGTTAAAAATCACGCATTTTTGGCTATTACAGATCATTTACGCTTCCTTTCTTATTATTAATGATCAATTCACAAGTTAAAAAGATATATTTTTACTTTCGCATATTATAAGGTTTGGATGAAACATTAGATTTTTTTGATTTGTAAAACGTAACCTAGACCCTAGTTTTTTGACCGACTTGTCATGGTCGACTAGTAGACGCTTAACACGACTAGGTATGTATTTGACGGAATCTATACATTTTTACTCTGAGGTTGTCAAAATGACGTAAGTAGTTCCGCTTTTGGCCATTCTACAGAAAAGTTGGTCAAGCTGTACATAAATCGACAAGATGCTGACAGTTGGCTCGCTTCTATATAAAGTGACATTGGCAACAAAAGAAGTGATTTGAACAAAATGGAAAGTATGTACCAGGAGAACATGATTCTACAAGAGGCTGTCAGTAACCATATACATGAAATTAATGTTAAAGCAACGCCATCCACAAGCTCTGGATCTGGAATAATTTCGGGAATAACGTTAATTAACTGTACTAACTGTCCTCTTAGTTCAATAAATTGATCACTACTCTTTAAAAAAAATGTTTATTTTGTCGGTCGTAGATAAAGTTTTGTATGCAACTATACGTAATTAGTCATTACTCTCATTACGCAACATTTGCATAAATAACTATTGTCAAACAATGTTATTCTTTCCGACAAATACACACTGGTTTTAATGTCATGGCTGCAAAATGTGTTGGTAAGCGTTGAAACAAACAAAAAGAATCGATTCATAGGTAGACACTTTTTTTGCAGCTTATGAGCCACCGCGCATTAGCAATTTTTTTAGTTGGCCGATAGTTTGATCGTTCTGGAAATCAGTATATGGTAGTGCGCGCATTTGTAGATCGATTTGTCTATGGAAAGTACGATTGCGACTAAACTGTCGGCCAACAAAAAATTGCTAGTGCGCGGTGGCTCTAATTCTGTTCCCTTTGTGCCTGTGTGTCCATAATGTTAGCTTTCAATTCTAAAGTGACACTTTTGAGGTTCCGTAGGCTGTGTAATTAAATACGTGACGTCATTTGGCTATGGCCTCTCTCTCTCACACAGTAATTTGCAAAAATGGAAAGATGGCCGACGTGATAATGTCACTTTGTTCCGCGTTTTTACTTTTTTTTTAATGTACAGGGTGTAAGGGGTAGGTTTCCTGAAAATGAAAGGGCGTAATCGGTCAACGTAACTGAACAACTTTCAGTAAATTAAACTTTCTAGTGTAGGCAAAAAAGCAGTTGACCCCAACATAAATTTCTCAGGCAGATTTTATTTGACAGGATGATAAAGAATCATGAATTAAATGTAAATTCAAAATATCGAAAAAAAAATTCATACATTTTTTGTAATTTTTGTATGGAAAAATTAAATGTACCGATTTTTTTTTTTTTTTATAGAAGGTTTGTCTCATGTAGTGTAATACCCCAGCAAAGTTTCACCGACTGAGGATTTAATGCGGGGGTCTTCTTACAACGATCCGCTTAGTTGCCTAGACTATTTAGGTAATGAAAAATATCGGCCGCTCCATACATGATTTTTTAATATGTAACAAGTGCGCAAGCGAGCTTGTGGACCACCTCCGCCCATAGCGCCCACTGTCTTATTAGCAGCATAATTCACACTATCAAGACAGCAAAGCGCGTTGCCCACACAGAACTAAGATGGTTTGTCTCATGTGCCAGTAATTTCACTAGATCCCTTGCCCTTCAAACCGAAATAAAGCAGTGCAAACAATGCTGCTTTACGGCAGAAAATAGCAAAGAGGGTGGTACTTCCCCAGACGGACTTTGCACAAAAGCCCTACCATAAAATCAAATACATAATTTTGTATGGAGAAGTCGATTTTTTTTTTCCCTGAAAGTGGTTCAAAATCTTACGTTGACTGATCATCAATCATGCCCTTCCTTTTTTCGGAAATTGACTCATGAGACAAACCATCTTAGTTCTCAATGTGGGCAACGTGCTTTGCTGTCTTGTGAGTGTGCTTTACACTCTTTATAATAATTATTTTTAAGTTGGTCTTCGTTTGCTGTTTGCTCCCAGTTTTTGGTGCCAAATTCAATTTGTGACGCATCTGTTTGGTGTTTTTCTTTATTTGTATGTAATTTTAGACGGCTACGACTTCGTAGACATCTACTACGCCATTGTAGCATGTTGCTACAACAAGACGTATAAGATAATATTTGAAGTTACGTGAGTCCGGTAGTTTCCATTACTATAGCAGGTTTTTCTTTTTCAGTGCAGTTCGGGAATCATCATAAAGGCTGTGTATATGGCAAGTTAAAAAAGAGGCGTTTCCGAACGGGGTGAATATAAACGTAAACAATGAACTTACAATGGGGGGGATGTGGCTACTATAGACGTGGTGTTTAAAGGCATGACGGCTCACGTGGTGGCTAAAAAGTGGTGACTAGGCGCGAGCGCAAGGCGAATATTTTAACTATAATCCATTTTTTTCGTTTACTCCAAAGCTTACCAACGCATTTTGCAGCCATGACACTAAAATCAAAGTATATTTGACGGAAAGAATAATATTGTTTTACAATCTTGTTCTTTTTCTGACAGCTTTAGCCGACTGCCTTTGACGTAGCTGCAAAATGTGTTGGTAAGCGTAGGAATAAATGAAAATAAAACCGGCCAAGTGCGAGTCGGACTCGCGCCCTAAGGGTTCCGTACCTATCTACAATATGATATACTAAAAGCTTTGCTCTTTGATTTTAAAAACTCCGCGTCCATCCAACTTGACCCCTCTTTTATAGAAAAGTTCTTGAAACGAGAGCTCGCCTTAATTGGTTACTATTAGTTGTGAGAAAAATTTAAATATTTAATGATTTTAGACTTTTCCCTTTATTTGTACTGTGAGACCTAGCTTCTTGCCAAATTTCATAATTTTAGGTCAACGGGAAGTACCCTGTAGGTTTTGCTTTTTTGCATAAATGTATGGAGATGAGGACATAAAAAGCCATATCTTTTGATTGCGTCGTTGTAAAAAATTGAAATTTTCAGATGTTGTGTGGTGTATGGACTTTGATATTCGTTATCAATTTCAACCTGATAAGTCTTCTCGTTCGTGAGAAAAAGGGTCTTGACAGACAGACAGACGGACAACAAAGTGATCCTATAAGGGTTCCGTTTTTTATTTTGAGGTACGAAACCCTAAAAACATACTTCATTGCCCACCAAGAAATACAAGAAATAGAAGTGCATTCAATGTGAAAACAATAATCTTAATTTTGTAAGGACTGATTTGTTTTTCTTTTCGGTTTTTACGAAAGGTTTGTAAATTGAGGAGTTTTACTAAAAAAACATGTTTTAATCACATAAGATCTCTTTCATATAACCGCGTTAAGATCCTGGGCATCATGCCAGCCTACGAATATCTCCTTATCACCAATCGTTTGAGTGCGTCTTTATCACAACTTATTATTCTAGTCGCTCGTGTTACGAATATAAATTTAGCTGTTTCTGTATTCTTTCTTTTGATTTCCTCGAGTATTTACAGTTTTTCGGTATCAAGTCCTACCAGTTAGTCAAAAAAACACTAAATGTTTATACCCTTAGCCTTGTTCTGAGTTTAAGTTTTAATTTATACAAAGAAAAAAAATTACATAGGGTGTAAGGGACGGTGTACCGAAAACTGAACGAAAGTGCTCAGTCAACGAAACTGAACCACTTTCTCGAAGAAAATTTTTTTGGAAATAAAAAAAAAATTACCTCCCCATAAAAACTGTTCGATCAGAGTGAGCAATTCGTATGGAGAGGTCAGACAAAAATTCCATTTCCCAAAAATGTATCTTTGGGAAAGTTGTTCAGTTACGTGGAATGAGCACGCCCTTTCAGTTTTCGGTACACCGTCACATACACCCATTATAATTTTACAAACTTTTTAATAAATGATCAAATGAAAACATTCATTTGCATAAATGAAATGTACCTAATTACTTATTTTTTCACTACTTAAATATTTTTCTTTGTCGAAAGTCGCTTCAAAGCGGTTTTTGTGATGCAAGAAAGTTAGGAATCCGTGACTAGTAGCGCCATCTAGTATCGAGTAGCTGAACCATAACGTAGAGAAATGTATGGTTTTACTTTGTAAGAAAGAGTTATAGTTTTTTAACAGCTTTCGTGTGATTATGTTTAATAATTTCGAAACTGCTTTTAGAGTCAGAAACTGTCTATACTTTTGATAGTAAGTGCTTTTAATTGCTTTAATATTTGCCTTTGCTTTTAATATTACATGAAAATGCAGAACCTCTTTCAAAATTTCTTAGACGCAGCTTTTTAATACTGAAAACATAATTATAATAATGTAATTAAAAGGTAGGAAAATAATCGACTTTTGTTCGTTAACAATGATAGATTTACTAGTTAATTGTTATAATTTGACAGTTCACTAATTTTAGTACATTAAAATTAGGGCAAAATTGAACATCCAATAGAAACTGCATCAGCTGATAGCGCATTTTATAACTACGAGTATAAGCCCGATGTTTTGTGCTTTATTATTTTTTTTAGGGTTCCGATACCAAAATGGTAAAAAAAAGGAACCCTTATGGTGCCGCTCTGTCTGTCTGTCCGTCTGTCTGTCACACCTCTATATCTCAGCAACCACTCATGCTATCGACCTGAAATTTGGAATAGTTTTAGAATATAGTTGCCCAACTTAATTGCACATGAAAAAATTTCGAAAAAAGTATAATTATTAATATAAAGGGGGCCAAAATAGGGGGACCAAATTTCAAATTGTCGCTACTAGGTCGAGTGGGGTATCATATGAAAGGGCTTTACTTGTACATTTTAAGTGTCTTAGTTTTCAAGTTATGATGAAAAATTTCAAAAAAAATACCATTCCCCCCCCTTATCTCCGAAGGAAAAATCTGAATTAATAACAGTTGACAGAGGTTTATGTAAACTTTACAGCAAAAATAAAACGATTTTTCTAAGTTGCAGTTTTTCAGAAATCTGCAAAAAACCTTTACAAAAAAATTTAGTTTTGCGGTCCTGAAAATGGACTTTATTGCTTCCAAAAATACTATATCGGAACCCTCGGCGCGTGAGTCCGACTCGCACTTGACCGGTTTTTTTGTAAGGTAAGGTAATTACCGTGCAGATCGTTCCCCAGTTGACTAACTTCATTTCTTATCGCTAGTTGCACATTGTATCTGTATAGTTAAAGCTCCATTAGATATATTGCTAAAACTTGTAGATTTTAAGAATAGAATAGAATAATCTTTATTCATTAATTGTTTTACAAAAATTAAGTAACACGATGCCTCCTTTTAAGCAAACAATGCCTGTGCTAGGAGACATCTCTCTTCCATTGGCGCCGATTAAGTTTAATAAATATAAATCTTAAAATTTTAAATTTTAGGGTTAGCTTTCAATAAGCTTAGTGCAGCTAACTATTAATTAGTTATTTGTATCGTTCCGTCATCATTATATCGTATGGGTTATAAGATCGATGACTGACCTCACAAACCCTGGTGTCAGAGTGGTTGAGCCGCCAAAAGCAGTTTCGTAAACAACCAGATTTTAAACTCGGGATTAAAATTCCGAACATGTAATTTTACAAGTATAATAAAATTCAAACAATAATTTGAACCATTCGGACACATGCACCGAATAATCTTCTCTGTCTCCGGTCACGTAAAACAAAATGGCGGCAAAACGTTTTTAAAAAAATATCTGTCCCGGCCACCGATCGCGATACACCGGGAACGCGGGAGGAATATTTTAATTTTTATATTATTTTATTAAATATGGACAAAACTGCCCACCCCCTTCCGTGGCCCACCTTGTAGGGAAGGGTTGGTGGTGAGATACCTCATTTAAGTGTGTATTTTCTTATAATCTACAGATTTTTTTTGTTACTTAGATTGTAAAGGTTTCTTTTGGTCGCAAAATGAAGTAAAAAACACCACCCTGACCAACAAAAAAAAAAAAAGTTCCCCATGAAATATATACCGTATATTTAATCCTCCTATGGCTCATGATTCTACCAAACGGACTTATTAAGTTAAAAGCATTTATTATTATTTACATTTATTAGGATTATTTTCCTTTATCTATAATAATAACATCCCATGAAACGTCGACTTCGGGAAAGGGAGCTTCCTCCAGAACTCCAGCAAAAATGCCTGGTACTTTGTAGGAGAATTACCATAGTCACCACGCTTGTAAGCGTAGCTGGCCACCGCTGTTGTTGGTGACCGCAGTATGTAAGATGGTACGAGACAGAAAGATGCTGCTGCTCATCCTCCGGTTCATGAACCCGTAGTTGCCTCTTACGACACCCACGAGTAGAGATGGTTTGGACTATTATTTGCCGGCACCACACGGACTACATACAAGACTCACCTTCACACTTCTTATAATATAATTCACACTTCTTCACACTTCTTATAACACTTATTATAATAGCATAATCTGGCGATTACACTTAAAAAATTATACTGTCTCTTTATTTAAATTCACTGCTCAGTTAAAAGTGTAACTTTTTGAACAAAAATTTATTCGTGATGCAAAAAAGTACATGTAAACCAACAACCCATCACTAACACCTTGGTTTAATTGTGTACAGCTTAGGCGCTTGTATCTCGAATGTTAATATCGGCTTTCGTAATCCTCGGTCTGTATTTTAATATTTTTACTGTACTTACGGCGGCCATATTTGCATACAGAATTATGTTTTATATTCGCCGTTCCCTAATGTATAATGTATGATTATCTATGGGCGATAAAATGGAAGGAAAGGGTGGTGAATTGGTGATGGTTATGGGTTGAAGTTCGTTAGGCTAATAAAAATTGGGTTCGTACAGTCTAAGGTAAAATTGTGTTGATTTTGTCTGGATCTAGTTTGTCTATTATTTTTATACCGATAGTCTTATTTTATTAAATAGGTTATTAAGACTGGCAATTGTCTTCTAGACATGTAAAAAAAAACCGGTCAAGTGCGAGTCGGACTCGCGCGCCGAGGGTTCCGATATACCTATAGTATTTTTGGAAGCAATAAAGTCCATTTTCAGGACCGCAAAACTAAATTTGTTTGTAAAGGTTTTTTGCAGATTTCTGAAAAACTGTGCAACTTAGAAAGATCGTTTTATTTTTGCTGTAAAGTTTATATAAACTTCTGTCAACTGTAATTAATTCAGATTTTTCCTTACTCAAACTTCGGAGATAAGGGGGGGGGAATGGTATTTTTCTTGACATTTTTCATCATAACTTTAAAACTAAGAAATTTAAAAAAATACAAAAATATATTTTAAAATGTACAAGTAAAGCCCTTTCATATGATACCCCACTCGACCTAGTAGCGACAATTTGAAATTTGGCCCCCCCTATTTTGGCCCCCTTTATATTAATAATCATACTTTTTTCAAAATTTTTTCTTGTGCAATTAAGTTGGGCAACTATATTCTAAAACTATTCCAAATTTCAGGTTGATAGCATAAGTGGTTGCTGAGATATAGAGGTGTGACAGACAGACGGACAGACAGACAGACAGACAGAGCGGCACCATAAGGGTTCCTTTTTTTTACCATTTTGGTATCGGAACCCTAAAAACCGTGACTGAATGATCTATCGACGCATAGCTCAAAACTTCAAGGATTGGTCCAAAATTTGGCACTCAGATAGTTATAATTCATGGTGACATCCTCTAAGCTAAGAACGGATTTTTGAAAATACATTCCCTAAAGAGGTGAAACGGGGGTTTAAAATTTGTATGGAGAATCATCAGGGCCTTGAGTCAAGTGGCATTCTATTATCGCAAACGCTATAGAATAGAATAAAAATGTATGGGATTGACATTAGCTGTCACGAAACATTTCGTTAGCTAATGTCAATCCCATATATTTTCATTCTATTCTACTAGAGTTTGCGATTGAAGAAAGTCACTTAACTCAGGGCCCTGCTTATGTAATTCCACGCAGTTGAAGTCGAACTAGCTAGTACGGGATATACCTAGTTTGGTATCAGTGTCCTATAACGTTAAATATTTTCCTAATTGATTTCAGTTTAAGGTCATCTTAAATCACATGCTGACACTGTCTATTTTATTGAAAAAGAAAGTGACAGATACATTTTTAACTGGGCACCACAATACGCAGGCAACATTGTAATAATGTTGTACATCATCTCGTTTGCGTAGGAAGATCAAAGTCCTTGAAACTGAGGTTCCACCTACTTTAGAGATCTTGTTTTCCCATAATTTTATGACACTTGTACAGTGTAAACTTATAGTGTTTCTTGCTATGTACACACGGCCGCACGTCAGTGGAAACACTTTGGCCTTGAGCGGGTCTCTAGTTTCAGGCGTTTATAGCGTAGCGCTGGTTCAAACAGCGGTTTTGTTTCTGTGTGTGCAAGTAGTGCGTATTTAATGAGGATTCGTTATAAAGGGGCTTTCATCAACTTACTATTACTACATACCAGGCCACTCAGAAAGTATTGCGAAAAATAGTTTTTATATATGGGAGACTGGCCGGTCAGAATCTTTTTCGAAAATATGATTACTTGTAAGTAAAAATATGTGTGTTCCATTTTCAAAATTTCCCTCCACATTTTTTGCGAGCCAATTCAAAGTATCGTGTCTTACTGAAAAATGGATCTGCGCCGGGAACATTTTAGAGCTATGATTTTTTACGATTTCAAGTGTCGCCTGAAACCGGATGAATCGTTCGATAGACTTCAAATGGCATTTATGGATGAAGGCCCCTCCAAGGCAACCGTGTATCGTTGGTATAACGAATTTAGGCGCGGTCGACCAACCTTGGGGGATGAAGAAAGAAGCGGTCGCCCTTTGACGGCTATTACGGAAGAAAACGTGCTAGCAGTGAAAAATTTAATCCAAGATAATAGGCGAATTACATATCAGGAGATTCAGCACATATTAAAGATTGGATCGGGAAGCGTTCACGAGATTCTACACGGGCATCTTCGCGTGAGGAGGATAGTATCGCGCTGGGTGCCGCACTACCTCACCGACGCTCAGAAGCAGGCCCGGGTGGAATGGTGCCGTGATATGCTGAACAAATTTGAAGCAGGCTCGTCTCGGCGTGTTTACGACATCGTAACAGGTGATGAGTCTTGGATTTATCAATACGATCCAGAAACCAAGCGCCAGTCGACAGTTTGGGTGTTTCAAAATGAACCAACGCCTACCAAAGTGAAGCGATCTCGAAGCGGGGGGAAAGATTTTGATCGCCAGCTTTTTTAATTTGACTGGCCACTTGGCCTCAATTCCCTTACGAGATCAAAGAAGCATCAACGCCGAATGGTATACTACCAAATGTTTACCAGAAGTTTTTTCTGTTGTGAGCAACAAGCGACCAAACACAGGGCTCCGCGGACTACTGCTCCACCACGACAATGCGCCTGCACACACCGCGCTCAAAACGAGGGACTTCCTGGACAGCACACCAGTCAAACTCCTGGGTCACCCTCCTTACAGCCCTGATCTAGCACCGTGTGACTTCTTTTTATTTCCAAAAATAAAAAATCAGCTCAAGGGGATACAATTTTCGTCGCCGGAAGATGCGCTGGCTGCGTTCGAGCAGGCTGTAAACGAGGTGTCTACGGCGGACTGGAAAAAGTGTTTTGAAAACTGGTTCAGACGCATGAATCTTTGTATAGAGGCTGGTGGAGAGTACTTTGAAAAGATTTAATAAAAATATATGTACCTGTAGAACAATTTTTTTTAGTGTCGCAAATATTTCTGAGTGTCCCACGTATTTAAGATAATAAGTCCGAAAAAGAGCACAAATTATCAGTGAGTTGGCAACTGTCTCGACGTTTTCGTGTTCGAATTTGTGCGCGTCCGTAACCACACGGAGGTTTAATAGTAGGGCCTCAGTGTAAGCGATATTTTGAAATGATTTGCTTAACCTCGTTAGGCCCCGCGTCCTACAAATAGGACAGATTTTCTTACATTAAAAAACTTTCTGTTTTTATTGTATCATCATAACATCCCATGAAATGTCCGCTACAGAATCCCTCCCTCCAGAATTCTAGCTTTTGCTGGAAAAATGTGGAGGGGTAGTACCATAGTCACCTCCCTTGTCAAAGTTGTAAATATATTATTGATAATTCATAAGCTGGGTCTTGTGAGACACCGTTCTAATAATTATTGTACTAACTTAACGTCAACACATTATTTTGAGAATGTGTTATCGTAAAAAAAAATATGGTGCTACCCTTCGAAACTAACACAGGAACTATCACAGCAAAGCGCCATGCTTTCCTTGGGAAATGAGATGGTATGTCCCATTTGCCGGTTATATCCTTGGCTCCCCCTTCGAATTAAAACACAGCAGTGCAAATACACTGCCACTATACGTTAGAAATAGGTATAGGGTGGATTCCTCCGACGGACTATGCACGAAGATCTACTTCATAACATCCCATGAAACGTCCACTGCAGGACAGGGAGCTCCCTCCAAAACTCCAGCAAAAGCGCGTGGTACTTTGGAGGGAATTTACCATAGTTACCATGCTTGTAAGCGTTGCGGCTGGCGACCGCTGTTGTTGGTGACCGCAGTATGTAAGACGGTAAGATACACAAAAAGATGCTGCTGTCCATCCTCCGGTTCATAAGCCCTTAGTCGCCTCTTACGACACCCGTGGTTGGAGATGGGTTGGTACTATTATTTGCCAGCACCATAAGGAACAATTATCAATGTCAAATTGGTTTATTTTATTTTCGCTATGAATGGCACCACACCTTTACCCACACCACAGGGGTCGCCCTGTATCCGAAAGGGTTAAATCTCTTTGATTCTTTCCAATAATCGCCGCTAATGTACTCCGGCCATTGTTTCTGTTTCGCCCGTCTCGGCGGTGGGGGGTGTTAAATATGGATTTGAAGGTTTCTTTGTTGACATTTTGTTTGTTTTTTTTATTCAATTTTAGTTAATAACAATGAGACAATTTTATGAAAACTATTTTAAGTTTCTTTGTATTATTTCATTTAATTATTAATCAGTAAAAATATTTGTCTTAGATTGGACAGAACATTGGTTTTGAAGGCGGTAGGGCTTTTGTGCAAAGCCCGTCTGGTGAATTACCACCCCCTTGCCTATTTCTGCCGAAAAGCAGCAGTGTTAGCACAGCTGTGTTTCGGTTTGAAGGGTTAGGAATCCAATGAAATGACTAGCAAATGGGACATATCATTTTAGTTCTCATGATGAGCAAAGCGCTTTGCTGTCTTATTAGAGTTAAAGTATGCCATTAATAAGACAGCGGGTGCTATAACCGGTGGGAGACCATTTAATATCAGGTGGTCCACCGCTCCCTTTTAACATAAAAAATATTTGTTTTTTATTATTATTTGATAAACTGTTTAATTAGTTGAATAACAGAATATAAATAAAACCGGCCAAGTGCGTGTCAGGCCACGCGCAATATAGGGTTTTGTAGTTTTTGACGATTTTTATCGCAAATCGGGTGTTGACTAAGTATTTCATAACATTCATAACATAAAATTTTTACATCCTAATACTATGCGAGGTCGTAACGCCTGATTGCTACTGCTATTACATTATTTCCAGTTTTTCAGCTATAGCTCATTAACCTGTGAAGCCTACTTAGCTGTGATAGTTTTCCTTTTAATTTCATCATATATACTCGTACTTACTACTGCTATGAATTTTTTGCCAATAAAAAATTGTGCTTTCAAGCTGAATATTTCGCAAACGGCTCCCTAAATCGAAAAATGATCGTCGTAAGTTATACCAGTAACAGTATTTTTAAAAGATCTATCCAACAATACCCCACACAATGGGACGAACAAGAAAAAAAAATCACCCCCACTATACTTGTAGGGGAGGTACCCTAAAAAAATATTTTCTTAGATTTTATTTTACCACTTTCTCGCCGTGAATGAAATACAATATATCCATACTAAATTTCAGCTTTCTTGTACGAAGGGTCTTTGAGCTTAGCCGCGGACAGACAGACAGACTGACATGACGAAACTATAAGGGTTGTTGACTACGGAACTCTAAAAAGGGCATTTTGGACCCAAATTTTAATATAGTACTAAAAAAATAAAATAAAGAACTTTTGTTCAACCCATCTTTCCTTGCCTTGCCTTTCCATAAAAAAACTCCACAACATAAAACTATCTCTCCCACCAACGATATGATTAACAAACTTTTTTAATCAATAACACAGCCAAAGAGAACCTTCTTCCTCTTTCCGGATTTTTGTTTTTAGCTTTTTTCAAGTTATGCGAAATACAGAGCTTTAAGAAATTCGTGAAAGAATTTTTCATATATCAAACATATGAGTATAGTTCTTCTAATATCCGAAATTTTTAAAATATTTTTTTTTATGAATATTAGACTATCGATCGGTTTCGGCAAACGTTCCAAGACCAAATTCAGGACGTTCTAATTAAAGGTCAGGTTAATAGTACCGTTAACCGACCTGCGTGTATGAAAGGGTGATAAAATAAGAGAAAGCGAGGGATGTACCTCAAGATCGTAGCAGGTGGAGGTCTGTGGTCTCTGCTTACCCCAACGGGAAAGACTCGTATTTTTTTTGTTCACAAACCGAATGTTACACACCTACAACTAGAATACTGACAAAACATAAGTAAATAATATTTGTGTACGTTCTCAAATAGTGAACACAGCATTCACAAGGACAACATCCGGTAGTTCTAATTTAAATTATATAGGTTACAATTAGGTTAAATTAGGCGAGAATTAAATAACTAAGTACCTATACTTTACTGTACGTTATGTATGTAATTTGATCAATCAGTTGCTTATTATGAGTATAAGGTCAAAAAAAATCGTAAGATAATCGTAGACTTACAGCTAGTTGTACAAATGTGTTTTAGTTACATACATACATAACATCACGCCTCTTTCCCGTTGGGGTAGGCAGAGACCACAGTCCTCCACCTGCTACGATCTTGACATACTTCCCTTGCTTCCTGTACTTTCATCAATCCTTTCATACATGCTCGTCGGTTTAGGGTACTTTTAACCTGGCCTTTATTCAGAACGTCCTGAATTTGGTCCTGGTACGTTCGCCTAGGCCTTCCCCTTCCAACGTTTCCATTCACTCTCGCCTGGTAGATCTCTTTCGTCAATCTTCGTTCATTCATCCTCTCTACATGACCAAAAATGTTTTAGTTAACTGTTAGTTATCTGTTAAGTCTATAATAGCTGAGGTGAATGCTGCAACTTTTATTCTACAGCTTTAAGAAATTCGAAAACAAAATCAACTCTCTAATATTGTTCAACAAAACTAGTTTTTTTTACGAAATCCCCATAAATTACTTAATAGAGTCAAATTCCAAAGTGCCAACACATCTATATCGGTCTGTACTGAAAGTATATGTTCTGTTTTGATATGAATTTACTATTTTGATAGATGATCCGTCGAGTCCATCTTGATACCCAAGCTGATTGATTTTCATATATTCTACGCACGTAGCGACCCTCTACGTCGCGTCGTAGTATTTGGCTACGAGCTGCTACACTCCGCTCATACATTTATCTTTCTTTGAATACCTTACTTCACCTGCAGGCTTTGGGTTACTTTCTTTCTTGCTATATCTACAAGGTTTTCTAGTTTAGTAATTTCGACTTACAAACCTTCACATTCTAAAACAGCACAAGTGCCAAAATATACATGCGAATGCAGAAGTTTTCCTTTGACATATGAACTACGTCTAAAAAAATAAGATCGAGATTTAGTCGATCTTATTAAGGGCTTCCTGCAGTTAACTAGCGCCCCCATCAGTTAAAAAAATATTACTCGCTAAATACATAACTTATCGAATATCTGTCTTACCAGATTGAAGTAAAGGTACCCTAGTTTATTTAGAACCTATCAAGCCTGAAAAATATAGTTCACTGTAGTTACAGATACAAAAAGTGCGAAAAACGGTCACTTTTAGCAGTTTTTAGGGTTCCGATATCAAAATGGTAAAAAAATAGGAACCCTTATGGTGCGACTTTGTTTTTCTGTCTGTCCGTCTGTCTGTCTGTCTGTCAAAATTATTATTATTAATGTAAAGGGGGCCTAAATAGGAGGGGCCAAATTTCAAATTGTCGCTACTAGATTTAGTAGGGTATCATATAAAAGGGCTTTACTTGTACTTTCTAAAATATATTTTTGTATTTTTAACGTCTCTTAGTTTTCAAGTTATGATGAAAAATGTCAAAAAAATACCCCCCGAATCTTATCTCCGAAGTTTGTGAATGGAAAAATCTGAATTAATTCAGTTGACAGAAGTTTATCTAAACATTACAGCAAAAATAAAACGATCTTTCTAAGTTGCACATTTTTTTTTTATCGGCAAATAATCTTTACAAACAAATTTAGTTTTGCGGTCCTAAAAATTGACTTTTTTGCTTCCAAAAATACAAAAAGTCCGAATCGCACTTGACCGGTTTTTGTATCTGTAACTACAGTGAACTATATTTTTCAGGATTGATACGTTCTAAATATACTAGGGTGGGTTAAATAAACTTCAATCTGGTAAGACAGATTTTCGATAAGTTTTGTAATTAGCGAGTAATATTTTTTCTGATGGGGGCGCTAGTTGACTGCAGGAAAGCCCTTAAGTTTCCTCTCAAAATATCGACCAGGGTAGCAGAGAAACCACAGTAAGAGACTTTAAAGTATTTATCGTTTTTTTTAAAGATTAATAATTTCTTCTGACAAGGTCGTGTTCTGAATCAAGTTATTTTTCCACTTACTCCACTAAAGAATCTTCCATCACCCCGAACGTTATTTCTCATTACGCCGTCTCGGGCTTCCTCTGGCGTCATATAATCATTTACCGTTTGATGGCCGCGCCGCCATTTTTAAAGGAAATTGAAAAAGTTGGCGATCGTCTACTTTTCCTAGAAAATTGGACGGATATCAAAGATGGCGGTTCGGTGAACAAATAGGAATTATGAGGTTAGGATGAGACGCCTCCCGTTAAATCAATTTGGTGTTTTAATGCTTTTTATACTTTCTGTTTTTTTTTCGTCGGATGATTCTGATAAGTTTTGCTTTCATCGAAATTATTTGTTTTTCTTGTTTTAATGCTTGTTTTTTTTTTCTAACTAACGTCTTTACTTACACGGTTCAGGTACGATTGCTAAAGATATTTTTTGTACGTTACAGCCATGAATCAAAACAACTGTTCCCAATGATAGGTCGAAATATGTAAAAAAATAGACCTTCCATACAAAATTCTCCATCACTTGATGCAGTTTTTATGGGAAGTAAAATGGGAAGTAGTACGACCTGATTGTTGAGAAAAAAGATGTTCTATGAACAGATCCAGCTACGTTTATTCAATGTGATACCATATGAAATGTATGTAAAATAAGTATTGTGTGTATATAATATTTTTAAGTAGGTTTATTGTATAAGTAGCCAACCCGCGTCGCGCTCTTCACCGTACAGATTTCAACACCTGAAAGGTTGCCTGGTAGAGATTGCTACCTTAGCAATAAGGCCGCCTTTTGTACATTCTTTGTATTAATGTTTCTTGTTTTGTAAATTTCTGCCCTGTGGTGTGCAATATAGTATATTTGTATTGTATTGTAGATTATTTACTTATAGAATTTCATAAGGCGTAGAATACAATGCAAATAGAGCCAGAAACCAATGCAACGCGGCCGGCAAAGAGTCAGCTTTGTACAATATGTTTATCTGAGAGAGAAACATAGTAAATTTTATGAGCTGGGCCCTGAGACAAGTGACTTTCAGCCATTACCGGGTTACTGACTCCTACCTCGCCTTTTGATATGTAGAAACACACAAACACACACACAAACACACACACACCATACTCAACCTATTCTATGTTGTAATTAGAATTTTTTGTGTGAGATACTTATTGCAATTTTAATCTTATAAAATATCTGTTGTTTACTTTTAATAATTCCTGTTTTTAACTGTTTCTATTGTTGTATTAGTAGTATTTGCCAATTCGTAAATTAGTCTGGTAAATTGTCCGCGATTATACTCGTAGTAGACGGGTAAAAGTTGTTCGGGTCCCTGCGATACAAGCTTTGCTTAGTGCAGGGTCCGCTGATTATATGTATACGTAACACTTAAATTTGTACAAGTATATGACTATGACTGTTTACAGTTTAAACATTGTAAGTGTTAATAGCAATTTCTTTTGGCAAATAAATTTATTCTTTATTCTTAATTGTAAACGCTAGAATAGAATAAAATGTATGGCTACCTGACACGCAACATTTCGTTACCTATAATGTCAGTCCCGTACTTTTTATTCCATTCTACTAGCGTTTGCAATAGTAGAAAGCCGCTTGTCTCTACGCCCCCACTTAAATAACTATGATTAGATTAAATTATTATAAATTCTTAGCAGCCATGTATTTAACCATTTTCCCACCATAAATCGAAGCCCGCATTCTAGCGTTAGGGTGTAGTTATAACACCGATATAGGGAATATAACTTTATAGCAGAGATATTTCCACTACATTTACTGCCATGAACTATGTATTATTTACTATCCTAGCCGAAAGGCCTTATATCAAAACGGGTCCAGTACCTACTTAGATTAGGTTAGAACTAATACGTAAGTTTGAGAAAGTTTAAATAAAATGTGCATCAATACATTTTTCAATACATTTGCTCGAAAAACATACTTACAAGGAGGTAAATATTGCTCGTAAGTAGATACTTACCGAACTAGTGCGGTAAGTAAAAAAGTATATTACCAAGGAGTTTTACACTCTGATCATAAAAAAAAACGTCAACTGGTTTGTAATAACCCTACTTACGGCACTTGTATCTTAAACTACAATTTATTTAGCGAATTGTGAATTAAAGTATCGCCTTGGCAGTTAGGTGGCGTAATTGTTTTTGGATTCTAAGTGTCTTTAATGCTTATATTTAATACTCTAGTGCCTATAGTACTTTTTGATAGCTTGGCTTTGACATTTTCCTTGTAAAGTTACTTAATAGTACCTGGGCAATAGTGCTTCGCTCTATAATAGCCACCACCCACCAATAGATGGCGCTGTAGGTTTCTGTCTAAAAAGCAATATTAAAAAAAAAAACCTAAAAACGCGGGGAAAACGAATTTTCCCAGACATGAGCTCTAGCTACATCGAATTTCATCGAAGTCGTTAGAGCCGATTTCGAGAAACTGATTACATATATGTACGTATATATACAAATCTTGCTCTCTTAAATTTATTCGTAACTATTGATTACACGTCATTAGTTTACCACAATAGTGATATTAAAATAGCTTCCTTCAAAATTAAATACAAAATAGACTAACATTATGTTAACCTAATTTTATACAAATATAAAATAGGTATGTACCAACAATAATAATTTAATTAGGTTTTAAATTCATTAATTCTCCTACTGAATAAAATGCGTGCTCGACGAGCCATTTTTTCAATTTGTTTTTAAAGGCGTCATGTGACATTATTTCTTTTATTTCGCGTGGTAGGCGGTTAAACACAGCGGGCATATTTGTTGTTAAAAAAATCATTCATGATGTTTTGTGAGGAGTCAATGTCCGATTCAGTCATTTTGACAGCTCCAAACTAACATTTACTTATATTTCTTCTTTCCAGAAACTCCACCTGCTCGCTCCGCCTGCATTCCCAGTGGAACGACTGGTGACCAGCAGCTGCGGAAGTAGGCTGTGTGTTTGGGGATCAAGAGGAGTGACATTGGTGGAGCTACCTTCGAGGTGGGGGCGAGGAGGGCTGTTTGATTCCGGGAATAACACTATTCTTTGCAAGTAAGTGTTTTGTTTTGACAGGTAGATATAAGCAATTAAGGATTTTAACTAAAATATGTAAAAAGGCTGGTGACCAGCAGCTGTGGAAGCAGGCTGTGTGTTTAAGAATCTAGAGGAATCACATTGGTGGAGCTAACTTCGAGTTGGGGGCAAGGAGGCTGTTTAAGGTGGTTGCTGAGCAGAAGACCACTTTGAGAAATAAGTTTATTGCGTCATAAATACAAAACATTTAATAAGGATTGTTTGATTGGCGGCAATTTGGGGTAGTTCTATATTTTATTATCCATCACATCACACCTTAGCTTATCGTGAATAGCTTTGTATTGTAAAACTGCCAAAAACGGCCACTTTTAGCACTTTACCAATACAAAGCTATAAATGATAAGCTAACAGGGTGTCCACATTCTTGAAAATCAGGGAAGGTCAGGGAAAAGTCAGGGAAGCTCAAGGTGGTCAGGGAAAGTCAGTGAAATCGAGGAGCCACCTGGAAAGTCAGGGAAAAATTAAGAATTTACAGTTTGCTTTCCAAAATCTCCCAGTGATTGTAAAGTAAGGGATAAATCATTCTCTAGTGACTAGAGTCTAGTCTGACTCTTAATCCAGCAATGGAAGCATTTTTTTCCAGGTTCCGAGTGACCTACATAAGGCATAATTTGTGATCACAATAATTAGATTACTCCTTTTTATTTTTATAAATTTCAATTGTTTTGGTTCAGTGAAATCTTTTATTTACTCCTTTAATTCATGCTCTAGTCGGACTCTTAAGGGGCTGATAAGAGCTGAATTACCTCCCTTTCTAACAAAGGGCATAATACGCGTGCTAGAACGGAGCGGATTCGCGCTGTTTTACGTTTTTCGCTCATTTTTGCATGTTTCTCAAAATTTGTACCCATTATTTGTAATTATTAAACAGCTATATTATTACGCACACGGGGCCTCACTTTGTGGTCTCACGAAAAAGGACGGGGGAATCAGGCCCATAGCGGTGGGTAGCACATTGCGCCGACTGGTTGCTAAACTCGGTTGTAGGGCAGTTAAAGACAGCATGGCGGCCTAACTACAGCCGCACCAAGTAGGATTCGGCACCACCCTGGGTTGTGAGGCCGCAATTCACGCCACAAGAGCATTCGTCATGGACCCGGAAAACAGATTGTGTCGTCGTCAAGGTGAACCTCAAAAACGCGTTTAACAGTGTCGAAAGAGATACCATATTGACAGAAGTGAAAGATTTAATTCCTTCTTTGTATCCCTTCCTTCGGCAGTGTTATATCGCACCAAGCATTTTATCTTTGAATGGTTGCCAAGTCCTTTCGCAAGTCGGAGCCCAACAGGGCGATCCGCTTGGTCCACTCATTTTTAGTCTGGCCGTTCACAAGGCAGTCACTTCCTTAAAATCGAGTTTAAATGTTTGGTACCTTGACGATGGCACAATCGGTGTAAAAGTCGATTCGGTTGCTGCTGACGTGGGCGCTATTACCTCGAGTTTAGCGCAGATGGGGTTGCAGGTCAACTCCACCAAGTGCGAGATATTTCCGTGTAGTAACCGGGCGAAAGAGAGTATCTCCATTTTCGAGTCCCTTATGCCGGGTTTAAGGATGTTAAACGAAAGCTCTTTTACCCTTCTGGGAGCGCCCATATTCCCGAGTGGTATACCGGCGGCTTTGGATGTTAAAACCCGCACGCTTGCCCGGGTCCAAGAGCATCTGAGGAATGTATCAGCACTCGCTGCTTTAACTCTTTTTCGCAGCTGTTTTTCCTTGCCCAAACTGACATATGTGGTTCGGACAGCTCCGACATGGTTTTTTCCTGTAGAGGTCGCTGCCTTAGATAATACTATTCGGTCCATTCTGGAAACAATCGTCAATGTCACTTTAGACGATTCCAGTTGGCAACAGGCAGTGTTACCAATCAGGCATGGGGGTCTCGGCATCAGGAGCGTTCAGACCATTGGATTGCCGTCATTCCTTGCGTCGTCGAACGGGGTTGCTGCACTAGTTACTAGCATTCTTCAAATCCATGGTGGTAGTTGCAGGATCCCCTTTCAAAACGATGCAATGGAAGCTTGGACGGTAATGTGTCCGGGCGTTGACGTTCCGAAAAGGCTAGACTCCCAGCGCGCCTGGGACGATCAGGCCTCCAAATTTCTTTTGTCGGAGTTGTCCGAATCGTTTACAGGGGTTGACAGGGCGCGCATCAGGGCTGTAGCCTGCCCGGAGTCCGGCGCATGGCTGCACGCTTTGCCCTCGCCTCAGCTCGGCACGCATCTCGACAATAATTCATTACGGATAGCGGTTGCGCTGAGGCTAGGGTGTAAGTTGTGTGAGGCGCACTGCTGCCCCTGCGGCATAAACGTTGACGAATACGCACACCATGGGCTCAGTTGTGCAAGGTGTGCTGGTAGATTTCCTAGACACCATGCACTGAATGAAATCATTCGTAAGGCGCTGGTGTCAGCTGAGGTTCCGTGTGTGCTTGAGCCCCCTGGTCTTAGCCGCACGGACGGAAAACGCCCGGACGGTCTCACCCTGATCCCCTGGGAAAGAGGCCGATGCCTTTTATGGGACGCCGATGCCTTTTATGGGACGCCGATGCCTTTTATGGGACGCCACCTGTGTAAATACTTTCGCAGCGTCCCATTATCCTCACACCACACGTAAAGCAGGCGCTGCCGCAGAACAGGCAGCCCGGCTAAAGCGTGCAAAGTATGCTGAACTGGAAAGTCAGTATATATTTGTACCTTTGGCCGTGGAAACAAGCGGTCCGTGGTGTGAGGAGGCCAAACAATTTGTAAACGAACTGGGTCGGCCGGCGCCTGCGAGATCGTGGTTGCGACCCCCGCTCCGGAGCGTAAGGCAGCACATTTCGTTGGCCATCCAGTGCGGCAACGCGGCTGGTATTATGGGGACTTTCCAACCTGGCACGCTCCGGGGCGGACTTTTTGACTGAGAAACAGGCTTTTTATGCTGTTGTTTATAACTTTAATTTTAGACTGTTATTTTTTTTTAATTTGATATTGTATAAATCTTTGACTTGTCATTATGATGAAATAATTTAAAAACATATGAATAAAAATTACCATTTGTAATAGTAAGTATTACGCATAATATATTGAATAAAGTGTAAAAGTTTTGGCATCATAGATTAATGGGTACTTAAGAAAAACGATTTAAAAGCAAAAAGCAGAGGTAACTTTGTTTTTTTTATGGCGTACAAAATATATTTAATCGTGTTTCTGAGTCAGCCATGTTATTGTAAAGATGCTTACGAGTAATTATCACATTTTTTTTTCACGGCCAAGTGAAGCGTATTCAGCTCTTATCAGCCCCTTAATCCAGACTGTTGAAGCATTATTTTTCAGGTTTATAGTGACCTTTATACTTTCTTTTTCTTTAAAATGAATAAAATGGTCAGGGAAAATTTTGAAAATGGTCAGGGATAGTCAGGGAAAAGTCAGGGAAATTTTTTGGGCATTGGCTGTGGACACCCTGGCTAAGCTATGATGTCATGGGTTATAACATATATATATATATTGCCGCCAAACGAACAATACTACTGAAAAGTTTTGTATTTGCGACGCAATAAATTTATTTCTAAAAGTACGGTGCTGCCACCCAGGAACCGCCTTAATGCTGGGAATAACACTGTTCTTTGCAAGTAAGTGGTTTGAAAGATTATCTGCAATAGTGTGCTTTTCTGATAATAATACCTATACTTTTGTCCACGCCTGTATTTTTGGGGATCTCGTGGAGTGGTATTAGTGAAGCTACTCTCAAGGTCCCGACCTCGTCCCCACGAGGAGGGCCGTATGATGCTGGAAATAAAAAAGATTTTGTCAAATAAGTGATTTGAAAATACAAGCTTCTAATTTAGCTTTTTCTATCACACATATTCTTAAGACACACAGCTTGCAATACTTATGTTTCTCTTCGCTCCTACCTATAGTTCGTCCGTCTTAAGATTGCAGTGACTCATCGCTTTCCGCCGCTGGTAGCCACGCCCCGTAACCAATCAGGTTGTTTAAAATTATGAAGTCAAATGCACAATGACTAACTGAAGGCAAACAAACCTTCGAAAGAAGCGGTTGTTTCTGTTGTGTGTTACCTAAAAAACGTTTTTTTTTTACTCTATTGTGAATACACCTTTACCCTGCATTTGCATTAATGACTTACTGCATTCATAACGCGGACGAACTATAAATATGTAAAGACCCTTACGCACCCGATTTCAAAAACGACATCATATATTGGTGATTCCTAAGATATACTAGGGTATTTTTTGGACCTGATGTGCGTATGCCTATCTTGTTAGTGAGGTCAAAAGCAACAACTATTGTTCTACGACTTTGCTAACAACGCACGAAAAATTTTCAACTGCTTATATAAAATTGGGTGCTCACGTGACCACTTTAGTATAGAGAGTCGAAAATTTTTTGTGCGTTGTTAGCAAAATCGTAGAACAAAAGTTGTTGCTTTTGGCCTCTGTGGTGTCCCGTCGGGCCTCGTGTGTTTCGGGATATATTTACAATGATACACAACACCATAACTTCCAGATAGTACTGTATGTATATTGGTGAATGAAATAACAAATAACTTAATAGCTCTATCTTATTTAGACGTGTGTCCAGTAGCGCGGCCCGACGGAGACTGACTGCCTCGCCCATCTCGGTAGTGGTCGATGCGTTGACAGCCATTGTCCAAGCTGGCCACTAGCATTGCCTGCTGTACACCACAGCCTCACTAAAAAGGTAGGCATACTCATATCATGTCCAAAAATAACCTAGTATGAAGGAAAAAAGGACTCGGAAATTTTTTTTATCTTGTAACTTTAAACAGATTATTTCTGAATGTTTATTACCGAAATCTTAACCCTTTCCGCACCAGCTTTAAGCTGATAAGTTTGTAAGAAAGCCGGCACGTAAGCGGCGTGCATTTTCTACTATCGCGGTAAATTTTGTTACCTATTAAGCTTCTCGAAGTAATGGCGGCCTGGCGATTAAGGCAAAGAGTATATTACGTGCTTTTCGGAGATGCGACATACGGTAAGATACATGGTTGATTTTTTATCATTACATAATATTTATTACATTTCTCGAATTACGAAACTATACAACTTTCCTAAAGAAATATTTTTGATTGCGCACAAAAAACTATCATTTTGCAGCACAATAGTTTGTACGGGTTAACCAAAAATAGTTTTTATCCTTTTTTTTTTTAAACCAAAGGAGCCACTCAGTCGGATGTGATAATTTTAAATGAGCCATGTCAAAGGCCTTTAGCGGCTCAATGACTTTGACACTAAACTTTGTAAGATCGTTCTAATTTTACAAACAATGACCAATAAAATATTTCTTTGAACCGGTACCGCAGTACAAATAAAATTCAGATTCAGATTATTTTATTTAATGTAGATTCTTTAAAGAATACTTATTGTAAGTCATAATAACATGCAGAATACAATGCAAATAGAGCAATTCTACCTCCGTTTCAGACCTGCTATGGCAGCATAAAAGAAACGGTAAGAAACCACAGCAGCACGGCCTACTTTAAGAGTCAGCTTTTTACAATGTGTTTCGCTAGAACAGTGGTACCTTTTATTTGACAAAATTTATGTCTTGCCACGGACCACCTAGTAATTAGGAACTACTAAAGCAATTGCTTTTTGGCTCCAAAAATCTTCAAGATCAATTCCTGATTCGAATGTATCTAGTTATTGTCGTGATGCATTTCAATCACTTCTTCTTGAATTTCATCAATGCAAATGAAACGTTGACAATGAAAGGATTGCGGATCAGTTTTTGAATACTTTTCACTTCGCAGTCAGGAAAACGGCGATTTAATTCACTTTTTAAGTGTTTCAAATAGAGTATCATGGTCTTCTGCATTTCTCCTTTAATCAAAGCATTCTGCTCGTCAATAAATTTACTGAGCGTATCAAATGTAAAAGTTTTTTCCATCGACCTTGCTAATCATGCGGGGCTCCGCGGACCACTTGGGATGCTTCCAGGGACCACCAGTGGTCCGCGGACCACCGGTTAAGAACCACTGCGCTAGAAAATGGGCAAACTCTTAGTCATCTGTCTTCCTTTCTCATCTGCCATAATCTCTGATACTTACCTAATCTATATCTTTCCCGAATTCAGAGTCACCACTCTTTTGTACATGTTATTAGGCTGCTGTATCTCCATTTGCATATTTCTCCAGTAAAATTAATTCGAAGATTTGCCCGCATCCAGACACCCCCCTTCCCCCCGTTTCTTGGGGTTGGGGGGTCGGATTTGTGCATCGGAACTCGAGACGTACCGATACGGAATGCGGTTGTTGTTCTATTGAATTTGAATGTGATTAAAATATTAGTTTTAAGTACAGTATGATGTAAATAGTACACCACGCACCACGCCGGTTAAGAATAAGGGTCATTATCCACAGCGGCAACATTGTCGAATGCATAAAAGCTACAAATATCGTTAGTTAGTTTAGTTCTGTCCACGTAATCGACATGCAAGCTACAAAATAGTGATCTATCAATCTGTGGACTCCGGGTCACGGACAAAATTCCGGAAAAAAGTGGCCTATGTCGACCTTTTTTCTTCCAGTAAACAGTCCTAATATAATAAGTCAATGGCAGGATGACTGCAAGATCCAAGCAAGTGTAATATCGCTAGGTCGCTATCGTGGGAAGACACAGTTTTGTTTTGCAAGTGATTAAATTTCTATCGTGCGGACGTCGTGTAGCGTACGAGTACGTGAACAGTGACCCTAAGTACTACGATTAAGTATTGATTTCATAGTTTTTTATTGATTTAAGGATAACCAAACGTAAACAAGTTAATATTAACTCTAAGCAGAGAATACATACGACCAACTTCTCACTACAAATTGCAACTTTCCATCTGAACAACGCGTACAGACAACAAAACAAACGGAAAACAAATCGGACGGTAAACAATTAAGTGTCCATTATTGTCTCAGACAGACGCCAAACACGATCCTGCGCAAATACGGAGCCGCGGGAACCAAACCTGGGCCTTCGGGAACTTTGTATAGTGCTGGATTGATTGCACACAAGGCAGGATAACTACGTTTGTATAAACTGTCTTAAGTCTTATACTATTGTCAAAATAGAGAATATGCATAATTTTTTTTAGTCGCTTTTATTAGCAAAATATGAAAAACCGTAGTAGAGATGACAAAAAGTGAAATTAAAATTTTAATCGACTAAGAAATACGGCTGATATAAGCATTTAAAACTTTTAATTACGCGCCGATTAGACAGAGAGATCCGACATGGCATGTGACGTCACATGCCACTACAGCCATATTAACTTCGTATTAAATGTCGTTTTTCTAGAAACAGACAGAAACAAATCTTCGATGGCTTATATCTTTTTTTAATTTCATAGTTATTCGAAAAATAGTTTTACTAAACTGTTTATTACAGGAATGAGGATAATTTTTTTAAATGAAAAAACATCATGCATATTTCCTATTGTCATTAACAGGAATCTTTTTCTTAGTTTAGGAAGCAAGGTCGAAGCATACTGGTTGCAAAACAAATTATCTTTAAGAATCCAATGTAAGCACATCTTGTGAAATCCCTGTAACCACTTTTAGATCAATAAACTTTTTTGTTATTATTATTATTTAATTTAATTAGGGAAACAAGAAGGAAGGTATATTTTGGAAGTGATACTCCATAGTCACCACGCTTCTAACTGATGAGGCTCGGAAAAACGACTGCGGTCACTCCCCCTCAGTCGCTTTTCAAGCCAACCTTGAATGGAGATGGAGTTGAACTATTCTCAGACGGCAGGTTAGTAAATAATTATAATACAACATTGGTCCATTTGTTAGTACAAAAACACAAATTTGTTAACTAGATGAGTAGGTTGTGTAATTAAAATCAGATCAAATACAATATTTAATCATATAAATAACATTAAATACTATTAAATAAAAAATATATATAATCATCATAAATTTATATATCATTAATTACTTAAGATCAACATATAAACACATTTTTTTGATCATTACTGACTGTACACGAGAATGCCAATAAAGTGCCAAAGCATAGGCTCCGCCAGTTTAGTGCTGAACATTTTTAGGATACTGTTCAACCTCCTTCGAGTTGCAGTAAGGAGGCACTTTTCTTTCTTATAATCACATATAAGTCATCGGTTCGTCCATCAGCAAACATGCCTGATGCACTGCAAGAACTCCAGAGTCCGAATATCACCCCATCGAACCCTTAGCACACCCCGTAAAACGAGCGAGAATTTGAAATTTTATATTGGAAGGTCGCGTAGGCTCGCATATTCAGTACAAAAGACCCTTAGAAGGACCACGAGAAACCGCGCGGGCGGGTGCACGCGGGGGTGCGGGGTAGTTTGCAAGTGGGGTGGATAGTGTCCGTTCTGTATGGTTGTACTATAATTGTATTCTGTGCCCTTAGTGTCAATCTTGATGTGCATTTGACTGTACTACATCCTCGGCGACGCAACTCTCGAACATCTTAGCATTTAGCATAATTAGCTAGAAGGGGCTGTTTATCGCCTGTATTAGTTGTAAGGATTAATAAGGCTGCATTAGGAGCTTTATACAGCTTCTGTTTGTGTAGTGATTGTTGACTGTTGAGTGTAGTTGATAAAGTTAGTTTTGTGAGAGAAACGTGGTGAGGGGTTTAGTTATCTGTGTTCTGTTCATATTATCATTATTATTACTAGCCAATGCTCAAGAAAAACGTTAAGGTTGTCTTGCCATCGCCTAAGGGGCCTCCTACGTTCATATACAATGAAAAAAAATATAATTTTTATCATTAGTGATGAGCCGAATATTGGTTTTACCGAATACGAATTTGTCTATGGTAAGGCTTTTGTGCAAAGTCCATCTGGGGAAGTACCACCCCTAGCCTATTTCTGCTGTGTTTCGGTTTAAAGGGTAAGGGAGCCAGTGAAATTACCGACAAATGAGACATACCATCTTAGTTCTCAAAGTGAGCAACGCGCTTTGCTGTCTTATTAGTGTCCAAATATGCCACTAATAAGACAGTGAGTGCTATGGGTGGTGGTGACCACTTACCATCGAGTGGCCTTAAAAAAGGCCAGGGAAAGGGGGACACTAAGAGATTTTAATATCCAACAATGAATTAACGATTTTGAATTTTGAGTACAGGAATTGAGGGAAGTATGTCAAGATCACAGAAGGTGGTCTGTGGTCTCTGCTTACACCGATGGAAAAGAGGCATGATGTTGTGTATGTTTGTATTTTTCGACGGTATGTACCAATAGCCACCAGCCACCACGCTTGTAGCGGCTGGCACAATAGACCGCGGTAGTTGGTGACCGCAGTATAATTGGACCGCAGTATCCTCTCCTGTTCAACATTTCTTAGTCGCTTTTTACGACACCCAGAGGAACTTTTATTATCCAGCACTACCTGTCTCAGTTTACCACACATTCAAGTTTATTTTAACGAGCTAAGAACAAGCTATTAAGGACATGGTCATTACTAACGATACATTATAAATTGCCACTTTACCTATCTTTTATAGCTTCACCAAGAGCTTGCTTTAATATTAGTTGGTACAGTCAACGACAGATCAAGCTTGACACTCGCAGTGCGACTCTCGCCCGTACGTCTATTGAAATAAGAACGGTACGAAGTCCAATGTGTCAAGCTTGATGTGTTCTGACTTTAACGACACAATCAATGGGCTTCGGGAGCCAAACCAATGATAATTCACGCTTTATACTTATACAGCGTGTACCTAATCTTTTTAATTTTTTTGTTCGTGCAATTTTTTGTAAATGATAAATTTTAAATATTCGCACACAGTATAACTGTTAAATGAATAAATGAATGATGATGAACGGAAAGGTATGATAATACTAAAGGGTGTGATTCTGCCCATGAAACTGAACAACTTTTCCCAAGGAACATGAGTCACGGAACAAAATCAAATTTTGACCTCCCATAGAAACTGTCTCAGCTGATAACACATTTTGTATGGGAGGTCAAATTTGGTTTTTCGTATTTCAACCTATGTTCCTTGAGCAAAGTTGTTCAGTTTCATGGGCAGATTCACACCCTCCAGTATTATTACACCTTTCCGTTACACGTTGTATTTGTTGTATGTTCGTTGTACGTTGTTGTATGTTCGTTGTTCGTATGTACGTTGTATGTTCTTCAGGGAAAGTTGTTCTTTTTTTGGAGAGATTCACATTTCTTTGTGTTATACCTTGTGGAATATTTATTTCGACCACACCAACTTCAAGCTTGTGCGTGTCACCGTAAAATGATGAGAATCGTAAGATGATCAATTTCCTATCAACTTTCGCAAAATCACAAACGGCAATTGAAATTTATTATTTTACGCAATAAATTTCAGCTAATTGATCAACTTACGCTGCCTGGCGGTAAGTAGATACACTAACGATTTTGCCACTCGTCAAATCATACACGTATGGAACAATCGCTGCTCAATTTACAATTTTACGTTAAACCATGGACGAATAATAATAAGACTGGCAATCCCCATACTAGAAAACGTAACCCGGAAAGGAATAAAACTAGATGGCGCTAATAAATACCCGGGCTATTTATTAACGCCATCTAGTTTTGACGCTATGACGATTTATCGAGTATTCCGCAAAAAAACATACCAAATTTCAATGTTTATGCTTTTCCGGGTTACGTTTTCTAGTATGGGGATTGTCAGTCCTATTATTATTCGTCCATGGTTGTTTAACCATGTCAGTGTCATGTGATGTCAGTTTTGACACCCGTAAAATAATACACTGTTCTCTGATTGGTCGATGGCATTGGTGGCAAGCGTGTGACAAGTGTGTATTCATAGAGTTAACAATCGACATTCAACTAATCAGCGTACACCTCCCGTTCGTGGGATCATTTTACCGCGAGACACCGTAAATTGATCAATTACTTGAAATCTATACGTAAAATAATACATTTCACCTGCCGTTTATGATTTTTCGAAAGATAATCAAATTACTAGAAAATTTATCAACTTACGATTTATATCATTCTCCGGTGACATGTGTATTACTTATCGTTTTCAGAGTTTCCACCTTAGAGAGAATGTAAGGACGTTGATAAAGCCCCGTAATAGTTATTTTTTGTAGTAGACTTACCTACTACTTTATTTGCACTGTATTCTGCATGTGATGTGATGACGTTGAGTACGTATTCGGCAAAGATTCTACGTTTAATAAATGAAATCTGAATCTTGTCATAGGTGACCTACAGCCAGTTGCACAAAGCCTCTTTAACTTTAAAGCTCCTTTAAATCAATTGCTGTCACTTTCTTTGTCAACAAAACAGGAAGAGTCAGCAATAGACTTAAGGGGGCTTTAACTTTAAAGACGTTTTATGCAACTGGTGGTTACTCGTACTAATGTACATGTATCCTATTGTTGACACAGTAACAAGCTCAGCTAAGCTACCGATGACCGGTGGTCGTCCTGAACAAACTAAGGGTGTTTGCATATTGGCCGTCATGTTTGTGCTCCTGTCTATGAGATTATGTTGTCAATACGCATTATAGGGTAAGGAGGATGTTTGGTTAGTTCGACGTTTTCTTAGTGCGAGATTTGTATTCTTTCTATTAAAACTATGTAATTTAAAAACATTACTATCCTCCTATGTAATTTGACAGAAATGACATTTATTTTAGAAATCTGTATAGAAATAGACGTATATTTATTGGTAACATTCATTACAAGTCATAAAATATAAAAATATGTATTAATATATAAATTGGGGTTCCGACGCAAAATGTTTTGTCGCCAATATTGGCCGGCGACTCCGCGAAAAAGGGGGCGACTCCCGCTCAGGATCGTTCCTGATGCAAAGGTTGGCCGTCGCCATTCAGCGCGGCAACGCAGCTAGTGAAATGGGCACCTTTGCGCCGGGAACGATCAGGGGCGGGTTATTCGATTAATTTATGACAATAATTAAATATTTGCTATTTGTATTTTTAAGTATATATAAATAATTTTTTGTTATCAATATTTAAAAAATCATTGTAGCTGTAGAACGCCTGCTCGACAAGCCATTTTTTCAATTCGTTTTTAAAAACAGTTTAGCTCTGGGCGCTAGTAATAGTCTCTGGTAGTTTACAGTACACTTCTGGGGCCATGGCATGGATGATTTTTCTACCTTCATCAGGTAGAAACGGGTACTGTTTAGGCAATTCGCATGTCTCAGATTGTGCCCATAGATCTGTGTATCTGTATATAATAGGTCTTCACCTATGAAATTGCCGTTTTGTATGGCGAATTTTAGGTAAACTCAATTGTCAGTACTAACATTTTTGCGTTTTTTTAGGAATTAAAAATCCAAATTTTAAATATTTTATTAGACATGATTGGGAAGACATTAAGCTAACAGAAGCTTAAATTTAATTTTCTGAAAATATTATCTGTAAAAAAATATAACAAATCTAATGATGAAATCGGACGACACTTAAGACGAACAATTTTCGAACCTTGAATTTTATGTATCAAACTCTAAATAAAAACTTTATTATAACGTAGTTATCCGCTTAAAAAAATTGTGATATACGCGCCTTATGAATCTAAAAAAACCACGCGGACGAAAAAGAAACAGCTAGTTCATAAATAAAGAGAATAATATTTTAACATACATACATAATATCACGCCTTGTTCCCGTCGGGGTAGGCAGAGACCACAGTTCTCCACCTGCTACGATCTTGACATACTTCCCTTGCTTCCTGCACTTTCATCAATCCTTTAAATCAAAATCAAAATCAAAAATCAAAAACATGTTTATTTCTCACCACAAATCATGCAAGCAATAAAAGTAACTCAAAAATTGACTTGGTATTTGTGGGAGACTGGAGCCTAAACTAAGCAAAGGCCTGTATTTTAGGACTCCAGGTCTCCGCCCTGTATAAATGTCGAAATTCATCCGGGACATTAATGTGGATTAAAATATACTACAAAGTAGAAAAACAAAAGTATTGCAAAACGAAAACATTAAAAGCTACAGTAAAACAATTTTTAGAAGATATAACATATTCAAAATTTTTCAATAAAATAAAAGAGAGTTGTGTACAGGATACGTCAGAGAGGGAGTGTGAGTGTAGGAGTGTGTGAGAGTGTTGTGTGAGAGTGGTGTGTAAGTGTGTGTGAAAGTGAGTGAGTGGGAGTGTATATGATGAGCGTGATACCTTCACCTGCTTTATGATTGAATCTTTAGAAGATTTTCTGTCTCCTCATAACTAAGCACAATCAGCCACTGGGTAACCAATTTTTTACACTCAGGTCTACAACAGGTATACATGTTGACTTTTTTGTTTATACGATTGTATAAAATTGCACCACGGACTATAAAAAATCTGTGAGCTAAAGCTGTTTGTACCAAAACATGACTACAGACCGTATAGTGTCTTCTGATTGGATTCAGAGGACGCTCGAAAGGTAAGGTCGAATGTTGTCGTAGAATTGTAGCCAAAATGTATAGCTGACGCACGCTTAAAACCTTTGCCTCACTGTAAAGCTCAACTGTTGAAAACAGTCGCGGTTTGAAAAGACAGACTTTGAGGATCAGTCTCTGAGCCCTTTCCAATTCGATAAGTTTTGTCTTATCAGCTCCACCCCATGAGCTAATACAATATGACAAGATTGACTGCACCAGTGCAAGATAAACATTTATTACCAATTTGGATGCATGCATGCTCGTCGGTTTAGGGTACTTTTAACCTGGCCTTTATTCAAAGCGTCCTGAATTTGTTCCTGGTACGTTCGCCGAGGCCTTCGCCTTCCAACGTTTCCATTCACTCTCGCCTTGTAGATCTCTTTCGTCAATCTTCTTTCATTCATCCTCTCTACATGACCAAGTAGAAAGCAACAGGTCTGCCATTGATTCTCTTGACATTTTGTGATCCGACTAGCGAAACTGCTAAGAGGATGTAAGCAGATTAGCAGACCTGTTGTTTTTTACTTAAGGAGTGATCACACCTAGCTGAATTCAAAGACTAATTCGGCATACATTGCTCGTTGAAGTAAGGGTATTGCAATTAACATAACCAAGCCTCCCAGCAATGTATGCTGAATTAGTCTTTGAATTCAGCTAGGTGTGATCATTCCTTTTCATAGGATTAGGGTACCTTCTATTTCTACGAACAGGTTTCATTCGTATATTCCATGATGACGTAATGTTAATTCTTTTAAGTTAAATGAAAAAGAAATCTCAATAACATGTAGCGGAATGGTTTGCTCATTAAGATCCTTCTTGCATTTAATGTTCTTTTCATACACAGAAATGCTTACATAAACCATACTTTACTGTAATAATAATATTCTTAGTAGGTATAAAATATAGTACTTACGTATAGTTTTAAGCTCATAATACTTACAGATATAACAGTTAAAGACATTTTTGTAAAAACTTTTTATTTTTATTAGTTAGAGCATTTAATTTTAATTCTTTTTTATTTTATAAAGAAGAGTTTGTCTGCGCTCTGTCGCGCTTTTCTCCTTTTCTCGGTGGACGCGGAAGATCAGCGTCTCGGGCTTGAAAACTCGAGACAAATTGCTGAGCGGTCACCAATTTGGTAACTTCTCTCTAGTTGTGTATACAAACGTGAAATCTCTTTGTAAAACAAATCAAATAAATCACCCCAACCCTTTAAAGTTACAAGACTTGGCTACAAGTCGATATCCACTATCCGCAAACAATCCACGTGACTAATAGATCCACACACCACAAGTAACGCGGAGGCATCGGATCGGGATTCGGATCTTCCCATCGGATTAAACAGCAAATTGGTTGAAGCCACCTCCACCCAAATCGATCCTGATCGGAGAGTGGAGCGAGATTTTCCTTTTAGTTTGATAAAAAAATAAAAAAAACAAAAGGCAATACTTAACTGTCTCAGACTTTTGTGTTAGAACTTTTTTACTTGGCGATTAGGTTAAGAGCTAATTCTTTAATTTCTTCTTCTATTATTATCTAAACAAATTATGATCTTTCTTTCCCTCTTCCCTTTAACAACCTTCAATTATTTAGTCTAAAATTGAATGAAAAAAAAAGAACTTATAAAACATTTATATTTTGGTTAGCAGACTAATTGTTTATAATCAATATTCTTACTATTGATTTGTAAAACATAATTTAGGAAGATGAAATTTTATGACTGAAACTCATCTAAGACGTATTTTCTTTTCATCGTTTGTTAATATTACCACCCCCAGATCTTTTCCAAACCAATGTTTATGTCACAATCAAGACCCTAACCTTCCTTCCCGTTCGCTTTCAATTCCAATAGATTCTAATAAGATTACCGTTGTCGCGGGCGTTAGATAAAATAGTTTGTGGCCTATAATTGAGGGCCACACTACTGCCTTCAGTACCCTCTGCTAAAGAAAACTCAACAGTATCTTAAAGGAATCGAGTCCTGTTTGGAATGACAGGAGTTTTCATGGTCATCACTCGCATGACTACGCAATATCGACTCCTGAGGTGATCTTGTATTACGTGCTTTGGGAATATGAACTTCTTTACCTTCATCTTAAGGTCCGTAATGTATTTTTAGTGTAATGTGATGCTTTCTCCGATGGTGGTACAAATTGCTTCGGTTGTCGTACATTGGGTGGGTTGTAATTGGGTCTTAGAGGATCATTCGGTTCGGGCGGTCAAAGGATTAGTGATATGTCACTATCCATTGATCGTAACGGTGTTTGGGTTGTGGTTTGATGTGATTGTGAGGGATGAGAAGTTCGGAAGCGTTTTAGTGGTTTAGGCAGAATTTGTGTTTGTGAATTTTGCATTTTGTTTGAGGGACAGCCTTTCATGTATTACGAAGTGTTGTTTAGATTTTCTACTTTGAACAAGTCTTTGACAGATTCGGAGAGTTTGCGCAAAAGCTCCATTAGCTTATTCCGCCATTCCCCTTCTATTCTACCATCAAGAGTCCAGACGCACCGCACAATATCACCCACACTTTGTTGATATTCTACACAATCGAAACGCACAAAGCGTTTCGCTACATCTTTTATAATTCTCACAGCTAAGGAGTGAAATTCTCTGCCTGCGTCTGTGTTGCCGAGTTTATGTAACCCGCATCTATCCAAGCCGCGAGTGAATAGACTTTTTCAGGGCAAGCTTCATCGTTCCGTCGTCGACCTCATTTCGACCTAAAATTGTTCTCATTTCGAAAATAAAACAAAATAATTGTTTTACTGCAAGCCTATTGATCACCCGTTATATTTACAACGTCAAATCACGCCCTTTGAAATGCAGAGACATTTTTTGTTGTAATGTAGTGTGATTTTTCATTGATTTTGCTCCTGAAGCCCAGTGATTCTATATACCCATGATAATAAGCAACTTTCCCAAAGAATTTTTTTTTCTCTCCATTGTAAAGTGGTCACGTGATCGACTCATTTAGTATGGAGGCTAAAAAATTTTTTCGAGTAATTTTTTTTTGCAGATGGTCCACCTGATGGTTATCATCAGTAAGTTCTGTTTCTAGGATTCTCTGAGCGCCTACTGTCTTACTTGTGACAGTAGTAGATACTAATAACGCCCTGTAGTTGATACTATTATACAGCCTCAGTGGTCCAGTGCTAAGATTAGACTGATCATCTGCTAATGATCCGGAGGTTCTGGGTTCGGTTCCTGGTGGGGATACTATCACACAAAAAGTCAGATCATTGCACCATCCCCAAAGCGATTTTTTTGTCTAAAAAATAAGATAATGCCTTAATCCAAAAATCACATCCCCAAAGCGATTTTTTTTCTCACGGTAGCAAGTAAGAAGCCTAATCGTCACGCCCTTTGAAATGCAGAGACATTTTTTGTTGTAATGTAGTGTGATTTTTCATTGATTTTGCTCCTGAAGCCCAGTGATTCTACCCATGATAATAAGCAACTTTCCCAAAGAATTTTTTTTTCTCTCCATTGTAAAGTGGTCACGTGATCGACTCATTTAGTATGGAGGGGAAAAATTTTTTCGAGTAATTTTTTTTTTTGCAGATGGTCCACCTGATGGTTATCATCAGTAAGTTCTGTTTCTAGGATTCTCTGAGCGCCTACTGTCTTACTTGTGACAGTAGTAGATACTAATAACGCCCTGTAGTTGATACTATTATACAGCCTCAGTGGTCCAGTGCTAAGATTAGACTGATCATCTGCTAATGATCCGGAGGTTCTGGGTTCGGTTCCCGGTGGGGATACTATCACACAAAAAGTCAGATCATTGCACCTGGTTGTCTAAAAAATAAGATAATGCCTTAATCCAAAAATCACATCCCCAAAGCGATTTTTTTTCTCACGGTAGCAAGTAAGAAGCCTAATCGCCCCCTATTGAGCGAATACCGCAGCGATTTGCGGGTGGATCACAAAGAAACCCTTCATCCCTTTACCTTGGGGAGTGGACTGTGGGAACAGACGGACCGCATGCCGAATGCAGTTTTGCAGTTTGGACAACTCAACAATGTAGCACTTACAGTTTTACTTGGAAACGTACTAACATCGCGCGAATTTGTATTTTTTTTATTTACAAATTTTAATTTAATAAATATACTATAAGTTTCATAAATCCCCCGTGCGGTGCCGGCAAAGAATAGTAACGACCAATCTCTACCCGTGGCTGTCGTAAGAGGCGACTAAGGGTTAATAAACCAGATAATGGGCAGCAGAATCCTTCTTTGTATCATATCATCTTACATTCTGCTGTCCTGTTCCTGTCCTGTAGTGGACGTTTCATGGGATGTCATGATGACTATAGGTTTCATGCGTCATACAAAAAAAAAACGGTCAAGTGCGAGGTGGACTCGCGCGCCGAGGGTTCCGATATGCTTTTTGTATTTTTGGAAGCAATAAAGTCCATTTTTAGGACCGCGAAATTAAATTTGTTTGTATAGGTTATTTGCAGATTCTTAAAAACTGTGCATGCAAATTAGAAAGATAGTTTTATTTCTGCTGTAATGTTTTCATAAATTTCTGTAAACTGTAATTAATTCAGATTTTTCCTTTCACAAACTTCGGAGGTTAGGGGGGGAGGGATGGTATTTTTTTGACATTTTTCATCATAACATTTGACATTTGAAATTCCCCCCCCCCCCCCCCTATTTTGGCCCCCTTTACATTAATAATCATAATTTTTTCAAAATTCTTTCATGTGCAATTAAGTTGGGCAACTATATTCTAAAACAATTCCCAATTTCAGGTCGATAGCATGGTGGTTGCTGAGATATAGAGGTGTAACAGACAGTCAGACGGACAGACAGACAGACAAAGTCGCACCATAAGGGTTCCTTTTTGTTACTATTTTGGTATCGGAACCCTAAAAACATGGATAATCGATAATTCGATAAATAAATGATTATATTTAGGAACATGTAGTAGCTAAAAAATATGTCTTGTAAGTTTTTACTAATAAAAAATTTCGGTTGCCAAATTATCCCATTGAACAAAACCATTTGTGTGAGCTACAATAAACTGTTTTGACAGTTCATTAAAGCTCCAGGTTGTTATTTAGACTGTTTACAAAATACTATTTTAATGTCGTCAGTGTAGTCAATAACTAAGAAATGTTTGTACGGTATTTTTTATCGATTTCTCAAAAAGGGCTCAAACGATTGCGATGAAATTTACTATATGGGGGCTTTCGGGGATGAAAAATCGATATGACCTGTCTGGGAAAATTCGTTTTCTCCGTCTTTTTTTTTTCGCGCTTTTCAGAAACCTTTCTTGGTGGGTAGCATAACTTGTTCACTTTATAATATTTTAAATGTTAAAGCGGCTATTAAAGGTTTTATTTTTAATACTATAATGATATGATGGTTTATTTTAATTTTACAATCCCGAAAATCACCCGGTCAAGAATTGCGGTTGATAATCTGTAGTATTTCTACTCCACACTAGATGGCGTTGTATTTAATTAGGTGCCATTTGTTAGTGGGCTTTAGTTTAGATTGTACGGAACAAAGCTCGGTCGCCCAGGTACGTGCAGTTTAAGTATTTAACGAGTAATATTTTTTTAACTAATAGGGGCGCCAGTTGACTGCAGGAAAGCCTTTAAGTGCAGTCCGTTTATCCATACCTTAGGGAGTGGACTGTATTACCAGTATCGATGCCAAATTGGGGTTGTCGAAGGATGTAAGGAGTTCTTTGTTGGTTAGACGTTTTATTGGATTTGGGATCCGGTTTTAAAAGATTTGGTAAAGGATAAAAGAGGAAAACCAATGGGGTTATTTGGTGACAGAGATTTTCTTGCCTCGCGAGCGGGCTGCGTGTGCCAGAAACGTATTATGCGTCGTTATGTAAAATGCCGCGGCATTATGTAAAATGACGAATTTATATTTCTTGGCATTTTGTAAAATGCCAAGGCATTATGTGAAGCGGCGAATTATAGAATTTGCCTGCGACAGATGTATGGTCTTTCCAAATCAAGAAGATGAGAGTCGAGTCGTATCAGGAACTAAAGCGTCTGGCGGAGAAAATAACAGAAGTTACTCCACCGATAAGAGGATGGCTCTTAAGTTGAAGAAGATCCGTTCCTGTGTTACTTGAAGAAGTCGTAGCTACCACAGAGTATACCGACGACCTGGTTGTAGACAAACACCTAAAGCTTAGATTAAATGTATGTTGTACATTGTGAATTTTCATTAGATAGTATTGCACCCGAAGCCGAACCCGAAACTAACAAAACTACAAAAAAATACCTAACTCAATAAAAATTTGTCTTCTCCATACAAAATGAATCTATCAGAAATATACTTGTGGACTTAAACGAGCTTTTTTTAGGAAAATATTTTTTGTTCTGGATCATCATGACATCCCGTGAAACGTCCACTACAGGACAGGGAACTTCCTTCAAAATTCCAGCTTTTTCTGAAACAATGTGAATGGGAAGCACCATAGTCACCACGCTTGTTAGCGTTACGGCTGGCACCATGGACCGCGGTTGTTGGTGACAACAGAATGTAAGATGATACGATACATAGAAGAATGCTGCTGACCATCCTCTGGTTCATAAGCCCTTAGTCGCCTCTTACGACACCCACGGGTAGAGATAGGTTAGTACTGTTGTTCTAGATAGTTGCTTATTATCATTAGTAGAATCAATGAACCTCGGGAGCAAAATTAATTAAAATTCGCGTTTTGTACAGTCGGCTACACGTCAGCTTGAAGCGTAACGCTAATTCACTGGTTTTGTTTACACTGATATTTGGCCGTGTGTACTGTAGGTACATGAACTCGCAAGGACATGAGAGACGAGATACGTGCAGCTGTAATATTCATTAGCATATCGTAATAAGCAGATTTTGTAAACGAAAAGCCAAGACTGGCCAGCAAAGCCGTGCCCGTATTAATAATATCACGTATCCGGCCTGTGTTGCCAGATTTCAAATAGAGAAACTGAACAACTTTACAAAAAAATGGTCGACGCATCTAAAGTGACTTTTGCTATTTACACTATCAGAGAAAACACACTTGGAGCAGACATAACCCTAGACCAACTACCAAACAAACTGGACAGACTGACTGAGTTCTCGCAACAGTTAGGGGGGTTAAATTGAAGGCCAGATAGGCCCACGCACAATGGTCCATAATAGGACTAAGTGCGGAAACCACATACTTGACTTAGAACTTGGTGACTTTTGCTTATCTGCGGCCAGAAAATTGTTATCTTTCCAACTGCTGTACCCCGATTAATTTAACTCCAACGGTGACAATTAATTCGCAGACCTTAAAAAAAGCAAAATTGAAAATTTTGAAAAAAAACCCACGACGGCTGTCATTCAAAAAATATTAAATAAAACTGGAAATTCCCCCGACTAAAAATAAATATTTTCACCTATCTATTCATATATTTTATAAGCCAAGAAAATCCGTCGGGGGCTGTCTTTGCCATCTTTTCATAATTTATACTTAACTGCACCAAACAAAGGCTATTTTACAACTAGCTCGTATGCTCGTAATTTACGTAAGATAAGGAATGGCAGCCCCGACGGATTTTCTTGGCTTATAAAATATATGAATAGATAGGTGAAAATATTTATTTTTAGTCGGGGGAATTTCCAGTTTTATTTAATATTTTTTGAATGACAGCCGTCGTGGGTTTTTTTCAAAATTTTCAATTTTGCTTTTTATTTTTAACTTTTTAGAGAATTCCCACTTTACTAGAGCGATTAAGAAGGACGTTGCGCGAGTAAAGAATAATTATTACTACACAGCGCCCCCTGGTGAGTTGACTCCACAACTATAGTCTTAAAACTGTCACTGATAAATATGATACTGATAGATAAATCTTATACTGAAAACCGTATCTAAATCGGTCAAACCGTTTTGGAGATAAATGGGAACATTTGCGTAAATAAAAATTTATTATTACAGTGCCCCCTGGTGAGTTGGCGCCACAACTCTGGTCTAAGAACCATCACTGATAAATCATAAATCGTTTACTGAAAACCGTACCTAATTCGGTCAAACCGTTTTGGAAATAAATGGCAACATTTGCTTAGATAAAATTTATTATTACAGCGCCCCCTGGTGAGTTGGCGCCATAACTCTGGTCTAAGAACCATCACTGATAAATCATAAATCTTTTACTGAAAACCGTACCTAAATCGGTCACACCGTTTTGGAGATAAATGGCAACATTTGCTTAGATAAAAATTATCATTACAGCGCCCCCTGGTGACTTGGCGCAACAACTCTAATCTACAAACCATCATTGATAAATTATAAATCCATTACTGAAAACCGTATTTAAATCGGTTAAGCCGTTTTTAAGATAAAAGGCAACATAACTTTGCACACACAAACGAACAAACACACAACATCTCACCCTAAACGCATACACCTTCTCCGTTCCGTCGTGGGTAAAAAATACCGGCCAAGTGCGAGTCAGACCCGCGTATGTAGCTAGGGTTCCATACTACTAGCTTGTGCACTTTAAAAGTAACCTGACACCAGTTTAATATTAATATTGAATATAATTAATTATGTACTTAAAACTCACGTTTTATATGGACGGCATTGTCAAGCATTGGGCCGACCCGATTCGTGGATCTTCAGCAAGTCAGCAATTGCACGGACCGCCGCCTGACGCGTGAATTTATATACGTTAAGAGGCTACTTGCAGTCCACTTGCGCCCTCATCAGTTAAAAAAATATTACTCACTAAAGATAAAACTTATCGTAAATCGAAGATAAGGTGCCCTTGCTTATTTAGAACCCATCAACTCTGTAAAATACAGTTCACTGTAGTTACAGATACAAAAACTGCTAAAAGTTGCAGTTTTTCGCAATTTTTGTATCTGTAACTACAGTGAACTATATTTTAAAGAATTTATATCTTCTAAATAAACTAGGGTACCTTTACTTTAATCTGTCTTTCCAGATTTTTGATAAGTTTTGTATTCAGCAAGTAATATTTCTTTTTATTGAAAATGGGCTTACTCTTGACCTCGATCTTGTCTTGAAGACAGAGATGAGGTCTACGATGGAGCGAGCTTGCCCAGAAGAAGCCTATTCACCTAAGCCTAATATTTTTTAAACTGATGGGGGCGCTAGTGGACTGCAGGAAGCCTCTTAAAGTACATATTTATGTGTAACACTCACGATTCGTTTCGTGCTAAAATTTACAATAACGATACTTCTACAGATTCGATCGAACACCACCTGGCAACACTGACCGGGCCGCAAAGCTCACTGGAAGAATTTTTAATGTTATGCTTTAATTATTTTGCCGGCGCGCCGCCATATTCCTACCTAAGTTCCATTCACATTAGAGTATTCATTTTTGCTCGGCCTACACGGTGAATTATTAAGTCGTGCGCCGAAAACTGAAAATTTAGAAGATCATACGTTTTGCGCTTGACTTGTTCATGTTCGCGGCGATGCTTGTGAAAAAAAGCCATTTTTTTTTCTTTTATTAACCAAGACTGTTTTAATGTATAAATACGTAATAAAGCGTGAATTTTCATGGGTGTCGCTCCCGAAGTCCAGTGGTTCTATTTATAAAAACAAGCATCTTTCCCGAAAGAAAAAAAAATACTCGTAAAAGAAATATCGACTTCATACCAAAGTGGTCACTCGATCGACCCGTTTTGTCCCTCCCTTTCGTCCCTCTAGTCCTATGTAAATTATATGTATAAAGTAACTATTAATCGGTTGCCCAAGAGACAGGTTGCGTCCTAGTTTGGGAACCTCTAGTGCACTCTTTTGTAAGTTATTTCTGTGTGGAATTAATAAATTTATTCTTATTTATTTATTTATTCTTATTTGTATGGGAAGTGATTTGTTTGATATGTTCGAAAAAACAATGGATGAAGCTTTAATTAAAGTTAGTAACAGCAACAAAGGCATTATAGTATGTGGAGACTTTAATGTTAACATTTTAGAAGAATCCAGTGTGTGCAATAGATTGAAATCTTTGTTCCTATGCTACAATCTTGTGAATCTTTTTTTGGTGCCCACCAGAATATCAGCGTCCTCATCTACTTGTATTGATAACATTTTTACGAATTTAGAACCAGTAGATAAATCAATTATCAATAAGTTGGGCTCTGATCATTCTGGCCAGTTGGCAGTTTTCAAAGTCACGACTAAAAAAGCATTGAAAAAGGATATCACGTGCGTACCTATCAATGAAGGTAGACTTATCCGCTACAAAAGTAGTGTTGAAGAAAAACTGCCAAACTTACCATATTGTGATAATCCAAATAAATTGTATGAGTCTCTATTTACTTTAACTAAAAGTGAGTACGATGCAATTTTCAAGGAAAAGAAAATTACTGTAAATGAGAATCTAATGTTAGTGATTGGGCCACAGTGGGAATACACAGAAGCAGGCTAAGGTTATATGAACTTTACGAGGAAAGAACATATAACAATAGTGATGCATTTGCGCAATTTGTAAAAAATTATTCAAAAACATTCAAACGGGTTTGTGCTGCAGCCAAATCAAATTTCATTAAAAATAAAATCAAATATAGTTCCAACATTACGAAAACGACTTGGGAAACTATAAATAGTGAAACTGGAAGATCTAAAGCTCCTCGGAATGACTTCCAGCTTAAGATTGATGATCAGATCATAAGTACTGATATAGAAGTTGCTGAAGCTTTTGAAAACTTCTTTACGGATATTCCAGTTTCAACTACCAAAACCTTGAACTCATCTCCCACTCTTGCCAAATCTTATCTCGAACGACACGTAGATGTTTGCAATGTAGATTTTAAATTCAGTTACGTCAATGCTTTCGTTATAATTAAAGCCTTTAAATCACTTAAAATGAAAAAGACCGCCGATATAGATGGCCTGTCAGTTAAAATTATTAGTGCCGTTATAGAAAGCATTGCACCATACTTATCTAGTATTTTTAATAAATGTGTAGATGATGGTGTTTTTCCTGATTTGATGAAACATAGTAAAATTATTCCGTTGTTTAAAGCTGGTAGTAAATCAGACCCCACTAATTTTAGACCTATTTCTGTTCTACCAACTCTTAGTAAGATATTTGAAAAGATAATTTTAAATCAGGTTCAGAGCCACTTCTATCGCAACAACTTGATGAACCTAAAACAGTTCGGTTTTACCAGGGGTCGCTCAACAGTCGATGCAGGTGTTGAGCTTATTCAAAGTATATTTGACGCCTGGGAGGAGTCAAGTGATGCCATTGGCGTTTTCTGTGACTTGTCCAAGGCTTTCGATTGTGTACATCATGATATTCTTATCAGGAAATTACACCATTATGGAATTAGAGACCAGGCTCTAAGCCTTCTGGAGTCGTATCTAAGTGAAAGGATCCAGAAGGTTGATGTAAATGGGAAAAGGTCACTAGGATCAAAAATTTGTATGGGCGTTCCACAAGGCTCAATCCTGGGACCATTCCTATTCATTGTCTACATTAACGATTTGCCAAACCTTGTAAAGGACAAGAATGAGATAGTACTATTTGCAGATGATACGTCTTTGATTTTTAAAGTCAAAAGACAACAATCAAATTTTGACGACGTAAATAGTACAATCTCTAATGTAGTTGAGTGGTTCACCGTAAATAATCTTTTACTTAACGAAAAGAAAACTAAGTGTGTTAAATTTGTTTTGCCTAATGTTAAGCCAACTGCTACAAGCCTATTAGTGAAAAACGATAAATTGAGTCTTGTGGAATCAGCTGTGTTCCTAGGTATTACCTTAGACAACAAATTACAATGGGGACCGCATATTAATAAATTGTCGAACAGACTTAGTTCTGCAGCATACGCAGTGAAAAGAATAAGAGCTCTGACGGATGTAGACACCGCGAGGTTAGTCTACTTCAGTTATTTCCATAGTCTCATGTCATATGGCCTTTTGTTATGGGGTCATGCTGCGGATGCAAACAGCATTTTTTTACTACAAAAGCGATATGTTCGTGCAATTTATAAAATGAAGCCTAGAGAATCTCTTCGAAATAAATTTAAAGAAATCAACATTTTGACTTTTGTGTCGCAATACATTTATGAGAATTTAATATATGCTAAACGGAATATACATATTTTTGATAAAAATTGTGACAGGCACAGTGTCAACATAAGAAACAAGAATCAACTTGCTTCTCATGTCAGCCGTATTCACAAAATTAGTAAAACATATAAAGGTCAATGTATACGCTTCTATAATAAGGTACCCACTGATATTGAAAGTTTACCGTTAGATAAATTCAAAACTGTAATCAAGCAGAAATTATGTAAGAAGGGTTATTATAAAATATCAGATTATCTAGAAGAGAAAAATCCATGGGATTAGACTACGGTTCTAACAGGCTAATTCAAAATTAAAACTGACCTATGTATGTTGTATATCAATCTTGTACATTCAAACATATTTAAAAGAGCGCGTGGGTTTTTATTGTCGCTTCTTTTTTTCCCACAATGGCGCCACATTGTTTGTGAAGCGATGTAGTTTAGCTGACGTCATTAAGAGATTTTAATATCCAACAATGAATAAACGATTTTGATTTGATTTGAGTGGGAAAAATTATTTCGATAATTTTTTTTTTCTTCTGGTATGTTGTAACTATGAGACATGCTTCGGGAGCGAGACCACAGAATGAAGTACTCGTAATAGTACTGTCATCCAGAACGGACACTCCGCCCCCCTTGTAATCCAACCCGCACCCCCGCGTACACCTTCCCGCGAGATTCTCGCGGTCCTTCTGAGGGTCTTTTGTACCTACTGAATATGCAAGCCTACGCTACCTTCCAATTTCAAATTTCAAATTCGCGCTCGATGTAGAGTTTCCCGGGTGTGGCAAAACCAATGAAGATTCATATAGATCCATTATCTGCCCATCCAATCCTGTCGCGGTCGGCAGAGATCACATCTTGACATTTTCGCTTCTTTCTTCTTCTCTTATTAAGTCTTGGCCATTATTCAGAACGTCCTTTGTTTTCGATTTCGAGCCTTTCCTCTCCATGACCATTTTTTATGGTCAGTGTGTTTACTCTTGACCTCGATCTCGCCCTGAGGACAGTTATGAGGTCGACGTTGGGGTGAGCTTGCCCAATATCAATTGTCTTCTCTTGTTCTTATTTGTAGTCACTACATCTTCTTTGACGCTACAATGGATTGGTTCCGATTTCAGATAACAAATTTATTTACAAAGTATAGAACACAAGAAGTGTTAAAATTATATTAAATTCAACAAATTTATTCATCTTAAATTTGCTCATCGTAGTTTCTTCGTTTAGGTTTTTTTTTCTCTTGTTCTGCAGGTGTCAATAGCTACAAATAGTGCTATCTATCATTAGTTTAAAAAAAAGTTGTGTTGTAAACCCAACAGCACGTCAGCCAAACCACTTTGAACTCTTTTGCATGAAAATAGTGTTGCAAATTTTTCCACTGACTTCCGGCTGATCATATACCAATCTTAGCTCAAATAATAAAAATTTTGTTGGCATAGGAATTGTTGTTTTTTTTATAAAAGAGGCTTATTATCATTTCCTGTGATAATTGACAGGTCTCTAGACATACAAACATGATAACTTCATAGTATTAGTTGTTGGATCGAGAGGGTACGGTCTCTGTACATTATGGAGGACCTAATTAACTGACCGACGGGTGCCATTAATAATGGAAGCGGTCGAAACATGTAGTTTTACCTTTCTTTAACATTGATGGCAAAAATATAGGTACTTTCAACGTGAAACATTATTAATGCACATCTACGGTAATTCAATTTCGAATATTTTTTAGCACATCCGGTTGAGATATTCAAAATTGTTATCAAGCAGAAATTGTATAAGAAGGGTTATTATAAAATATCAGATTATCTAGAAGAGAATAATCCATGGGATTAGGCTATGGTTCTAACAGGCTAATTCAAAATTAAAACTGACTTATGTTTGTTGTATGTCAAAACAAATTTAAAAGAGCGCGTGGGTTTTTAGTGTCGCTTCTTTTTTTTTCCACTATGGCGCCACATTGTTTGTGAAGCGATGTAGTTTCGCTGACGTCATTAAGAGATTTTAATATCCAACAATGAATAAACGATTTTGACTTTGACTTAAACTTACAAAGCGGAAAATAAATCAAAAACGTGAGATGTGAAATGATTTAAATTTAGACTCAGTTTTTTCCGTTTGTTGAGTGAAAATTCTTCACATTTAAAGGTCAAAACATGTATAATACACACTTAAATAACATAGAGCAAGTTACCAATAAATGAGATACGGGCCATGACTGCAGCACGGGCTAATTGAAGAGTCGACTTTGTACAATACATTTCTTGTATTTCGTATATTAAAATGTGTAATACCTAAAATAAATCAAAATCTCATGGTGTGTAAAATAAGCAACGAATTTAAATTGATGAAACCTCGTAATTACAGCTATAAAACACTCATCAAAACAAAAATTGAGGTACGCCAAAAGAATCTAAATGAAATCGTTCCGCGCCAGCGCACGGGTAACCGACAAAAGAAGGACACGAAATAAAATGTAATATGATTAGAAACAAATTACACGGCGTGGGGGGCACCGCGATAAGTCGGGTTGGCCTGCACAGGCTAACTAACCGCGACCCACGTTGGGCGCCACTTTGCTGTACAGCCCCACACCGGGCGCCACTTTAGCCTTTGTTCGCGCACTTTCTTTGTATTTTGTTTCATTTCATGCAAAATTTAATTTCGCTTCCAAGACTCGTGTGGAATGATATTACGAGCGGGTTGCGACCGCTACTAATTTCGTTCGCCTCAAGTGTGTGGACATCATGCCTTTTTCATCACATTCCCTTTCGGTGGTTGGTTTGGTGTTTTCGTTTATTTCGGTATGGTACCGGTGGATTGTGCCTGTGTTAATTACTGGGCGAAACTTACCGGCATTCTTTATCGGTGTCTGTTTCCGGCTTCGGAACGTATTTTAATGGCGTACCTTTGTCGCATGTTACTGCGTTTTATTTGTTTTTTTTGGGTTTCGCTTACTGCATACTTCAGTTTGGCGTGCCTTTCAAAATAATTTTCGTTTGAATTTTTCATATGGGCATTTTAACATGTTACACATTTTACAATGTTTTCGTTATTGAATCAAATTTAATAAAAAAGAAACACTCAAAATAAATATTTTGAATCACAATGAGAGCTGACTTATAGCTATAAATTAGCCGAATACTCTTACTAAGAGGGTTCGGCTCTAAATCGGTGGGAATACCACGAAAAAATCACTTCGCGAGTATTTCCCAGTTTGGTTAGAACCACAGAAAAATAAGGGTAATTAGAAGGAGGATAAAAGAAATAATTCGTCACAAGGTAGTGAAGGCGTCATTCTATGGATTTGACGGGTTATTTTGAATAAATCCTAGTGATCATTGATGATTTGACATAAAAATTTGGGACATGTTGGCAGATGTCATCCCTTAGTAAAATAAATTAGCAAGGTATCTATTACGAGCGAAGCAAGGAGGTCCGAAATCTTTGGTTAGAACATTGCAGGATGAATCGCCTGACTGTCCGAAAAATAAAATGCTTTCGTGCTGCGGAAGACACGTAAAAGCCGTTAGTTCTGGCCAGAGAGAAGGTAATCACTGTCCCGAGGCGCTCGCACCGAACTCAATCGTTATCGAATCTCTCTTTTCTTTTTGTATAGAAAAAAAAAACCGGCCAAGTGCGAGTCGGACTCGCGCCCTAAGGGTTCCGTACCTATCTACCATATGATATACTAAAAGCTTTTGCTCTTTGACTTTAAAAACTCTACGACCATCCAACTTGACCCCTCTTTTATGGAAAAGCTCTTGAAACGGGAGCTCACCTTAATTGGTTACTATTAGTTGTGAGAAAAATTGTAATATTTAATGATTTTAGACTTTTCCCTTTATTTGTACTGTGAGAACAAGCTTCTTTAAAAATTTCATAATTTTAGGTCAACGGGAAGTACCCTATAGGTTTTGCTTTAGTGCATAAATGTATGGAGATGAGGACATAAAAAGCCATATCTTTTGATTGCGTCCTTGTAAAAAATTTAAATTTTCAGATCTTGTGTGGTTTATGGACCTTAATATTCGTTATCAATTTCAACCTGATACCTCTACCCGTTCTCGACAGACAGACAGACGGACAACAAAGTGATCCTATAAGGGTTCCGTTTTTTTTATTTTGAAGTACGGAACCCGAAAAAGAGAGAATCGATAAAGATTGAGTTCGGTGCTAGCGCCTCCGGCTACTATCGATGGTAGTAGTCGTTAAATGAGCCACACCTCTACCCGTTCTCGACAGACAGACAGACGGACAACAAAGTGATCCTATAAGGGTTCCGTTTTTTTTATTTTGAAGTACGGAACCCGAAAAAGAGAGAATCGATAAAGATTGAGTTCGGTGCTAGCGCCTCCGGCTACTATCGATGGTAGTAGTCGTTAAATGAGCCACGTCAGAGTCATTTGGCGGCTCAAGAACTCTGACACCAGGGTTGGTCAGGTCGGTCATCGACCTTGCAACCCACACGATATGATAATGATTTTACTTGCTCTTGACTGTACGTAATAATTGGTCTTTACCTATGAAATTGGCGAAATTTTCTTACAGATTAATGAGATCATAATTCCTATAATACTACAGCATTTTTTTTTCATTTGTCTTTTATTTGAAAGTTGACTTCAAAGTTATCAATTTACGCATAAAATAAAGTTTAGATTTTTAGTTTGATATATAAAATTAAAGGTTCGAAATAGTTCATCTTAAATGTCGTCCGATTTCACCATTAGATTTGTTATATTTTTTTTGCAGGTAATATTTTTCGAAAATTAAATTTATGTCTTCCCAATCATGCTTGAAAAAAAAAGAAAGTTGGATATTTAATTTCTAAAAAAAAAATGCAAAAATGTTAGTACTGAAAATTGAGTTTACCTAAAATTCGCTATACAAAACGGCATTTTCATAGGTAAAGACCTAATATTTCTTAGGTATGAACACCTTAACGTAAAGCAAGTTAGATCAATCCGTCCGCAGTCCGCCTCGGGGTTGGTTGGTATTAACATATTTTTGCGATGCCCCGTGTCTCGTGCTATTTCAAAGGGTCTGAATTTCAAAAATACATCGTCGCACTCTCATTAACTTTGGAACACATAAGGAGTAGACTGAATACTAATTGAGAACTTAGATTATGTTGTGTAGATGCTACACTTCATTACTGATTGTCCAACAACAACAATATTACCTATAAGAAGGTAAAATCTGTGGCTGGTTTGTTTCAGTTGATACATCTGAAACTGCACCGTGGTACGCGGATTCGATACCCGTCCAGGACAAACAATTGTGTGATTAACGCATTTATTATGTTTGTTCTGTGTCTGGGTGTTATTTATCGTTCTTTGTAAATTTAATGACTTACCTTTCTAACCCTGGAGTCAGGGTTGCTGAATCGTCAAAGCCCTCCTATAAATAGTACCTAGTACCTACCCAGGAACAACGGCTTAAAGTGCCTTCAGAAGCACGGAATCATCTGGTTTTCCGGTCAATCAGGTGATTATCCTGCAATGAATAAACAAACTCACGAAGTCTCAAAAAGTGATTTTTATTTTTTAAAAATCCCCAACGGGAATTCAACCCAGAACCTCCTGATCATGAGCCGAACGCTCTAACCACTAGATCTCAGTTATTATTATTATTAGAAATTCTTATCACTCCTCCTCCTCCTCTCTCTCCTCCACCTGTATATCACTGCACTTGTGTCAAATATTTGTCTAGTCTGTAGACAGTTATAGTTTGGGATCAGATGACCTTGTGTGGCATATCCTTCATATTCGTATATCGCTGAGTAATCTGATTAGTCATTTACACCGAACCTGAAACTAAGTACATAAAACCAATTAGATAACTATATCATGTCTACATTATTTGCACTTAATCTTTGGCTCTTATCCAACGGCTCGCGTGGGTAGCTAGGGGTGGGAATGCTCCGTGTTAATTATACGATTTTCTTTGAAATAAGTTAATAAATATTGGATAAGGCTCACCCCTCACCCGGCAGTCCTCTAATGAACCCTCTCACGTCTGTGACTGCCTTTTAGTGGATTTGGGGGTGATTTTCGGACTTAAATAGTCTACCTTGGACCTTTAGAATTATAGGAAAAGAGATCATAATAATTTGAAGAAGTTAAAAAGGCCTGTGCTGGACAGGAAACTTACTCCAGAATTTTACAGTAAAATACGTGCTATACAGGGTGTTAATTTGATTGCGTGCTGTAGCTCAGGGGCGGGATCAGTATCAGTAACTGAACAACTTTGCCTTAGGAATATAGATCGAAATACGAAAAACCTAATTTGAGCTTCCATACAAAATGCGCTATCAGCTGATGCAGTTTCAAAAATGTATTTTCGTATTTCGAGCTATGTTCCATGGGAAAAGTTGTTTAGTTACTGACACTGATCCCGCCTCTAGAGCTAGGGCACGCAATCAAATTAACACCCTGTATTTTTAACAGCCTCCGTGGTCTAGTGGTTACAGTTCTCGGCTCTCGATCCGGAGGTTCTAGGTTCGATCCCAGGTTGGGACACTGTCATAACAAAAATGCTTTTTCAATACATTTGCTCGAAAAACGTACTTACAAGGACGTAAACATTGCTCGTAAGTAGTTACTTACCGAACTAGTGCGGTAAGTAAAAAAAGAATAATACCAAGGAGTTTTTACACTCTGATCATAAAATTATTTTGTAAAAATACTACAGTGGTGACTTTTTACTTGGGTGACGACTGCCTACCTATATTTAAAATAAAATGGAGAGTACCAGGAGAACATAAATCGACAAGAGGCTGACAGTACCCATGGTTGGTTCCTTTACCAAGTGTATCACTTATCCCTGTTTTCTCACAAATGTATTGAAAAACGTCGTAAGATACACGTCCGTAAGGGTTATGACAAACTCGTGCCGATGGTAAACCCTCGACTTCGTCTCGGGCTTACAAAACGTCAACTCGTTTGTAATAACCCTTCTTACGGAACTTGTAACTTAAACTACTATTATGCGACCTCCTCAGTTTGGTTAGGACATTTCAGAATGAATCACCTGATTGCCCGAAAAATTATATGATTCCGTGCTTCGAAAGGCACGTTAAGCTGTTGGTCCCGACTACTATTTACGGATGTATTCATTAATGAGCCATGTCAGAGGCCTTTGGCGGCTCAACAACTCTGTCACCAGGGTTGGTGAGGTCTGTCATCGACCTTGCAACCCACACGACATGATGATGATGAGGGGAAGTACCATAGTCAACAAGCTTGTTAGCGTTGCGGCCGGCACAATAGACCGCTGTGGTTGGTAACCGCATTATGGTGGTATTACATTGTGGGCATGGATTACGAAACATGATTTCTTAGTCGCCTTTTATGACACCTACGAGAAGCGATGGGGTGGCTATTATTAAGCAGATAGCAAAACTGTATTTATTGTATTGCTACGATCGCTACGTTACCGTAGCTGTCTATTACCATAGCTACGACACCGTAGCAAACTTCTACAACAACTAAACGACTGAGACGCAGATTGTTCGAAACAAAGAAGCTATGTCCTCTATTTTCGATCACGAAAGTTAAGCAACATCGGTCTTCTCTTTCTATCGTGTCGATGTCAACACTCATACTTTTTATACCAGTATTGGCATTTGGCCTGGCCTTCTCCAGATCCTTTAGCGAGCATATCGTAGGGCATGATGCGCATGCTGTGAGGTAGCACATAATTTGTGGCATCACACCGCAGTCGCAGATGTTTTCTCTAGCTTCTATGTAGCCCCACAGGCTCAGGTTGTCTTTGCAACTCCCAATCTGGGTGCGCAGTCTATTTTAGGCCTTTCAGGTGGGCCGGGAAATTTATGCCCAGGTGGTAGTTTTTCTGCCGGTGGAAAAAAAAGTTGGCGCAGGGAGAACATCGGTTGAGCTAGAGCGTTCTCAAGCAATGAAAGGCTCTCTAAGACGTTGTTTTTTTTTTCTTTGATATTTTTTATATATATTTTTACCTCCGGCGGACCTACTTTATTAACTGTTCTACATAGCAGTATTGCATAAAACATTTCTATTTTGAAAAGGCGTCTTCCCTCTCAGGTGATCAAGCGTTCCATCGATGCCGTTTGATCCGCCGCCGCCCTTTGATCCCGCCGATCCCCGTAACTCGATTAGTTGGCGTGTTTTCACCTACTTCCGCTAATTTCTTTGATAGGAGATGGTTCTTACTTATTTTATCATTAATTTAGTAATCCTAGCGTTTTTTTAATGTGACGTGATATTAGCAGAAAGATTTTTCCAAAGTGTTAGTTTTTTTAATCCAAAAACTGATCAAAGTCGAATTTCTAATACAATCTATTGTCTATGTTACCGTTTGCTTTAAAATTTTTGGCTCATTCAATAAAAGTTATCCGGATTAATTAACTGGGTAAGTACAAGTCCAATGAAAATTATTTTTCTTTACTAACTCAACGTCGATTCAAGTTGAGTAATTAATTTTTCCTTATATTCATGAATCAGTCTTTTCACCTATTTTAAAAAGTGCAAAAACTATTTTCTTGAAAGTATTTTGTCGTTTTTATGATACATATACAAATTTCCGAAACAGGCCCGAGGATATTATGCCACTCGGGCAGTTAAGAACACGAACCGCCATGCAGGTAAGAACGAAGCCGCAATGTCATGTTGCCAGTCGCATGTCGCAAACAGCTTCAGAAATCCTCCCTTGGATGGAAAATGTGTGTTCTAGCGCACTAGTGATTCGACTTTCATCATTTTGGTCGAAATCTTGTGCGCTAGTGGTCAAATGTCTAACTTTACGTTGAAATATTAACATAAATGGCCATTAAAACCATAAAAAAAATACATGGTGAAATATCAAGATTTTAAAAAGGTTTTTAATTGAACAGAATTGTATCTTTGCTAACCGCGTTTGAGAAAAAAAATCCCCAGCAGCACCTGTTTTTGTGATATTTTGCAATATTTTTTTCAAAACCGCAAAAGTTCACTAGTTAGTTTTTACACACAAAAAAGTTATCTATTATATATGAATATTTTAGGTATCATGATTTAAAGTAATCTCAAAATATCAAAAAAAATATCATAAAAAAAAATTTTTTCATTAATTTTTTGACATTTTTGTAAGTATAGAAAAATTAAAAGTACCGATTTTTTTATAGAAGGTTTGTCTCATACAGTGTGTTTACCCCAGCAAAGGTTCATCGACTGAGCATTTAATGCATGAGTCTTCATACAACGATCCGCTTCATTTCCTAGACTAATTGGAAGCCCTAACGGGACATTGTAGGTTGTGCAATGTGCAAGCACCTAAACAGAATAAAATGAAACCCATACTGCAGATTCTGTGCAGAGGACGATGAAACGCCTACACACCTAATCTGCCACTGTGATGCTCTAACTCTAAGCAAAAGTCGGGCAACAGGAGGAAATATAAAGTCCTGATGAAATAGTGAACATAATTTTAGTATGTTATTCAGACCATAAAACTGAACAACTTTCCGCAAGGATCATAGGTTGAAATACGAAAAACCAAATTTGACCTCCCATACAAAATGTGGTCAAAAAGGTGGTCAAAAATTGATTTCGTATTTTGAGCTATGTTCCTTGGGGAAAGTTGTTCAGTTTCATGGTCTGAAAAACATACTAAAATTATATTCACTATTTCATTAGGACCTTATAGACTATACCCTGAGGATGCCCGAACACTCAATCCTAGGCAGATCGTCAGCTTCCTTGAGGCTGTCGCTGGTGCCGAGGAGATGTAGTATTAAGGGGTTGGCTACAATAGATTTTTGCATTTTGTTAGATGTTTGAGTGACCGTTGGGAATAAGGAGCCCGGCCCCTTTACCCTCAAAACATAATCATGGTAAGTTATTTTTTTTTTCGCTTTCTATTTTGATGACACCGAAAGTGACAGTATTAGATTTAAAAGAGCTTAAACTTTTGAGACGATTTTTGCAACTGGCAGTATGGCTCGTAATATTACATATATCAAAGCCGTATTATTTAGAAAAAAAAATGTATTTGAATCATCATCGTGACATCTCATAAAACTGAAAATCTCGTAAATAATTCTTTTTACCTCTGAAACATCTCTGAAATATTTCAATCTCTACCAAGTCTTCACTTATGACTTGTTTTTCATCGATCTTCTTCAAACAAATTACCATCAATAGCTTTAATGACTTCCGCCAAATGAACACCTCAAAGTCACCCGGTTTTAGGTGCACAAATACCAATTTATGCCTAAAGGAAGTAGGCCAGTGGCTTCCAAACTATTCGACGAAGTAAAACTAAATCGTGGCTTAAAAGATAAAATTAATGCTTTCCCAAAATAGCGTCAGATGTTTTTTCTCACACAATCGGAATAGGGAACATGTATAAATTTTTTTTGTCGCATTTATTAACAAAATATGAAAATATCGTAGAGATGACAAATAGTGAAACCGAAATTTAAAGCAGCTAAGAAATACGGCCGATTTAAGCATTAAAAACTACTAATTACGCACCGATTAGACAGAGAGATCCGACATGAATAGTGACGTCACAATGCACTACGGCCATATGAACTCCATATTAAAATTTATTTTGCTAGAAGGAGACAGAAACAAATCTTCGATGGCTTATAACTTTTTTAATATTATAGTTGTTCGAAAAATAGTTTTACTAGACTGTTTACTACATGAATAAAAATATTTTTTTAACAAAAAAAATTCGTGCACGTTCCCTATGGTGAAGACCAGAGGCGGTGTTTATTACTTTTGCAGGGCTAGATTGTTAGTCGATTCTTTTAACCCATAACACAGAATAAAGTAATAGTACCAGAACGGACATTCTCCGTTCCTCTTGGAATCTACCCCGCACGCGCGCACCTGCCCGCGAGTTTCTCGTGGTCCTTCTGAGGGTCTTTTGTTCTGAATATGAGAGCCTACGCGACCTTTTAATTTCAAATTCGTGCTCGATGTATGTTGTGCCCGGGGTGTGCCCATAGTTATTAGAACGCAGTTCAGCGTACTTTATTCATTACATCGACGTACGAGTATAATATCGGTTGTAACATTAGTTATGGCTATTTTTTACTTTAAAATTATTAATATATATATAATAGAGTGCCTCTAGAGATACTTAAGGTGTTTTGTTACCTTATTTTTCAGTTAAAAAAATTTACATCGAGTTCTACCAAACTGTATACTACTTTTTTGCCAGGCAAAGCTATTTTAGGCCCTAATCGACAAGGCTTTTTTATCTTAATATCTCATCTCACTAATATTATAAATACGAAAGTATCGATGTTTGTTCCACTATCACGCCTAAACGGCTGAACCGATTTCGATGAAATTTGAGAGGTTAGATAGATCAAGAACTAGAACGACACATAGGCTACAATTATCCCGTAAAAATGCATGGTTCCTTTAGGAGAGCTATTTAAAAATTCTTAAGTAGACAGATGAGACACTAGGATGACACAAAAAATATATCACGCGAGCGAAGCCACTAGTAAAAGCTAGTTATAAATACGAAAGTATGGATGTCTGTTTGTTTGTTCCACTATCACGCCTAAACTGCTGAACCGATTTCTATGAAATTTGGGAGGAAGATAGATCAATCACTGGGCTAACATATAAGCTATATAACGCGAGCGAAGCCGCGGGTAAAAGCTCGTTTATTTCATAAAGCCATTTTCACTAGGCTGAACCATCACCATTGTTCACCTTAAAATTTTAAAGATCAAGTTTAGGAACCGCTGTAGTAGATAAATAATTCCGATCAATCGCAGAAGCAATCAACGTCTAATTTTCGCCGTAATCAGCCTTAAGGGAAAGCAGGGTGATAGAAGGTAGGACCAGGGCAGTGAATATCGAATTATCGGGCTTGGTGGATTCGTGTCACCTTAAGTTCATTAAGATTGCTTATTGGTAAAGATGGAGGTTTTTAAAAGTCAAGTAGCTAAATTAAATTTATTGCCCTTTGGAAGGCACGTTAAGCTGCTCTAGCTACTGTTACTGATAATGGTTGCTAAGCCAAGTCACAGGGCAACAAGTAGAAAATTTAAATTTATTGTGCTTTGGAAGGCACGTTAAGCTGCTTTAGCTACTGTTACTGATAGTTGCTAAGCCAAGTCAGAGGGCAACAAGTAGCAAATTAAAATTTATTGTGCTTCGGAAGGAACGTTAAGCTTCTCTGGCTACTGTTAATAGTTGTTAAGCCAAATCAGAGGGCATTAGCGGCTCAAAAACTCTTGACAGTCGAGTGGGCCTATAACCTGACAAAGTCCCGTTTGCATTCTTGGGTTGCGGAGGAAACACGCTCACTTTTGCCCATCCTCTGAGTCAGGATAAACTTTCACCAATGCTGTGCGAGGGAGCAAAGCTGTGAGCTGAAAAATTCCAACCAATTAAAAAAAAGAAACTTAAATTTTAACTGTTTATTTCATGCAAAAACAAACTTATTAACTTATTTTTACAAGACTTGGAACATTAAAAATTAAAGATTATATTTAGTCCTGCTTAGTTACTCGCTAGCTGACATTTTAATTAATTAATAATTAATTTAATTGTAATGCTCCATTTGACAGCTCTATTTGACAAGCTTGGAGAATGGCGCAATCCTATTGGTTGGAATTTTTCCACCTTACTGGTTGGCTAGCATAGCTTTAGTGGAAAGGCATCCTTAGTCGCCTTTTACGACACAGATTCGGCTCTACCTTATTACGTATTCGCAAACAAACAAGATTGACATGGACAAGTCGTATCATAACATGACTCGGCTGGAGTTATTAGCCGCGTTCAGGGGTCATCTATAAATGGGATAGGCTACAATAATATTGTGGCTTTTTAGGGTTCCGATACCAAAATGGTAAAAAAAAGGAACCCTTATGGTGCCGCTCTGTCTGTCTGTCTGTCTGTCTGTCCGTCTGTCTGTCACACCTCTATATCTCAGCAACCACTTACGCTATCGAGCTGAAATTTGGAATAGTTTTAGAATATAGTTGCCCAACTTAATTGCACATGAAAATTTTTTGAAAAAAGTATGATTATTAATGTAAAGGGGGCCAAAATAGGGGGGGGCAAATTTCAAATTGTCGCTACTAGGTCGAGTGGGGTATCATATGAAAGGGCTTTACTTGTACATTTTAAAATATATTTTTGTATTTTTTTAAGTTTCTTAGTTTTCAAGTTATGATGAAAAATGTCAAAAAAAATACCATTCCCCCCCCCCCTTATCTCCGAAGTTTGAGTAAGGGAAAATCTGAATTAATTACAGTTGACAGAGGTTTATGTAAACTTTACAGCAAAAATAAAACGATCTTTCTAAGTTGCACAGTTTTTCAGAAATCTGCAAAAAACCTTTACAAACAAATTTAGTTTTGCGGTCCTGAAAATGGACTTTATTGCTTCCAAAAATACTATAGGTATATCGGAACCCTCGGCGCGCGAGTCCGACTCGCACTTGACCGGTTTTTTATAATAGTCTTACTCTTGACCACAATCTTACCCTTAAAAGGAAACCGATGAGGATGACGATGGAACGAGCTCACCGCAACCGCGTCTTAGGTATGCGCGGGGAGGTGGGGTAAAGAAAGAGCAAGAACTAGTTGCCGCCGTGAGCGATGACGAGCGATGCCCCCCCCCCCCCACCCCCCCGGTCTCGCCGGTCGCATACCTAAGGCGCGGTGCAGCAGTTGCGGTCAGACTATAGAAGAAGCCTATTTTCTCGTGACTTGAATGGATTCGGGTAATATGAACTCGGGATAATAAACACGCGGGTGATTCTGCAGCCTTAACATAAGAGCTCTTGAGTTAATCAAGGCCAGAGGCATGCATGGCGACTACTGTTTTTAGGGCTCCGTAGTCAACAAAGAACCCTTATAGCTTCGTCATGTCCGTCTGTCGGTTTGTCTTTCAGTCTGCGGCTTAGCTTAGATACCCTTTGTTATAGAAAGCTGTAATTTAGTACGGATATACATCCACGCTGACAAAGTAAAATAAAATGTTGAAAATAGTTTTTTGGGCTACCTCGCCAAAGTAAAGTGTTTTTTCTTGTCAACCCCATCGTGTCCGCACACGTAAAATAAATAATAAATAAAATAAAAATCTTTATTGCACCAAATCAACAAATTATAAGAGGGAAATTGTGGAGGACTCTGGTCTCTGCCTACCCCAACGGGAAAGAGGCGTGATGTTATGTATGTATGTATGAAATTAGCAAATTATAGATAGGACTTTTAAAAATAATGTTAGTAAGTGTATCAAATTTTTCGATTTAAAGTGCAATTTCGCAGTGTTTGCAATCCTGTGTTTCGGTTCAATGGCTGGGCACCGCTCTTATTAGCTTCAAATTAGGCCACAAATAGGACCGACCGTGTTAGGCGTTGGTCACCACCAACCTTCAGGTGATCCGTCTACTCGTTGGCTCACAAAAATGACTTATGCCATAAAAATACATGTTTGTCATATAAAATACGGGCACAACACTTTCGACAAGTTGCCAGGCCCTCTAATATAAAGTGGTGTATAGATGACCCCTTATCTCGCATCTTGTTCACCCTTTACGAGTCATTGTTTTTGCCTCATCACTCCAAGAGGGGTCTGATCCGAATCGACATTTCACGTAAGAGCCTGTAAAAACTCTATATGAAATTACAACTTTAACTTTACCGTCCGAGAACACTCCCTTGCGAAACTCCACCCTTATTTTAAGTTACTTAAGGTGTGTATGAGAGTTTGGTGATAGCAAATGTAACTTTGCCAAAAGACAGTACAGGATACATGCTTGAATTATTTAGATGGCAATCATGCGTCCGCATTCTGATCGTTATTCTCATTGGAATCGAATAGGACGTCTCATGTCCCTTTCTTTTATTTGCCGAATGAAAGGGATAGACGTGAGGGTATGCAAAACGCGTTGTGAAAGTCATTTCTAATGTTAGGGTGATGTTTGTATGTGAGTATTCTTTTTGAATTATAAAGGAAGCTGTTACGATTGTAATTTGAGTCTGACTCCTGCAATTATTTTTGTGAGATGATATTGGAGTGGCACATTGTACAGTCGAGAGCACATCGAGCTTGAGGCATTGGACTTTGTGTTGTTCTTATTTCAATAGAAGTATGGGCTAGCGTAGCACTGCGAGTGTCGTCGTTGACTGTACCTACTTGTATTTATGCTGAGTGCATGCTGAGTGCTGTACCGATACATGTTTAAATAGCTTAATTTTTAGGGTTCCGTAACTCAAAATAAAAAAAAAAACCGGTCAAGTGCGAGTCGGACTCGCGCGCCGAGGGTTCCGATATACCTATAGTATTTTTGGAAGCAATAAAGTCCATTTTCAGGACCGCAAAACTAAATTTGTTTGTAAAGGTTTTTTGCAGATTTCTGAAAAACTGTGCAACTTAGAAAGATCGTTTTATTTTTGCTGTAAAGTTTACATAAACCTCTGTCAACTGTAATTAATTCAGATTTTCCCTTACTCAAACTTCGGAGATAAGGGGGGGGAATGGTATTTTTTTTGACATTTTTCATCATAACTTGAAAACTAAGAAACTTAAAAAAATACAAAAATATATTTTAAAATGTACAAGTAAAGCCCTTTCATATGATACCCCACTCGACCTAGTAGCGACAATTTGAAATTTGGCCCCCCCTATTTTGGCCCCCTTTACATTAATAATCATACTTTTTTCAAAAAAATTTCATGTGCAATTAAGTTGGGCAACTATATTCTAAAACTATTCCAAATTTCAGCTCGATAGCGTAAGTGGTTGCTGAGATATAGAGGTGTGACAGACAGACGGACAGACAGACAGACAGACAGAGCGGCACCATAAGGGTTCCTTTTTTTTACCATTTTGGTATCGGAACCCTAAAAACGGAACCCTTATAGGATCACTTTGTTGTCCGTCTTTCTATCTGTCTGTCTGTCAAGACCCTTTTTCTCACGAACGGGAGGGGAGCGAAGAGTGTCCGTTCTGTGTGATAGTACTTTGCTTTATTCTGTGGTCAAGTTTTTATTGTCGCTTCTTTTTGTCCCACCAAGGCGCCACTGTTTGTGAAGTGATGCAGTTTAGCTGACGCCACCATTGAGAGATTTTAATATCCAACATTGAATAAAATATTTTGAGTTTGAGTAATGAGTTCACATCATTCTGTTTTAAGAAGATTGACTTGATATAACTTCTTTAAAAATTCCAACCTCTCAATCTTCCAAAACAAGCACCAATTCCCATATCCGTCGAAGTGCAAGACATTTTTCCAACAAACCGACCAGCTCCGTAAATTAAAATGTGAATAATTAACAAGGACCTAGGGATGAGGAGGGGGTAAGGGGAGGAACTGACCGAGAGGGGGGGCGCCCAGATGTATTAGTTTTAAGCTCCGGGGTGGATGGTTTTTGAAGGCTGATATAGATGGATGTGGGAAAGTATTTTTGGTTGTTTCTGTGATATTATCTGTATTAGGATAGTGACGGACCTGACTGATTGAACATGCTGAATAATTCTAAAGTGTGTTTTGCGGCCAAATAATTTACTATGAATACTCATATCATATCTGTCGAGTTATTTAAAAGTAGAATGTACCAACAAGCAGAAAACTGAAAAAACCAAACTGAATTGAAAACCAAGGAGGTAACCGATCTTCCTGAGACCCAGCCTATCTGGCAAGGCAGTTGCATAATAAACCTTACAGTCACACAATAGGACTTGTTTGCCTAAGTACCAGGAGGCTATTCAAGAATAACAACCAAAGATGTAACTTATTAAAGATTTTATTTAAATTACTAGCTTGCAAATGAATGCTATGCTTGCTATGTTCCTTGGGAAAAGTTGTTCAGTATCGGTTGTTCAGTTGTTCAGTACATGCAAACCTTTTGATATCAGGAACTAATTCAAAGTCACCCTATATAGAATATGAAAATGAAAAACTGCGATGTAAACAAAGGAATGTATTGGTAAGTAGAAAGTTTCAATGTTTGTTTGAATTTCCGCGCATTTATTGAGAAAAGTACTGTACAAGCCTTGGCCGTAACCAGGTCTTGAAGAACTTACGCATGTAGGCCTCGGCTACGCCTCCGTACACATTATCACGTTCGTTCTTCAATACCTTTTTTGTCGGCCACTACAGTTATGTACTATTGTGAGATTTCCCCATTTTTGTTAGGACATAACAGGATACCTAATTGTCCGAAAAGAAGTAAGTTTCCGTTTTTCGAAAGGTATATTAAGCGGTTTGTCCTAGCTTCAGGATTTGTGAGCTCGGTCTTTGATCTTTCAACCCACACGATATGATGATAATAAATAAATTAATGGTACTCGTACACAGAAAAGCTGTACCGGGAACGATTTGTATAGGTCTTTACCTATGAAATTGCCGTTTTGTATAGCGAATTTTAGGTAAACTCAATTTTCGGTATTAACATTTTTGAATTTTTTTTTTTTAATTAAATAACCAACTTTTGATTTTTTTTAAGCATGATTAGGAAGACATTAAGCTAACAGAAGCTTAAGTTAAATTTTCGAAAAATATTATCTGTAGAAAAGTATAACAAATCTAATGATGAAATCGGACGACATTTAAGACGAACAATTTTCGACCCTTTTGTTTTGTTTATCAAACTAAAAATAAAAACTTTATTTTGTGCATACATTGATAACCTTGAAGTCAACTTTCAAATATAAGACAAATGAACAAAATAGCATTAGAATTATAGGAATTATAATCTCATTAATCTGTAAGAAAATTTCGGCAATTTCATAGGTAAAGACCTATTATTAATGTCTCTGACGCTGCTCTGACGTCTGTCAAACTACATCTTTTCACAAACAAAGTGACGCCGTGTGTGGAAAAAAAAGAAGCCACAAAAAAAAACTCAGTTTTGTAAAGCATTCAAAGGGTTGTTGACTTGGTTTGCCCTTAGCCAGCAGCTTAGCTTCTGTGACTTATCTACTAGTCGTGGGTTACTATTGGCACAGATTAAATAGTAGGTAACTAACCGTTTACAGATCCGACACTCCTAGGCAGGGTGCCGACAAATTTCAACCTTAGCATAAAGTCGATACTTACAGTGCACCGCTTAGGACACGTTTTTAAATAGCGGGTGATCGAGGACAGGTGGGCTAAAGCGATGATTTTGTCACTTTATGAGATACTGAGCGAGATGCAAGTAGGTATGTAATATTGTTCAATCAAACATGCAAATACTTACTTACCTATTTTGCCGCCATAAGCTTAAGATGACATAAAGAAAAGTAAAATCTGCTGCCTCACCCAGTCGACTTCTAGCGCCGCGTTGCATACCTAGAGTGCGGTGTGTCACAGGCCTGTTATTGGGTATTCCGAGCCTTTCTCATTGGGCTTTTGGCCCAATAATCTTGGGCGTTTGCCCTTATCAACTGTTTCAAAAGTTGCTTTTTTACAATACCTTACCTGTGCTATAGAGAAAGCCTCAAGACATGTATATTGAATAGCGCGCGGTTTTGACGAAAGCTAAAAAAAACAGCGCACAGTATAAATATAAAACATTCTGTACAATTGACTCGGGATGCTGACTTTACGGTTTACACCGGAAACAACACGTATTCCCGCGGATTGGTTGTCGAAGATGTAGAGTCGTTGGAAGAGACAAAATGGCATATTGTAGTGTATGGAGTATGGAGACACCCTAATTTAAGAGTATAATGACTTTTAATTAGTTCTTGATAGAAAAAAATATGAATGTACTCATGATACTGAACAACTTTCCCTAAGGAACATAGGTCGAAAATCAAGTTTTGACCTCCCATAGAAACTGCATCAGCTGATAGCTCATTTTGTATGGGAGGTCAAATTTGGTTTTTCGTATTTCGACCTATGTTCCGTGGGTAAAGTTGTATCATGAGTACATGCGTATCATTTGCTATCAAGAACTAATTAAAAGTCACCCTATAGATATACCTTAATGAGGTGTACTAGCAACCGTAATTGTGACATAGCACGACCTTCAGTCGAGTTATTTTTATAAATAAAATATTTTATAATTTATTTAAGGTAAACAAAGTATCAATTTACTTTATTAAATCTCTGTTATTATTTTAGCTATTATAAACAAGGCCTGTGGTCTCTGCCTACCCCGACGGAAACAAGATGTATGTATGTAAACAAGGCTATCATATTACACTAGAGTTTAGCATATAAACCCAATACTTGCAATAAATAAATAGTTCTCGAGTGTATTCTTGTACCTCTAACGCGGCACACTTCAATATCATGCATGAATACATTTAAAGTAGGGCCAACGTAAGAAGTCCGTTTTGACGTTTCCTTAACACCAACACACATGGTTCATTTTTCTTTGCAATTTTCTATAAGTTTTTCAGTTGTCACAACGGATGGCCTCACTTTAGTTTTTAGAATTGGTGTCGAAATATTTACTTCAATACCTGGATATTTTTGTACTGCGTTTGAAATTCTAGTATGTCACTCTGAACAATTTCCCATGGAAATACTCTCGTTTTCGGCCGTATTGGCAAACACGTTTGGTAACCAGTTGCTAAAGAAGGAAAAATAATTCATCTATTACCGCAGATTTTCCCTCTGGCTATAAGAGTAACAATTGTTTTCTTAAGGATTTTCTTGGGTACCGAATTTGACAAGATGTTTCCGAAATAAATCTTTCTTTTCAATCGAGTCAAGGACAAACAACTAACTGCAGTGGAGGGGATAACGCAAATTCCCCTTTCACCCATTAAAGATGATGTTTACAAAGATAAGGATCTCAAGATATTCTTTTTTGAAGTGGAAACTTCTTTAGCGGCGCTTGGCACTTATTTAGATGGGTAAAAAAAATTTTACTCGCGTCAGATCTCGCGTCAGATCCGTAAACTGATCGAAAAAGCGTCGACTGTCAACCGTATTGTTATTACAATACTTTATTCAGTGACATCAAAGAAGTACGCGAGCAATGGCGCGATTTACCCTTACAAAAAGCATAACATTAAACATGCAAGTTTTCACTTATGCCGGCACTCTCGGAGTACAACCCGTCCTTTTTTTATATTTGGCAATCGTCAACCCATATTTGGGGGCATTTCTGCCAGTGTCGTGTTCTATAACATTCTTCAGTTTTTAGAAATTCTTCAGTTTTTATAAGTTAAAAATATGGCGGGTCGCCCTACGCCGTGGGAATTGTTTATTGCTCCCCCCGTAAAGCGATATAGTGGACTTTACGAAGGAAAATGTCCGTGACTTTTTGAGACAACACACACGGGGTTTAAACACGAGATCGCTGGAAATCTTCATTAGCTGCGCTCTCCGTAGTCAATTCACTGCATAACACACTATTTTATGTCCACTAAATCACTACATACACAAATACAAGAATTTCAACCGAGCAGGCAAGAGCCCATGCCGAGTTCCCGCCAAAAAGTAAAGATATTCTTGTCTTTTCCATTGTCCAATACTCCATGTAACCACGTTTAATAATTAACAATATCCCGATGCGGGGCGCAGTTTTTACGTTTAAATCGTCGATCCGGGATAAGGTGATCAATATTGAATTTCGGCGGGAAAACCTCGGGATCCTCGGCCGTTTTCGGTAAAGTTCGGATTTCGAATTGAATTAAATATGTGCACGTGATTGGCTAGGTTTTCGGAGTACGTTGTGATTGGTCGGCGCGTTGATTAGACTCCGAGATTTTGGTATTTTGTGTTGTTTTTTTCGTTAAAAGTTATTATTGCTGAGCAAAGATAAACTAATCATTACCTACTTTGTTTTTCATTCCACCTTATTTTCTGTTTATATTGTTCTGAATTTATAGTAATTTATCTTTCTTCCAAATACAAACATACATAACATCACGCCTGTTACTTGTCTAGGTAGGCAGAGACTACAGCCCTCCATCTGCTACGATCTCGTCATACTGTATATACCGCGCGACCGAGCTTCGCTCTATAATAGCCGCCTCAACATTAAAATATCATCGGGTGAGCAAGCTATGCTACCCGCCAACAGATGGCGCTGTAGGTTTTTAAAACGCGGTAAGTCAAATCTATCCAAGAAAGTCCCTCTATTGCCTCTTTTAAACTAAAAGTAAAGGAACATTTTCTTCGGCAAATCACTGCTTCGTCGCAGTCATCAGTCGTGTAGTCATCATTTTGTATTTCTCTCTATAGCATTTAGTATTTTTATTTATTTATTTATGTATGTACATATTGCGTGTATTTATATATATATATATATTTATATATGTATTGGGGTTTATTGTATTTAAGTAGTTAGTAGTATATTAGTTTAAGTAGTATATACGTGTAAAAATATATTATATTTTCTTTTTGAAATTCTCACTGCACACTTGTGTCCCGCTAAACGAATATTTTCTCTCACGACCTTAGGTTGGCTGGAAGAAATCTCTTGCAGAGATAAGCCCGCCTTTGTAAATGTCCTCTTGTATGTAATTCTCTGTATGTTAATTGTGCAGTAAAGAAAATAATAAGTATTTTAAAAAAATACTTAAAAATACAGGGAAACGAATTTTACCAGACATGAGACCTAGGCTATATCGATTTTTCGATATTGGTAAATTTCATCGAAATCGTTAGAGCTGTTTTCGTAAAACCGATTACAAATATATAAAGGGTGTAAGGGACGGTGTACCGAAAACTTAAAGGGCTTGCTCAGTCAACGAAACTGATCAACTTTCTCAAAGAAACATATGTTGGGAAATTAAAAAAAAATTTTGATCTCTCCATACTAATTGCCCACTCTTCTGGTCGAACAGTTTGTATGGAGAGGTCAAAATTTTTTTTTCATTTCCTAACGTATGTTTCTTTGGGAAAGTTGTTCAGTTTCATTGACTGAGCACGCCCTTTCAGTTTTCGGTACACCGTCTCTTACACCCTGTACGTACACAAATATTGCTCGTTTAATAGTATTAGTGCGGTCAGTTAGCTGTTTCACGTAAACACGCCTTACAATTTCTATGTAACTTTTTTGAAATTCAAGAATTGGCTCCTATCAAAAATTTAGAGCTATGTACCTAACTAGTAACTGGAAAAAATTTGGTGCAATTTGGCGATCTTCGTGGTGTTTTTGTTGGCTTTAGAGCAGTTCAATAAAGAAGAATTGAAAAATTATGTAAATCACCCTATGCTGGCAAGGAAACTTAGTAAAAAATTGCTAGAGGTGCCTGCGTGTGGTGATAATTATTATGCACAGAGAAGTAGGAAGCACTTGGTCCCTAAAATATATAATAATATACCGGATGAAATAAAAGAAAAATGTAAAACTTTCAATTTGTTCAAGTCTAAAACTAAAGGATTTTTATTAAAAGAAATTAAAAGTAAATTGAAAATGTAATGTACCTAATCTTTGCATCGTAACACAACATATCATTAATAACTAATTGATCTGACGCATGAATTGTACCGTTATTAGTACGAATGGCTGTACGTCAGTGGAAACACTCTGACCTTGAACTAATCTCCGGATTCAGAAACTTGTGGCTTAGTACGCTGGTTCAGCTTATACTGGTTTTGTTTCCACTTACTTGCTGCCGTGCGTAAATGGGTATGTGTAAGTATATTTACCCGTCTGGTAATTTAAGGGAGTATCCTCTGCCAACAAACTGCTCTGCAGTTTGGCAGAAGTATAACACATGTAAATAGGGTGTTATTATCTGAATAAAAAAAAATTTTTTTTTCTTCTTCGTGTCACTGTGCAAATACCAGATGCTTTTAAATGTCTTCCTCCCAAAACCTTGCCACTTCTATGGCTTTATTCGACGCCTCTCTTCTGGCGATATAAGACTATAAGGGACCGGACTATATAGGATTCTTCTAAAAATTTTGTCAATTGACTCTGATTTGCGAACATACTCCTGTTGTTATACTACCACTAGCTGTTACTCTCCTCTGATGCCCACTTTTTAACATTCCCATAAAACGTCCACTGCTGGACAGGGAACTCCCTCCAGAATACAGCAAAAAATCGTGGTACTCAGGAGAGGAATTACCATAGTCACCACACTTTTAAGCGTTACAGCTGGCGACCGCTGTGGTTCGTGACCGCAGTATGTAAGATGTTGCTTCCCATCCTCCGGTTCGACGACCCTTAGTCGCCTCTTACAACACCCACAGGTAGAGATGGGTTGGTACCATTCTTTGCCGGCACCACAAGGACGTAATTTCACTTTCATCGTAGTTGTGTAACTACCTTGGATGAATGAATAACACTTTATTGCAAACTCATACAGGAAACATTAACAAATAGTGCGTTATTAAATGTGGGCATTAGGCTGCCTTATTACTAAGACTGATCTCTTCCAGACAACCTATTGATAAAAATCAACACAACACAGAAATCTGTAGTGTAGACTCTGTGTAGTGTACTCATATAAACATGTTACAAAAATTACAGAACAAGCACATAACTTACCTACATATGTACAATACATAAATACAGTATATACTAGTAGTAAAAACGTTACTCCCTTCTAGAATAATCAACTGACTTTCATCATTACTTGCGATAACCTTTTTCCTGTCCACCCTTTTCCACAATCTATCATTATTTAAAATTTAAACTTTTTCTCTAGAAGGTAACCCCTTCCTTTCACGGTTACCCCTTTCGACACCGTCCCCCCCGGGACTCGAACCGCGTATGCATATTAAACGTCATGAGCAAAAATAGAATACATTCATAATCCTATTTTTCTATTCGTGCTCCCCTCATTAATAGCTCTAGTGTGGTACTGTTGTTTCTCATAAGATACACGCTAATTTCGAAAATGAGTTTGTTATATTTTCATATATTTTTTAAGAAAATCTCGACCAATCTTTTTTATGTGACACATCCTCGTATTGGGATCTACAGAGAATTAAAAAAATACAAAATTTTAAAATGACATGTTTTTTATGATATCCACAAGCATTTTCAACTCGCTTAATTTTCTTATGATTCTGATTTAAAATCTAGCCTTCACTGATATTCATCTTTTTCTTTTCTTAGCCTGTACTGTCCCACTGCTGGGCAAAGGCCGTCTCGTTCCTCCAACCATCGTGGTCCTGAGAAAATTCCCACCAACCGCGTCACGCCACCGACGACGACGTTGGCCATCGTGTGGTTTCCATTGTGTGACGACTTTCGCCCATCGTCGCGGATGCATTCGGCTCACATGTTCTACTTGAGCCTGGCTGTCTTACGACCCACGTCAGCAATTTATCTATTTAATTTTGTGGTCATCATCATTTATTGTGGATTTTAAGATCGATGACCAACCTCACAAACCCCGATGTCAGAGTAGTTGAAGCCGCCCGCCCGCACGAGCGTCTGACGTGGTTAATTAATCCCTGACACGCGAAAAAATGCGTATTTTTTATTTAATGTTTTCTAGCAAAAAAGTCATCGAATTGAATTAATTAAAATATTACATTAGTTAAGGATAGTGACTAGGGCTAGTGTATTTTCAGTACACGATTGGATAAATTTCAATCGATAGAAAAAATCTCAAAATCACCCCTCTTTTATTACATTTAACCTCATTTTATGTCTGAAATAAACAGTATTTTCGCTAATAAAAAAAATACACGATACTAATAGTCATGATGACATAAGGTAAAGATCGTTGATATGTGTTTTGACTTTATTTTACACATATTAACACAATTCCAAAATAACTAATAATTTCGCATTTTAGCGTGCAGTGCATCCCTATCGCACTTACACAACGTGTTTGTATGAGTGAGGAGGGCAATCGTTCCTCAACTACAATACTAAATGTTATCATGTTAAGGCACCTTTAAACACCCTTAAACCAACAGTATATGTATTTCTTAAAAAAAACACATCAATATTTCCATAATAGTTCTCTTAGTTTCATGTTGTATTATTGACATATTTATTCACTTTCATTATTGTCTTTATAATTCGTAATCGTGTTATTTAATTTCTGTTCATAGTACCACACCAAACTCTAAAACACAGCACACACAAAACATAGATTATATTCTCTTTGTTTAATTAAAATGGCCGATCCGATTCCCCTAACCCGATTTTTCATACCGTATGCAAATATATCGTAAATTTTATATTTTTAATTTATTTCTACGCGCCATCATTGACTTTGTTAATGGTTGATTGGTATGGATATTTTTCTTTTGTTGTATCAAAGATGTTTGTGTGTGTATTTGAAACGACAAAACAGAAATACATGTGGAATTTTAAACAGCATATAAAATCTTGGCCGGCTTACCTATCTTTTCTAAAATATTTATATTGTACGTACTTTTAAGTCACAACATTGGGATGATTCATACTCTATATATTCTTCTATACGATTCAATCCATAACCTTTTAAAATAAAATAAAAAACTTTATTGCCAGTTAATAAGAGTCTTATCAGGATATTAAATTATTGGCAGAGAACAGAGCGCGGCTCTTAAAAATAGGAAGAAGAAAAAAATATAAACATTTTGTAGGTGTAAGTACAATAGTTGTGTATTTGTCAATTGAAGACTTAATTTTTAATAAAACCTACTTTAGTACTATTCATCATCTAATCAGCCGAAATACGTCCACTACTGTACATACTCGTATGCTCTTTCTGTAAAGTTTTTCACCACGACTGGTTCGACACTACTCGCATGCAGTTGCTTCCCGCTTTCCTGACTAGATCGTCGGTCCACCTCAGGGAGGCCTGACCACGGTACTTCTTCCGGTTCGTGGTACATTAAACAAGTAGACAATTTCAGCTCTATCATTAAAAGCAAAGACAAAATTCTAATCGTATATTTAAAATAAATACTGACGAAACCGACCAATACAACCAAAATATCAGAACGTACATTTATGGTATTTTAAACCTATTCATTTTCGACAAAGGCTTTAACACACATAATTCTTATCGTGGCGCAATTATCAGCTCGCTCCACACATCATCTACATTTATTGGCGTTAGACAAAAAACCGAAAAAAATGGCCAATCGGCGTGGTCATGCTCAAATAACCGTAAATTTCGAACGGACAAAATATAATAAATTGCCGATGCGATCCGTGCTAACATTTCGACAAACTTAAACGTGCAGTTGTTTCTTTCTAAAATAGCATCTACTGTGCACGCTTTAAAAGCGAAGTTAGTAACGAAAAGAGCAAAAAGCAGAGTGATTTCGGTGTATATTTGCACTCTGTACCCTTTGTTGTCGGCTTTTTTCGCTTGTTTCCGCGTAAAAGCTGATAGAACACGTTTTTCAAATCATTAAACAGTTTCGACCGCGAACGCGGTTAGCGGGAAATAGGAGAAAAAGGAAGAGGGGCAGGGGTGGACTTGGGGGCGACTGTTGAGGGTTTAAAGCTGAGAACTTTGATAGAGCAAAAAATTATCTAATAGATGAATAAATTGGGAGATTAAACAAATCCATTGGATAACAAACTAGGCGAAGCCTTTGGGTACCAGAGCCTATTATACAAATACAAAATGCAAAAATACAAAATGTTTTATTAATATTTTTATACAATGTGGTACAAAACTCGAGGATGGAACTTCCTATTAAGCAATCAGGTTGCCTGTGTCAGGAGGCTCCGCTCTTCCTTCTAATGAATATGTTGGCGAGTGCCCAAGTATCTGTGTGTCAGTAGAATGTATTACGTAAAAGTGTGTGTGGGTGTGTGAGTCTGTATAGTGTGAGTGTGTGTGTGTGTAAGTCTGTATAGTGTAAGTGTGTGTGTGTATGTGTGAGTTTCTGTGAGTGGTGTTAACCTGTAGGTATTATGTATATAATAATAAAGTCTCCGTTTCGTTGTAGGTTTTACTTTTAAGCCATTTTGTAAAAAACGATCGAATTATGATGACGAACTTTTCATTGTTTTTATTATTTGATAGGTAATCTGCTATAATAACACATATTCTGTGAAAATTTTAACCAAATAGCTACTATGGTTTAAAAGATACAGCCCTTTAAGTCGGTCAGACGACGCGACGTAGGCTTAGTAATATGGCTCCGCTTGGACCTTTCGGCTACGGAACCCTAGTATTAAAGTCTGTTAGCAAAAGTTTAGTGAGAAAACTTCACCCCCCACTGGAAAATACCCTCCCTAAATCCAGTCCCAAATGAAAAAAAACCAGTCGGGTGTCGGCGCGTGTATCCTACCAATCGCTGGAGAGCCACGATAATACTCTGCGGGATTCACGGGATTTTTCTCAACCATTCAAACACCATATGTATTTTTTTCAAGTTGCAATAGGTTTTTGAAATATTCTAGAGTATAGAATTTATTTTAATACGCCATGTGTGCCGCTTGCACCCCCATAGGTGTGCTAAGTGCTACACAATGGGTGCCTACCATAATTTAAGGGGCGGTGTAGCGAAAACTGAAAGTTCAGTTAACGAAACTGAACAAATGCCCAAAGAATCATTTTTGGGAAATGAAAAAAAAAATTGACCTTCCCATACAAACTGTTCGACCACAGTGAACCATTTTGTACTCCCAGTAATGTTTCTTTGGGAAAGTTGTTCAGTTTCGTTGACTGAGCACGCCCTTTTTGTTTTCGGTACACCGTCCCTTACCCCCTGGATTAGAGATCAGTAGTGCATAGTTATTATGGTGCCACTTTGTGAATCGACGTGAATGTAACTAAGATATTTTTAATATTCTACAATGAATAAAGAACATTTTGATAATTTTTTTATTGGATCGGCAGGCCTGGAAGGCAATGGCGAGATGATTTCGAATATTTTGCGATAATTGGCAAATGGAAGTCCCAGACATAGATCGGTGACGAAATACAAGAAAGGCACATGATAAGCTCCTAAATTAATGGTTATAGCACTTACTTTTTGTTGCAATCTACTTGTCCTACTTTGAAACTTATCATCATATCGTGTGAGTTAATATCGATGACCGACCTCATAAACCCTTATTGAACTGCCAAAGGAATCTAACATGGCTCATTTTAACGACCTCTTCGGTAGAATAGCCAAAACCAACGGCTTAACGTGCCTTCCACCATACATTGAGGTGATTCACCCTGTAAAATGTTCGAACCCAGAACCTACGGATCGAGAGTCGAATGTTGTATAGGGTCCTAATGAAATAGTTTTGACCTAAGTTCCTTGGGTAAAGTTGTTCAGTTTCATGGTCTTAATAACTTGCTAAAATTGTGTGGACTACTGTCTACGGATGTAGTCGTTAATGGGCCATATCAGAGGTCTTTGGCGGCTCAACAACTCTGGCACCAGGGTTTGTGATCGACATTGCAAACCATACGCTATGATGATGATGAATAGGACCTTTTAGATTTTCCTGAGCTACCCAGCTATTATCTTCCAATAACGCAAAACTCTACTTACGTAAAAGAACAAAATGCAAGTAGTGGGTAAGCGTGGACGCACATAAATTGTTCATGAACCGCGGGATAGCGGCCGAAGTTGCGCCCCATTAATTCTTGCCCGCAGTCCACTGCACTTTTTCCATCGTTTTTCATAACTCACTACCTAGGATGTACCCGGGATTGGATACAGCGTAAGTTATCTTAAAACTTATTGGTTCCGTACGGTGGAAACATTAAGAGCCATATTTCCAGTCAGGACAAATTTGGTATCGGCAAATCAGCATCAACGAACATTAAAGAAATCAGAATTATTATTCGGTAATAGTAGTACGCGTGGGTTAAAAGGACATCTGGACAACTTGAGAAGTTAGTACGGTCAACCTGACTCTATATGTATGTAATGCGAATGCATAAGTTAACAGGGAATGGCTCTCTGTGCTGATTTTCCCGTACTGTTTGTTACGTTGCATCTAGGCGTATAACGTGAAAAAAGCAACGAGGACAAGATAAGTAAAATCCGAAATATGCTGATCCAGTTTTATCTATCTTAAACTTCGAATCAACCATTTTGAAACGAACATTAGTCGCAGTCACTCATATCGCAACTCTAACATAGCAAGTAAAATGTACCACCACAGTTTTTGTTACGAAACCTCTTATGAAATATATTAAAAAAGACTAGTTTAATTATCATTAAAAAATATTGTACAGAAACCGTTACAGTTTTATTATAGGTATGGATACGTTACGTCCTGAAAAAAATACGGAAGAAGAATGAATATTATTCATTTCTGGACAGAAAAAATTACGTTCTAAGCTTTTAAATCGCGGAATAACCTAATCTACTTCTCTTTCTCTTAAGACTAATATTGCAGAATTTATTTTCCTCTTAGCATTTCTACTTCCATCTTAGTTTAGTATTCTTCTCATCTGCGATTTAGCCGTTTTTTAAATTCAATTTGTACCGCGGATCTCTAAGAATTGCTTTTCTATATGCTAACCAGGGCTCTGTTCCACTCTCTCTAATACCTCTTGTTGGATCTATATTGTTTGAATTTCTATAAAATATTACGGTTTTCCCATGTTTTATTGGCCATGGGATTTGGTTCCATTAAACTTTTTCCAATTTTATCGTTTGGAAGATATTGTCTTCGGGATTTGGGTGAAGTATTGGTGTTATTGTTTTTTTGAATACTTCCGAAATATAAGATTTTAGATTCCTACTCTATCTTCCGCATCCACGAGTTGGTACGATCAGTATATTTTGAACAACGTCATGTTGATAAGGATATTTCAGAAACAGAAAAATTTACACTTGTTTCACAAATTCAAGGTGTAGTAGGCAGGTTGGCAAATACTGAAAGGACATGATCAGTTCAACGAAACTGAACAATTTTCAGTTTGAAAAAAATCGGCCTCTTCATTCAAAATTGCAAACTTGATTAGACAATTTGTATGGAGAGACCGATTCTTTTTTCATATCCTGAATGTACTGAAAGTTGTCGAGTTACGTTGACTGTTCATGTTTTTTCAATATTTGCCAACCTGTCCCTTACAGCCTGTATAATTTTGAAATTTAAATAAAAAAACATCACGCCTCTTTCCGTAGGTTTAAATCAAACCAATATAGGGTGACTTTTAATTAGTTCTTGATAGAAAAAGGTATGTATGTACTCATTATGATACTGAACCAACCCTAGGAACATAGGTCCAAATACGAAAATCAAGTTTTGACCTCCCATAGAAACTGCATCAGCTGTTAGCGCATTTTGTATGGGAGGTCAAATTTGGTTTTTCGTATTTGGACCTATGTTCCTCAGGAAAAGTTGTTCAGTATCATGAGTACATGCATATCTTTTGCTATCAAGAACTAAATAAAAGTCACCCTAAATCTTTTAAAATAATGTTTATTATTTCTTTCAACATAATCATGACCAAATAAATCTAATAGGTATGAAACGCCATGAAAATCTATTCAATTGTTGGAGGACTACCGGTTCTACTTAAAGACAAAATAATGATAACACTCCTTTTAGTATCGTCGGAGTTAAAAACTGAGAACGACAAAAACGTTAATAATTTACCTCCCTAGTTTGATATCAAAACGAAATTTTTCACCAATTGTTGCACTGTCACAGGCATTTAAAAGAAGCTAATTTTGAATTTAGAATAACGACCATCGATCATGGAAAACGGAGGGGAGTTCAATAAGGAATCTGCACCAATAAGTTGCCACAATCAATTTTCATTTGCCACAGAAAGAAGGAAATTCCACAGATGCCAAATCATTTTTTAATCGAAAAATGGCTGTGGTAAGAAAATATATCCAGGAGATATCGTGAATTTCAAATTTTGTCATAAAAGTGTATAATGGATAAAGAGTGGGCCAAAAAAAGTGAATTTTCACATTCTTATACTGTACCAAAAAGGGTATCTGTCTGATCTGCTCATTAAAGTAAACAACTTTTGCCCATGGAGCATAGGTCGAAATACGATTATTTTAACATCCCTTAGAAACTGCTTCGGCTGATATTGCATCATTGTTTTTTCGTATTTCTACTTCGAACTCTCAGGAAATGTTGTTCAAATTTTATCGGCTGATACATCGTTTAGTGATGCTATTTCCCTTTCTGGTACACCTAGTATTACACAAAATCACGTAAGTAATTGTAACTGTCCTGAAACTGGAATAAAGTTGAAGCACAAGGCGACAATAATGACTTCTTGAAGTCAATCAAACTCATAGTATTAGGTACTCCGGTAACTAGATGCATCACCAGCTCCATAAAGGAAAAGAACGCTCACCGGTCACGAACAGACAAATTCCCTTTAATTAATGATATATTTTTTTCAATACTACAAGGCAAAGGGAGAAAACAAAACAGCCGGGTGTCGAACGAAAGGAGAATTTATCATCTCGGCGGCAGCGACGGCCACCAATGTCCATTTGGATAATACCCACCACGATTAAAAATATAAAAATACACCCACTGGGAGATAGGGGGTTAAGGGGGTACGTTGACGGAGGACGCCGAGGACACAAAAGGATTATAAATGAGAAGGAATTTTAGATAATATTTGTACGTCGGATGTGGATTGTAGATCGGACGGGAGACGAAGGGGGCCTCCCTCCCTTAATGAGTGTTTGTATCAATTTGTTAGTATTGTATTTGAATATTTTCGGACGTTCGTTACGATTTAAGCCCTTGCGGGTTCGATGCGTTTGTTTAAAATTTTTAGCAGTAATATTTTTGGTCTTTTTTTTTGCGGATTGGACTCGTTTGATCGTGGACGTGTGTTGATTAAAGGTTTCGGTCTCGATATTTTCAAAGCAATTGTTTTATTGACAATTAAGGATATTGTGGAAAATTTTACTGTTTTCCAGTGTAATGAATTCGGAATGGGAATGTTTTTAATGTGTAATTTCATTATCAAAGAGCGTTTGAAAAAATCTTTTAGCAAAACGTGTGTAGCTCGTGCGATAGTCCACAGGCAGCCCAGATAAACATGGAAAAAAATAATTCATCGTCATAATTAATACATTTAAATAATTTCCCGGGCATTTTTCTACGAAGCCTGAATTCGAATGAGGCGAGCGAGAAAAGAATAACACCGCCTGACACCGCAGCCGCCACGTGTTTTCAATTCATTATCTCAAAAACAAAAATTTCATTAGCCCAGAGATTTCCTTTTTAAATTTAATTATTCATATTTAAATTAAACAAAATATAATAGAGGTCTCAAAAAAAGCCGGTTTATCTCTATATTTTATTAACAGAATTCATAATTCTGGGCCGATTCGAGCAAATCCGTGAGGGTGGGGGGAGAGAAAATATTTATGAATGCCGAGCAGAAAAATCCACAATAATATTTCAGGGTGTATGTCCGGCGCGGCGGTCTTTACTTACCCTCCCTGATCTATTTAAAAAAGAGGCCCGGAAGGACAAAAGGGTAGCTCGTAAAAAAACTGGACACGTATAGAGGTAGCGGTCGCCGGCGGCTTTGTCTGATTCTTATTTTTTACCGAATCGGAACCTTTTCCCGTTTTTATCGGTTTTTGTTCCGGGCACACCCGCGCCGCGTTTGTTCTAATGTCCTACCATTTGTAATTTTTTTAGATCGCCCTTTGAGATTCAGTGGTAAATCGCGGTCGCCTCTTTGGTATGTAAAAATGTGTGATTTACGCTCTCAAATGTACCGCGGCGTCTTTTTGTGGCGCTCCTTTTTAATTGCTTTGGTAAGCTGGGTTCTTGTAAGGCTTTTTTATTTGTCTCCTGAAATATCATGTGAGGCAGACGTTCATATGAATCGTTGCGTTTATTCTACTTTCAAGATATTTTAAGTTAGGACAAATTCGAGATGACCGTAAAGACTTGTTCAAAATTGCCTTAAGATGACGAGCGTTTTAATGAGGCTGGAAATTATGTTGAGGAATTATGTTAAGATTGTAGCTGGTGGAAGGATATATAGTCATGCGTATGAATGAATAACTAAAAAAAAACTGCGAGTGCGAATCGGACTCGCGCCCTAAGTAGTTAGGGTGCTGGCTGCAATTTGGGTATATGATTTGCTCATGATTCATATTAATAGAGATGATAGATAAGCTCAATACGAATCGATTTGGTCCTTACAAGTTTTTCTGTGCGTCGCTGCGTTTTTGAGTTAAAGCAAAAAAAAAAATTAAGATACTAACTGACTTTGTGGCTCCTGTTTAAAATACTTCTGAAGATGTAGAAAATCGAAGAGGCAGACATGCAGGGCTATGCATTATCACGGGACGAAGTAGTGAATTTTTGCATTTTGAAGAGCTGTAACTTTACGACGCAGGGCTATTATGGTGACAGACTATTTTTCTTGTGTTTTATACATTGTATTTAATCAGATAGTCATAGTCTGCCAGGTGTACGTTTCATTGTCATATTTCAAAATAGTTAAAACTTAATTCCTCAAAAACGCAGGGGTGTGGATGTCCGCCAATATTTTTTGTATCTTCTAGAGGATGCTCCTTATCATCAGTCAAAGAGGCAGACATGAGCAAATCATATAGAAATTTGTCCTTCATCACCCTTACTAAAGGGTTCCTTACCTATCTACCATATGATATACTAAAAGCTTTTGCTCTTTGACTTTAAAAAGTCCGCGACCATCCAACTTGACTTGACTCTTGACTCTTTTATAGAAAAGTTCTTGAAACGGGAGCTCACCTTAATTGGTTACTATTAGTTGTGAGAAAAATTGTAATATTTTATGATTTGAGATTTTTCCTTTATTTGTACTGTAAAACCTAGCTTCTTGCCAAATTTCATAATTTTAGGTCAACGGGTTTAACCCTATAGGTTTTGCTTTAGTGCATAAATGTATGGAGATGAGGACATAAAAAGTCATATCTTTTGATTGCGTCGTTGTAAAAAAAATATATTTTCAGATCTTATGTGGTTTATGGACCTTAATATTCGTTATAAATTTCAACCTGATACCTCTACCCGTTCGTGAGAAAAAGGGTCTTGCTTGACAGACAGACAGACAGACAGACGGACAACAAAGTGATCCTATAAGGGTTCCGTTTTTTTATTTTGAGGTACGGAACCCTAAAAATGGCTCAGCACGTTGGCTTTGTTGGATTATCTAGGTCACAGATTAGATAATAGTAAATAGATTATAGAATCAGTGTTGCCAATTTACTTACTTTAAGCATAGTCACGTTTTATTGACAGCTAAGCAGTGCAAACACTTTTTGAAAGACAAGGACGGCTACATGTATTCGTGTATAAAGCTTTACGTACATAAATATAATTCAATCAATTTACAAAGATCACGATTTTATCTTGAAAACCTTTAAATTTTTACTGGTAGTCGTCTGAATTTGGCTGAAAAACGGGGCATTTTTTCTTTTGATTTGAAAACAGAATACCATCGCTCAACAGACATTAACGAAGGAGGAAACAGGGTAGTATCAATTCATATGGAAGAAAAACAGCTACGGTTCCCTCTAAAAGACAACGCTAAAACACTATTACGAAAACAGTATGACGGGTTCTTACCACGATAAAGATTTTTGGCAACGTGTTTTGAAACACCAAACCACATTCTTCCAGAACAGATTTACCTAAAAACCGCGTCAGCCGAGAATCCCTCACGGGCGAAGCTGGCCACACGAGCTCCGCGCAAAAACAAAGAAAAAACCATGAGCAAAATGGTTTGTAATCAAATTATTATCGTGGCTGCGGTAAGGATGCGATCCCCGGTATTTATCACGGGGAGTAATGAACGAATCCTTTTTTACCTCCGATAATGGCCGCCGGTTTGGAAACCACCTGAACACTGAGGTTAGGGTCTGAGGGATAACTTTTTTGTGGTTGTATGTGCTAAGCTTTCTGCGTGGTTTTGTGTGTTGAATTAGGATTATTTCGTTTAGTACTTTCTTTCATGTGTGGAAAGCAAAACGTGGTGCTGTAAAGGCATCATGGTTATCGTGTGGGTTGTAAGGTCGATGACCGACCTCACAAATCTTGGTGTCAGAGTTGTTGAGCTGCCAAAGGCCTCTGACATGGCTCACTGACTGAATAGTAGCCGGGACCAACGGCTAGCCTTAATAAGCACGGAATCACAATGAACGGTCCTCATGGAGATCTTTAGGGAGGCCTATGTCCAGCAGTGGACGCTTTCCGCTGATATGATGATGAAGACCTCGCAACGGATTACAAATTATCTTAGCCATATCCCTTATTATCAATCAACCAATTAAAACTCCAAACAATATCTGTAATCAACCGGCCAGCCTGCAGATTCTCAATTCTCCTATACGGCGTAATTCGACGTTGAACGTTTGCCCGTGAGATTTCACGTTCGTTGCCAATTACATGAGTTCTCATCTCGCACGTAACACTTTTGTAGCGAGGGAAAAGTGTTAGACTGACTGCAGTGACGTAAATTGATAATGGATACCGTGCAACCAATTAAGAATCGGCTTTTCATGTGGATTTTGTGGTACTTTACATTGCAAGACTTTAATACTTACCATGAAGATTTCTTTCTGAAACATTTCTTCTTACTTATTTTGCAGCCCATAAAGATTCTCTCATACAGAACGGACACTCTCCGCCCCCCTTGCAATCCACCTCGCTCCTGAAGAAAATATCTTTGAAGGAAGGGTTAAAGGCTAGAGAAGAAGAGGAAGACGCACTTATTTTGACCAAATAAAAAAAAGGATGAAATTCGTGTCATATCATAGGCAGAGGACTGAAATTAATGGAGAATGCTTTTTCGACAAGAGCGGGGCTCTTAAATAGAAGGAGAAAGAAGTTATAATTCAGACTCACTACTCACAAACTGAAGTGGCAGTGAACAGGCCACATCGCAAGAAGAACCGATGGCCGATGGCGCGTAAGGGTTCTAGAGTGGCGGCCACGTACCAGAAGACGAAGCGTTGGCAAGCCCCCCGCATGGTGGACCGACGATCTGGTCAAGGTCGTGAGAAGCCGCTGGATGCGAGCAGCGCAGGACCGGTCGTTATGGAGATTTTTAGGGGACGTCTCCAGCAGTGGACGTCTTTCGGCTGATATGACTCAAAAATTCCCGCGAGATTTTTTCTGATACATATGATGTTTTCTCTCTATTTCAGGAGTTACTCCCTGGACGAAAGGTTCCTGTATTCGCAAGGGGAGGTGCGGAAGGTGCAGTGGCATCCCAGCTCGTTGTCACATGTTCTCGTGCTGGTCTCCGATAATACCATCAGGTAAAGAATATGTTATACTCTTCTGTCTGTTCTACTGATGCGTACTATAAAAGGGCGTCTTATTACTCAGTGTAAATCGTGAGGAGAGGTGCGGAAGATGCAGTGGTATCCCAGCTCGCTGTCACGTGTTCTCGTGCTGATCTCTCATAATACCATCAGGTAAAGAATATGTTATGCATTTCAGCCTGTTCTACTGATGCGTCCTATTCCTGTTAGTAAGACGTGAGAGGAGGTGCAGAAGGTGAAGTGGCATTCCAGCTTACTGACACCTAATACCATCAAGTGAATAAAATGTTATACGCTTCCCTTCTTCTGATGCTTCCTGTTTAAAATGGCGTCAGTGTAAAAGTTCTTACTGACTCCGAAAATCAATTAAGTTTGGTCCACCCGATGGCTGTGGTCGTAATAGGGTGACCACTTGATGTATGAAAGGAAGAAAGTTAGTACGTTTTCTGAATTTCGGCTAATATATTTTTTTATTTCGGCCTTTGTATCTTAAGAAAAGTTGTTTCATTCTATGTGCAGATTTAAGTCCTTCAGGCTTAATGTACCCCTTCTGTTACATCGTGTAGAGCTCATTTTGCATCTTGAAAATACTGGTTGGTAGTGAGCCTGCCTTTCACGCCACGGGCCGCGGGTTCGATCCCCGCCGAGGGCAAACATTTGTGTGATAAGCACGAGTGTTTGTCCTGTGTCTCGGTGCTATTTATGTATTTATATTAGTTTCTGGTATTCGTAGTACAGGCTTTGCCTGGATTAGATTAGCCTGGATGGCTTTAAATGAATTGTTCCCCAATATTTATCAATTAAATAATAAGCTAATATTCTCTTTTTCAAAATTTTCAGGCTCTACAACATAGCCCTGAAAGGCGGTCCGAAACTAGTCAAGATCTTCACAATCGGTCCGAAGCCGCACAGCCAGTTAGCTGGTCGTGATATCTTGGATAGTCTGGGAGACACAGCGGTAGACTTCTCAGCTACTCCTGACTGCGAATCAATTCTGATCCTGAGGGGCAATGGAGATGTATATATGATGCAGTGCGATTTGGATGCGAAGATGTAAGTGAGCCAGAGATCGGTAACCTTTTAGTTCACCAAGATATCTAGGATAGTCTTAGAGACTCAGCAGTAGACTTCACTGCTACTCCAAACACTGGGTCAATCCTGATTTTTAGGGGAAGTGGAGATCTCTATATGAGGCAGTGTGATTTGGATGCGAAGAGGTTAGTAAGTTAGGGATGGTTACCCGATATCACTTCAGCAAGATATCTTGGATAGTCTTGGAGACACGCTAGACTTCAGTCAGTTCTTATACCGGGGGGAAATGGAGATATTTATATGTTGCAGTGCGATTTGGACGATTTGAATAATATGATGCAGACGTGGTCACTTACGATAGGACTCATCTAATGGGCTATTGAAATATATATTATCTGAGTCTCCTTGCGAGGCTGAATTAGAAATGAGAAGATCCGCAAAAAAACCAAAGCAACTGACATAGCTCTGAGAATCGCCAGGGGCAGGGCACACGGTTCGCAAAACCAACGGTCTATGAGACTGAAAGGTTCACACACAAGGTCTACATTTAGTGTAGGAAATGAAGCAGTTGACCCCAACATTATTCTCTCAGCCAGATTTTATTTGACAGGATGATAAGGTATCATGAATTTAATGTAAATTCAAAATATCCAAAAAATATTCATAAAAAAAAAATCATACATTTTTTGACATTTTTGTATAGAAAAATGAAAAGTATAGATTTTTTTTTTATAGAAGATTTGTCTCATATAGTGTAATACCCCAGCAAAGTTTCATCGTCTGAGGATTTAATGCGGGGGTCTTCATACAACGATCCGCTTTATCGTAGTGTGAGAAGACTCCCCACATGGTGGAACGACGATTGGGTTAAGAGCGTTCATCCGTTCAAATCGCGCCTGGAGTCAAAATTTACGATTTTCGCCGAAGGATAAAACAATGCAGTTCTCAGTTTTCAAAGAAGACATTAATATCATATTAGATATACTTTCACGATCTGCTTTTTGGTTTATAAACATTTCAAAATATCGGGATATTTTTCCAAATAGAACAGTTTTTTAACACGTTCGTTTTTAACTTAGCGCTTGACCGTCTACGCAGATGCGAGATTAATGTAGGATCAAATGCTACAAGAATGAAAAAAAAAAATACCATTCAAAAATTCAGGGTATTGTTTAGTTTTTGGTTAAAAAAAAACTCGATTTAGGTAAAAATGCATTAAAAAAAACTACAATCAAAAGTGAAATTTTCAGTAAATTTACGGGATATTAACCATGTCATTTTAGGTGAAAATGTAAGACATTATTTTTCTTTTTGGACTTAGCATGTGAAGTCATTCATACTCTAGAGGAGGCCTATGTCCAGCTATGGACGTTACAGTTGTTGCATTATCATAATTTGGATGTAATTTTGTTATTTTCTCTCTATTCCAGCCCCCTCTATCACAAGATCTGCGGTCCTCTAGCCATGTACCCACCGGCCGATGACAACTATGGAACCGATTCCTGCTCCATACTTGCTCTAGGAAGCCATGACTCTCCACCTTTAGTGGTCGTGGCTACTTGTTCCGCTCAGCTTTACCATTGCTTGCTGCTGCTTAATGTAAGTATAGGAACTAGGTACCTAAAATAAAAAAAAACATTTATGCTCTTGGAATAACCGATATTGCTCTTAGATCGTTCATTGCTGATTTAAGGACCATTGCAGCATGGAGTTTTTTTTCTTCGGAGAAAGCTTGTTTTCATTCTGTCTCTTTCTTTCAGCCAACAGAAAAAGAAGACGGAGACACTCACGCCCTGTACGTAGTTGAGACGGTGGAACTCAACATCGTTTTGGGCCCCGATGATGTGGATCTACAACATTCATATCCAGTGCACTTGTACCCGGTATGTTTTCGCATTAAGCATTCATAATGCACTATTAATAGCTTTCTTGTATGTCTTGCCTCAGGGTTATCAATGTCAATCTAAGAACACTGGCTGTGAGTTACATTATTACGGCTAAATTGCTGAACCGTCTTTGATGAAATTCGGCATGTAGATCGACCCTATCGTATTTTTGCCCTAATAAGATCTTGAGGGTCGCAAAAAAGGTAATAGAATCTATTGAGAACATATTTTGTGTTATTGTCTGTGCTGTGCGTCAATAACTTAAAACCTACTGGACAGATTCCAACGGGGCTTTCGATTTTTATTTGGCTTATTTCCGTGAGTAAACCAATTGCGATGAAACAAAGCTGATACGTGTACAGAAATATGGAAAATACGTAATCGAAAACCCTGTTCGCATCGGTCCAGTTGTTTGTTTACTGCAAAGCCCAAACTCCATTCTAGTCTATAATAAAGTTTCTACTAACACAGGCTGTGCGAAGGAGCTAATCTGTGAACTGGAAAATTCCAACCAATAACATTGCTCCATTTGACAGTGTTAAGAAAAAGCGCCATCAATGCAACTACTTGCGAAGCTTTTAGATAAACTTGGCTCTTAGCTATCATTATAATTAATAGATTGCCTCTGCCTACCCCAACGGGAACAAGGCGTGATGTTATGTATGTATGATATGGCAACATTACATAGATGCCGCTTATTCCTGTTAGTAATGAGAGGGCGCTACTAGGATTTGCCCATATATAGGGTGACTTTTAATTAGTTCTTGATAGCAAAAGATATGCATGTACTCATGATACTGAACAACTTTTCCCAAGGAGAGGTCGAAATACGAAAAACCAAATTTGACCTCCCATACAAAATGCGCTATCAGCTTTGCTATCAGCTGATGCAGTTTCTATGGGAGGTCAAAATTTTATTTTCGTATTTCGTCCTATGTTCCTTGGGGAAAGTTGTTGAGTATTATGAATACATGCATACCTTTTTCTATCAAGAACTAATTAAAAGTCACCCTATAAATATACTTGCGAGCTGCGCCTCGCCCTTCTTTTCACCAACCACCAACGAGTAAACACTTATAGATAGCACGCTCGTCTCTCATTCCGCTCCGCCATTTTGTACCTCGTAATTTCCTTAAGGTGATCCGTTTTCCATACAAAAATTCAAATGACTTGCATTCTTACGCGGGACATAAAATTCTGTTGAAAAACGAACGAATACTGCTATTTTTAGTTAAATTTTTCGCTAATTAATACAAAAATACAGTTAATGTACTGAAAGTACTATTTTTGTTAGCAATTTTTGGTTCATAATTATGACTGTGGACGTGCGGTCAAAACTGTACGGTTGTGCTTTGTGTGCATGTGTGAGTGATCGTACTCATGTAAACAGGGACTGACGAGAGTAATTGACTTTAGAGAACATATGGAGATATTTTTCTTATCGAAATTGTTGTTAGGCGTTTAAGTTGCTCGATGAAATTTACGCGAATCAACATTTTGCACATATATAGTTGGTACTTATTGCATTAAAAAATAAAACCTTATATTTGCAGCAGTGGCTTCATCTAGTTGCGTTCGGGGCTAAGCTGGCCGCAACAGATCACCTTAACACAGAGCATTTGACAAGCTAGGAAAATGGCGTGATCCTATTGGTTGGAATTTTCCCAAATCGCAGCTTAGCTCCCACGCACAGTACTGGTGTAAATTTACGCTTAGCAACCCTTAGGCTTGCGTGGGAACATGGGTTAAACACGTAGAGGCCGTTTGAGACACTGATCTAAATTATTTTATTCGAACAAAGCCGTGAGCACAGCAAACAAGGAGGTTTTAGTAGCAGCTCTTGCTGCTAAGGAGGGAGCCATAAGCGTAGCACTTTCTTGCGAGGGACCTCCATACTAAAATGTATGGAATTTTTTTCAATTCCTAAAACGTAAAATTTTTATATTTCTCTCTGAGAAATATGTGACATGGGACAAATAAATGCTACTACCACAGTTTTCTGGTGAAAACACTTACCATTCAGGAAAAAAACGGTTTTAAAAATCACGCATAAAATAGCTATTACGGATTATTTACGCTTCCGTTCTTAGTATTAATGATCAATTTACAAGTAAAAACTATATATTTTCACTTTCGCATACAAAGTTTATACTAAAACATTAGATTTTTAAAGATATCTTGATTTTTGTAAAACTTAACTGCGTTTTTTGACCGACTAGCATGGGCGACAGTGAGACGCTGCACGCTTCATTAGCTCATACAAAATATGCATATGGCGGACTCTATAGTTTTTTACTCTGAGACAGCAAATCTGCAAGTTTCCAACCTAGTCAATTGACCTACTCTTTATTGAACGTCAAAACAGATATCTTCCATAGATTTTGTATGAAGTTTTTGAACAATGACGTCATAGTTTTTGCCATAGCTTAGTTACTTTTTAACACAAAATTAATTATTTAAAATTTAAAACTACGTATAAAATATGAAATTACTTAGTTTTCATAAATTTTTAATGATTCTTTCTTAGATGCAAACCTGATTTCATTTTATTTTTGATAATTTTTAAATTCCTATTCTTCCTGACACAGGCACTCTGATGTTAAGCAATATACATTTTTGTATTTGTATTTTTTTTTTGTATTTTCAGTGTACAACCAACACATATGCATGCGTGCACGCGGGAGGTATCCACGCAATCACTTTGCCCATATTGAGACAACTCAAGGATTACTCTTTGGCTGATGAAGGTATATAGGGTGTAACAAAAAGGGCATACCAATCCTAATGGATTTGAATCTGCCCATGAAACTGAACAACTTTCCCTAAAAATTTTGACCTCCCATAGAAACTGAATCAGCTGATAGAACATTTCGCATGGGAGGTCAAAAAATTTTTTTCGTGTTTCGACCTATGTTCCTTGGGCAAAGTTGTTCAGTTCCATAGGCAAAATTACATCCTTCAGGGTCGATATATTTTTTATGTTTATTTAATAGAATCTACAACATTTTACATAGGTACAGGAATTCATTTTATCCAATACTGGCAAAATATTTGAAAAAACAGATTTTATAAAAAATTTGTGCCATATTTACTCTTGTGTAAAATATTTTGACTCAAAATTCGTAGCACCTGCAATAAATTTCTTATCTATTCTTTTTGTACCTTTTCTTTTTAAAAGCCCTATTGTTTTTACCAAGGAGGTTTTAGTAGCAGCTCTTGCTGCTAAGGAGGGAGCCATAAGCGTAGCACTTTCTTGCGAGGGACCTCCATACTAACTTGTATGGATTTTTTTTCAAATCCTAAAAACGTAATTTTTTTATCTTTCGCTCTGAGAAATATGTGACATGGGACTAATAAATGCTACTACCACAGTTTTTCTGGTGAAAACACTTACCATTCAGGAAAAAAACGGTGTTAAAAATCACGCATAAAATGGCTATTACGGATTATTTACGCTTCCGTTCTTAGTATTAATGATCAATTCACTAGTAAAAAACTATATGTTTTCACTAAAACATTAAATTTTTAAAGATATTTTGATTTTGTAAAACTTAATTGAGTTTTTTGACCGACTAGCATGGGCGACAGTGCGACGCTTTACACTTCACTAGCTCATACAGAATCTGTATATGGCGGACTCTATTATTTTTTTTTTACAATTACAGCGGAAACAGAAACGATGCTATCAGCTATTTGCTCCAACCCGAGTGTTGCCAGACACTTGGTGTGCACCAGCACTGTGGAGGCCTTATCTCCCCCCTGCGGAGCCAGCGTCACCGCCCCTCCCCTGCCGCGGCTCATCGTGTTGTGTGGTGACAACACTGCGCTCACCAGGTAACGGACAGACAGGCGGACGGACGAGACAGACTGAGCAAGGCAGACAGACAAACGTGCGGACGGATGGACAGGCAGTCATTTAGACAGACAAACGGACGAGACAGACAGACGGACGCTGAGACAGCATACACACAGAAACAGACGATGAGGCACTCACAGGCCGTCGCATAAACCTTCTTCAAAGATAAAGCCTTGTTATAGCGCGTTCAGGACAAGTCTGTCTATGACGGTTATTTTCCGCGCATGGGTGACAGGCGGAGAGCCAATGAACGATCCGCTCGCCTCCCCTCGCATGCCGCGCTCACCCCCGCGACTCATTTTTTGACTTCTGCGCTTTAACGGTCATAGCTAGAGTGATTTTGTACGCCGTATAAATAAATCTGTTACTGCCTCTTTCTATTTGAATGAACCGAGAGTGACAGGATAGATTTAAAGGACATTTAAGTTTTAAAAAGCTTTGTGCAACTGTCAGACAGATAGATGAACAGACGGACGGACAGACTGGCAGCTCTCTGGAGGCTTTATCTCCCCCCTGTGGAGCCAGCGTCACCGCCCCTTCCTAGCCCAGACTCATCGCGTTATGTAACGGACAGGCAGACGGACGGATGATGCAGACGGACGCTGAGACAGCATAGAGACAGATGGATAAATACTGAAAGCACTTTTTAGGGTTCCGTAGCCGAATGACTAACTGTACGTTAAGAGTAGAAGGAATCGTACCTGTGAATAAATCGAGAAACTGGTATTTGAACAAACTGTAACCATCGCGCTGCGCCCGAGTAACAGCTTTATCATGTGCGATAGGGACAACTACGCTTTTGTCTACAAAAACCTTGACTAGATCGGCGTTTTGTTTTTCCCTATTTTCTCCTTCAAATCTGAGCCGATTCGATTAATTTTGATACCAATATTTAAAAAAAGAGTAGATCTATGCTCCTATGTTTTTTTATTATTTTAAAACCATTTAAAATTTGAATGGTAGTCGTCTGAATAGGACGGCAAAATGGGGCATTTTTTAGGTTTTTTGGTAATTTACATTTCTTTTTATAATTGTTTTTTGCGCAAAAGTAGAACATAGGGGCATGCCTAGAGTAGACCTAGATTTTATAAAATAAAAACATTGCTCTACGGGCATTACCCAGAAAGAAAACAGGGGAAAACATTTGTATGGAAAAATCCAACTGTTATTCCCTCTTAAGCCGGATTGTAGTCGGACGAGAGAAATGGATGACATTTTCTGGGATGAAATTTGCGAACAGGACTGCCGAGACAAGTCCGACAATCTATTTTCAAATTTTTAAGTTATTCTATCAAATCAAAAATCCAGGACCATTACGAAATTTACAAAGACATCCACTCATTTACATTTTATTCTTTGTAGTATTGAAAAATATATTTTTTTTTCAGAACACTTGAGCCCTACGATTTAGAAGAACAACTTTACAAGGAACTTCAACTGAGAAATCCATCTTTAGAGCAAGAGGAAATAAATAATATTCTCAAAGAGGTAAAGTTACATAACATTATGAGCTACTCATAGCTTTTACTTAGGGCATACTGAAAGTTTCTGGATTCTGATAAATAAGACTAGATATGAGACTTATATATATACTAGCTGTTGCCCGCGGCTTCGCTCGCGTGGATTTCGTATTTATGTTGTTACCGGTTTTCCGAAGCAATGAGATATTTTTCCGTCATTTCGGGGTAATTTTAAACTAAGGAAAAACAGGACTAACCCTGCGCAAATCAATGAGTATAATTCAAGATCCAGCTGAATTTTATATAATATACAGACGTTACTCATAAATTACTCAGAACAGAGGAACTTAGCAGCAGTATCCTAACAAATGTAAAGAGAGAGATGAGAGACACCTTTATGTAATATTTCAAAACAGAGCCACTTCGCAGAAGTAATTGAGAAAAACTAAAACCCTCTCCCTCTCTCTCCCTCTCCCCCCTTCCTCCCCCTCCCTCTGTCTCTCCCCCTCCCCCTCCTCCCTCTCCCCCTGCCACTCCCTCTCCCCCTCTTCTCCCTTTTCATCACCCCTCCCCCTCCCTCACTCCCTCCCTCTCCCCCTTCCCCTCCTTCTCCCTCTCCCTCTACCTCTACCTGTACCTGTACCCCTCTACCTCTCTACCTCTCGGCCTCTCGACCTCTCTACTTCTCTACGTCTCTACATCTCTACCTCTCTACCTCTCTACCTCTCTACCTCTGTACCTCTCTACCTCTACCTCTACCTGTCCCTATCCCTACCCCTTACGCCAATTTAACCGCTATCCCTAACATAGAAATGACACCCATATTTATTTTTAGACATTTCAAACCTATCGCACCCCAACCCCATCCCCAGGGGACGATGGTATTTCACGTCCACCACGTTGGATTTCAAAGTTGTTGTAGCTTTCGTAATCAGCGACCCGATAAACCATACAAACGACACCCATATTGATTTTTAGACATTTCAAACCTATCGCACCCCAACTCCATCCCCAGGGGGATGATGGTATTTCACGTCCACCACGTTGGATTTCAAAATTATTGTAGTTTTCGTAATCAGCGACCCGATAAACCATAAAAACGACACCCATATTGATTTTTAGACTTTTTCACCCCATTTCCCTTTTTGAGGGGTTGAATTTGGGGTGGAATTTCAATAACAGTGATGAACTTTGCATAGAATTACATCATTAATGCCTAAATAATAAATTATGTGGATTTTAATTTAAGAATAAAGAATTTTCAACTTCATCCCCCTTTTCACCCTTAAGGGTGTCGAATTTTCAAAAACCCTAAGACACGTAATTATTAATTGTTAGTCGTCAGCCTAAATACAAATTTTGAAGATCCTAACTTCAAAACTGACGGACTTTCATACAAACTTTCATCCCCTATTTTACCCCCTTAGGGGTGGAATTTTGTAAAACCCTTTCTTAGTGCACCACTAGGCCTCATAAGGAACCTACATGCCAAATTTGGAATCTCTAGACCCAGTGGTTTGGGCTGTGCGTTGATATGTCAGTCAGTCAGTCAGTCAGTCAGTCAGTCAGTCAGTCACCTTCTTCTTTTATATATATAGATATCCCTCGCATTTGCACCACTGCATGGCTTCATGGAATGGAACGCATTCACCGCCGATTCAGGGCTCGTAAAACGTGTACCTTTAAGTTTGTCTTTAATTTATAGAAATAAAAAGTAAAATAAATTAGCAAGGTATCTATTCCGAGCGAAGAAAGGAGGTCCGAAATCTTTGGCCATACCCTTCAAATCGGAACATTGCTAACACTGTTTATCGGTACATGAGACATCTCATACGAGTAGTTCTCATGGTGGTCAACGCTCTTCGCTGTCTTATTAGTTTGAAAGTGTGACACCAATAAGACAGTGGACGCTATGGGCGGTGGTGTCCACTTACCATCAAGTGGCCCTAAATAACATAAAAATTAACCGGCCAAGTGCGAGTCGGGTTCGCGTCCTAAGAATTGCGTGCATCCACCATATATCACATTCTTATCTCGGTCGTATCTTTTAATTGTAATGTTGTAGAGTCTTGAAATTATCTCAGCTTATATAGTTAAAGATAGTACCTTAGTGATTGTGCGCTGCTTGTAAAAAACATAAATCTTCTACCAGTGGATAGGGTGCCAATAGACGATCATTTAACGATTGGGAGGGAAATCAGATTCGTCCCATGTGCGCGGGGGGAGGGGATAGAAGGGGGCAAATTACGCACCATTATAATTATTTTTTTAAAGATCAGTTAATGCTACTAGGGCTTGTGTGGTATTGTTTTCAGGGAAAACAAACACAAGGAATTCATTTTTGATGCTTAAAATGTATAATTCTATAGAATAAATAATATTTTTAACGAAAAGTAATAAGAGTCACATACATATATTTTTTATAAACTGCCATATTTTTTGAAGACCTTATTTATTGCGACCACAAAAAATATTTATTTAAAGCTTATTTAATCCAATTTAAAAATATATATAATTGTAGTATACTTCTCATACAAGAACTGTAAGAAAAAAAATAAAGAATGCGCCAAGAAAAATAAGCGCGCTGTAATACGCTGAGGTACTTATCCGATCATATTATTTAATTTCAAGATTTATGCTTGGGCTTATGTTGTATATATTTTATATAAAAATGCATATTAAGAGTTAATTCAAAATGATAAATTTTTATTTGTTTTTAAATTTATTCGTTACAAATATGCATACATACAAAAATACAAATCTTTCATCTTTGTTATATTATAATAAATATTAAGTGAGAAAGTAATAGTAATTAATTTTAAGTACCTACTTATATTAGTAGCAGAATGAAGAATTATTTGATATCTAGTAATAAAATGACATTATTTATAATTATTAAAGATGTATTTAAAATAAAGATTCAATTTAGTCGAACTTTTAACAAAATTAACCTACACCAACTAGTTACTAAAATGACACGTAAAAGAAATGACCACATGACCAGGAATCTATTTTAGATCTAATATTGTGCAACGATGAAAATTATGCTAATATAGGAAACAGTGATAATGAAATACTGATAGCAACTCTTCAAGTTCAGATAAATACTACGCAGGCTCGTCGCCCAACTCATTTTTAAGGCCGACTATCATATCTCAAGCACTAAATAAACCCATCAATCTCCAAACCAACGATGTACTTAATGCGTGGTGTACCTTTAAGAATAAAATAGACAGTGCTGTTCTTTAACATGTACATATAAAAAAATTTAAGAAATCACAAAATTTAAACAAACCATGGATTGGACAGCAAATTATAAAAAATTACCCAAGAAAAAAAGAAACTGATAAGAGTGATGCCTCATATCGAGAATACCGGTCAGTTAATAACAAAATAGTGAGCCTGGCCAGATCGACAAGGATAAATTTTGTGAATTTTTTTTTTAAAAGGCTCCTAAGGAATTTTACAACTCCATCCGCCAGGAGATAACTTCAAAAATTTATATACCACCGTCACTTAGAAACGAAAACACACATCTAATTACTAACGATAAGAAAAATTTGCCAATCATTTTGCCAAACAATTTGAAAAATCGTATGTTCGGGAACCAGAAAATGTAACTATTCCTACACCAAGTGTTCCACGAGTCTAAAATGTAATAAAGAACATAGAATTTACATCAGACAATTAAAAAGCGAAAACGATTAGCACATTCAAAGATGATACTGCTATGGGCCCTGATGAATTACCAGCTGAACAACTCAAGAGATGTTGCCCTACGATTTCTGCAACCTTGGCTCAAATTATGCAACTATTCTTCGAACAAAATGAACTCCTAGATGACTGGAAAGAAGCTATTATCACACCCATCTATCAAAAAGGTGACAAACTTGCTGCCGCTAACTATCGTTCAATCAGCCTTACCTGTATAGTACACAAAGTGATGGAGAAGATTATAGCTAAAGAAATTAGGAAATTTTTGGAGATGGAGAATGTTATAATCGAGGAACAACACGGATTTGTGCCAAAGAGATCCACAGTAACCAACATGCTTTGCTGCCTTGACAGATGGACTCAGAGCTAGAACAATTATGAACCTACAGATGTTATCCACTTGGATTATGAGAAGGCATTTGATCGAGTCCCTATAAAAAGATTAATTTGTAAACTTGAACATTTTGGGATTCGTGGTGATCTCCTAAAATGGATAGAAAACTTCTTAACAGGAAAAACATTCGTGTTAGAATTGGAGAATGTTTTTCTGAACCACACAATGTCCTTAGCGGTGTACCACAAGGATCAGTGTTAGAACCTACTCTTTTTGTTATCTTCCTGATAGATCTTAAGCAAGTTATACAGTCAGAAGTCTCCCTGATCGCTGACGACAAAAAAATTATGGGCAACCCATTAATTAAACATAACATCTTGCAAGACAATATTCACCGCATTATTGAATAGACTAAAGACTGGCTTGTAATACTCAAAGCTGATAAGTGTACTGTTTTACACATTGGCAATAAAAGCCCCAAGAATCTTTATACCATATAGGGCAAAGTAGTGGCTAGCGTGTCCTGTCAGAAGGATTTAGGCATTATTGTTACGCAGAACTTGAAGTGGGAAGAACACATTATTGGTATCACAAAAAGAGCAAATTCTTTACTATACATTATAAGGAAGGCGTTTTTCCACATTAACAAAGAACTTTTCCTAAAGGTCAATATTTATGTTCGTCCCTTGCTAGAGTACGGATTTCAAATATGGAGTCCATATTTTCAAAAGGACATCAACCTTCTTGAACAAGTACAGAGAAGAGCTACAAAAATGGTAACCTGCCTTCAAAACCTGGCTACGAGCAATGCTTAGCATCGCTAGGCCTAACCACATTAGAAGAGAGAAGTAAACGTGGAGATCTTATTGAAACATACCGGGTGTTAGGAACAACCTTCCGAATACTAAAGGGGCATGATATGTCTATGTCTATGTCAGTCAACAACATGGAACAACTTTCAGTGAACAAATCTTTCAGGAAAGAAAAGAAAATTCCGCGTCTCCATACAAAATTGTAAACTTGATCCGGCAGTTTGTATGTAGACGCGGATTTTTTTTTTGTTGACTGATCACTCTCCTGCAGTATTCAGATTGCTGTGCCTAACACCCGGTATAAGATACTAACTGGTTACAACAATGTGCCAAAGCTTGAAAAAATCTTTGTCATGAATGAAAACAAAAACCTGAGTGGACACACTATGAAACTTTCACACTACTCGAGTGCAAGAAATCCTCGGTACAATTTACGCATTCTTTTTTTTTTCTTATAGTTCTTGTATGAGAAGTATACTACAATTATATATTATTGTAAACTAGGTTAAATGAACTTTACATAAATGTTTTTTGTGGTCGCAATATATAAGGTCTTCAAAAAATATGGCAGTTTATAAAAAAATTATGTATGTGACTTTTATTACTTTTCGTTAAAAATATTATTTCTTCAATGAAATTATACATTTTAAGCATCGAAAATGAATTCCTTGTGTTTGTTTTCCCTGAAAACAATACCACACAAGCCCTAGTAGCATTAACTGATCCGTAAAAAAATAATTATAATGGTGCGTAATTCGCCCCCTTCTATCCCCTCCCCCCGCGCACATGGGATGAATCTGATTTCCCTCCCAATCGTTAAATGATCGTCTATTGGCACCCTATCCATTGGTAGAAGACTTATGTTTTTTACAAGCAGCGCACAATAATGCCCTTATATCGACCTACGATCTTTAACTAATAGGGTCCATAGACTTTAATAATTTGATATTAAGTTCAATTTGGTACCTTTACCCGTTCGGAAGAAAAGGGGTCTTGACAGAAAGACTGACGGACAACAAAGTGATCCTATAAGGGTTCCGTTTTTTTTTTTACCTTTTGGGGTACGGAATTTCAAAAATGTATGTGTGTTATTTCAGAGACAGAAGCTGTCATTCACGTCCATAATCCAAGAGATCTTGACCAGGGATGTGTCGCAGCCGATACTCAAGATCACCAAGAAAGAGGAGCCCAGTCCTAAGGAGTCCTTGGAGGTAAATGATCACTTTCAAATCAAATTAAATTACACAATTAGAGAGAAACATGTTTAAGACGATGAAGACGGTGGACCGACGAGCTGGTGGCGGTCGCGGGAAGCCGCTGGATGCGAGCCAAGTAGAACCGCGAGACATTGGGATCTTTAGGGGAGGCCTATGTCCAGCAGTGGACGTCTTTCGGCTGATATTGATGATGATGTTTAAGACACATTGTTTTTATAGCTTAAAAGAGTATATAATCCTACGAATAATTTGTGACAAGGCACACAAAAGGATAGAATGCGCGTGCTAGAACAGAGCGGTTTTACGTTTTTCGTTCATTTTCTCGGCGTACACTGAACACATTGAAAAAATGGTATGCAAAAAACTAGATTTATTCAAAAGGCTTTCTAACACAGCAAATTTTGAGTCGATATATTTATGATGCTTTTAAGCGATTTGGTTTATAGTACGAAGAAAGCAATTTTTTCAAAAAATATTCTACGAGTATCAGGAAATTAACTATAATTTATTGGTACATAATTCTGGTTTTATGTAGGTAGAAAACTAGCTATTGAACTAAAGATGTTAAAAATGAAAGATGAAAAAGATGTTAAAAATCTCGGTTGAGGTAATTGTAAGTATTTTATTTATGGTATAGTTGTGAGCAAAGTATTACCTTGCCTGCGCAAAGTCGATTTTACATACAAATTGACGTGCGCATTATTGTTCAAGTTGTTTGTCCCGAGCTATATTTAAAATGCTAATTTTGACTATGTACAGCGCCCTAATTTCATTTTCAGTTGGTAACGCAAGCGACCTTTCATTTTCAATTAGTAACGCAAGCGACCTTCCATTTTCAGTTGGTAACGCAAGCTACCTTCCATTTTCAGTGGGTAACGCAAGCGACCTTCCATTTTCAGTTGGTATCGCAAGCGACCTTCCATTTTCAGTTGGTATCGCAAGCGACCTTCCATTTTCAGTTGGTAACGCAAGCGACCTTCCATTTTCAGTTGGTATCGTAAGCGACCTTCCATTTTCAGTTGGTAACGCAAGCGACCTTCCATTTTCAGTGGGTAACGCAAGCGACCTTCCATTTTCAGTTGGTAACGCAAGCGACCTTCCATTTTCTGTTGGTATCGCAAGCGATCTCGCAAGCGATCTTCCATTTTCAGTTGGTAACGCAAACGACCTTCAATTTTCAATTGGTAACGCAAGCGACCTTCCATTTTCAGCGACCTTCCATTTTCAGTTGGTATCGCAAGCGACCTTCCATTTTCAGTTGGTAAAGCAAGCGACCTTCCATTTTCAGTTGGTATCGTAAGCGACCTTCCATTTTCAGTTGGTAACGAAAGCGACCTTACATTATCAGTTGGTAACGCAAGCGACCTTCCATTTTCAGTTGGTAACGCAAGCGACCTTCCATTTTCAGTTGGTATCGTAAGCGACCTTCCATTTTCAGTTGGTAACGAAAGCGACCTTACATTATCAGTTGGTAACGCAAGCGACCTTCCATTTTCAGTTGGTAACGCAAGCGACGCTGAAGCTCCGCGGCTGCTACCTGTCCCGCCAGCAGCGCGCTGTGGACGCGCTCGGGAGGAAGGTGGCCGCCCTGCGCGCGCTCAGCTCACAGCACGGGGACTGGATGCGAGACCTGCAGGTAGGACACATTGTTATAGGTGTTACAGGAAGTGGGATAACAAGCCTGTGAGTGAATCTGCCAAAGAAATAGAACGTTTTCAAAAAAAAAAATCTCCTATACTGGCTGTTGATTTTAATTGCGTGCTATAGCTAAAGAAACATTTTTTTTATCGTTACTGAAACACCCGTTATTAAATTTGCATCCTGTATAAAATGCCCTCTGCTGATTCCGTTTCTATGGGAGATTGAACTATAGATATTCCTAGTTCGATCTATGTCAAGTCAGTCAGTCAGTTGGTAACGCAAGCGACCCTGAAGCTCCGCGGCTGCTACCTGTCCCGTCAGCAGCGCGCTCTGGATGCGCTCGGGAGGAAGGTGCAGCCATAGATTTATTACTTCGCGCGTGGCGCTTTTAACCAGATTGCGCTCTTCCAAAAATTATGCGAGCAGAGTAGGACGTAAGATGAGAGGAAGCTGTCCCTTTCTAATAGATTTTGCATGACAACATCAACAAAATGTCATGCAAAATCTTTGTTAAAAATCATTTTACCAAATAGTTTTTAATCCAGATAAATCAAAATAAAATGATTTTATGCATTTATCAATATTTAATGAAAACTGAGAGAGAAGTTTATACTTTGCACGTTGAAAATTATTCAAATAAGTATTTAAAAATACGTATAAATAAAAATTTGTGGATATAAAACTTAACTTTTTGCACGGAAATTGTGCAAACTTCATTAGTATGGCAATAATTAGAAAGGGACGCAGTACATCGCCTATGATGTCTTGCTCTGCTCGTTTTGCCTCTGTACAAATTGTTAAGAGTACGCTATCATGGTAAATGTAAGGTCATTGGGTGCAGCGGACAGCACGGGAATTGATCCCAGACCTGCAGGTAGAACACATTGTTATAGGAGTTACAGGAAGGGGGTTGCAAGCCTGTAGAGAACCTGCTAAACAAATTGTAAGCTTTCAGAAAATAAGTCAACAATATTTTTTATCTTCTTGATGAGTGTTAATTTTAATAGCGTGATATAGCTAAATAAACATATATTTTTTTTATATTCAAGATGGATTTTTTTTTATCGTCACTGTAACAAACCTTTGTTAAATTAGCACCCTGTATAAAACGCGCTTTCAGCTAATTTCGTTTCTGTGAAAGATCGAACTATAGGTATCAGCGTGTAACGAAAATGTGTGATAGTACTGAAGGGTGTGATTCTGCCCATGAAACTGAACAACTTTTCCCAAGAAACATAGGTCGAGAAACGAAAAACCAAATTTGACCTCCCACACATAATAACTGGAGGATGGTCAACAGCATCCTCCTTTGTAAATAAATAATAAATAAAATAAGTCTTTATTACTCTCACAAATGAAACACTTAGAATGAAAAACCTAGCTTAATTAACAATAATATTTGTTTCTTTTGTATCTTACATATTACTTACTGCGGTCACCTACAACCGCGGTCCATGGTGCCAGCCGTAACGCTAACAAGCGAGGTGACTATGTTACTTTCCCTCCACATTTTTCCAGCAAAAGCTAGAAATCTGGAGGGAGCTCCCTATCCTATAGTGGACGTTTCATGGGATGTTATGATGACTGAATCTGTCAAAGAAATTGAACGTTTTCAGAAAAAAAAAGCCTAAATATTTTTTATCTCCTACACTGGGTGTTAATTTTAATTACATGTCAAAGCTAAAGAAACAAAAAAAAATTATATTCATGTCGGATTTTTAAATAATTTTCTTATGTTCTTTTATCGTTACTGAAATACGGCCAGGTAAGAAGCCACTTGTCCAGGTACCCTGAGCCATAAAGCACTGAGGCCACAACGAGGCAAAAACCTTTTTTTTTTTTTGGTGCCATTGAGAGGTTCTCAGGCATCTATCAAAATGTATGATCAAAGTGTATATCGTTTTTTTAATTTTATTTTGCAGAAAGATATCGATGACGTAAAGCTGACTTCTGCAGTCCTCAAAGAAAAATGCTCTTTGGCTGAAAAGCACCAAGACGACATCAAGTATAGGTAAATTATACAGAATTTTCTTTGACTTTACCCGCACGGGATTTTATCTGTGGGTATAATTTTATTTTTAATGTAACAAGTGAGCGAGCGAGCTTGTGACCCACTTAATGGTAAGTGGTTACTACCGCCCATAGAGCCCACTGTCTTATTAGTAGCATAATTGACACTAACAAGACAGCAAAGCGTGATGCCCACCCTGAGAACTGAAACGGTGTGTCTCTTGTGCCGGTAATTTCACTGGCTCCCTTGCTCTTCAAACCGAAGCACAGCAGTGCAAACACTGCTGCTTTAAGGCAGAACAAAGCAAGGGGGTGGTTCTTTCCTAGACAGACTTTGCAAAAAAGCCCTACCACCTTCAAGGCACACAGAAAGATAGACTTCACATAGAAAGGTTCCATCCACATCACTTGGATATTTATTATGGGCGTTGCAACTTGCAACACAACGCGGTTTTGCGCGATCAAGATTCAAGATTCAAGATCGTTTATTGCAAGCCACATTACAAATAAAAAGATGGAAAATTTAACATACAGGTTTTCATGTGACGCCCTGCAAGGGCACAGCAACATAGAAGAGTTAGCTACTGATACTTAATAATAATATTTAACATTTAACACTACATATAACATTTAACACAAAAGGATACAACATTTGACACAAGATATTAATTCTAACTTTAATAAATATAAGCTGTGAAATGATAAATATCATAATGTAAAGAGGTGTAAAGAGATGTTGAAAATTTATATATTTAATTTTATTTATCATCAAAAAACTCTTTAAGATTGTAAAAGCATTTGTCTATAAGGAATTGTTTTAACTGTGTTATAAAAAGGTTTGGTTTCTCTATATTTTTAATGGAAGTTGGTATGTGGTTATACACCCTAATTGCTGTATTATGGGGACTTTCTGAGACAATTTTTAATTTAGTGAAAGGTGTTTTAAGTTTATGTAGATTACGATCGTTTCTTTTGCTTCCTTTGATGGGAGGGTATAAATTTGAATGTTTTTTAATAAATTTGCAAGACTCGAGGATGTAGATTGAAGTTAAAGTTAATATTCCGTATTTTTTAAAGTGGGGTCTGCAGGATTCCATCTGATCGATGTTTGTTAGAATTCGAATGCACTTTTTTTGGAGGATGAAAATTTTGTCCACATCGCAACTGTTACCCCACAATCATTTCTCTTGCGCACATCTAGGATGTGGAACGATCTTCCCCCTGCGGTTTTCCCTGGTAGTTACGACATGGGGTCATTCAAAAAGCGGGTTAACAAACTACTCAAAGGCTGACAATGGATTAGTACCAATCAACCCCCAGGTGTTGCAAGTGTCTATGGACGGTAGTGACACTTACCATCAGGTGAGCTGTCTACTCGTTTGCCTGCTATAACAAAAAAGTATCAAGTACATTAAGGCCAATGTGGTGCCGTCTAAGAATAGTGCCACCCCGTCTATACCAGTGGGTGTCGTAAAAGGCGACTAAGGGTCTGCGAACCAGTAGCATTCTTCTTATGATTATGATACCATCTTACATGCTGCGGTCACCAACAAACGCAGTCCATGGTGTCAGCCGCAAGTCTAACAAGCGTGGTGACTATGGTACTTCCCCTTCAAAATATACTAGGTACGCATTTTTGCGGTGAAATTCTTGAAGGGGCTCTTTGTTCAGCAGTTGAATTTCAGTGGCATCTCGTTGAAGTTTGATGGTGATGAAATTAATTTACTAAAATCATGAATATTTAAACCTAACATACAAATTAACATACGTATTACACCTGCCTATGTTCCGTTGGGTATAGAACAGTCCTTTGTATCTAACATCTTACTTACTGCGGTCACCTACAACCGCAGTCCATGGTGCCAGCCGTAACGCTGACAAGCGAGGTGACTATGGTACTTCCCCTGTACATTTTTTCAGCAAAAGCTTTAATTCTGAAGGGAGCTCCCTGTCCTGTAGTGGACGTTTCATGGGATGTTATGATGATGATGATTTATTTATTTATGCAATAGGTACGCCAACAACACAGTCATACATAATTTGGTTAATATAATAATATACACATAAACCTCTGCACCTATACACCTCTTCTATCACTACTGTTTTGTTTTATTGTGCACAATAAAACAATAAATCTAAATCTCTATGAATAGGTCACTTATAGGCATACACAACATTCTTTGGGAATATGACGCTAACAATTACATAAAAACAAAATGATAAAGAGCACGAAAAACTAAGAACTAAAATAAAAACCGGCCAAGTGCGAGTCGGACTCGCGCACTGAGGGTTCCGTACCACCACATAAACATAATTGTATTAGTTGACATTTCAGTAAGTTAATGCGCTAGATTTTTTGAGTCCGACACGCGCTTGACAAAATTTTATTATTTGTTGATATTATATAGCTTATGCACTATAAACATATCAATTTTCAAGTTTGTAAGTGTTCCCGTTTATAAAATAGAACTAAAACAGAAATCGCCTCAGCGACCATTCAACTTGACCCCTCTCTTATATGAATGTTCTTGAAACGGGAGCTCACCACAATTGGTTACCATTAGTTGTAAGAAAAGTTGTAATATTTAATGATTTCAGACTTTTCCCATTATATGTACTGTGAGACCTAGCTTCTTGCCAAATTTCATAATTTTAGGTCAACGGGAAGTACCCTGTAGGTTTTGCATTTTTGAATAAATGTATGGAGATGAGAACATAAAATGCCACATCTTCTGATTGCGTCGTAGTAAAAAATTGAAATTTTCAGATCTTGTGTGGTTCATGGATCCTAATATGTGGTATTAATTTCAACCTGATACCTCTACCCGTTCGTGAGATAAAGGGTCTTGACAGACAGACAGACAGACAGACGGACAACAAAGTGATCCTATAAGGGTTCTGTTTTTTTCTTTTGAGGTACGGAACCCTAAAAATGACGATGACATACTAAAGTTAAAGTATAAAACTATCAACTATTGTCCTTGTTCAGATGTTCAGCAGTAATCCGCAATCTTCGAGCGTCGTCGGGTGCCACTCCAGCCGAAAGAGCGCTTTTAGCTGAATTAGAGAAGTACAAGAAATCCGGTGAACAGTTCTCTGAACAAATACATGCTTTGAAAAAACATGCGCAGAATAAGAGCAATGAGGTAAGCCACAATAAATCTTTTATATGACTTAAAGCTGTGTAAATATTTAAAAGAGTACTTTAAGCTGAACTGAAATAAAAAGATATCCAGCGATCTGTTTTCCAGACAAATACAGGGTGTAAATGCCAAAGCAAGTTTCCTTTCAAGGGTGTGCTCAGACCACGAAACTGAACAACTTTTCCATAGAAACATGGGTCGAAATCACAGAACTTTTTTTGGCTTCTCCATACAAACCTTCATTAGTCGCCAGTGCAATTTGTATGAAACACCCACAAAAAAAATTCCGATTTCGACCCATGTTTCTTTGGAAAAGTAGTTCAGTTTTGTGGTTTGAGCAATCCCTTAAAAGGAAACTCGCTTTTGCATTTACACCCTGTAAAAGAACTTTAAAGAATCATGCTCAGAATAAAAGTAAAGAGATAATCTATGATAACACTTATGTTACTCAAGTCTGTATGATTATCTGAAGGAGCGCTTATAGTTCACTACAAGAAATATAAAAAAATCTATAAATAGTTCGTTGAAATAATTGCGAGTAAGTTATTATAAAATCTTTAAGGCCTATATTTCACTGGGACACCATGGCGGCGCAACCAGTCGCCGCTACCAACAAAATGTATACAGCTCTATCGAGAGTTACTCACCTGGTGTCCGTTTCGTTGCGCAACCAATTTGGCGGCGCAACCAGCTCGGATGCGGGTCGCGCTACCACTCCCAGTGAAATATAGCCCTTAATACTGTGGCCGCAGGGTGTGGCGACTCTGGTGTCTCTACTGGTGTCTAGTTACGGACACCACGGTGGCGCGACTGGTTGCGCCGCCATGGTGTCCCAGTGAAATATCGGCCTAAATGACTTCATGTTGTTAATGCAACACTATACGACGTACAAATTATCTCTGGCTGTGACAGTTAATGCGCAAAAGTAACAAAATATGTCGCGGGGATCAGCGCGGCAGGTGGAGGGAGGCGTGCGATTCGTTCATTGGCTCTCCGCCTTTCACTCATGCCACAGATTACATAATAGTAAACTAACGTTTACAGATCCGACACTCTCAGGCGGGGTGCCGAGAAATTTCAACCTTACGGTCTAAGAATAAAGTCGATACTTGCAGTGCACCGCTTAGCACACGTCCTTAAATCGCGGGTGATCGCGGACAGGTGGGCTAAGGCGATGATTTTGTCACTTTATGAGATACTGAGCGAGATGCAAGTAGGTATGTAATATTGTTCAATCAAAAATGCAAATACTTACTTACCTATTTTGCCGCCATAAGCTTAAGGTTACATAAAGAAAAGTAAAATCCACTGCCTCACCCAGTCGACTTCCAGCGCCGCGTTGCATACCTAGAGTGCAGAGTGTCACAGGCCTGCTCATGCGCAGAAAATAACTATGTGAGCCAAACTTATCCTGCACAGCTTCTATTCCTGATTATTACGCCGCGTTGCGTTGGCTGAGAATAATATCACTGCTTCCCTTCTCGTGGATGTTGTAAAAGGCGACTAAGGAATTGTGAACTGCCGGAAAGGCAGGAGCATCCTTCTGCGTATGTTACATACAGCCGGACATCAGTAGAAACACTTTTGGACCTTATGTCGTGGTAATAGAGTTGAAAAAGTTTCTACCGACAAGCGGTTGACCGTACCAAAGTTACTTACCACGCAATGTCAACAAAAGTGGTGACTATGATACGTCCATGTAATAGTCTAGGCAACGAAGCGGATCGTTGTATGAAGACCCCCGCATTAAATCCTCAGTCGATGAAACTTTGCTGGGGTATTACACTATATGAGTCAAACCTTCTATAAAAAAATCCAAAAAAAAAAATCGGTACTTTTAATTTTTCCATACAAAAAAATGTATGATTTTTTTTTTGTATTTTGAATTTACATTTAATACATGATACTTTATCATCCTGTCAAATAAAATCTGTCTGAGAGAATTATGTTGGGGTCAACTGCTTCGTTGCCTACACTATAATATATGCCACTCAATTTGCTGTGAATTTTTGGGGGGATTTCCTCCTCCAGCAGTGGACTTATACGACCAATGCTAGTGCCCAGATTGGATGATGGCTGTCAACGCATTAACGATGGGCACCACAGCGGTGAGAGCAGTTAAGTCTCTATCGGGCCGTGCTACGGCATACAAGTCTACAAGATAGTGTTTGTTATTGATTGATTGTCCCGTGTGGTGCGGGCAAAGAATATTACCATCCGTAATAGGCGACTAAGGGTTATAAACTGGAAAATGAGCAGCAGCATCCTCCTGTGTATCATACTATATTACTTACTGTGGTCAACTACAACCGCGGTCCATGGTGCCAGCCGTAACGCTGACAAGCGAGGTGACTATGATACTTCCCCTCCACATTTTTCAAGTTAAAGCTAGAATTCTGGAGGGAGCTCCCTTTCCTGTAGAGGACATTTCATGGAATGTTATGTTGATTGCGTTGACATGCTAATCTATTTGTTATTATACCACAGTGCGTTACTGTAATGGTGTTGTGTATTACTATTTAAATATATGACCAATCAAGAAAGGCCCGATAGACACGTCTTGATTTATGAGCCTAAAATGGCAAATTGTAAAGCCGTTGAATAAACTGCGGGTAGCTTTATAGCAGCTTTATATTGCCTTTACTGCTGTTTTATTAAATATGTCTTAAGGAATGATCTTGTAGATGTAATCCTTTCTTTTCAGATGAAAAAGTGGCAAGAGGATTACAAAAGAAAGGACATAGCCCTTGGAAAATCTCATAGCGACACCATTCAATCCATCCTTCAACAACAGTGAGTATTATTATTACTTCATTTATATAAACGATATTAAAATAAACAATGTTTTTTTAACACATCAATTTTATTCTTCTCCTATTATAGGACCAGTCAAATAGCACAACTCATCGAAGAAACTAAGCTCCTCAAAGATCAACTCAGCATAGTCTAGCTACAAAAGTGTGCCAACAGTTAAGTGTGCTAAACTTATTGTTAGTTATGATTTAGTTAGTTTGTTAACAAGTTACATAACGTAGGTACATCGAAACTATTGATCAGTACTTTTACTTGAATACGTGGCTGCAGTGGCACCACGGCCTGAAAGCCAAGAACCTCTAGATTTATTTTTTTACTTTTTTTCTTAAAAATTTCTTGTATTTTTTCTTTAACGTAATAAGACACAATTTAATCCAAACAAAAATCTGCAAAATCAAATAAGCCCTTTCCAAAACCTGTCGCAGTTGTTACTCTAAGTAGCTTTTTTGTGAGTACATAATAATAAAATATCATTATTTTGAAAAATAGGCATATTATTATTTAAAATAAAAAAGCATGTCTTTATACAGATACAGAGAAAATGATTTAAACAACTATATTACATTACAACTGACTATATTACAAACAGGACAAATAGTATTAATATTGTATAAAGTTATTTGTTGCATAGAATGTTTGAGGTTTGTGTTTTTTATACAATTAATGTCGTTTCATAAGTTTGTCTAATATAGTTCGAAAATAGATGCTTATGTTAAGTTAAATTACATCAAAACCAAAATTGTTTGTCTAATTTCACATTTTGATTGGTAAAATTATAAATATCTCGTAAACACTTCGCGTTTTATTTTGTATAAATCTCTCTTCTTTAATTCAAAAGGGACAAAACTTTACTTGTCGTTACTAGGTCAAGTGGAGTAGGTATCATGTAAAAGGGCTTTTACAAAATAGGTTTTGTGTTTTTTACGACTCTTTCGTAAATAAACTACTCCAAACTAGTAAGCTTATATTTATTTGGCAGGGGGGAAAGTAGAAGAAATGAAGATGGAGATGGAAAGATTAAACATAGACATTTTGGGGTTACGTGAAGTAAGATGGGAGGGAAGTGGCGATTACTGGGATGGAGAGTTTAGAATAATTTACACCGGATTAAAACAGGGATCAAATGGAACAGCAATAGTATTAAACAGAAAATGGGGAGAATTAGTTGAGAATACTATACATCACAGTGACCGAATAACTGCCATAAAGATAAAATCAGAACCAGTACCCACAATAATTGTCCAAGTGTATATGCCTACAGGAAACCATAGCGATGACGAAATAGAAGAGTTATACAATGACCTGGATTCGATATTAGATGCAGTGAAAGAAAAAGATAATCTCATAGTGATGGGGGATTTTAATGCAGTAGTTGGAGAAGGGACTGAAGAAAACATAGTAGGGAAACATGGGTTGGGAAAGAGAAATGCAAGAGGAGATCGATTAGTACAGTTTTGTAAGGAAAATGGCTTAATAATAACAAACACATATTTTGAACTACCAAAGAGACGGCTATACACTTGGAAAATGCCAGGAGATATAGGGAGATATCAGATAGACTTCATACTTGTAAAAACAATATACAGAAACCAAGTAAAGTCATGCAAAGCCCTGCCGGGAGCTGACCTTAATACCGACCACAATTTGCTGCTGAGCAAACATATTTTTGAGAAGACTAAACAGAAAAAGAAAAAGAAACCAAAGAAATTCGATCTCAATAAACTTAAGGACAAAGATAGTGATAATAGAGTGCAATATTGTAATGAAGTAGGAACTAAGCTAGAAACATATAAAATGGAAATAAATAGTAACATTAATAATAATATAAGTTTAAATACAAAAGTATAAACTCTTTCTGCTACAAGGTGTTAATAGTGGAGTGGAAATCTAAAACTATATGCTTTAGTTAAACTGCAAATAAATTAATTAATTACTACACGTAATACACAACATAATATTTTACTCTGCTACTTCGAGAAAATCAGTCGTTTTTATCAGAATGAATATGATATGTACAGTCAACAGAACATCTGTGGAAACGCTTGGGACCTTATAGCAAGGTAAAAGAATTTATAAAGTTTCCACCGACGTGGTTGACCGTACGTAAGTAAGGGTTTAGATTATTTATGTTTATGGATATTTATGTACACTTATATTATTATTTTTATTATTATTTTTAGATATATATTTTGTATTTATATATATACACATATTAACTTTATTTCATACCTTTTTTTCATATATTCTCATCATTGAAAGCTTGGCTATTTTTTATTTTCTTTACCCACGTATGTTCCTATTTATCATCATATTTAAATTTATGGCGACCCTCTTGTTTCCTGCCTGAGGTGCGGGCAGAATCATCAGCGTCGTAGCCCCCCGCTACGACATCATGCTGAGTCCGGACCTTTTCTCTGGCACAGTACATTCAGATGGTGACTCACTAATATTATGTTCTTACCTGGCTTATTTCTGTTTTGTGTCTTTTTTGTACTGTGTTGGAAAATAAATGTGTTATCTATCTATCTATCTATCTATCTAAATGAAAGATGGAATAATGTTAGAGATATATTTAAAACAACAGCGGACAATTGCTTGAACAAACAAAAAGTTATACCAAGAAAAAGCTGGCTTACTCAAGAAATTATTGATTTGATAGTAGCAAGGAGACAACTGAAGAATAAAATTGATGATAAGAGCATAAAGGAATATAGAAGGCTCACGAACCAAATAACAGCTAAATGTAGAAAATGCAAAGAACTTGACACAATACAAATTTGCAACAAAATAGAAGAATATTTTCAAAAGGGACAAATAGATAAAGCCTATAATACAATAAGAGACTTGGATAAAAAACACAAAACAAAAAGTACAGCAATTTTGAATGAACAAGGAAATATCCTAATAAACAACTGAAATATTAGAAAGGTGGAAAAGGTACATTGAGAGTTTGTATAAAGGACAAGGTTTACAAGAGGATGATATAGAAGAAGAACGTTTTGTAGATGAAGAAGAGAAGGGACCAGCTATTCTTAAAGAAGAATTTATCAAAGCATTAATGAGTATTCCAAACGGTAAAGCAACAGGAGAAGATCAGATATGCATTGAAATGATCAAATGCATGGCTTGTGAGCCCATGCTTCAAGAAATTTTCGAAATTCTGCAAATTATGTATACAACAGGACAAATTCCCACAGATTTCTGTATCAGTAAAACCGTTACAATTCCGAAAAAACCAAATACTATGAAATGCGATGAACACCGGACCATAAGTTTAATCTCACAAGCCTCAAAAATATTACTTAAAATAATTCAGAAAAGATTAAGACCAATAGTGGAAAAACATATAGGACCAGATCAGTATGGCTTTAGACAGAATAGAGGAACTAGGGAAGCGATTCTAGCACTTCGGATGATAATCGATAGACGCATGGAGCTAAATCAGAATACACATATAGCATTCATCGATCTGGAAAAGGCGTTTGACAACGTAGATTGGAGGAAGATGATGAGAGTTCTCCGTGAAATAGGAGTTGACTATAGAGATAGAAAAATTATTTACGAACTTTACAAAGGACAAGAAACAATCATAGAAGTCGGAGAGGAAAAGGGAAAGGCAAAGATAAGACAAGGTGTAAGACAGGGGTGTCCACTATCACCGTTAATATTTAATGTGTTTATAGAGCAGGCCATACAAGAAATAGTAGACTCAGACAGCGGAGGAATTAAAATTAATGGGCAAAAAATTCAGTTTATTAGGTTTGCAGATGATATAGCAGCAGTTGCTCAAAATAGTCAAGACCTGCAAGATCTTCTTACAAAAATGGATAAAACTTTCTTACAATTTGGTTTGAAAATAAACACTGGAAAGACCAAAACACTTATAGCATCTAAACATACCCCAGATCACTGTCCAATCAAACTGAATAACGTTACAATAGAACAAGTTTTTAAATTCATATATTTAGGAAGCTTAATCACCAGTGACTCCAGATGTACACCAGATATCGTTCAAAGAATAGCTATGGCTAAAAAAAGCCTTTAATAACAAGAAACACCTCCTGAAGGCCAAAATATCTAAGAAGGTAAAAAAGCGCTTAATCAAGGTGTACATATGGAGCATTGTATTGTACGGAAGTGAGACATGGACACTGACACAAAGAGATAGAGAAAGGCTGGAAGCATTTGAGATGTGGTGCTGGAGGAGAATGGAAAGAATTAGCTGGACGGAAAAGAAAAGAAACGAGGAGGTGCTAGAAATAGTCAAAGAGAAAAGAAGTTTACTAAAAACAATAGATAACCGAAGAGGGAAAATGATAGGTCACCTGATACGGCACGACAATTTCCTGCGAAACATAATCGAAGGAAAGATTGAAGGAAAGAGGGGACGAGGAAGACCTAGGCGAAGCTACTTTGACCAGATTAAAGTAAAGGTCAATGTCGTGTCATTTCAGGAGGTAAAGCAGCTCGCGATACAACGTGAGGACTGGAAGTTACTCCATCGACAAGAGCCAAGCTCTTAAATTAAAGAAGAAGAACCTTTATAATATCGTCGTCGTTTTTTATAAATTGGTTCAATATTTTTTCATTGGAAAAATTTATTCTTTTTATATACCTTTTTGATTCGATCGGTAAGGTCGCTTCTATTAAAGCCTTTAGACGTTATCCAACTTGAAGCTGTATTAGTATCTTCTTTTTCGACAGAAGCTGTAAAAGCGTTTCTTATGAAAGTGATATCGCCATAATCATCAGTTACATATTGTAGACATTCGTCTTTTTTATAAATGTCTGTTGTATGACTTGAGAAATCACTGTTTTTAGCGTCGTCACATAAACTTGTTAGTTCCACACTCAAGGCTAACATTTGAGCTTCGATATAACCAGCAACAATTATGAAGAATGCTGTTATATTCGCCGCTGGAAAAACTGTAATAAAACAGCTCCATTGTTCATAGTAAAAGCTATTTCGTAGTTCGGAGACACTACCATATTCGATTTGTTATGAAAGCCTATAAAAGTATTATAAAAAATGCAAATTACTAAACAAAAAGTTATTGCTTAAGAAAAAATATTTAGAAGCTTTCCCGAAAAATATTTGTGCTAATAATAGTGGTTTATGCAACGGTACATAATGAGGGTTACAAAACTCGAAAACAACAAACAAATTATATAATTAATTTGAAAGGTATTCGAAAATTGAGATAAATTTTATTTAATTTTTGAAAATTTAACAAAAGAAGTCAACCCAAGGCTTAATACAGCCATACCTAATTATTACCTGTTACACTGACAGTGTAATAGAGCTATGCATACAAATTAAAATCTAAATTGTTTAACATTTGATGAAAAATGGTACTTGTATAGCAAAGGTGTTATTATAAGCTTTCCAGCTGACACTGCCTTTGTAATCATCTTGTCCACATTTGTTTTAGACTATAATTTAATTATTTTCTTTGTTACTGAAGTAACAAAGAACAAGAGCAACAAAACGAGCTTAAAGCCTGAAATATAAAAGCGGTTCGTTGATTTTTTGTTAGCTGAGACTGAGCCGTAAATATTTAATATATATTCTTTATTGCACACAAACTTAAAATAAAATTACAAATTTAAAGGACATATACAAGGGCGGGCTTATCTCTAAAAGAGATTTCTTCCAGCCAACCTAAGGCTGTGAGAAAGTGAATAGCAGCGGGACACAATAGTGCAGAAAGTATAATTAAAATAAAAGTCCATAAATATACCTAATTATATATAAATAACTATAATAAACTAAGACAAATACAGATAAGAATATACTACTTACATAATAATTAAAATATTTAAGTCCTCTTGGAAAATTAAGTTAATTTTCTTACTGACACGGAAGGGTACAACTGTCCGGCCCTGATTATGAGGATTAGTCACTTTTTTGTACTTTGAAGATCGATTTTTCCTAATTAGTAAAATTTGGGCAGCTTAAAAAATACCGTGTCTGTTATTTTTGGCTATTTCTCGAACATATATGTTTTAACCCCGTAACCTCTTACCCATCCCCTCATCCCTCTCACCCCCTCACTTCACCCTCTGACTCATCCAAAGCTGGTTAAACTGGGTGTAGTACTAATATTGCCGCTAGAGGGCCTGTATCCACTTTGCACAAAATAACCCCTAAACGAAAACATAGACGTATCCACGCCAAAAAAATATGCCAATACATAAACTAGTTCATAGTAGATCTTAAAGTGGTATAAGCCGAATAAGTCATCCTCAATACAGCCATAAGGCACTCCAAATTCAAAGTTGCTATGCCACCAGCTGACAACTTCATAACCTTTTGGGAACTCCTCAACATCATCAATATCATCTTTCTATTGCTTACATCAAAATTCTCCCATTTCGAATCGTACACAGCTGTCATGAACACCGAGCTTGCGTCTTGTATACGCTGACCTGTAAAACAATCTATGCCTACAGACATGAGAGCGTAAGGCAGTTGTATGTATGTGTTCTCTAAGCCACCCAACAGTTCTGCTATCAAACCCATTATAAGCAACATAAATTCTATTGCGATCGCTAATTTAAATATGCGTTCTGTCTGTAACAGTAACTTTATACATGTCGTATGAGTTTTTATAATGTCTTCGATTCGTGTTTTCATAAATTTGTTCAGTAATTTTGCCTTTATTACATCAAGTTGTTCAAAATGGTTTTTGGAATCGGTTAACGAAGGATTGCTACGATAAAGACCGTTAGCAACCCTTACATGTGTTGGGGCTGTATTAGTATCTCCTCTATCAATAGAATCTGTAAAAACGTTGTAACTTAGACCTTCATTTTCTTCATAAATGACTGTTGTATTGTTAGATCCAGAAGCTTCTTTAAGGTGGCTCGGAAAATTTTTATTCGAATCACATTGTTTCAAAGTGTCGTCCCATAGACTTGTCAGCTCCACACTCAAAGCGAGCATCTGAGCCTCAATATAGCCGGCAATTATTATAAAGAATGCGCTAATGTTTGCCGCTGGAAAACAGGTAATGAAAACAGCTACGCAGTTGATAGTAAATGCTATTTCGTAGTTTGGAGTCACTTTCATATTTGTCATGTTATTGAAACCTGTAAGACAAAATTAAAGGCTGAATGGACTTATGACCAATGAAACTGAATCACTTAGAATAAGTACCTACATTTAATAATTAAAAATATAATATATTTCTATGTTTAGATAATCGCAAAATTACTTTTATATCCCAGTCTTGTTTATTTATAAAAGCAGTTTATTTCCCTTTAAGTAGCATGTTTTTGAGTTTGTTTTGACTATTGCCCTACACCTCTTGAATAAAGGTAATGCCTACTTATAAATAGATACTCTTACCATAAAACTCGAATCCATCCTGCATGAATCGTCTGTCAGACATACTCAGCGGTATAAGCACATAAACTATTCCGTTCCACATGATAACACTCCATACTACGATAGCCCTTTTCTTAACGGCTCTTAAGGTCTTCTTTATGTTAACTGCAAAGCGACTGTTAGGAATGACTCCAGCATCGCTATCAAGGAAGGCTGAGATTAAATTTCGAATATTATTTCTGTAAAAAATAAACCAAAATATAACTTTACCCAAAACTGATTGAACAGACTGATCTTTTTATTCATATCGTCCTGATCTAAAAACTTCCTCTATTAGCCAATGAAAAGCTGCTTTGGTTAATTATTCATAATTCTTATAATGAAGTTGTTAATCCTCTTTGCCACCTTTTAATCGTGTCTTGTTCTTAGTCAGTCTCTTTATTGCAAAGATCTTTTGTTTAAATTAGACCTCGAAAGTTTTTGAACTTAATCGTTAAATAATCAAAATCTTCAAAAACTTACCGCTGTGCAAACATACACAGAAACTTGCTCATACTGATTTCGCTACTGACTCCTAAAGAGAAAACGATTATTGCGCTGAACATATCCCCAGTCTCTCTACAACGCCAGAAGACAAACCATGCCATAGAAACCAAGTAGACGTAGTAATAACAAGCGCTCATTATGATGAGAAGAACATAGAAGGCTGTGCTTACACCTTTAAAGAGTAATGCAGTATTTACTATAGGTATATATTATAAACTAGGATAGCATTTTTTTATGAGAACGCAAGACATCTTTATTATACAAAGATGATAGGATGACGCAACGGTGGTGTGGTGGTTTTTTGTGCTGCTGTCTCCTTTTATTCTTAGCATGACTCCGGAGCGGTGGTATACGTCTACTTGAATTATAAGGATAGACTAGGGGTCAAACCTTCGAAATTGCAGCTTTTGTTCAATAGGCTGCAGATAAAAATCTCAAATAACACAGCAAGTCTATCTAAAACTTACGTTTATGTCTCAAATCTACATCCAATGCTAAAAATCTTAACATCGTCGTGACATTCCAAAGCATAGTAGGGAGGTCACAGTGCTCTAAACCGAACTTGCGAATAGTTTCCATTATTCATTTACTTTTTAAGTATAGGTAAATAGAAACACGTCGTGACTCAACAGAAGCCTATTATGTAAAGAACTATCAAACATTCGACAGTATTTTATCGTTTTTGTAATTACTAGTGTTTATATGTGAAAGAACCAGAGTGAAATGCTTTAACTAGGCACATCTTTTTAATTACTACTAGTAACACTAAGCCAACCCAAGGATTCAAACTACCATTACCATAGCAAAATTATTGCCTAGTACCTGTGCTATTACTACAATCTAAATTGTTTAGCTTTTTACAAAGACCTATTGCAGAGGTATTATTATCGGCGTTGAAGCTGATACTGTCACCATGTCCATTTATAAGACTATAATTTTGTCATATCCTGTGTTATTTTCTAATAGTAGTTATAAGTTTACAACAGGCTCACGTTGTTGCTTCTGGTATGTAGCAGCGACATAGATTTTTTTTTTGTTAGAAGCTGTTATTAAATAATTGTATATTAAACATAGTCTCGGTAAAATATTTATAAAGTAACTAACTATTTTTATTATTTACACTTGTACTCAGCTAATAGAATAGAGGATGTCAACGTGTTTGTGTCACTTTAGAAGATAAGTTACCGCTTTTTAAATTATTAATTTGATATTTTAAAAGGCAAAATTTTGAGAATTAAATAACATTCTGTTTAGATTTTTTATTTGCATTCAAACAAAGTTTATAATTTGTGCGCCTACTACAATAATTAGTGAATAGAATTATAAATAATGATTATTGCGTGTTTTTGAAAATAGAACATTATATTACTAGGTAACTGTTACAAACCTATTATTGAAAAATATAAATTACAATGGGGAACCAATATTAATAAATTATCGAACAGACTCAGTTCTGCTGCATACGTAGTGAAAAAAATAAGAGCACGACGGATGTAGACACCGCAAGGTTAGTCTAATTCAGTTACTCCATAGTCTTATGTCATATGGCCTTTTGGAATGGGGTTATGCTGCGGATGCAAACAGCATTTTTATACTACAAAAGCAAGGTGTTCGTGCAATTTATAAAATGAAGCCTAGAGAATCTGAGAAATAAATTCAAAAATTTAACATTTTGACTTTTGTGTCGCAATACACAAACGGAATATACATCCTTGGAGAAAAATTGTGACAAGCACAAAGTCAACATAATAAACAAGAACCAACTTGCTTCTCACGTTAGCCGTGTTAACAAGATAAGTAAGACTTGTAAAAGTCAATGTATACGCTTCTATGATAGGGCAACCACTGACAATAATAGTTAAACTTACTTGATAAATTTAAAATTGTTATCAAGCAAAAATTGTATAAGAAAAGTTATTACAAAATATCAGATTACCTAGGAGAGAAAAATCAATGGGATAAGACAATGGTTCTAACAGGCTAATTCAAAATTAAATAATTTTTTTTTTATGTTTGTGTATCAACCCTGTACATTCAAACATATTTAAAAGAGCGCGTGGGTTTTAATTGTCGCTCCTTTTTTCCCACCAAGGCACCAGTTTGTGAAGTCATGCAGCCCACCAAATGGGGTTTGTAGGTGACCAATTAGCGCTCTAGGGTAATAATGTAGCTAGAAAAGCCCTAGGGCGGTAATTAATTAAATTTTGAAAGAGTGAAGTGTTTTTTTTTATTTCTTACCGCCCTAGGGCTTTTCTAGCTACATTATTACCCTAGAGCGCTAATTGGTCACCTACAATTTGGTGGTAATAAGGACCTACTTACCTCACAATCGAGATGTAAAGCAGAGTAGTTAGCTCGGGTGTAAGCATCAATTGCACCCTCGAACTATAGGCGCCCTCGCTGCGCTCGTGCGCCTAAATAACTCTGGCTGCAATTAATGCCTTACAGGCTTACAGCCCTTGGCTACTAATCTACTATTAATGTCTGACAATGAATAAACGATATTTGATTTGATTTTGTGATTAGATAAAACTTCAAAACTATTTCATAATAGACCTTAAAGTCGTATATGCAGAATAAGTTTTATTTAATACAGACATAAAACATTCCAAACTCAACGGCATCACTCCACCTGCTGACAATTTCATAGCATTTTGCGAATTGATCAACATTAGTAATATCATCTTTCTATTGTTCACATCAAATTTCTCCCATTTTGAATGGTATAAAGATTTTTGGAACACCATAATTGCATCTTTTAAATACTGTCCTGCTAAACAGTCTATAATAATTGGCATAAAGGTAAAAGGCATTTGAATATATGTATTCTCCAAACCCCCTAGCAGTTGTAATATCAAACCCATTATAAGAATGGTAAATTCTAAAGCGATTACTGTCTTGAAAATATTTTCTGTTTCTTTTAACAAGTGGATGTTTATTGTGTGGCTTTTTATGATGTCTTCGAGGCGCTTCTTAATAAATTTATTTATCATCTTTTTATTATTGTTACTTTTTAGTTCTTCTAAATAGTCAAACCTTGCATCCTTTAAAGAGGTACTAGCGCTATATTGGTCGTTAGCTTTTCTTATACAGCTTAAAGCTGTATTAGTTTGAGTTTTCAGACTTGATGCTACAATAAACTTTCTTATGTGACTATTTCCATAATCAGCTTTTTTCCGACTTAAGTCTCCATAGACCTCTTTTACATTTCTTATATCTTTCGTAGCGTCTTTTATGTGACTTATAAAAGTATTATTGTTACAATGTTCCTTCGCATCATCCCATAAGTTCGTTAGTTCAAAACTTAACGCTAGCATTTGAGCTTCGACATATCCAACGATGACTATGAAATATGCTGTCAAGCTTCCCATCGGAAAGCCAGTGAAAAGGACAGCTAATGTGTTTACAGTGATCGCTATTTCGTAGTTCGGAGAAACTTTCATGTTGGCCAAGTCTTTGAAACCTGTAAAAATATTGTAAACTGTAGGTAATTTTGTTTTAATTTCAAGGCTTACTGGTATAAGTGATAATAACCAATCACTATACAGCGTGAATTTATACTGATTTTGCTCGCGAAGCCCAGTGATTCTTCTACTCATGAAAACAAGCAACTTTCCCAAAGAAACACTTTTTGCTCGAAATTTTTTTTTATCCATCTCATACAAAATGAGTCGATCACTTAACCACTTTACTATGGAGAGTCTAAAAAATAGGGAATATGCATAATTTTTTCTGTCGCATTTATTAACAAAATATGAAAAACCGTAGTAGAGATGACAAAAAGTGTGAAATTAAAATTTAAATCTGCTAAGAAATACGGCTCATATAAGCATTTAAAACTTTTAATTACGCGCCGATTAGACAGAGAGATCCGACATGGCATGTGACGTCACATGCCGCTACGGCCATATTAACTTCGTATTAAATTTCGTTTTGCTAGAAAGAGACAGAAACAAATCTTTGATGGCTTATATCTTTTTTAATTTCATAGTTATTCGAAAAATTGTTTTACTAAACTGTTTATTACATGAATGAGGATAAATTTTTTAAATAAAAAAAACATATTGCATATTCCCTATTGTTTCGAGAAAAAAAATATTTCTTCGGAAAAGTTGCTTCTTATCATGAATAGAATCACTGAGCTTGTATAGAAAGGGTATAACCATAGAATACCTTTCATGTATTCTATGGTTATAACATCCCTGAAGGATGTGAATCTGCCTTCCTTTGTTCGACTTGCGTTCCTTGGTACCTACAGATGCAAAAAACATGCATAGTTCATACATAGAATAGAATAGAATAATAGAATAATTTTTATTCACAAGGCTTACAATAACATTAACAATCTTATGTTACATACACAGTTACTTATACAGTTTAATTTGTTCAAGATATTAATGTTCTAATATACCCAGCGGACCCTGCACTAAGCGAAGGTTGTATCGCAGGGGCCAGAACACTGTTACCCGTGCTCGTATCTCGGACAATATTAACCAAAAATTACTTGAAATTAATGATGACAAAAAGAAAATAAAAAAGAAACAGTCAACTAAACAAAAATTTAAAATTAGGTGATGACAATTCAAAAATAAATAAATAATAATAAGTTAATATAATTTTAATTAAATCAAAAATTCCACAGACCAACGATTAAGCGAATGTTTATGTGTGAGTAAGTGTCTGTTTATGTGGGTGTCATGTGTGTGTGTTTGTGTGTGTGTGTGTGAATAGGTGAATTGTGTACCCAAACTTCAGCAGCAAAAAAAAACATGCATAGTGCATACATAGGTGAATGTTGTACCCAAACTTCAGCAGCAAAATGTTTAATAGATTACAAGGCAATGCACCACTTGGCCAAGTTGATGGATGTCCTACACTACCGAACAAATTTAGTTCAAATTAGTTTTGTTTCTCATGCCTCGAGTGCCTAAGCGAGGGCCGATGGCCCTGGAACCTTTACCTTATTTGACACACTTGTCGGATAGTTTAAGAATTTAGCTTTAGTTATATCGTTGTGTGAGTTCAACAATAGCTGCACGGTGCGGAATATATGGCACGCGGTCAACTGATCCGACTTTGGATGAAATGGCGACTTCAACTTAGCACGCTTCCATTTTTAGGGTTCCGTACCTCAAAATAAAAAAAACGGAACCCTTATAGGATCACTTTGTTGTCCGTCTGTCTGTCTGTCAAGACCCTTTTTCTCACGAACGAGAAGAGGTATCAGGTTAAAATTGATAACGAACATTAAAGTCCATAAACCACACAAGATCTAAAAATTTAAATTTTTTACAACGACGGAATCAAAAGATATGGCTTTTTATGTCCTCATCTCTATACATTTATGCAAAAAAGGAAAACCTACAGGGTACTTCCCGCTGACCTAATATAATGAAATTTGGCAAGAAGCTAGGTCTCACAGTACAAATAAAGGGAAAGTCTAAAATCATTAAATATTTCAATTTTTCTCACAACTAATAGCAACCAATTAAGGTGAGCTCCCGTTTCAAGAACTTTTCTATAAAAGATGGGTCAAGTTGGATGGTCGCGGAGTTTTTAAAATCAAAGAGCAAAAGCTTTTAATATATCATATGGTAGATAAGTACGGAACCCTTAGGGCGCGAGTCCGACTCGCACTTGGCCGGTTTTTAAGAATTTAAGTCATCTTTCACGTCGTGCATTGCACAACTAAGTAGAATTCCTTGTAGGTACTTACCAAAAAACTCGAAGCTTTCTTCCATTAACTGCCTTCCAGGCATAAACAGTGGCTTAATGATGTATAGGATACAGTTCCAAACAATTACACTCCAGACAATTATAGCCCTTTTCTTGACCTTTCGTAAAGTCCTCTTTAGGTTGGCAGCGAATCGAGTATTAGGTACAACTTGGGCATCGCTTGCAAGGTAGGCTGATGTTAGGTTTCGAAGGATTTTCCTTAAAAATACACAGTATATTAAATATTTAAAACGGTCTTTTCGAATTACTGGAATTCGATTTTTTTTCTTATTTCTTATGAGAAACGAGTAAGCATTCAAATAAAAGCACAGAGATTTCACTGCCTACCTATGTTTGTTATAAGAGCTGACTGCGTCCCACTGCAAACCCAAAGCAATTGCCTTCCATATCTTGATTTATTTAAAAAAATACACGTTGTGCCTGTTTTAGGCGAATTATTGCCATTTATTTTTTCAACAACGCAATTCTTGAACGTACTTTGAATACACTAAAAATACTTTAAAAATATTCGACGTAAGAACAATTTCAACTAAAACTTACCAAAGCTTTAATTCGCATTTTGTGCAAAAAATATATGTGTATAATCTTACAAGGACATTGCTGGGTAGAATAACCTAATTTACCAAAAAGCAAAGACTAAGGAAGGCTTGTTAAGCCTACTATCTACTAAACTATCTAAAGAGCATCAGAAGCCTTTGACGGCTCAACAACTCTGACATCAGTATTTTGATGGCCTTACCGTTGCGCAAATAGACACAGGAACTTCGACATGCTAATCTGGCTGGTGACTCCAATGGAGAACACGATAATTGCATGGATTACGTCACCAGTCTCCTTACAGCGCCAAAATACGAACCAGACCATGGAAACCAGGTACACGTATAGATAGCTACAGACCATTAAGATCATAATGACGTAGAAAATTATCCTCACGGCTAGAAAAAATATAGAAATAATGGTTTTATACACGATAAATCATCAGGTACTCTATTCTTGAAAATCACCGGGTGATAAAATAGACTTTAAAAAATCACATTTGCCCTGATAAACTGTTGACAGGTAAATCATAATACATGAAAATTTACAATTAAGGACTGCTTTATATTTTACAAATATCAATCTTCACTTTCGAAAAGAAAAATCAGTGATTTTTAATTTTATGAGTGATATTTTGTCACCCGGTGATATTCAAGAATTGACTCCCAGGTCCTATTAGGAAGACGACAGGCCATAGCTTTTACTGGCTTAAATCACATTCGAGTATTAGACTGACCTACATCGTTTTTTTTATCGTCAATGGTTTTACTCTTGACCTCGATCAAGTCTTGAAGACAAAGATGAGGTCGACGATGGAACGAGCTCGCCCAGAAGAAGCCTATTCAGTCGCGACTTGAATACTAATAATCTTACTTTATGGGGCCGTTTAGGGAAAAAGTGAAATTTTATTTTCACTGTATCATTAATAAAATATCAAATAAATTATGTTATACAAACTGGAATGCACAGCAGAAACAGGCCAAAGCAGAAACACGAATGGATGTTATACTTTCAAAGTGGTCTATTTATTTAAAAATTCTTTTCGCATTTTTTATTTATTCTTTTCTGCACACTTGAACATCTTGTCCATCCTAATTTGGGATGAGATGACCATGAGTGAAATGTTTATTTGTTTTTAGGGTTCCGTACCTCAAAAGAAAAAAACGGAACCCTTATAGGATCACTTTGTTGTCCGTCTGTCTGTCTGTCTGTCTGTCAAGACCCTTTATCTCACGAACCGGTAAAGGTATCAGGTTGAAATTAATACCATATATTAGGATCCATGAACCACACAAGATCTGAAAATTTAAATTTTTTACAACGACGCAATCAAAAGATATGGCATTTTATGTCCTCATCTCCATACATTTATTCGAAAATGAAAAACCTACAGGGTACTTCCCGTTGACCTAAAATTATGAAATTTGGCAAGAAGCTAGGTCTCACAGTACAAATAATGGGAAAAGTCTGAAATAATTAAATATTACAACTTTTCTCACAACTAATGGTAACCAATTGTGGTGAGCTCCCGTTTCAAGAACATTCATATAAGAGAGGGGTCAAGTTGGATGGTTCTGAGGCGATTTTTGTTTTAGTTCTATTTAAAAACGGGAACACTTACAAACTTGAAAATTGGTATGTTTATAGGGCATAGGCTATAAAATAACAACAAATTATTAAATTTGGTCAAGCGCGTGTCGGACTCAAAAAATCTAGCACATTAACTTACTGAAATTTCAACTAATACAATTATGTTTATGTGGTGGTACGGAACCCTCAGTGCGCGAGTCCGACTCGCACTTGGCCGGTTTTTATAACTCACGTTCATTTCTCGGATCGATGTCCAAAGCCATACATCTTAACATAGATGTAACATTCCATAGTATCGTCGGTAGGTCACAATAATCTAGACCGAATTTGCGAATAGTCTGACAAATAGTCGATTTCATTTTACTTGACATTTTTTTTATAATTTACTTTATCATTCAATCTGTAAAAAAACTAGAATAAATACTAATGATAATTTTGTTTAAATGCAGTGCAATTCAGCGTTTTATTTAATTAAAAAAGAAGAGTTCTTATTTTGCTGGGAAGAATTAAGGGGCTACCCGCAGTCCACTAGCGCCCCCATCAGTTAAAAAAATATTACTCGCTTAATACAAAACTTATCGAAAATCTGGAAAGACAGATTAAAGTAAAGGTACCTTTGTTTATTTAGAACCTATCAACTGTGTAAATTAAAGTTCACTGTAGTTACAGATACAAAAACTGCTATAAGTGGCCGTTTTTCGCACTTTTAGTGAACTATATTTTACAGAATTTATAGGTTCATAAACTACGGTACGTTTATTACAATCTGTCTTTCCGGATTTATCGATAAGTTTTGTATTAAGCGAGTAATATTTTCTTAACTGATGGGGGCGCTAGTGGACTGCGGGTAGCCCCTAGACATACATAAACAAAAAATATAAAATTAAGTTAGTAATCGGTATTCTAATATTGGAAAAAAAATATTTTGCAGATATCAAAAAGCACAAAATTACTAGGTACGTACATTTTCTAATTCCCAAAAATTTAAAATATTGGAAAGCTGTAAACATTTTTATGTGAGTACGAGTAGTCTTTTCCAATAAGGAAAAAATTGTGATATTTCTCGTTTTAAAAAGCCTATTTGTAGTAGGCCCAAAGGTGTTTTTTTTCTAGACATCAAGAAATGAATAAAATATCAGGTAGGTATGTCAAAAGAACTTCTTGTGCTTATTCGTTTGTTCGTCAACTAATGTTGAAATACCTGAGTTCTAAAGATTTTAAATCGGAATTTGTAAGTAAGAAAGAAGCTTACTGTAATTAAATTAAATTAAAATTAAAATCATTTTATTTCGAGATTCTTGGTCTCATAAAAATAAAGTCACAAATAAATTAATAATATACAATAAACAATAAAATTCTCAAAATATAAAATTAACTATAAGTTAATTAGTTCTTTAAAAAAATTCAAATTCAATTCATTTCATTTACGTACATAATTCGTCCAAGTAGTCTAAAATATAAATTTACTGAAGACAGCTACAATTAGAGCATTACTACATTTAGACAGTCGATTGTAAAAGGAAATCTTAAGCCTCTTTAAAACAGCTGGGAAATCGTCAACTTTATGTTCTTCGTACATGCCAGTCGCACTATACCGCCACTGTAGTCCAAGCATAGCACGAAAGGCGTTATTATATTGTACTCGTATAGTGTGAAATGTACTCTGCTTATACCTAGACCACAGGTGAGCGGTATAGAGCGACTGACAGTACGCCTTAAAGAGTGTTATTTTAACTTGATTAGACGTCATAGCAAATCTTCTTGCCAACATATTGCTTTTCATAGCTAAAGATCTCCTCTGTCTTTCAAATGTGTACACTCAGTCATTTAGAACGAAATTTTTTTTGGTTCATTTTAATATTTGCCATTTAAAATAAAAAGAGCTCAGCTAAAACTGTAAGAATTGATACTAATTAATAATAATAATAGTCCGTGTGGTGCCGGCAAAGAATAGTACCAACCCATCCCTATCCATGGGTGTCATAAGAGGCGACTAAGGGTTATGAACCTGAGGATGGGCAGCAGCATCTTTCTGTGTATCGTACCATCTTACATACTGCTGTCACCAACAACAGCGGTCGCCAGCCGCAGCGTTTACTAGCATGGTAACTATGGTAAAATCCCCTCCAAAGTATACCACGCAATTTTCTGGAGATCTGGAGGGAGCTCCCTGTCTGCAGTGGACGTTTCATGGGATGTTATAATGATAATGATGAATTATTATGAATAAGAAAAACATACAAAGCCAAGTTATGAAACTAGTACATCTACTGATTGACAGGCTGATAGCTGATAACACTTTGTAGTTAGAATATTGAACATTTAATTAGCCTATTAAAATTGACTAATTAAAAGTGTTAATTTCCTATAAGTGTTTATGAAGAATTTTTCAAGCAATCATCATGCCTCGTTTGACACTTTGATTTTATGAAAATGAGTGCTTTTTAAAAATAATCCACTTGTATGTTCCTTTTGTACAGTCATCGCACTACGAGTGTCAAACTTTACCTGTCGTTGACTGTACACGAGGTCATCATTGGGGATAGTTGTTCAGCTGAAAGGTCTGATTAAATGGTCAGAACTTTAAAAAGTCGATAACCGATCAAAAACCTATGGCAAATACTAATTATTTAGCATGTTATGTGATAGAACGAAAGACATGTATACCCAACAGCTTGATAGTAGAAATACTTTGGACCTTATGACATGGTAATAGAGCTAGGTCCCGTGTGGTGCCGGCAAAGAATATTACCAACCCATACATACCTGTGGGTGTCGTAAGAGGCGACTAAGGGTTATAAACGGGAGGATGGGCAGCAGCATCCTCCTTTATATCTAACATCTCACTTACTGCGGTCACCTACAACCGCGGTCCATGGTGCCAGCCGTAACGCTAACAAGCGAGGTGACTATGGTACTTCCCCTCTACATTTTTCCAGCAAAAGCTAGAATTCTGTAGGGAGCTCCCTGTCCTGTAGTGGACGTTTCATGGGATTATATTATATTTAATTAAAAATAAAATCAGTGTTAGTTTTATTGAAAATGTTTATTTAATATTTTTTTTTTACATTCAAATATTGAATGATTGTACAATAAAATCATTATTAAAATATTCATAAAAGTCCTTTCAATAGGAATGTCTTAGAATCTACTTAAAATAGTTTAACGTCCATAAAGACACATTCAAAGTAAATATAAAAATATGAATTCATACAAAACACAGATCATAAATTCAATAGAAGTCATGAGTATGGTTATTAAATCTAGAAGTCATTTTCAATTCGTATTATGAGCAAAAAACTTAAACAAGGTACTTGACATACAAAGTGTAAAAAGATATTTTTCGAAAACAGACTGTGTATTGTGGAATGTTTTTTTACTTCCCATAAAAAGTTAAAATCTACATCCCGTGAAGTCAGTTTTTTTTTGTTTTGGGTAGTAATTTTTTTTTGCCGTCCCGCGAAGTCAAACATATTTTTCTTTCGGGAAATATTTTTTTTTCTTATTCCGACCTATATTTCTGGGGTACGTTTGACAGTTAATTCGTGTGTATCCACGGTTTCAGTTTTCAGGAGTTGTCCTTTTACAACGTGTATCACATCGTGTGGGTAAAGTCAATGAACAACCTAACAAACCCTGAAAATATTGATAAATGTTTAATAGATATACTTTTATTACAAAAAAAAAACTGTACAGTACCTACTCACAAGGGTAAGGCCATTCTTTTCATTTTTTTTAATACCTATGTAAATTTATAAATGCCTTCCTATCTACCTAACTACAGTCCCACAAACTCTCTAGGTCAGATAGTTCGTGGTGTACAGGGTGATACAAAAATCCAATAAAGCTGAAAAGTCACATTGATCAACTTTTTCCAAGAAACCAAGGTCCAAAAAAGATTTTTTTTAACCTCATGTATAACATGCACGAACAGCTGAGACAGTTTGTTATGGTATGGACTTTTTTGTTATTTCGATCTATGCTCTGCTCAATGCTCACTAGGCAAAGTTGTAAAGGGGCTGATAAGAGCTGAATTACCTCCCTTTCTAACAAAGGGCAGAACGCGCGTGCTAGAACGGAGCGGATTCGCGCTGTTTTACGTTTTTTGCTCATTTTTGCATTTTTCTCAAAATCTGTACCCATAATATTAATTATCAAATGGCTATATTATTATGCGTAATGTATTAAATAATGTTTATAAGTTTTGGAATCATAGATTAATGGGTACTTAAGAAAAACGGTTTAAAAGCAAAAAGCAGAGGTAACTTTGGATTTTTTTTATGGCATACAAAATATATTTAATCGTGTTTCGGAGTCGGCCATATTATTGGAAAGATGCTTAATTATCACATAACTTTTTTTCACGGCCATATATTCATCACTTTTCGTTTAAAACCTGCTCAAGTGAAGCGTATTTAGCTCCTATCAGCCCCTTAAGTTTAACGAACAGATTTACAGGTGTTAATAACACAAAAAATACGGGATTTTTGTAAAACCTTGTATAAAATTAAAGCTGTCATTGATAAAGTTCAGTGGTCGTCAATCAGTGGTCCCCAGAACATTCTAGAAGCTCGCGTCTCGTCTTCTGTAAAGAAGAACTCTTTACCGAGCTTCACGAACTCTTTGAGGGATAGTTTTCCGTCCTGCAACAAGAAAACATTATTGTTATAATACTTAAAATTGTTCATGAAATTTGTATTTAGTAAGAATAAGAAGTGTCAGTAAGCCTACTTTCGTAGATTCAGATTTCAGATTACTTTATTCAATGTAGATTTTTTACAGAATACTTATTGAAAGTCATTACATTCAAAATACAATGCAAATAGAGCAAGTCTACCTCTGTTTCGAATCGTTCTATGTTCTATGGCAGCGTAAAAGAAACTGCAAGAAACCAATGCAGCACGGCCTACTGTAAGAGTCGGCTTTTTACAATGTGTTTCTTGTGTTTGGCTGGAATATCAGAGCACCATAGGTACCTTTTTGTCATTGATATAGTCATCTAATCTTTAGCTTTTTTCAGTCACAATTTTCACTGGGCTCTATGCCTATTTAATTTTTTCATGTATTTTAGTCACACTTTGGGCCCTCTTTTGACCTCAGTCTAGCCATTAAATTTTAAAATAGTAAAATAGTGTAAACATACAAACAACAAATCTAACATTGACAAACATTCTTAAAGTAAAGTGCGGAATCATTGAGTTGGCTCCTTTTGAATCAAGCGATATTATTTGAATGGTTTTTAGAGGACTTTTTAGTTTCCGCTGCAAAATCAACTAGCTTCTTGTTTTC